>CM035426.1:16176704-17376704 GCA_020310875.1 Ceratopteris richardii | reverse complement strand
CCCCCACCCCCCACCGACAACCCCTCCCCCCACACCCCCTCCATCCCCACCCCCCCATCCCCCACAGTCCCCACCCCCCCCCCCCACCGTCCCCACCCCCCACCATTCCCCCACCCACCCCCCACCGTCCCCACCCCCCACCGTCCCCACCCCTCCCCCCCACCCCCCACCCACCGTCCCCACCCCTTCCCCCCACCCCTCCCCCCCACCCCCCACCGTCCCCACCCCTTCCCCCCACCCCTCCCCCCCCATCCCCCACCGTCCCCACCCCTCCCCGCCACCCCCCACCATTTTCCCCCCTTAAAACTTATATATATATATATATTAATTTTATTTTCTATGGTCCATGCTTTTGGCTCTAGGTTGCACCTCGGATGGCCATTTTTCTCAAACTTGGGGTCATTTTCAAGTATTTTGGCACCTTTGAACTCATTTTCAGCCTTAGTTTTTCCAAAATCCCACCTTTTATCTGACTTTTGGTCAAAACCCACATATTTTGAGCACATTTATCATGGGTTTTTCAATACCCACATGGTCTACATAGTCTATTCTCACTTTGTTTTCACTTTTGTTTCCAAATTTCACATATGCAACCCCTATCGCTCTACTGTTTGATCATTTCGGCCCTCTCCAGACCCCATTACCCTACACTGGTGGACTTGGTTGCTGCTCAGGTGTCCTTTTAAAGATTTTGCAGCACAAATATTATGGTGTCATTTTTGCTCAAAGTTTGGCTATAGCTCTCCGAGACGGAGAGCACATTAGGTGGTGGGTAACTGTTGAGCCCGTAAAAGTCATATTGAGCAAAGTCAACTACAGTCAAAGTCAACTATAGTCAAAGTCAAAAGGTCAAAGTCAAAGCAGTCAAAGCCAACAAGTTCAAGGTCAAAGATCAACATAGGTGAAGTCAAAGTGTTCAAAGTTCAGGTGTCAAAGTGCACAGGTAGTGCACAATGAATTGGTTCACAATGGGTAAAAATGGAGAAAGTTGGGTGTAGGTTGCAGAGGTATTTCTCTAGTTTTCCTAAGGTTCAAAAGTGTTCTTAAAGTGTTTTGGAAGGTTCACATGAACCCTCTCTTATGTGCATAAGTGAAGCATTAAAAGGAAAAATGTGAAGGTATGTGAAGCGACAGCGTACACAGAAGTGAAAGTATGGCCCCCCAATTAAAATTTTTGTTTTAGTCTAGAGTCACTACAGGATAAAACAGGGATTCGTTGGCTGCCCACTTTTGGAGACAATCTTGGGACATCAAAGTGAGCACCAAGATACTCTTGCAGTTAGGAGCATACATGAATCGACACTCAAATGAAGGCAAGGACTATTCTTGGACCAAGCAAGTGTAAGCAAGGCTAAGCAAGGTGAGCATAGTCTAAGCTAGGAAGAGAGAGAAGTGCAAGAGACACACAGTGTGCAATGCAAACAAGTGAAGTGCAAGGTGTGCATGAAGAGTGACTAAGGAAGCGTGAAGAGAAGTACTAAGCTAGTTCCCCAAGGACAGGTAATTGCTACACCCTGAGCCAATGTAGAAGACCCTTTGATCTTCACTTTGTCTTTCACAAGTTGCATTCATGATTAAGGTTGAATCTTCTTTCTTATCTGAAGCATAATTGTAGTAGGTATTGTTGTAGGATTGACTTTGGAAACCTCTACCTGTATTTCTTTCAAAGTAACCTCTACTACCTCTACCTTTGAAATTACCTCTTTGGTTTCTACCACCTCTTCCTCTTGAATTAAAGTTCTGACTATATCCTCCATTATTCTGATTATTATGCCAATAATCATGAGCTAAATGATTTGTCTTACCACAAATCCAGCAAGCTTTGGCTCCATCTTTATTTCTTCTACCTCTTCCTCTTCCTTTGCCACCTCCTCTTCCTCTTAGGAAGTTGGCTTGGCTAGTTGTATCTTCTTCTTCATTTAATTGTTGCTTGCATTTGCTATTCTTCTTCTTATCCTTTGAATACATTGCTTGATCTGCACTCTTATCACCATCACCTTTGACATCCTTCAAAAGTTAGCATGTGTTCTAGCAACTGATTTAAATCAGGAGTGAAAAGATCTAGTGACATTTCAGTAGACAAAATAAATGACTTCCATTTCTCATCTCCTCTCAACCATCTCAAAATTTTCCTTACCAATTTATCCTCCTCAATATCTTCATCAACTGCTCTTAATGCATTTGCAATGTCCTTCATCCTTGTTACATAATCAGAAATGGATTGAGAGGCCTTCTTCTTGAATGTGCTAAACTCTGCCCACAAAGATGCCTTCCTTGACTTTGTAGTGTTTTGGAAATGCTCCTCCAAAGCATTCCATATACCACTTGCACTTTCAAGACCTCTAATATGAGGTAGCAAGTAGTCATTGACTCCCATGTAGATAATGCTCCTTGCTTGAGCATCCTTCTTCATCCAAGTCTTCAAATCTGAGAGTTCATCCCTAGTTGGAACACTAGGATCTCTGAATTGTGGTTTTTCTTTTTCACCTGTGATGTAACCTATCAGGTCTTTGCTCATAAGATAAGCTTCCATCCTCATTGACCAAGCTGGATAGTTTTCTCTATCCAATTTCTCTATCTAAAGAGAATCTCCCATCCTTTCTTCACCTGTGTATTAAATTCTTCAAGCTTTATGAGGAATAAGTGTACCTTTACTTCGAATGAAGTTCCTTTTGATCTTCTTGATAACTTCAGGCCTCCTACTCAAGCTTTTCCTTTCAGCTTTCATGTTGGACCTTCAAATGTTGATTTTTGTATGACTGCAGTAGTCGGGGTCCTCCTTTCTTCTATTTTGATTACTCTTGCTCTGATACCACTAATGGAGAGTGTTAATCTCCAAAAGAACAACTTATCCTTGATGTTAGAGCACCTCTATATCAAGAACAACTCAAAACCTTTATCAATTTGAAGGACCAATACCAGATCATCAAATTTTGAACTATCTGTGAAGAAAGTCACTACTCAGAAAAATCTGTTGCACATAACTCACTCATTGACTGATCAAATGTCCAAAGTTTCTGGTGAAACTTTGTACAAGGTCACCTATGGATTGCACACCTTCTCCAATTTAAATCATCTCAAAAGATTCAGTATATCTTGAGAAATGATCTAAACAATTCACCTATGTCTAAAAGTGTACTTCCCTACAGTCGACTTTGACACCTGTAACTTTTAATGCATGGTTCTCTCAAACTAAAACCCATTTATTCAAATGCTTTTAGCCATAGGTAGCTTACCTTCCAACTTAAAGAATGAGTTCTTGGTTGCTCAAAACTTTACACTGTGGAAGGAGAACTGAACAAAACTTTAGCATCGAATTTTGCACCTGTTGCAACTTCACTTTTTCACATTTACACATGTAAATGTTCCTACTCTCAATTCTCTCAGCTTGATCACAATTAGGATCTGAAAACTTGTATAGAGTTCAGTCAACTATAGATTTAGACTTTTATAAAAGCATTTTACAAAAGACTAAACACAGAAGGAGTACTCAGCAAAAGATCGAGCGTAATTTTTCTTCTTCTCTGAAAATTTTACAAGTGAATGATGAGACAGATCTCCTTCACTTCGAAAGTGTCTAATAACTATTCCCAACATCTAATTCTTCTTATCTCATGCTCTCTCATACTTTCCTCGACTTTCTACTTGTATATATAGGTATATATGTATAATCTCATGACCATACAAAAGGTATAAGTGAGCTAACTACAAATTAATGTACATATGTATGCAAGTCTTCAATTGTTGATCTTTTCTTCATCCTTTGACTTCAAGTCTTTATCCGAAACATCAATTGGTGGTTGTCTTGCACCAAAAAATTGTGATGGACGGTGTCAATTGCAATTGATAGAATTTTTTGGGTTTTTTTCATTATTTTATGTCAATCATGGCCTATATGTCACGATGGATAGGTTTCTTACTGAAATGGGATGTCAGTCATGATTTCTCTATCGATTGCGATGGACAGGGTTTTCCATCACGATGGACACCTATCGATCACGATGGACATGTAGTCTGTCGTGGGTGTCAATCGTGATTGATTGGTCTTTCAGATTTTTCTATAGCTATGTGTCAATCTAGGATCTATACGTTGTGATGGACAAGTTTTTGGCCGTGTTTAAGTGCCAATCGCAAGTTTTGTGTCGATCGTGATGGACAAGGGTGTCTATTGCGATGGATACCATCTGTTGCGATGGACAGAGGTTTCTATCGAGGTCTATCAATTGTGATGGACAAGCAGACCATCGCGATGGACATTGTCAATCGCGATTGATGGTGTCAATCACAATGGACAGAGAAAATTCAAAAATTTTTGAAATTTTTATGAGGATGTGATGTGCAAGGTTACTAGACTATGTTTGTGGACTTAGTTTTACCAAAAAGTGGATTTTTTTTGTCAATCACGATTGATAGAGCTCAATGCCCTAGGACCTGTGCGGACATTTTTCGTACTTGTGCAAGCTACTGGAGATGATGATATGACTGAAACCTACAAGAAATGCTCAAAAACATACAAAAGCAAAATGCACAATACCTCTCTATCACTCTTTCTCACAAGTGAAATGAGCGGAATGAGGTGGGGAAGGGGATATGATCGAAAAACTAAAAATTCAGCGAAGATGGAGATAGAGGTGGGAGATGGTGAGGATGGAGATGGGAGATGGTGAGGATGATGATGCTGATGATGATGGTGAATAAAGTAAAAGAAAATAATGAGAAGTAAGGAAAATACATATGACTCCAACTTCACAACTCTACATCTTACCATCACACGCTCGTCCTCGAACCCCAACAACGACGCCAAATTTGGTGTCACTCTAGCACAATGCAAAGTACCAACACGAGGAGATCCACCCCATAATGTCAATCTGTGGAGACGTGAGGACTGATAGATGACCAAGAGCAAGTGATGGCACAACTGCATGAGTGAGAAGCACATTAGCATGCAGACACATACACACACGTGCACACAAGCCAAGAACAAAGAGAAGAACAATGGATTTCTTTCTATTACTCAAGAATTCTCTTATTAAAAGCTCAAATTTCTAATAAGCTAACCTCAAAAATGATCTCTCTAGCTCTTTTTATAGTTTTTCACTAGGTTTTGGCCCTGTCAAGACCTAGTATATGACCTAGTTAAAAATTAGGTTCCAAGACTTATTTGAAGGCCCAAACGAAGTCTAAAGAATATGAAAATTGGTATGAACTTAGATCTAATGCTCTTCAAGCTTGAGGACTCCTTGAATTGAATAAAATGGAGTCTAATCTACTAAAAATGGTATTTATAATGTCCATGTAGTGATGAAAATCACTATTAAAAAGGATTTATCTTTAGAAAAACTGTATGGCCTAATTGGCAGATCTTCTTTGACTACTTTGCCTACTTGTATTGGAGATAGACGTCTGCGGAAGCACGCGAACAACACAAGGAAGGAGAAGAAGCTTGGAGCACAACACACAATACTGAATGTATTACTAGAGAATGTACAAAGATAAGTAGCCCATTAGGGCAATAGGCGTATATACAAGCCGGGGAAAAAAGACCTCCTAAAGAGGGAAAAAAGTGCCCCGGCAGTCCTAGAGTGTTCACACACATCACTACCTAAATATATCAAAAAATCACCCCTGGGAGTGATGCGGTGAACAAGTAGCTGGCACTCATGTATAAGGAAATGCCAAGCTATGTGGAAATCACTCCACAAAAGGAAGTAAGCCCAAAGATTTGCGGAAAGCTTTAAACTTCTCCCTAGGCAGAGCTTTCGTGAAAAGGTCTGCAATGTTCTCCTACGTGGGCACATATGCCAAGCTGATGTCCCCAGCAGAGAACCTCTCCCTGACATAATGATAATGCACCTCAATGTGCTTAGTGCGAGCATGGAACACAGGGTTCCTCGCAACTGCCAATGCGCTCTGACTGTCAGTGAAGATGGTGGTGGCAGAAGACTAACCAACACCCAAATCAGCCATAAGGCATCTGAGCCACACACACTCAACAGTCGCTGTGAAAGCTTCCCTATATTCAACCTCACAACTCGAAGTGGCCACAGTAGGCTGCTTCTTGCTCAACCAAGATATACACGAGCTACCAAGCATGAAGCAAAAGCCACTAGTGGACACACGAGTGTCATGGCAACCAGCCCAATCAGAGTTAGAAAAAGCATGCAAATTTGGCGGTAGTGATCCCCCTTGGGATAAAACAACCCAAGTAGCTGAGTACCACTCAAGTAGCGAAAGATGCGCTTAACCACCTGCCAATGCTTGACTCCTGGGCAATGAATAAACCTGCTCATCTGTGAGACAGCAAACTGAATATCTGGCCGAGTAATGCATAAGTAAATCAAGCATCCGACAGCCTGCTGATAGAGAACAGCATCAAATGCATCTCCAGCATCATGAAGACTCAATCGTAAACCTGTCTCCATAGCAGTGGCAATAGGCTTACAGTCTTCAAGGCCAAAATACTGCAATGTCAATATATTTTGTTTGACACAAACCCATTCCACCATCAATGTGCATAAATTGAATGCCCAAATAATGATGCAAATGCCCCAAATCAGACATCTCAAATGAGGCATGCAAATCAGCCTTAAAATCAGCAATATGCCTCTCATGAGGACCAATGAGCATTAGACGTTGGTGGACAAATTCTAAGACAACATCGAGCTAGCTCCTCACTTGAATTTTGTACACTTGCTCCCACCATTTGATCTCATAGATTCTTTGTGTAGTGACAAACACCTTTGTAGTCTCCCCATCAACAAACCTTTTTGTTGCTAGCTGATTCTCCAAGTTTTGAATCCGTCTGATTACGAGTTTCATATTGATTTCTCAATATGTCCCATGCTTCACACACCTTGATAGTATGTCAGAACATAATTAGGATTACTTGTAACTAGAGCACAAAGTGCATTTGTGTTTTTACGTTTCCAAGCATGTAGAACATCAACATCACAAGGAATCATTCGACTATGATTATTTGGATCAAATGTTTTGTAGGGATCACGACGAGCCCCAAGAAAGCATGTGTATGGACTAAAATAGCAAGTTTTTCAACACTAGCTATTCTTGAACTAGTCTCTTTTGGATTAATTGTTTCAAGCATCAACTCCAAAGTACATAGGTACTTTCTTGGTGTCATTTGCAAGTTAAAAGGGCCTACTTTATAACTCTGAAGTGTATCAGGGCTTGTACAAAGCAGGTTTTAGGAGTGCCACCTCACTTCCTTGAGGTATCAATCCATCTCTCCCAATAGTGGTATCAGAGCAAGTTGAGGTAAAATGGGAGATGGTTTTCCTTCTTTCATTGACAAATTGGATAGGAATAATTATCTAGCATGGTCCTTGAGGATGAAGACCTATCTACAAGGAAGAAGTCTCTATGGATACATATCAGGAGATGAGGAGATGCCCACATTTAGAAGCAAAGATCAACCTACAAGAGAGGAGCAAGAAAGACTCAACTCATGGTGTGTGCCAAAGATGCTTTACCCAGGTCAATCTACTTAACTCTATCTCTAACTTCCTTCTTCCTCAGATTAGGAATTGCAAAACTTCCCAAGAGACTTGGGATACTCAATCTTCATACTTTTCTTCCAATACAAGAGCTAGGAAAAATCAATTGTGGATGGAGTTTACTACTCAAAAGACGCAACCTAAGCAGAGTGTTTCAGAGTATGTGACCAAGGTGAAGGATGTGGCTGATCAGTTGGCAAGCATAGGAGAGGAGATTGAAGAGGAGCAAATAGTGGGATGAGTTTGAATTTGAATTTTCCCCTCACCTAAAAGTGATCCTACTCTTTAGGAACATAATTGATTTGATTCCTTCACCAAAAAAAGTTGTGGCTTGAATCTCTTGAATCCATGAGATTCCTTATTCTCTTAGCTTTTATATTTATCCAATGTGAATACAACCAAATTGACAAGCAAGTGTTGAAATATGGTTCTCTTTTGTTCGAAGAGCTCAATGAATCTGTAGTCCCAAGGTTTTAGAAATGCACTTAGGCTTGCTAAATGTGGTAACCAACATTCATGTCACATATCCGCAATGACATATTTCAAGATGTTTTTGTTGAAAGGGAGCTAAGAATGAAGGCTACATCTGACAAACCAGATGATGCCCCCTACTTTTTGAATATGATCAACTTGAACTAAGAGGAAGATGAGTCATCGACTGAAATGAGGGATCGCATGCACAGAGATCCCTTTCTTGGAATATCGCCCCATCCACATACTATCCCCTCATCGATTCTCTCCAACGATCCTTACTAAGGAGCCCCCAAAGATGGCATAACATATGAGTACCACATGTCACTCATGTGAGTGTCCACCTTAATAAACCTAAGAGATGGTTCACACCATCTCTTCATGGTGACTCCACATAACATTTCCTTCCCCTTAATTCCATTTTTGTCCTCAAAAATGGTATTGGAAGGTCCTCAAATAAGAGAGAATAAATGGAATAGTACTCCCACTATATCCCCATGTATCGAGTATACATGGTCATATCTCCCTACTGTTTGTCGGTGTCCTTCCTCTTAAGAAGACTCTTGGAAAGGTAATCTAAAATTGGAAATAATCTCTAAAGGGTGCTAACCCCTCCCATATTAGTAAAAAAATGATATTGGAAGGTCCTCAAATAAGAGATACTCCCATTGTATGCCCATGTATCCGGTGTACATGGTCTCCATGCTATTTTCTGTGTCCTCCCTTAAGAAGAATTTGGGGAAGGTGATCTAAAATTGGGAAACTCTCTCTAAAGGGTGCTAATGTGCTCCCATATAGCACTATCTTCTAAACGATGTTTCCACTTTATTAGACACTCTTTATATAAATGACTCTTCGTCCATTTCTCTCAAGTGCGTAGTATGCTCTCAAGCTCATGTGGAACAAATTGAATAGAAATAGGCTCTACTACCTCACTTTTTGGAATGAGGTTGTTAGATTCACCCAGCGTTTTCTTAAGATGGCTAACATGAAATACTGGATGGATCTAGCTATTCTCTAGAATTTGGAGCTTGTAAGCCATCTTTTCTATTCTCTTAAGTATTAGAAATGATCCACAATACGTAGGAGATAGTTTTGGATAAGGTCCCGTCTTCATGGTTTCAAGCCTAGATGGAACTCTAAGATAGAATTTATCTCCTTCCTCAAAGTTGATGTCTCTCCTTTGAGGATCAGCATAGGCTCTACCAGGGGAGCATTAGAACAATGTGCTCTTTGACTACAATAGATAAGATTTTGGAAATACACTTCTGATTACAAGAACACCCATGTAGGGAAAATGATACAAGAATAAGTAACTGATACAAGGTGTCCCACAACTTAGGACTGATAAGTTTGAGGTAAGATCTCTGGGTTACAAGAACTCCCTTCAAGGAGATGATCTAGATACAAGAAATAACTAGAAAAGATCTCTTACTACAAGATTACAAGAGGACAACGCTAGATGTCCAAGAACTAGACTAGACAGGACTAGAACAAGGAAGAAGACAAGAACTGGAACTAGAACTTGGAGAGTCCTTACTTGGTGGTCATGACTCCTTGAGCTCCCAAGATTGGAATTGGCAAGACTGAGAATGAATGTGGCCAACCCCTCCTTACATAGGTTTTCCAAGGGTGGTTACAAATTGATGATGCCATTGATGATGTCATTAATTGGAAATATGATCTTTGGATGTTAGAATCAAGCAAGAAGACAGTCGATCTTAGGGTTTTGCCATGTTTCGAATGCAATGGAAGCATTGGTTTCCCCGAATTCGAAACCAATCATGAGATACAAAAGTCATATGGAATATGAGGTTCATAAGATCTTCTTTTTCCATGACATTACCTCCCCCTCAAGCAATGAGTTCCACGAGGAGTGGTGTCGGCGCGAAAGCAACGGCTGGTGGATCAAATCAACCACTGAAATTAGGGCGCACGCCGGGTGCTTAGAGCAATCTTAGGTGCTTGTAAACTCTCAGAGAGCAATTAAACTCATGAGGATGAATTAGTTATACAAATGTGCGGTTCCACAAATGTTTTAGTTCGAACCATATCAAAATCATTTCATTGTCAAGAGCTTTGAAAGGTAAATCACAATGCACATGATATGGAAAGGAACAAAAGTATCGTTAAACACATTTAGAATAAGAGCTTCTCAATGATGAGAATAATAATTCTTGTCGTGTATTTTCATAAACTCGTCAAAAAGCGATTCTTAAGATGTATATGGTATGTCCTTAATGTTTCATAACGATGCTCATGAATGCATGTATGAAGTTGGGTTACTATATAAAGAAAAACGACATTAAGAACAATTCGCGAACCCCAATGTTTTCAAAACAAAAATATAAAATAACCTTTGTTTGTTTCTAATCCTTCAATCATTCAACAAAACACAAAGTAACAGAAAGTCACGAATCTTTGTGAGCGAACAAATGGGGATGTGATTTTCGTACTACTAAAAACCTCTCAAATGTTTTCACCAGGCAAAATGAATTTAGATATGATAAAACTTCCAACCCTTTCCAGTAATTCGAAATTAGAATAAGAATTAAAATGAAATTCAGACAAAGAACAATACAGGACCGGAGTTAAGCATGTCGATCCTTTTCATTTGCAGTTGGATATGCAGAGGTCAATACATGTTTTTCAAGAGGCTTATTCATTGTTGTTTTCCGAGAACAATAAGTTCTTGCAAAAGTGAACTGCAGTCGATAGCATGCAACAGTGAACATAAACCCGATTAAGATTCAATCCTCAGCAGAAACAAGGTAATTGTAATTCTCACTTCAGGAGAAATCACGGAAGATATGAATGCAGAGTTTCAACAACAATATGTGTATATAAGATCTTCAACAAGGTTTCTGCATGATAACGCTGCCACAAGGAACCTCGATGAGCAAAACTAGAGGAAGCAGTGGTCTATCTGAACAATCACAACTGATAAATAGCAAAGAAGAGTGCAAAGCTGATCAAATTTCATTCAACTAATGGTTTTAATTCATTTACAGAGAGAAATGAGCTGGAGCTAAGCTCAGAAAAACAAATCGAGTATAACTATAACAATTTAACGCATGTATGTAGTTCTCATCAGATGAGTTTTTTATTTGATTTCGAATACTATAAGCATAGTGAAGCAAAGAAAATGTTGACGATCAAATTAGTAGTTGGTCATCATATGAGTATCAATAGTTAACATATTAACCATTATCGCGAATTGCGCTGATCTTAAGGCATTTTCACAGTTTGTACATGAAGACATTTATTAGGAATCACTCAGAATTGACACTGCAAACCTCTGAAAGTACAATATCCATGTCGTTGATGGTTGTAGTGAGCTTCATAAACTGTAGATCTAGCGTCATCATCATCTCATATCTATTCAAATTGGAACGTCAGAACAGCGTTATCAAAGTTTGATTTTAAAAAAAAAAAACAATTTACCTCTGCGTTGATTTCCTTTCTTAGCGTACAAACTTATGGGCAAATTTAGATGTTTTGGTGACGTACAAACTTATGGGCAAATTGGTCACGAAGAACAGCGCCGAATGTCCTCATGGTTTGCCATCTACATGAACATCTGATGATTGCCTCCTCAGGAAGGTGCCTCCGCAGCCGCCTAGAGTTGCCTTGATAGCACACCACAACAGAAGCCCCGTGACACGCGAGTGGCCCCCTCAAGTTCCCTATTGATCTCTAATCTCTAGCCGATCGTCAGACTCTGCCTCCTCTACTGTCGGACCTCTGTCCGCAAAAAAAAACCAGCAGGCCCGCAGGCCCCTTCTCAATGTTGGAGATGAGCTTGTATTCTCATGTGAACCCTCTCCTAAATAAATAGAGGGTAATCTTATCCTCCATTTATCCCTTTTTTTATTGGCCCAAGAGCCACATGAAGTTGTATAAAGACATACCTTTTGGAATGAAAAAGTAAGGCACACATTCATTTCCATATTTGTGCATATACGTGTGTGTGTGTGAGAGATAGTTTCATCTTATCTTATATCTTCGTACGAGAAGAGAATCACATTCTCTCTCCATCTCTCTCTTTACATTTCTCTGTCTTCCTCTTCGTCATCTTCAGAAGCCCGCTACTGCTGCGCACTCCATTTGCAACATGTTTGTATCAGAGCTTCAATAGATCCTGCTTTATTCTAACGGCCATTTGTAAATCTTCGAGAAGGCGTCAGAACAGAAGTCATGTCATTCTAATTTCTGTGGAGCCTTTGCATTCTTGCGCTAGCTGGGATGATGCATTTTTTGTTTTTCTTTGTATAATGCAGAGGGAGCGAGCATCTGCATCGTTCTGATTGCTCGCGGGCAGAAGCATGCCCAGAAAGGGACTTGACAAACTTCATATGCAGAAGGAGTCTACAATTAATACAAATCACATCGTCGACACTTCAAATCAGTATTCGAACTGAAGGATTTGATGGAGATCTATCAATCGGAGCTGTTGAAGAGGTCGAAATACATGGCAAGAGAGGCATCAATGGTTTGGGTACTAATGCGGTCACTGCGTCAGTAGTGGAGAACTAGAGAAGCCAAGATGTATTGTTCACTGGAAAAGGACGCGAGGAAGAAGCGACAAAGGTGCGAACAAGCATCATCATGGGTTGCTTTTCAGATTCTCTGAAGCATGTGAATGAACCTGTCACGAAGTGCTCAGACTCGGAAAACACTGATAACTGTGAAGGAATCGCTAAGGTATGCATGAGTGAATGTACAGGTTGTTGTGCACTCTCACTTCAGATTTGAGCCGTGTCAAACATTGGAACAAGTGGCTCTGATTCGAGAAGCATTGGTGGAAGTTTATGGTGATGAGGAGCAGTGGTCAAAAGTTGCACAATACTCACTGGGATTGATTTGTTGCTGCTCTTCCACGGTGATTCGTGAAGAATCAGATATAGCATTTGCGCATATCATTTTTGGTTTCAAAGATTGCCAATAAATGGCATATTAAACATATTTTGATTAGACCATTACTGGTCTTTTCTGGTCAGAGGACCGACATTCTAGCCTCATACAAAAAGGTAAGCCCTGTCTGTCTCAAGCAGTTTATTCATGCCCCTTTTTCAATAACGCAAGTCAAGAACGTACACGAGATCTATGCCATGCTCTCTTATGAGTTCCTCAGACAAAGATTAGCGCTATTCTTCATCTCCTCATGATTACATATGTCTGACATGCGTATGGATGATTAATAAGAGTGGGTAATGTCCACAAGATTGCTCCACACCGTTTTCCTGAGCAGTTGCTACTCGTGCTGGTGGGACGAAGAAAAGATACAAGGATTCAGGCGATCTCTCATGCCCACCATCGCATGCACCTGGCAAGTTCATTTGCACCAAGTAGGTTCTAAACTGCATTTTAAACAGCAATGAACATCAACGCGAGTCTCGATTAATTTTGTATCGCAAGCTACAATGACAGGCGCAAAGCTTCGATCACTTATGTGCTTACAAAAATGGTGCTTAAAAAAATTCAAAGTATTGAGATACATTGAAAACTCAAAGTAGCATGAAAGGGTACGTTACCATAGATTTTAAATTAAGCTCATTATCTTTTTAAGTGAGCTACAGGAATCATTGGACAATGTGTTAAAGATAGCCCTTTAGTTTGTATGTTGCTAAAACTATGGGGAATCGAAAAGGAACGAGTGACTTATACAATAACTGAAGAGAGTTTTGGAATTTAGAAGAAGAGATATATGTATTTCTTGTATTTAATTGAAGGGCCAAAATATGACTAATAAATAACCTCAAGCCTTTAATGTTCTGTAATCACTCCTATGCTCATAGGTTTGAACATGCATTTTGCATTTGCTTTTTTATCTGGGAACTAGACACCCCCTCAATTCTTAAGAGGGAAGGACCTTTCCCATATTATTTTGTCTCTATCTTTGTACAATTTTTTCTCAAGTGCCTACAACAAATTGAACAATATTCAAGCAACCAATTGCAAGACAAAACAAGAAGTTGAAGAAGATGGGATTGCAGTGTTGATATATTTAGGTAGTGATGTGTGTGAACACACTAGGACCGCCGGGGCACTTTTTTCCCTCTTTAGGAGGTTTTTTTTCCCCGGCTTGTATATACGCCTATTGCCCTAATGGGCTACTCATCTTTGTACATTCTCTAGTAATACATTCAGTATTATGTGTTTGTGCTCCAAGCTTCTTCTTCTTCCTTGTGTTGTTCGCGTGCTTCTGCAGACATCTATCTCTAACAATTGGTATCAGAGCAGGTCGTCGCTTCATCTAGGGTGCCGTCGACACTCCTCCATTTGCAGTCTTAGAATCGCACGAATTTTAGTGAGCATACTCAGCTCGTGTCGGCCTCTAAACGCACTATCGTAGTGCTTGTGGAAGCTATTTTGTCTTTTTGTGCCAAAGGTATATACCAGTTTCTGTTCGCCGATATAAGCGTCTCGAAGTCTGCTGCAGGTCTAGAAGAATTCGTTGGGGCAGTTCTGTTTAACTTTTTAAGATACAATCAATTTTTTGCATCAAGGTATTGTAGTCACCGGCCATGGCTGAAAGCAGTGATGTATTCCGTATGTTGGCTATTGAGGATAAGTTGGATGGTACCAACTATCCATTATGGGCTTATATGATGCGACATGTATTGGTTGCAAAAGGATTGTGGAACATTGTGCAGGGTGTTGAAAGACGTCCTGTTACACCTGTAACGACAGGTACTGCAAATACAGGTGCTGGAGCTGATGAAGATGGTGTCGAAGATGATATTCCGCAAATTCCTGTTCATGTTGCTATTTTTGCTGCACCTATTGCAGAGCAGATTTGCTAGGATGGCAGAGATGCCCAGGCACATGCTTTGATAGCCTTGTCTGTCAAACGTGCCATTATTCCTCACATTCCCTCTTGCAGAACAGCTAAGGATGCTTGGGATACACTTACCACATTGTACCAAGCTAGGAATGAGGCTCGTGTTGCTTACCTCCGAAAACAGTTGGGGAGTGAGCACATGAATGAAGGTGATTCTATGGACAGTTTCCTAATAAAGATTGTGAAGAGAGATGGTGGATGCAATCCAAAGATGAGTAGGTGCCGCTACAACCAGCTTCACACCAGCCAACTGAGACTTCAGAGTTGATTAGTAGACCCTTTGAGCTTCCTAAATCCACCAAAATATCAGCCAAGTACTTTGGAACATGTATCCCAAAAGTGTAAGTCAAGACAGACTAGTTGCGAAATGACTAGCTCCCAAAACTTGCTATTTTTGGACATACACATGCTGGAAAAAATGAACAGTGCTCTCAACCTAGTAAGAATTTGAAAAATTCCTTTTGGGAATAGCAAATAGACTTAACAAGCTTCCCAATCCAAGTTAAAACACTTCAAATGATGGACTGAGCACTGAGAAAAAGTTTCAACAATTTCTGGAACCTCCCCACAATTCTAGCTAGGGGCTCTGCAGAGATAGACCAGTGAGCAGTAAATTGCAGATATCTTCAAAACTATTAATCCAATGACCTTGAAAATTTATATGCGGAAAGTCGACAACAAGAGCTATCCAACGCACTTTCAAACACTGAAAATGGATCAATAGAACTCGAGATATGACCTTCTGAAGGTACTGCTCTGAGTGAGTATAGCAGAGAACAAAACAGAGAAGTAGATGATAATAAATGTATAGATTCACATATGATTACAACCACATTGGCAATGAATCTTTGAACAATGGGAGTAGAATGATAGAGATATGGAGTAAGCTCTTCAATCTCTACAAAATGACATGAAGTGGTCACGTACAAGGCTTGCTAATCGCCTCTTCCTTCTTGCTATTTTTATAGCTATTCTTGGAGGGAGTTTTGAATTCGAATTCAAATGGCCCCACCTAAAAGTGATCCCCAAAGTTAGGAGAGATTCCCTCAGCTCAAAAATTCGTGATTTTGGTAGTTGGAGCCACGAATTTGCTTTTACATCATGGATGAGGTAAGCCATCCTTTTCCTTTTTTCTTTTTCCATTTACAAGAGCTAAAATGTACTCTTTTACAAGAGGTGTTCACATGACTACTCATGTGACTTACAAATGAGGATAATATCAAATATATCAAGCATGTAGGCTTGGGTAAAATGCACCAACAGCTCCCCCTCAAGCCTAACATGCTTGGCCTTCAAATAAGTCTTCAATTGTCCTTGATTTCCTGCAAGCCAATCATCAACTTGAATCTACTTAATTTTGTACCATCAAGAGCTTTAGTCAACATGTCGGCACATTGCATATCTATAGAGACATAGGATAGTTGAATATCCTTGCTCATTAGCTTCTCCCTTACGTAATGGTAGTGGACTTCAATATGCTTGGTTCTAGCATGGTATACCGGATTAGCTGCTAGATGTAGTGAGCTTTTGTTGTCACCAAAAATATGAGGTGTTGAAGAATGAAGTCCAAGATCTGTGTACAAATATTTTAACCACATGATTTCTTGAGTTGCATTAGCCAAACCTCTATATTCAGCTTTGGTAGAAGATAATGCCACGGTTGGTTGCTTCTTCGATGACCAAGAAATGATTTTTGAACCTGCAAATGATATATACCCGGATGTGCTTCTTCTATCATCTTTAGATCCGGCCCAATCTGCATCTGAGTAGACCTTTAGCTCAATATCTGAAGTATATGAATAAAACAGACCTTCATTCATGGTCCCCTTTAGGTACTTGAGGACTCTCTTGGCGGCTTCCATATGTGGTCTTCTCGGCTTATGCATAAACTCACTCAATATGCTAACACTATAGCATATATCCACCCTTGTGAGTGTTGCATAGTTCAAACTTCCAACCAAGCTTTGATAGCTTGTGATGTCTTCAATTGGCTCTCCTTCATAAGCACTAAGCTTATGATTTTGCTCCATAGGTGTACCTGCACACTTTGTATTTTCCATCTTGAACTTGACGAGCATGTCATGCACATACTTCCTTTGTGTGATGTATATACCTGAATCTGTGTAGATCAACTCCAATCCAAGAAAATAAGTGAGTGGTCCGAGGTCACTTATTTTGAACTCCTCCTTCATTTGAGCCTTTACTTGTTTGATTCCTTCAAGATCATTGCCTGTGATAATAATATCATCAACATACACACATAAATAGATCACTTCAGATCCATTCCTCTTTATGAACAAAGAGGTATCCGCCTTGCTAGCTTTGAATCCTTGGTCTTGCAAATAAGTCACCAATCTGAAATTCCAAGCTCTTGGAGCTTGCTTCAATCCATACAAAGCTTTCTTTAGTTTGCATACATAGTTAGGATGATGTGCATCCTCATATCCAGGAGGTTGTGCCATATACACTTCCTCAGAAATCCATCCATTGAAGAAAGCATTCTTTACATCAAGTTGATAAAGATTCCAATTTCTAGATGCAGCAATCCGATTATCTTCATAGATGGCTTGTTAGGTACAAGCTCCCAAGTGTCATTCTCCTTCAAGGCTTCCATTTCTTCATCCATTGCATCTCTCCAAGCTTTCTTGCTTTGTGCTTCTTCGAATGTGGTAGGTTCTTCATTGGTTGAATCCTTTGCAATGTAGATTGAGTGCTTGGTGACCAAAGAAGTATCATAACCAAACCTCTCTGGTTTCTTCTTCTCCCTCGAAGACCTTCTAAGTGGTTGATGTGAGCTCTCGGGTCCATATGCAGCATCCTGCATCTTTGCTTTACCTTTGTTCTTCCATAGCTTTAGTCTTTCCAAGTCTTCTAGGTCAATCTCCGAATCACTTTCTTCAATCTGCTTTGGCTCCTTTGGTTGAAGTGATGGAAAATCTTCATCCAAGTCATATGGCAGCTTCACTTTCCTATCATCATCAAACCATGATTTGTTTTCATCAAAAATTACATCTCTACTCACAGAAAATCCTTTATTGGTTGGATTGTACAATCTATATCCTTTTTGGTTTTGATCATAACCAATGAATACACACTTCTCTGCCTTGGGATCCAATTTCCCTCTTACTAAGGAATGTGAGCATAGGCTAAGCATCCAAAGATTTTGCAATGCTCTAGACTAGGTCTTCTTCCATTCCACACTTCATATGGAGTGGTTCCATCTAGTGACTTAGATGGAAGTCTATTTATGAGATATGTGGCTGTCGACACAGCCTCTGCCCATAGGTAGTTCGGAAATCCCTTTTCGTTGAGCATGGACCTTGCAGCTTCGACAATAGCTCTATTCCTCCTCTCTGCTACACCATTGAGTTCGGGTGTATACCTTGTAGTGACTTCCCTTTTAATGCCTCTTTCATGCAAGAAGGCATCAAATTCAGAAGAGAAGTATTATCCTCCACCATCTGATCTGAGTCTTTTTAAAGTCCTACCTGTTTGATTTTCAACAAGAGCAATATACTTCTTAAAGCAATTAAACACTTCATCCTTGTGCTTCATGAAAAATAGAATGGTCCACCTGCTACAATCATCTATGAAAGACACATAATACCTTGAGCCTGATATAGATGGCTCCTTAGTTGGACCCCACACATCCGTGTGCACTAGATCCAAAGGATTTTCATACATATATCCTTTCTTATTGAAAGGTTGTCTATGAGCCTTGCCAAGTTGACAAGCTTCACACTTATAAATCATGTGTTGCCTTGTGATATGAGGCAAACCAAGTACACTTTGGTCCCTGCAAATCTGTTTGAGTGTCCTCTCACCAATGTGAGCAAGCCTTTTGTGCCATATCTCCAACTCTGTTAGAGTTTGAGATCCATAGCTAAACAAAGCTATGTTCTTTGTATCTTCCACTTCAAAAGTGAAAAGCCTTCCTGTCTTTTCTCCTTTGGCGATCCTTCGAAAGCCTTGCCTTGGGTCTTCAACATATGCTCCAAATCGATTGAATCTAACCTACAATCCTTTTTCAACAATCTGTCCAACACTTATTAAATTTTTGGTAATTGTAGGGACATACAAGACTTTGCTTAAGAGGTTCATATTCCCATCTGATGTCTTCACGTTACCTATCTTCTCCACTAAGTGCTTTGTGTCATCTCCTGTCTGCACTTCATGCTTGTTATGAGGATCTTCCAAATCAGAAAGTAAAGCCACATTTCCTGCTACATGGTTCGAGCATCCCGAATCAATGTAAAATATGTGATCATCATCCTTACCCTTCTTCGCTGATAGATTCATAATCAATAATGAATCTTCTTGACTTTGGTCCTCTGCATAGCTATTGTAATCTCTTCTTCCTCTATGGCCACTTTGATAGTTGTTGTTGTTGTAATTGTTGTTGTAGTAGTTGTTGTTGTTGTAGCCTCCATTGTATCTACCTCTATTTGATCCATAGCCACCTCTATTGAATCCTCTTCCTCTTGAGTTCCTCGGGTTCTTGAAACATTCTTCAGTAGTATGGTTAGATAAGCCACATATGTTGCAAGGTTGAGATGATTGGAATCTCCCCCTGCCTTGCTTTCCACTTCTGCCTCTTCCTCTAGCTCTTCCTCTACCTGCAAAGTTTGCTTGGAAAGAGCTACCTTCATCTTCATTCTTCCTATTCTTTGACTTGTCCTTGACCTTAGCTTTATGAGAATATAAGGCAGAAGTTTGATTACCTCTTGAGGACTCACCACCTTTTCTAATCTTTGCTTCATGAGTGAAGAGTTGGCCCATGAGTGTGTTGAGGTCGGGTACATGCATATCCATGTATAAATCCATGGCTGTTGTGAATGACTCCCACTTGTCGTCTGCTTTGATTCCATTCATGATTTGTCTTATTATTTGCTCCTCTTCAATTACCTCTCCAATGCTTCCAAGTTGGTCGGAAATCTCCATCTTTGTGACATAATCAGTCACATTTTGCTTCGGGCTTTTCTTCATTGTTGTGAACTCCATCCACAATTGGTTCTTCCTTGCTCGAGTGTTGGAAGAGAAGAAAGAAGCAAGTGCATTCCAGGTTTCTCTTGATGTCTTGCATCCCTTGACATGAGGTAAAAGAAAATCAGAGATTGAGTTTAGTATATAGGACCTTGCAAGTGCATCCTTCGAACACCAATTCGAAAGTCCTTCCACTTCTTCATGTGATGGTTGCCCTTTGTTCCTCATGGTTGGCATTGCTTCATCTCCGGATATGAATCCATATAGATTCCTCCCTTGAAGGTAAGCCTCCATCCTTAGAGACCATGCCGGGTAGTTGTTTCGATCCAATTTGTCAATTGTTGATGGAAATCCATCTCCCATGTTGCTTGACTATGCTCTGATACCACTGTGAAGAGAGATGGTGGATGCAATCCAAAGATGAGTAGGTGCCGCTACAACCAGCTTCACACCAGCCAACTGAGACTTCAGAGTTGATTAGTAGACCCTTTGAGCTTCCTAAATCCACCAAAATATCAGCCAAGTACTTTGGAACATGTATCCCAAAAGTTTAAGTCAAGATAGACTAGTTGCAAAATGACTAGCTCCCAAAACTTGCTATTTTTGGACATACACCTACTGGAAAAAATGAACAGTGCTCTCAACCTGGTAAGAATTTGAAAAATTCCTTTTGGGCATAGCAAATAGACTTAGCAAGCTTCCCAATCCAAGTTAAAACAATTCAAATGATGGACTGAGCACTGAGAAAAAGTTTAAACAATTTCTGGAACCTCCCCACAATTCTCGGGGCTTTGCAGAGATAGACCAGTGAGCAGTAAATTGCAGATATCTTCAAAAATAGTAATTCAATGACCTTGAAAATTTTATGCGGAAAGTAGACAACAAGAGCTATCCAACGCACTTTCAAACACTGAAAATGGATCAATAGAACTCGAGATATGACCTTCTGAAGGTACTGCTCTGAGTGAGTATAGCAGAGAACAAAACAGAGAAGTAGATGATAATAAATGTATAGATTCACATATGATTACAACCACATTGGCAATGAATCTTTGCACAATGGGAGTAGAATGATAGAGCTATGGAGTAAGCTCTTCAATCTCTATAAAATGACATGAAGTGGTCACGTACAAGGCTTGCTAATCGCCTCTTCCTTCTTGCTCTTTTTATAGCTATTCTTGGAGGGAGTTTTGAATTCAAATTCAAATGGCCCCACCTAAAAGTGATCCCCAAAGTTAGGAGAGATTCCCTCAGCTCAAAAATTCGTGATTTTGGTAGTTGGAGCCACGAATTTGCTTTTACATCATGGATGAGGTAAGCCATCCTTTTCCTTTTTTCTTTTTCCATTTACAAGAGATAAAATGTACTCTTTTACAAGAGGTGTTCACATGACTACTCATGTGACTTACAAATGAGGATAATATCAAATATATCAAGCATGTAGGCTTGGGTAAAATGCACCAACAAAGATCAAAGACTTGAAGGAATAGTTGATTTTTGCTGATGAGGTTATACCAGATAGCTCACTTGTGCAGACCGTTCTAAATGGTCTTCCTAATTCATATCAGAGTTTTGCTTCTACTCTTCGGTTGATGATGAAAGGCAATCCAAATGCCTTGTCATTTGCGGAGTTAGTCTCTGTTCTGTTGCAAGAAGATCGGTCCAAGCAAAACAGGTCCATTATGCGAGTTGCAGATCAAGCTTTCCTGGCTAGTCAGAAGGGCAAAGGAAAATGGAGCTCTTCAACTAGTAAGCAGAAATTTGCTAATTCTGCATATTCGAAGAAGGAAGATAAAGATGAGAAGAAATCGAAAAAGCAGAAATTGTTTTGTAAGTATTGTAAAGGGAATGATCACATCATAAAGAACTGTCCAAAACTGGCTGCAAAAGAGGCAAAGAAGAAAAGAGGCTGGAATGGTTGTTGCAGAAGCCTCTACACCAAAAACGGAGTCTGCTAATCTTGTGCAGGAAGAAGAATGGACGTTTACTACTGTTTGCACTTTTGACCCATCTTATCATGATCAGTGCATGTCTGCAGTAGACTCAGATGTTTGGTATTTTGACAGTGGGGCAACCAAACATATTACCTCGCAGCGCAGTTTCTTCTCTTCACTCGAGCCTGCCCCTACAGGGAATACTGTTACATGCGCCAACAACTCCTCTTATCGTGTTATGGGAGTTGGTAAGATCATTTTGACTACTGCTAATGGTAGTTCTTTCACTTTGTCATATGCTTTATTTATGCTAGGGATCAAGAAGAATCTGTTAACAGTTTTTGCATTAGCCAAGATTGGCTTGGTTGTGAAATTTGTTGATAACAGATGTACAGTTCATGATCTGTCAAATGGCGATGTTATTATTGCTTCTGGCATTTTATGTCGTGGGCTGTATAAGCTCATAGACTATGAAAGATCTGAAAATGATTTGGCATGTGCAGTAAATGATTCTCAGGCTATGTCAGATGCAAAGCTTTGGCATGCACGCTTTGGTCATCTGAATTTTGCTAGTTTGTTATGCCTGCAGAAATCTGAAATGGTGTCCTCTTTGCCCAAACTTGAGGCACCTGGAAAACATGTTTATGAAGGCTGTATTTTGGGCAAAATGCAGCGTTCCTCCTTTCCAAAAGATGGTTCAGTTCGGGCTACACAGAAATTGCAGCTTGTACATAGTGATGTCTGTGGTCCTATGCAGACACCCTCTTTTGGAAATTACCTTTACTTCATGACTTTCATTGATGATTTTTCCAAGCATGCATGGGTATATCCACTCAAAGTAAAGTCCGAAGTGTTCATGTGCTTTAAACAGTTTTTGGTTTTGGCTGAAAATCTGTGGGCATGTAAAATGGCACCCTCCGTTCTAATCGAGGGGGGGAATATATGTCTTCTGAATTTAATGCATTTCTGGCTGAACGTGGGATAAAGCACCAGTGTACAATGCCGTATACACCTCAACAGAATGGAGTTGTTGAACGAAAGAACAGGTCACTCATGGAGATGGCAAGGTGCATGGTCAAGAATCACGCTTTACCACATAGTTTCTAGCTTGAGGCTGTCATGTGTGCAGCATATGTACTGAACAGGTGCCCACTAAAGCGTTGTAGTCTATCACTCCATATGAGGCTTGGCATGATCGCAAACCATCTGTTGCTCATCTGCGTGTTTTTGGTTGTTTGGCATATGCACTTGTGCCTGAACAACGTCGTAGAAAATTGGATGATAAGGCAGTAAAATGTATTTTTGTTGGGTACAATTCTGAAAGTAAAGGCTATCGTCTCTATCATCCACAGACTAAACGCATTCTGGTTAGCCGTGATGTTGTCTTTGTGGAAGATGCTATTCAGCCATTGCTTTCATGTACTACATTTGTTAGCTCCAAAGACATGTATGATACTTTGATGCCTCTTTTTACAGGTGGACAGTCTAGCGCTGGTCCTAATGAGGCAACTTCTTAGCCTTTGCAGGCTTCATATGATGATGCGTATCATTCCATTTCTGATGCAGATTTACATGATGTACTTGTTGATGAGAGAGCTGATATTGAGCAGGCAAAAACTATGCCAAAATGGTTGGTGCGGACTTTGCGTGACAGCAAATTAGATGCACCTTTGTCATATCGTACTCGTTCAGGCTCTCATAGTGCCTCCTTTGCATCAAATTGCTATGCTATGGCTGTGTCTAGTCTCTGTGATGAGAATGAGCATGTTTCTTTTGATGAAGCACAGAATTCAGAAAATTGGATGGTTGCTATGCAATCTGAATATGATGCTTTAATGAAGAATGGTACATGGTCTTTATGTGACTTGCCTCCTGGAAAGAAGGCCATTGGCACTAAGTGGGTATACAAGCTGAAGCGTAAACCTGATGGTACAGTTGACAGGTATAAGGCTAGGCTGTCTTTACTGACAGTCAGAGCACATTGGCAGTTGCGAGGAACCCTGTGTTCCATGCTTGCACTAAGCACATTGAGGTGCATTATCACTATGTCAGGGAGAGGTTCTCTACTGGGGAGATCAGCTTGGCATATGTGCCCACGCAGGAGAACATTGCAGACCTTTTCACGAAGGCTCTGCCTAGAGAGAAGTTTGAAGCTTTCCACAAAGCTTTGGGCTTACTTCCTTTTGTGGAGTGATTTCCACATAGCTTGGCACTTCCTTATACATGAGTGCCAGCTCCTTGTTCACCGCATCACTCCCAGGGGGGATTTGTTGATATATTTAGGTAGTGATGTGTGTGAACACACTAGGACCACCGGGGTACTTTTTTCCCTCTTTAGGAGGTTTTTTTCCCCCGGCTTGTGTATATGCCTATTGCCCTAATGGACTACTTATCTTTGTACATTCTCTAGTAATACATTCAGTATTGTGTGTTGTGCTCCAAGCTTCTTCTTCTTCCTTGTGTTGTTCGCGTGCTTCCGCAGACATCTATCTCCAACATGCAACAACAACGACAACGACCTATAGGCCCTTCAATCCTTTGTAACACCCTACTTTGTCCTAGGGAAGGAAGATAAACATGTACCACCCTAGAGTGAGAGAAGGATCACCTATCATTGTACCACCCATTAGTTTGTTGAGAGAAGGAAACCAAAATATTGTACCACTCTCTTTTACACATGGGAAGGATCTTTACCACTCTCATTGTATATAGGGAAGGAATAGTCCCTAAAGAGCTATATAAAATCAAGCTCAAAGGGGGAATTGTTGGAGATGAGCTTGTATTCTCATGTGAACCCTCTCCTAAATGGAGGGTAATCTTATCCTCCATTTATCCCCTTTTTGATTGGCCCAAGAGCCACATGAATTTGTATAAAGACATACCTTTTGGAATGAAAAAGTAAGGCACATATTCATTTCCATATTTGTGCATATATGTGTGTGTGAGAAAGATGGTTTCATCTTATCTTATATCTGCGTACGAGAAGAGAATCACATTCTCTCTCCATCTCTCTTTACATTTCTGTGCCTGCCTCTTCGTCATCTTCAGAAGCCCGCTACTGCTGTGCACTCCATTTGCAACACTCAAAACGTAGCCTTCCTCCGCATGCGCCAGATCTCCCCTCCCTTTGAGAGTGTTGTGAGTCGTGACCACTTCGACAGAGATCTCAGAGAATTGGAGTTGTCGTCAGCATTCATCAGAAGCTGGCCGAATGCACCGTGAATTGCTAACCCCCCTTTATGCTTTTAGAGCAGATGCGCTGCCGTCATGCATTCTCTTCCGCTGTGGGTGCGAAAGTGACGGTCGGTGGATCAGGCCAACCACTAGAATTACGGTGCACGCCGGGTGCTTGGAGCGAACTCAGGTAAGCAAAAAGATGTTTAGTAACTCCCTTCTTTATCTTCAAGATTAGGTTTGGGGAAGAAATAGTCAAGTTTGTTCATTGAACTCTATGATAGGAAAGCATTTCTTGCAATAATTCAAAGAAGAGACCAATTACAATTATTCAAATCTTTTTGCGTTATCAAATTTATAAACAAAATTCTTCTTTCTTAAACCTATGACTATGTTATCAGTATGAGACGATAATATTGCCGAATTCATCAACCAAAGTTAAATGTCGTACGGAAAAACATTTTTTGCATAGCAATACTATTGACCTCTACTTCAAAACATATGCAAGTTGAGCCCGTATAGTTGTGTTTGAAAGCTTCAGATCTAAGGATTAGAGATTTCAATACGTGCTAATATTGATGACGATATCTGCATAAGGGAACTCTGGGCGGACAATTTAGAAGAGGAGTCTAAGTTACTTAGAAGCATAGAGAATGATGTCGCCTATTTGGCTATAGACTCAAAATTTCCTGGTAATGTCGTGAGGCCAGTGAGTATATTCAAGAACAGCGCTGAGTACCATTATCAGACCTTCAGAGCCCATGAAAACCTGTTAAAACTTATGCAACTTGGCCTCACCTTTTCTGATTAATCCGACTCCTTACCTCAATCACAATAGTTTTATGTTAACTACAGAAGCGTTAATGCAGTCTTCGTCGTCAGATTAATCTTTTGTTAATATCTGCGTTCGATCAGAGCTGGATGTAGTAGAACAAAGCGCATGACTTCAGCATCAGAGATCATGCGATAATGTTTGTTGAAAATTCCACCAAAACAGGATGCTTCTTCCATGAGATTTTTTTATCTTCGAACATAGATAAATTTGAAAAAATCATAAGGTGCTGTCCTCCCATATCTCCTTCTTCATAGGGTCTTCTCCAATGTACAGCAAGGAGCCCTGATACATGCGTGCTACTCCTCCATCCAGATTACCAGCATCAGCGTGAATAGCTTTGATCCCCCCTATATGCAATTTTGGCTTTTCTCCTTATGTGCAGTGTAACCGATCTTGCTCTCCGACAACGCCACTCCTCCTTTCTCCTGCGTTTCTTCCTTTCCCTCCTCTTTAAATGGTCTGCTTCCCCTTCTAATCCTGCGTGCATCAATCCGTATCGGCCCCCCTCAGAACATGCATCAGTTCCCCTTCTCCACGGGTGTCAGGGCTTCCTTCAAATCGACTTTCCGAACAAATCATCCCCTTTGCATATCATGCGCTGCCTCAGGTAGCATTGAATTGCTTAGTGCAGATTCCCGATCTTTTTTCCACCTATCTCCCTGATCCGAATGTGAAGTGCCTCCCTCTCCTTTCTTTTCTCTGTAGCAGTACCTCCCTTCTCTCCTCCCTGAAAGGTCTGCTTTTTCCTTCTCTTTCTATATCATTGAGGTTCCCTTCGCTCTCGTTAGCAGCACCCTACTCAAGTGTTTCTTCCTCAGTGAACCCTTTGCGCACAACACTTCAAGAGCAACGTCGTGGATTGCGTCCTCCCTAAACTAGTCGGTTCTAGCAGAAGAAGAAGAAGAACCTCCGAAGTGCTTCCCCTTTTTTCTCTTAATGCTTCCACTGTCGAATGACCTCCATCATGCAGATCTCATCCTTCTTCTCTTGCATGTCCGCCACCAAGTACTTTAGAACATCTACCTCTCTGCATGCGTACTCTCCTCCAGAGATCTCAAACTCTACTTTTAATTTAAAACAAAAACTCTTTTTTTATTTAGAGTTGCTTCTAAAAAAAACGTACGCCCATCCAATATATGCTCATATACAATAGTCGCTTATATATTTTATTTTGATGATGGCATATACTTTTCTATACATCTTAATGAGAAAAACGAAAGGCCACCAGTTTTAAGAGCATAAAACATGTTCCAAAAAATAGAACACAGGTCTCTTTTATTTCATCTATCTTTAACACTTTTGTTTCAATCATGCCTTCCATGTTATCTCCTCTACACAGAGATTTTGCTTTGTAGAATAAAAGTGATGAAGCCCTTCAGAACTTTGATTGCATCGAAAGTGTTTAGCTAGTTCCATATAGTTGTCAAGGTCTTTACCATGAACATGTATATCTCCGATGAACATTGTGCCTGCAAATTATTTTTATTGATTTGACTTCCAAGTAAGGAGAGTATGTCTCTCCGACACCGCACACCAATTACGGACATGCCCAGCGTATCTAACCTTTCACTCCTTGTTTGCATGAGCCCAATGACGCCTCCTCTCCATATAGAGCTTCTCCATACGAAAATAAAGGCCTTTCTTTTTTATAAACCATGCGCCAAATTCCCTTTGCTTATATAAATAGAGTTCGTCTCTATTTCCCAACCATACAATGTTTTCTTCTTTATACTCTATGATTAAAGTTCATCAAACGTCTTTTGCGTGACATCTTGAAATGATAGGAACCAAACCATTGTCCCATATATTTCCGGAAGTTCTATCAAAAAACAACTTTACATATGAATTGATTAAAGTCAATTGTTGTCCTTTTCTATCATTCATGTGATGCTAGCTCAAGTCTTCATTACTCCCTTGTGCTTCACAAGGTGTGGAAATCAAGATATTAATCCAAGAGTTTGATCAAGACATAAGAGCATAGATGAATATCTCTACGACAGTGGTCACGATCTCTGGTCTCGCCATCATTGGATTTTTCTTATGAAATTCTCGAACCTTGTTTGGTGCTCTCAGAAGGTTCTCTGTAGGTTCCCAAGTACGATCACTGATGTCATATCCTTTCCAATGAACAAGGTACTCCAATCTTCCTCAGGATATTCTCGAATCTAGGAAATGCTTGACTTCAAATTCTTCATGATCATCAATCTTGATAGGTGGTAAAGGACTAGGTCTCTCCCCCCTCAATGGTGACATCTGATATGGTTCCAATATGGACACATGGAAAACTGGATGTATTCTCATGGTACTTGGTAATTGGAGCTTGAAGGCGACTTGATTAATCTTGGCCAAGATGGTAAATAGACCAAATCTTTGATGCTCTAGCTTTGCACAAGGCCTTGAAGTTTGCAAATTATTTATGAGAAACCATACTTTTTCCCCGATTTCATAGGATGGATTTTGAACACGATGCTGATTTGCAATACTACTCTTGAGCTTTATGGATCTCTTCCTTGAGTTCTTTGTAAGTGTCCATGAGGTACTGGGTCTTATCTCTAGCAGCTTGGTTCTTGACATGATTTGAGAGTTGTATATCCATCCTTGGATTTTGTACATAATTTGCAAAGAAGGAAGTCTGCTTGGTAGATGTATGAACACTATTATTATAGGCAAATTTTGCAAAGGGTAAAAGCTCGCACCAATCGTTTTGATGATAGTTTATGGTGCAACAGAGATACTATTCTAGGACGTGATTCACTTGTTCTATTTGTCCATCAGTCTGTGGATGATTGGTTGTAGATAATTTAACTTGAACACCAAGGAGCTTGCATAGACCATTCCATAAGCTGGATATGAACTCTGGACCTCGATCACTGACAATGTCATGAGGTAGTCCATGAAGCCTAAATATGTATCTGAGAAAAAGTCTTGGAGTGGCTTCACCAGTGATTGTCCTAGTAGTTGGAATGAAGTATGCCATCTTTGTAAATCTATCCACCATAACAAGAATGGCATCATATTTATCTGACATTGGTAGATCTGTGATGAAGTCCATAGATAATGAAGACCATGCCCTTTCTGGAATAGGCAAATGTTGCAAGAGGCCATGAGGTTTATGTCATGATACCTTAAATTTATTGCAATCTTCTATTAAGGATGTGGGTAGTCATAAAGTACTCTAAATTTTTATGATCTTTGTATACAATAAATTTATGAGCTACTCCTTCTAGATGGTGACACAGGTATCAAATGCATCTACAATCGCAAGAAGGTCTTTATCCTGGATTTCATAGTTAATCTTTGGAGGAGAGAATTTCCTTGAATGATATGCAACGGGATAAGGTGTCCATCATCCCCATGTTGGGATAGGATCGCCCCCAAGGTGAAGTCTGATGCATCTGTCTCTAAGAAAAAAGGCTTGGTAGAGTCAAGGTAGACTAGAATACACTAGTGAATGATGATTTTCGGGTCTGAAAGGCTTTCTGTGCTTCTTCATTCCATGAGAAGTTTGTGCCCCATGTAAGCTTGTAAGGGGTGTCACTATTTTGGAGTAATCTCTGATGAATATCCTATAAGAATTGGCAAACCCTAGAAAACATTGTACATCTCAAACACTCGAAGGTGGTTGCCAATCAAGGATTATCTCTATCTTCTTAGGATCCATAAAAATTCATTTATTTAATATAATGTACCCTAAAAATTCCACTTTTGTCTGATGGAAAGAGCACTTCTCTGATTTCACATATAATCCTTTTTCCCTTAGTTTCTCTAAGCGTTATCAAGATCTTATCTCACGCACACACAGAGGTTATGAATGCTGAAAAACACAGAGAAATAGATACACAAGGAGACAAGACAAAAGGCAGTATTGGGTGCAATCTCCCCCCATGCACTTTGCTTTGACAGTCCATAGAGTGCATGTATTTATAGGAATTTTTTATTATGTCGAAACGAGTGGCTATATGAGAGCGGCTTCGAAAAGCATGCGTGAAACTAAAAGTTGGTAACTTTTGTAGAAAGCCTTTGCTTTCAATATCAAAAATTGCGGTCTACAATGACCCTTATTCTAATCATTACTTTTCTAAGTGTTTCTAACAACAGAACCGTCTACGTGGGTTTATTTACAAACTAAATAAATTATAATTTGGATTATTGATGTCCACCCTTTCATGCTTTTTACGCTTCTCACAAACCTTCGGATGCTATATCAAAACACCAAAACACATTAATACATTAATAAATTAACACTCCAACAATTCCTTGTTCAACATATTCCATAATTTAATACATGCTCCTCAATTGAAAAAGAAACCGACCTGAGTTGATAAAATAATAAACATGGATGGCCAGTCACATGTTTCATCACTGAATGAAAATAAGCATGTTCCATGCAAAAACATATGCATGGAAATGTTCATGGAGATGTTACATTAATGTGTTTGTGTATGATATGCAGAAATTAAGTGATCATAGTGGGGTGTTAATTGTGTTTTATGTATCCATTGACATTCTTCAATAGAGTGATTTTTTTACTTAACTAAATATCCATGATATTGAGTACCTGTGCGTGTAGTAGTGACATCATGATCAATGATTTTCTTAGGAACCAAGATTTCAGATTGTTCTTCAATTAAAGGAGGGTCATCAAGAAGTGGAGTGAGTGGTAAAGTTCCTTTAAATGGTTTAACTAAAATATATGAAAAGATTTATGTATATTCCAATGAGGTGGTTTATCTAATCTAAATGAATTATCGTTAATTTTTTGTATAATGTGAAATGGTCCATAATATAGTGGTGCAAGTTTAATTTTAAGATGCTGTAAAATATTTTTGAGATGCCTTTTAATGATACACAACCATACAAGATCATTTTCCTTGAATTCCTTAGCTAATCGTTTTATATTGATATTACATGTATAGCGCTCTTGACTTTTTCCTCATCTGCTCGTGAACATCGTGAAGTATAGAAATGTGAGCTTGAGCAATAGAATCAACCATCAGAATGTCGGTTTGGGTGAGGGACATGGGAGTGGGAAGCTTTTTACCATAAACAATTTCAAAAGGTGCACGAACAATAATGGTATGTGTGGTGTTATTGTAAGAAAATTGAAGCAATGGAAATTTTTCATCCCAATTACTAGGATTATCTAATGAATAACAATGCAATAAATCAAGAATAGTACTGTTTATAGCCTCACTTTGTGCATTACTTTCGGGATGAAATGCAAAGCTAAAATCTATTTTAGAACCAAAATGTTGAAATAAGGCAACCCAAAAATGATTGCAGAAAGAAACATCACGATCAGATAACATTACTTTAGGAAATCCATGATGTGGGAAAATGCATTTAATGAATAATTTTGCAGCCTGAGGTGCAGACAAAGTTTTTCTACATGGAATGAAATATGCACATTTAATAAACCTATCAACTATTGTCCAAATCATATCATTGTGTGATGAAGTGATAGGAAGACCTGTGATAATATCCATAGAGATTTGTTCCCATGGTTCGTTCGGAATGGAAAGTGACATTAATAATCCAAATGGTTTACCATGATGACGTTTTACACGCTCACATACAATGCATTGAGAAACATAATGTGCAATATCTTTTTCCATGTGTGGCCAAAAGAAGAAATCTTTGCAAGCAGAAATGGTGCTCTGTATGCCTGTATGACCCATGTAAGATGGGCCATGCATTTCTTTGATGACAAAATCTTTAAAAGCTTGCGTTATGCACAAGCTATGTTGAAAATAAAGAAAACCATTATGAAATGTATAATGTTCATCAAATAAAGATGTGCCATTATTGAATTCATGCCATGCACGTGAAAAATACAAAATACAAATCAGATGCATAAGTGGAAATCATTTCTTGAAAAGAATGAATTTGGATGGCTAAAATATTATGCAAAACAATAGAATGTGAAGGAAAACGGCTAAGAGCATCAACTATAACATTATATTTACAAGGCTGATATTGGATCGTGGGTTGAAAATTTTGAATGAATGAAGCCCATTTAAGATGCCGATCAGAATTTAAAGGCTGACTTAATAAATGCTTAATAGCTTGTTGATCAATTTTGATTAAGACCTCAGAGCCCATAAGATAGTGTTTCCAAATTCGCAAAGGATGCACAACCGCTAACAATTCTTTATCATATGTACTATAATTCTTTTCTGAGGGCTTAAGCTTCCTCTCTAAATGCAATGGGATTATCATTTTCCATTAAAACAACACCTATTCCTAAACCACTAGCATCAGTAACGACATGAAAGGGTTGTGAAAAATCAGGTAACTGTAAAACAAGTGCATGTGAAATTGCATGTTTGAGTTTTCCAAAGGGTTATTGTTGGGTAAGTCCCCATGAAAATTTTATTTTCTTTTTCAATAACAAGGTAAGAGGCAATGCTAAATAAGAAAAATTTTGAACAAACTTCCTATAGAAACAAGTCAACCCAAGAAAAGAACCAACATCATTGATTGATTGTGGTGTAGGCCATTCTACTATAACTTTAATCTTTCTTGGATCCACATGCACACCTTCAGTTGAAATAATATGTCCTAGATATTCTAGCTTATGTTGAAAGAAGTAACTCTTTTCAGGATTAACGTAAAGTGTGTTTTCTAGTAGCAAGTGAAATATTGTTTCAAGATGCTTTTCATGCTCACTATCATTCTTACAAAGAATACAAGAACAAAAGCTTGATAATCAAGAAAAATATTGTTCACCATTTGTGCAAATGTAGCAGGAGCATTAGTAAGTCCAAACGGCATTACCATAAATTCATAATGGCCAGTTTGAGTTTGAAATGCAGTCTTAAAAATATCACTTTGCGTCATACGAATTTGATGGTTCCGATTTTAGATCAATTTTACTAAAGACACGAGCTCCTCGTAACTTATCTAAGAGATCATCTCTTCAAGGAATAGGGTATCTATTCTTGATTGTGATCTTGTTAAGGGTTCTATAATCAATGCACATTCGATAAGTTTTATTCTTCTTCTCGACTAAGAGAACTGGTGCTCCAAATGGAGAAGAACTAGGCCTTTTAAGTACTTTTTGTAGTAGATCCTTTACTTGGTTTTCTATTTCCTTTTGGTGTAGTGGGACATGTCTATAAGGTGCTTTATGAGGAGGAGAACTACCAGGGACTAAATCTATGCTATGGCCGAAGGATCCTCGAGATGGGGGTAGTTCAGAGGGATACTCAAACATAAAACAATCCTTATAAGTAGTCATGAAATATTTATGTGCATCATGAAGTGTATGAGTGTAATCATTTATGATATTGACAAAAACAATGCATGAATTCAATCCTTTCCTAAATGCATGCTTTGCTTGAGTATGACTAATCAATGGAAATGTCTAGAAATCATGCCGTGCAGACAAAGTAATGATTTGACCTTTAAATTCGAAGTTAAAGGTATGTGTATGGTAGTCAATGCATGGGTTATAATGGTGACGAAAAGGCATACCGAGTATAACATCGTAAGATTGCAAAGGTGCAATTAAAAATGTTTGTGCATCTACATATGGACCTATGCTAATCGTAACATCTTGCACTTCTCATGTTACATTATAACGATTATCCTAAAATGCAGCTTTGATTTTATACAAGGAAGGAAACGTTTTTAATTTAAGTTCTTGTACTAATAGATGTGAAATGAAATCATGTGAACTACCATCATCGTGTAAAATTTTAACGAGTTTGTTATTTATAATACCCTCCATGCAAAGTAGAGAGTGAAGAGAGATATCGTTACTCAAGGTACTTAAGTCCTTCTCCAATAATTCCTCTGTCCAAATAGGAGGAATTTCTACATCCTGGATCTCCATGTTATGAAATTGTGCTGTAGCCAATTTCATGTGAAGAGGTCGCAATCGACACCTTATTTTTGTATATCCAAGTTTACCACAATTCCAACAGATGATTTGTGGTCACTTCTGTTGGGCATCCACTGCTGAAGTTTGGAGGGTAGGTGGTTTGGTAGGTTGGAGAGATGAAGCAACAGGTGCAGTTGAGTAGTTGGATTGTGGTGGACGAGGAAAACTAGAGTAAGATGGGGTATTAAAATTACGTTTCATAGGAAGATTTGGTCTAACAAAAAGTGATCATTGATGCGGTTGTTGTAGACGGATTGACTTGGTTATGGATTGGAATTCTTTTTCTACATCATAGGCAAAAGATATAGCCTCGTTGAGGGTTGAAGGTCGTAGGGTGTGATGTTTGGCTTGGATTCCCACCTCCAAACCGTCTTCATATTTTTGCTGCAAGATATCCTCCGGTACTTCTTCAAACATTCAAACCAATATTAAATTTTGCCAAAACTGCTTTGTGTAGGTAGTGACCGTGTCACCCTCCTTCCATGTAAGGGTTGTCCATGCATGTCGAACATGTAGATGATATTGGGGAGGAAAAAAAGAATCCTTCACTTTATCTTGGAAAGCCTTCCATGTTGTTGGATGCTCTGTATTGTGCCGCAGGACATTCCACTAGAGTTGAGCTTTTCCTACTAAATGGTTAGTGGCAAATTTGACTTTTTCACTTTTAGCATATGTTTCATCAGTATAAAAATCATCAAACTGTGACAACCATGAAAGGACTAAAGGCCCATCTTACGGCCATCAAACCATAGAAACTGGTAATTTTTAACACCAACCTTCCAATGTGTAACATCAGATTGGGCAGAAACAATAGCTTTTACTACACTCGTAAGGTTGTCTTCATCAGATTGTATCTTTTGGAGGACTTCATCACATTGCCGGATCTCATTCTGAGCTCCTCAAAGTTCATGCTGCAAGAGCTCTCGTTGTTGTTCGAGTGTTGCCTCGGGTAGGGGTGAATTACCAAAATCCTCCATGGTATTCTTAGGGTCCATGAGTATAAAAGAACAAAACATTCTTGCTACGGACTTTCCTTGCTCTCAACCTCACTTTCTTGAACCTAATTCTCACCCATGCAAGTATCTTAGATCCTCAATCTAATGCTTCCCTCTCAGGATGTACCCTGGGGAAATGTACCCTAGCAGGATGTACCCTAGAAGGATGTACCCTAGAAGGATGTACCCTGACATGATGTACCCTAATAGGATGTACCCTGTCTGGATGTACCCTGATGTACCTTGATAGGATGTACCCTGAGACGTGTCACGTTGCACCGCTGCCATGCCGCCTTGCCCAAGCCTTTTTGAAAAAGTAAGAAAGAGTTGCAAGTTATGTTAAATATAAGAGGAGAGAACTTGAGTGACAACACCAAGAGAGAGTGTAGTGGTAAAACACTTCCCTTGTATGAGTGAGGTTGTGGGTTCAAATCCTCCCACCTTGGTGAATATAGAACTCCTTATTGCCAGTCATACATTAAAATTGGTTTGCGTGTAGCCAACGACTGCCAACAATCGCTAAGAGAGCCTTGGATGCCAAAGATGCCAAAGTAATGCCTTAGTTATGCCTAAGTTCTATGCCTTAATCGACGTCTTGGAGTAAGCCGAAGGAGTAAACGTAAGTGTAAATGTAGGTTCTAGTTATGGAGCTGGAACAAACCCAGAAACCTGAAATTGGAACAAGAACAGGAACACGAACAAGAACCGAAACCAGAATTGGAACTGGAAACGAAAATAGAAACCAAAATCAGAATCGGAGTCAAGAATAGAGAACGGCAAAACAAACCCCTCCGTATTGATGCACATAGAGCTCTTATACCACTATTTATCAGGATCATATCTCATGCACACACAAAGGCTATGAATGTTGAAAAACACAGAGAAATAGATACACAAGGAGGCAAGAAAGAACGCAGTATTGGGTGCAATCTCACCCCATGCACTCTGCTTTGACACTCCACAGAGTGCATGTATTTATAGGAATTTTGATTATGTCGAAAAGAGTGGTTACATGAGAGCAGCTTCGAAAAGCATGCGTGAAACTAAAATTTAGTAACTTTTGTAGGAAGCCTTTGCTTTCAATATCAAAAATTGCGGTCTATAATGGCCCTTATTCTAACCACTACTTTTCTAACTGTTTCTAGCAACAGAACCTTCTACACGGGTTTATTTACAAACTAAATAAGTTATAATTCGGATTATTGATGTCCACCCTTTCATGCCTTTCTCGCTCCTCACAAACCTTCAGCTGCTATATCAAAACACCAAAACACATTAATACATTAATAAATTAACACTCCAACAATTCCTTGTTCACCATATTCCATAATTTATAACACTAAGACTATCTTTACGTGACATTCATGGTCCTCTAGACTTTTGGAGAATATCAAGATATTGTCAAGGTATATTACAACAAAATCATCTAAATACTCTCAAAAGATATCATTCATCATATGTTGGAAGATAGGTGGATGGCATAACTACATATTCAAAATGGCCATACCTTGTTCGAAATGCCATCTTCCATTCTCTCCTTCTCTGATCCTAACAAGGTTATAAGCTCCTTGAAGGTCAATCTTTGTGAAGAACTTTGCTTTTCCAAGGTGTTCCAAGAGCTCAGATATAAGTGGTAGCGATATCTGTTCTTTATAGTGGCTTTATTCAATCCACAATAGTCTACACACATCCAGAGAGCACCTACATGCACCAGATCTCCCATCTCAACTTGTGTCGATCAATGAACTAGGTCCTTGACTTGTTGTGGAGACTCTGAAGTGATGCTACAATCTATTCATAAGTGTTCTCCATGATGCCTGGTCTTGGATAGACGCTAGTCTTGGATAGACGCTAGTCTTACCAAAATGTCAGGGGACCACTAGATTGTGCTCTCTGGCTACAATAGACAAGATTTCGGAGATACACTTCTGATTACAAGAACACCCACGTAGGGAAAATGATACAAGAATACATAACTGATACAAGGTGTCCCACAACCCCGGACTGATAGGTTTGAAGCAAGATCTCTGGGTTACAAGAAATCCCTTCAAGGAGATGATCTAGATACAAGAAATAACTAGAAAAGATCTCTTACTACAAGATTACAAGAGGACAAGGTTAGATGTCCAAGAACTAGACTAGACAAAACTAGAACAAGGAACAAGACAAGAACTGTAACTGGAACTTGGAGAGTACTTACTTGGTGGTCATGAATCCTTGAGCTCCCAAGACTAGTATTGGCAAGACTAAGAATGAATGTGGCCAACCCCTCCTTATATAGGTTTTCCAAGGTCGGTTCAAGGGCAGTTACGAATTGATGATGTCATTGATGATGCCATCAATTTGAAACATGATCTTTGGATGTGAGAATCAAGCAAGAAGTCAATCAATTTTAGGATTTTGGCACGTTCCAGATGCAATGGAAGCATTGGTTTCCCCAAATTCGAAACCAATCATGAAATACAGAAGTCACATGGAATATGAGGTTCATAAGATCTCCTTTTTCCATGATAGGCTCTAGCTCTGTCTTGAGCTCTCCTAATGTTGTGCTTCAAAAGCTTAAGCATATCGTTCATCTCTTCCAAGAAATCCTTTGCAGCTTGAACTTTATCATTTTGCAATCCTACTACAAAAGGAACTCTTGGTTGAAACCTATACATAAGCATAAATGGACTATGCCTAGTGGAAGAGTGCTTGGCACTATTATATGCAAACTCTATTATAGGTAAGTACTCTTCCCAATTAGTTTTCCTTTCATTCATGTATGCTCAAAGCATATCCTCTAGGATTTGGTTAACCCTCTATTTTCCCATTCGACTGTGGATGCTTGATCATACTCATGCTAAGTTTTGTATCCAACCTTTTGAAGACCACTCTCCAAAAGTGGCTGGCAAATTTCCTATTTGAATATAAAACTATGTCTAAACGAAGATCATATAGCTGATATAGGTTCGCTACAAACAATCTAACCAACTCAAGTGTCTTCACTATAGTACATGTCAGAATAAACCTAGCCATTTTGGTTAACCTATCCACATTTACTCAAATAGAGTCGCACCCTATCTGTGTCTTAGGTAACCCAACTATGAAATCCATGGGGATACTCTCCCACTTCCCATTGGGAATATCTAGTGGGTGGAATAGTCCTCCAATCTTCAATCTTTCAACTTTGTTGAACTGGCATTCAGTGCACTTAAGCACATACTCTAAGAGGTCCTTATGAAGTCCAAGCCAGTAAAACTACCTCTTAACAAGATCAAATGTCTTGTTAACTCATGGTTGTCCCACATTAGGTGTGTCATGACACTCATACAGAATGTGCCGTCTCATCTTAGAGTCTCTAGAGACACACACCTTACCCTTATATCACATATATCCATCATGGATAATATAATTCTTCCACTTGAATCCCTCTTGAGTACCCTCCGATACTCCAGCCTCATTGGAAACCCGTATATCATGATCCCTTTTCTCAATGACTTCCCAATTGTCGGATATGCAGAATCAAGCCTACATATTTTTGTAATGGACTCATGTAGCTCACTAGTGATTTGAGTAAAACTCAGTCTATTGAGCATAGGCATGTGGTTAAGTGAATCAACCACTTCATTAAACTTTCCCTTCCTAATACCTAAGCTCATATTCAAAGTCCTAAAGGGTTTCCGCACATCAGACCTTACGACCTTTAAATCTGTTTGATTAGAAAGCCACTTAATGCTCTCTTGATCAAACACTATCATGACTTTGATACCATATAAGTTATGGTGCCCCTTCTTCAAAGCATGGATAATTGCATACAACTCCTTCTCATGTAAGAAATAATCCTTCTAATCTGGTTCTAGTTTCTTACTCTCAAAGGCTATTGGTCAACTATCTTGAACTAAAACTGCTCCTAAAGCAAAATCACTCACGTTAGTCTCAACCACAAAGGGTTTATTGGGATCTACTATATGCGAGGGTGGAGCTGTAGCAATTGCTACTTTCAATTTCTCCATACTTTGCTTTTGTTTGTCTCCCCAATGAAAGGCTTTCCCTTTCCCTTTAAGATGTTCCATCATCATGTCATCAATTTTGGCATAATTCTTAATGAATCTTTGATAGAATCCTGATAATCCTACGAAGATTTGTAGCTCTTCTAGGTTGCTGGGATGGTCCTTCTATGATAGCCCATACTTTTTCAAGATCCATTTGGATTTCGTCGTTGGAGACTGTATGCCCAAGATAAGTAACTTCTGCGTTGAAAAATTCACACTTTGAATCTTTCGTAGAGAGTGAATTTTCCCTCAACACTTGGAATACTTTTCTCAAGTGTTCCAAGTGTTCCTGGTCTGATCTACTATAGATCAGAATATCACCTAGAAGTTCTACTACAAACTGCCCTCTACTCTGATAAACCCAATGATGCCCCCTACTTTTTAAATATGCTCAGATCAAAATATGAGGAAGATGAGTCGCCCACTAAAATGATGGAATGCACGCACGAAAATCCCTTTCTTGGAATATCCCCCCAACCACATACTATCCCCTCATCTATTATCTCCAACAATCTTTACTAAGGAGCTCCCCAAGGTGGCATCACATATGAGTGCCAAATGGCACTCATGTGAGTGTCCACCTTAATGAACCTAAGAGATGGTTCACACCATTTCTTCTATGGTGACTTCGAGGAGCATACACCTAAGGTGGAGGTATCAAAGGAAGAAAAATCAAGCTTTCATCAAATATATGTGAGGATATGTGTAATGATAATTCTTTTGTTTGAATATAGATAGAAAAACCATTTTTTGTTAAGTTTTCTTGCAACTACAAGCTCTTGTGTTATAAGATTACTTCATTTTTGAATTTTTGTCAAAAGGTTGAGTAAAGAGGACCTAAAAAGTTAGGGGAATAGTGCTTTAATCTTTTCTGTTTCACGTGCTCCACGTTTTCTAGTATTCATACATAAACTTTATGCTTTTCTAGTTGTGGACGCTTTTTTGTTTGGGAAAGAGGAGAACCTTTGGAGAGGAAATATCAAAGAATTTATGAAGTTTTTGCAAACTAATTGTTGGCCTTAATAGTAAAAGCATAAAACTCCATGAATATGCATTAATTTTACTGTTTTATTTTCACTTAGAAAATCAACCATATATTTTTTTATAGTGAGTAAGAAAATGAAGAGAATTGGTGATTTCAAGGCTCAATACAAGTTAGTTTGGTAAAAACATCATGATTGAAGTCCGAAAGAATGGGAATTGTCCAAAACTTCCATTGAATCTTGCGCTTAGATTCAAAAAAATTTCATAAAGTGGATTTCTTGTTGTTTGAAGAAAAAGACAATTGCAGAAAGAAAGTTGAAAGTTGAAGAAAAAGTAATTGTGTTGAAGTATGGATTTCTTCATTTTTAATGGAGATGGGTGACATTCAAGAAGAGTATGCCATTTGTCACTCTAGCACAATGGCAAGTACCAACGTGAGGAGATCCACGTCATAATTGTCAATCTGTGGAGATGTGAGGACTAGTATGAAGACTATGAGCAAGTGATGGCACAAGTGCATGAGTGAGAAGCACACACGCATGCACACTGTAAGCCGCCGGATTGGCATATTGTAATTCTCTATTTTTCATATACCGCACGAACCGAAAGTTCGTTGCGAAGTGATGTATCTGTTTATCAACTAATGAAAAGACATTGCGGTGACTCTCCGGTGACGAGAAGCGGGATCGCCAGACTGTCTGTCTGGGCGATTGCAGTCAGTGAAGTCGCCGGTGCAGTATTCTTAAACTCTGAGTATTGTTGTTCTATCGCTGTATAATTACATTTAATTTGTGATTGATACAGTAAGATTAAGTGTGGATAATAAGTCTGCGTAACGGAAAGGAATAACTCCTGCGTTATGTACGGTGAAAAGTTTTAACCTGAGCATGAACAGTAAATCTGTGAGAGGATTAACCCGAGTCTTGACAGTAATTCGTATTAAACAGAGTTTTGAACATTAACGTACTGCAACTTGGATAAACTAATTGGGAAAATCAAGTTACAGGGCCTCTGATTTATCAGACCCCTACCGCTCCCAAGAACTCGAAAGAACTTAAAATGCCTGTAATGTAAATGTGCATTTTAACACTGGCGCCGTCTGTGGGAAAGTGGCAAAGACTGTGAATAATCAGTAAGGTGGAGTAGTACGCAAGTGGTGCAAAGGTGATATATGCCGGTTACTTGGTCTGGCGAGTCGTATCTGAAGTACAGGAGAGATCAACATCCCTGGACAGTACCAAATTTGCTAGGGACACCCCCAGGGGCCAGAAGAGTAGGCCTGTTAAGCCCAGTTGTCGAAGGGTCGGAACCAGTTAGCAGTGATTCCGATACCATTCTGGTGCCACATGAGGAAATTCCGATAGATTCCGGTGTGATTTTGGTACAGTCTGCAGAAGGTACAGTAACTTCGGAGTGTACAGGGACGCAGTGCGCAGCTGACCCGACACTGTCCGGTCAGGATTCGAACCTTTCCGGGGATAAAGTTGTGCTACCCAGAGAGATCATTGATGGTGAAAGGATACCCTGTTTTGGGGAAAATTCGACGAATTCCGATGACAGTTCGGTCCCAGTTGCAAGGAATTTACCTTTTTCCGGTGACAGTGTGATACTTCCTGGTGAATCTTCATTTCGGACACCACTGTTCGGGGAAAATCTGCCTACCTGGGATATCCAAGCTGAGGATAGGCTCTTCAATTTGGAGATCCATAAGAGATTGAACGCTATTTTCAAGCCGGAAGGTGAGCAGTCTGACCATACAGACTCCGAAGGATGAGAAACACCTCCTCAGAACTCAGGAGACAACCACGGTACCACTACTAGCACCATAAGTGGTCAACAACAGTAGCAGCAACAGCAACAGCAACAGCCACTTCCACTTCGATCGGTTCCGACAGGGGTAACTTACACAAAGTTCGGTGGATTTCCAGGTGACGACCCTGATGCCCATGTGCGTACCTTTGAGATAAGTTATGCCGTCCTAAACCATCCACCCGATCCGGCATACAAGGCCATCGTGTTTCAGTCAACATTAGTCAATGAAGCAGCACGATGGTTAACAGAGTATGATTTCAATCATTTCGTTACCTATGAGGCGGTAAGGGATGCGTTTTTACAGAGGTTCCGGTTGAAGAAAAATCCTGCCGAAATCTTCGATTACTTGCAGAACAATAGGTAGAAGCCGCACCAGACTGCTCAAGAATATGCAACGTTGTTTAGAACCCATCTAAGACAACTACCTCCGGCACATGCTAATCTACCGGATGATGTTATAACCCAGTGGTTCATTAACGGTTTGACCCCACAGCTACGACAAATTATGATCATCCGCTGTGTGGGAGCTATGACACTAGATGTTTTTATCGTGATGGCCCTGCAACTCGAGCATAAGGTTGGAGGATTCACTGAAGACTTGGAATGGTTGAAAGCCAGTAAGCATGGTATAGATGATCAAGCTAAACAGATGTATTGCACCAAGTGCAAAAATCCAGGGCATACCAATGCTACCTGTGCCCTTAATCAGATGTATTGCACCATCTGCAATATCACCGGACACTCAACCAAAAATTGTGTGTATAATGCCAAAGTGCAGGGACGAGCAGCTGTAAATGCCATTATACAAGAACCAGGACAACCAGCAACTCACTACGTGCCACTGCAGATGCGAAACAATCAGTCGCAAGGATACCGAAATTATCAGGGACAGCGGAATACCAACTTCAATGCAAATCGATGGCAGGCCAGTACATCAGCGGAGAGTACTTCTCTACCACCACCTCGATGTCACTTTTGCGGTGAGCTTGGCCACATCCGGAGATTCTGCAAGGATGCAGCCGAATATGATAAAAGAAAGAAAGAGTGTCAAAACTCGATGACCAACATGGTCTATATCTCACCAGTGGAATCGCAAGCAGTAGTGGTCCAGACAAGATCCGGTAAGCAGTTGTAACCCGCAGCTGAGGTGTTTGAACCTGGTATCCATGAACAGCAGCGAATGTATACCAAAGCTAGCCAATGGACCGCCACAGAGCCTACCGTGTTTCCTGATCCAATTCTGGTGACACAGGTTTCCCTGCCAAAGGCGAGAGCGCATGAACAAGATTGTACCCCAGTAACAGGAGAATCATCATCAGAATCGATGAAGAGTACAATTCAAACAGATCAGGTATGGGATATTCTCTCTAAGACTAAAATTACACTCCCCTTGGGGCAGCTACTCGCCTTGGTGCCCGGAGTTAGGCAGAAGTTTCAACAAGAGGTTAGTTCCGGATCTCCCAGTACTTCGACGACCGCAACAATACAACCGGAAACTGATTCTATGGTGGATCATTCCGTCCCCTTAATCACTGTCTGGCATAAAAATCACAAGATTACGCAAGTGCTAATTGATGGCGGTTCCGGTGTGAACATAGCAACTGAAGCTCTCTGCAAGAAGTTAGGGTGGACCCAAATCAAGCCCGTTCAATTCTTTGTCAAAATGGAAGATCAATCCCAAGTTCACCCGGTGTGACTCGTAAGGAATATCCCGATTACTTTGCAGGGCACCACTTTCAAAATGACTTTTGTAGTCTTAGAACTACTAGAATCCAGCCTCGATTACAATCTCCTTTTCGGTCAACCATGGTTGAAACAGGCCAAAGTTACACAGGATTGGTCAGCGCAGGAATTGACTTTCAAAGATAATCACCGTAAATATGTTGTTAAGTTGGATGCCATTCAGCCCTGCGAACTTCATGCCAGACCATATGTAGTAGAACCAGTCCACATGTTGGATGGCTTATCTGACGACAAAGAAGAAGCGTTTCTGAAGAACAATAAAGATCTGATTTCCTTAGGTATTGTAGATCTGCAATCTGTAGCAGACAACTGGAGTCTGGCAGCCTGTACGGTTGTTCCCGTGATCGGAGACGCGGATGTAGATGATAATGTTGCTATGAATGAAGCCACTCTGCAACAACTTTTATAGTCAGCTGACGATCCGAGGAAACCTCGTCAATTCTATGTCCCGGAAGACCAATTATTAACCTATAATGTGGGTGATGAAAGCAACCGGCGTCCTGTAAAGATTAAGATAGGATTGTCCGAGGCATTTCAAGAAGATTTGATTCGACTCCTATGTGAGTTTTCTAATGTTTTTGCGTGGGACTATCGGGATATGAAAGGTCTGGATCCGCGGATCTATCAACATCGGGTCATGCTCAAACCAGAGGCAAAGCCAATCAAACTATTTGTTACCATTAGTGTCCATGTGAAAGGCCAAATGGCCACCGGACACTTCTTTGTATATGTTCTTTAATAAAACATATAGTGGCCTGGTCAGTCACAGTTTGTAAGTTCAACCGAATTTCTAAGACCTAAGAAGTCTGTCATCGTGCTCCCTATGTACTGTGCTTTTCTGCGTATTCTGCAGCCTCTGTGCGGAGTATTGCGTGCAGCCTAAGGAGCTCGGTTTTCTACTCCGAGCATATCGTCGTGGAGCTCTCGAGGAGGAGAGCGCACTGTGGTGCATCGCCACAAAATACTTCATTGGTATCAGAGCAGTTCCAGGCAAAAGCTTTGTTCCTTTTGTGCGAGCGAAGCGACCCCCCCCACGCTTTCTCCAAGGCTTACGACTAAGGCGGCGACCAAGGCATAGACCTTGGCATACCTTGTCATCCGAGTCACCGAAGTCACCGTTGGTGTCGTTGGCTGCGCGCGAGGGAGGACCTCAACGATCAAGGAATATAGAGGTTCCCGGTACTTCCCCGGAGGTCACCCATCCCAGTACTGTTCCCCCCAAAGCTCGCTTAACCGTGGCAATCTCTTGCCACTAAGGTACACTCTTGTGGTGATTGAAGAAGGGGAAAGACTAAGATTGACATTACCTTCAACAAGTTTTTGGTCCCTCAAAGCTTCATTCTTTGCTTTCAAAGCCTATTTTTGAAGCTTTTTTGGGGTGTCTTTTGGAGCCATTTTGGAGTACTTTCGCGCATAGTTCTCTTCACACAGGTCCAAGAACATCAAAAAGAGTGTTCTTTGTACTTCTCAGAAAATAAATATCAACCTTTAGGGTTGTATTTTCAGCCACACTCGTAAAACTACAGGTTTCTCGAGAGTTTTTCAGTTTTGGTGGGAGCAACCGCTGCAAATTTATGCAGGTTTTTAAGCTTAAAACATCAGAGTTGACAGACACTTGCAGGTGTTATTGGCTAGTTTTTGGGCTATGTATTCAGCCTTTTAGTGTTATTCTACTGCATATATTGAGCACATACACAACATGCACACTTCTATGGATACCGCTTATGTACGTCCATGTGGTCATTGATATAGCGGTTACGTTCTTTGCATAAAGCCTTTTACGTTTGATAAAGAGGGTCATGGTGAGGTTTTCTTAACTGGGAGACACCCAGATGTCGGGGTCTCTTCGATGATGCAGGTGGAAGACTTACCCAGCCTCGCCATAGGAGATGTATGATAGTTGTTCATAGGTGCTCGATAAGCCTAGTTGGCTTCTATTGGGTAACTGATTATATGCAGTGGAGTCAGTGATTCACTATGCAGGTAGACATGTTAGTACTTGCAGTTTTATGATACTTTGACACTGGTCATATGCTAATTTTACAGATGAAACTCTGGCAAAATTTTTTCAGATTTTTGGTTTAGTCAACTATACAGTGGTCGATTTACTCCTTGATACACTTATTTGTTGGTGTTTGGACTCCTCTAGCTCCATTATCATTCTATTCAGTTCTCTACCATCATGGCATCAAAGGTCTCGGGCACATCCGGTGGATCAGGGTCTAGTGCTAGTGTTCCGAGGAGGAGCTATAACTTGCAGGGCAAAGACCATTTTGAAATCCTAAAATTTGATGGCACAAACTTTGCTCTATGGAAGAATCAAATTAAAGATGTGCTGATTCAAAGGAGGCAATGGAAGCCAATAAATGGGATTTCAAAGAAGCTTGCTGACATGGATGAAGATGATTGGGATGAGCTAGATGAAATGGCCAGGTCTACCATTCGTTTGCACCTGGCAGATAATGTTTACTTTACAATATTAGACTGTGAAAGTGCAGAGGAGCTTTGGAAGAAGTTATGCAATACATATGAAAAAGAGACGGCATCAAATAAGGTGTATCTGATGAGAAAATTATATGACCTTCATATGAAGGAAACAGATAGTGTTGTTGCTCATCTAAATGAGTTTGATGCTATATTCTCCCAGTTACAAGCTCAAAAAATGGATATGGATAATGAAATGAAAGCAGTATTGCTATTATGCACCCTGCCATCATCATGGGATACGTTTTGCACAGCTATTAGCAACAGTGCACCTGGTGGTAAACTCGTCTATGATGGCATATATGGAGCACTCTTGAGTGAGGAGATTCGTAGAAAATCTATGGTTGGCACTCAGAGTGGAGATGCATACAATGTTTGTGATTCTTACCAAGGAAAGAATCAGCAACGTGGCAGGAGCAAGAACAAGGAAAAGAATGGTCAACGGAATAAGAATAAAAGTAAATCAAGGAAGAGGGATATTGAATGCCATTATTGTCATAAGAAAGGACACATGAAGAAAGACTGTTATGCATTAAAGAATGCTAAAGGTAAAGGACAGAATGTTGATGAGCATGTTAAACAGTTACCGACACCATCTACTTCGACTGTGAAGATTGAAGAAATCAATGCTATTTCTGATGATGCTGATGTGTTGACACTTGATAGTATTGTGGCATCTGAGGCACTTATGGCTGATTCTCTTTCCCACACCTGGCTGCTAGATTTTGGTGCTTCTTTCCATGTGACACCACATAGAGAATGGTTCTCTATCTATGCAGCAAAGTCTCTTGGTACCGTGAGACTTGGTGACTCTTACCAGTGTGATGTTGTGGGGATTGGAGATGTGGTTGTGCAGTTCATTGATGGGTCAAAATTTACTATGCATAACGTACGCCATGTACCTCAGTTATCATGCAGTTTGATGTCAGTTGGTCAACTTGATGACCTTGGTTACAAGGTGGTCTTCTATTCTCAGTCCTTTCGTATATCAAAGGGCAATATGGTTATTGCAAAAGGAAACAAAGTTGGCTCACTTTATCCTTTATTTGTATCACAGAAAGAACACTTGTTAGCTGTTATTGAACAGCCTATGGCTTGTATTTGGCATGGTCGTTTGGGCCATATATCACGTAGTGGAATGGAAAATCTTTCTCATTCTAGCTACTTACCTGTGTTATCTTTCTCTGATTTTTCATTTTGTGAGCATTGTCAATATGGAAAGCAAACCAGAAATGTGCATGGAATGCACATTGACTCTTCAACTCAGCCTTTAGATCTCGTTCATACATATGTGTGTGGTCCTATGCCCACTAGGTCCTTAGGTGGTTCTCTTTACTTTGTCACTTTCATAGATGATGCTACTAGAAAAGTCTGGGTATATCCTATCAAATCAAAGGATGATGCATTCCCTACTTTCAGAAAATGGCTTGCTTCAGTTGAGACTGAAAAAGGAACTAAGCTTAAGGCTTTACGTTCAGATAATGGGGGTGAGTATACCTCACATGAATTCAGCCTTTTCTGTCAGTCTAGAGGGATTCGTAGAGAGTTTAGAGCTCCTTATACCCCAGTACAGAATGGTGTAGCTGAGAGGATGAATAGAACTATTCAAGATAGAGTAGTCTCTATGTTGCATCATGCAAACCTCTCACAAGGTTTTTGGGCAGAAGCAGTATTGACTGCAGTTCATGTGATTAACCTTTCACCTAGTACTGCCAAAGGTCTGAAAGTGGCACAAGAGTTATGGACAGGGAAACCACCATATTATGATCATCTTCAAGTTTTTGGGTGTGAAGCATATGTTCATATACCCAAGAATCTTAGACAAAAGTTGGACCATAAGTCAAAGAAATGCATTTTTCTTGGATATGGTCGAGAAGGACAATTTGGATATCGCTTATGGGATCCTGAAACACGGTCAATGATCAGAAGTAGTGATGTCATTTTTAATGAGTCTAAGATGCGTAAACAGCCCATTAAGGAGGTTGAAGTGAGAAGAGTGGTGTTTGAGGATACTAGTCCTCTGGTTAGCATGCATAAAAATGCTGCACAGAGGGATGTTCAAGAGAATGTCCATTCAGATCAGTCTACACATGTTCCTGTTCAGCAACCATTGAGACGTTCTGCACGTGTCTCATATCCACCTGATAGATATGTTCCAAGTTTAGATTTTGTTATGCTAACAGATGTCGGTGAGCCTTCTTGCTACAAAGAGGCTATGCAGACAGAGGATCACATCAAGTGGGGGCGTGCCATGAAGAGTGAGTTGGATTCTATTCACAAGAATGGTACTTGGGACTTAGTACCTTTGCCAAAGGACAGGAAATCTTTACCATGTAAATGGGTATATAAGCTGAAATTCACATCAGATAGTGCTTCTCTAAAATATAAAGCACGACTTGTTGCAAAGGGTTTTAAGCAACAACATGGTGTTGATTTTGAGGAAATCTTCTCTCCAGTGGTCAAGATGACTACTTTGCGCATGTTGCTTGGATTCGTTGCAATGGAGGACTTAGAGCTAGTCCAAATGGATGTGAAAACAACTTTCTTGCATGGAGATCTTACAAATGAGATCTATATGGAACAACCAGAGGGTTATGTAGTTCCTGGCAAGGAAAGTCTAGTTTGTAAGCTCAAGAAGAGCTTGTATGGACTTAAATAGTCTCCTAGACAATGGTTCCAAAAGTTTGATGCTTTTATGAAGTCCCAAGGCTATTCTCGGAGCAATGAGGATCATTGTCTCTACACAAAGAGATGCTCTCATGGCAGCTTGATATGCTTGATACTTTACGTCGATGATATGTTGATTGCTGGGAAGTCCTCTTATGATTTGTCAATTCTCAAAAAGAAGTTGAGTCAGACATTTGATATGAAGGATTTGGGGGATGCCAAACATATTCTTGGCATGCGCATTACTCGTGATAGGAGTAAAAGATGCATATACTTGTCTCAAAGTGAGTACATATCCAAAGTACTTCACCGGTTCAATATGCAGGGTGGTAAGGCATTGAGTACACCTTTACCCACATATGTGAAATTGAGCAAGGATGACTACCCCAAATCAGATGAGGAAAAGGAATTCATGACCAAAATTCCTTATCAGTCTACTGTTGGTAGTCTCATGTACGCTATGGTAGCTACGAGACCAGACATTGCATTTGCAGTGGGAGTTGTGAGCAGATATATGTCTAATCCTGGCAAGAAACATTGGGAAGCGTCAAGATGATTTTGAGATATCTGAGTGGCACTAAGGACAAGTGTCTATGCTTAGGTAGAGGGAAAGCATCCATTATTGGTTACATAGATTCTGACTATGCTGGTTGTGTAGACAATCGTAAGTCTACATCAGGGTACATTTTTCATTTTGCTGGAGGTGCTATCTCTTGGAGATCTCGTCTTCAAGAATGTACAGCTGTTTCCACCACAGAAGCAGAGTATGTTGCAGCAAGTGAGGCCTGTAAGGAAGCATTGTGGCTTTCTCGTCTTGCTTGTGATATGGGTTTACCTCAGCATGTACCTCACTTGCTCAGTGATAGTCAGAGTGCCATTGCTTTGGCTAAGAATCCGGTCTATCATGCAAAGACCAAGCACATTGAGGTGAGGTATCACTTCATTAGACATTGCTTAGCCACTGAACGCATGATTCTTGAGAAGGTTCACACTCGACATAATGTTGCAGATGCTTTGACTAAAGCTCTACCACATGATAGCTTTCGACACTATTGTCACTTGATGGGGGTTACTTGATTCTTCATCTTACGCAGTCACTTGTATACTGTGTAACATGCCCATCAGGTGGGAGGTATAGTTTGTATACTTACACTCAGGTATTCTTTATCATTCTTTATTTTTCTCCCATAGTTACTCTGGCCATATTGGCCTTTAGTGGGAGATTGTTACCGTTAGTGTCCATGTGAAAGGCCAAATGGCCACCGGACACTTCTTTGTATATGTTCTTTAATAAAACATATAGTGGCCTGGTCAGTCACAGTCTATAAGTTCGACCGCATTTCTAAGACCTAAGAAGTCTGTCATCGTGCTCCATGTGTACTATGTTTTTCTGTGTATACTGCAGCCTCTGTGCGGAGTACAATGTGCGGCCTAAGGAGCTCAGTTTTCTACTCCGAGCATATCGTCGTGGAGCTCTCGAGAAGGAGAGAGCACTGTGGTGCATCGCCACAAAATACTTCACAATCCAGTTACTGAATGAACCCCAATTATGCAGCACAGGTCAAAGCAGAACTCGATCGGTTGTTGAAGGTGGGATTCATTGTACCAATCGAACACGCTGAATGGATCTCTCGGATCGTGATTGTTCCAAAGAAAAATAAACAGCTCCGAATCTGTGTGGATTACCGGAAATTGAATGCAGCCACAATACCTGATCCATTTCCTCTCCCCTTTCTTGATAGAATGCTTGACAGAGTAGCTGGACACGAGATGTATTCCTTTCTGGACGGCTACAGTGGTCATAACCAGGTCAGAATGACCGAACAAGACATACCGAAAACAGCTTTCATTACGAATTGGGGTGTGTATGCTTGTACAGTCATGTGGTTTGGCTTAAGGAATGCTCCAAGCACATTTCAACGGTGTATGCAAGAAATTTTTTCACCTTATTTAACTACTTTTATGCAAGTATATTTGGACGACTTCTCCTTATTTGGCAAGATTGTGGCACACCTGTCTCATTTACGGTGCTGGTTTGAGAAATGCCACGAATACCGATTATGCTTGAATCCGGCCAAATCTGTGTTTGCGGTTGCTTGTGGCAAACTCCTTGGCCACATTATTTCTGAGCAAGGCATACAAGTTGACCCAGACAAAGTTGCAGCCATGTTGCAGGCACCAGTACCCACCACACCAAAAGAAGTTATGCGATTCTTGGGACAGATTCGGTGGCATGGTCGCCATTTACGGTGGTTAGCCCATTTGGCAACACCACTTAATCGGCTAATGAAGAGTACTCCACGACAGTTCGAATGGACTCCAGAATACCAAACTGCCTTTGATCGTTTAAAAGGATTATTGACTTAGGCCCCTATTTTGCAACCCTTAGATTGGGAATGCCCGTTCCATGTCTTTGTCGATGCATCGGATATAGCCATTGGAAGTGTTTTAATGCAGCAAACTGATAAGTGGTTCCGGCCTGTCTATTATGCTAGTCGTCGACTAGCTTCGGCTTAAAAGAATTATTCAGTGATCGAAAGAGAATGTCTCGGATTGGTGTACTCTGTGAAGAAATTCTGGCATTATTTGCTAGGCCGAAAATTCACCTTTCACGTGGATCATGCCACACTTGTATATCTGGTCCGACAGCAACATTTAGGAGGTCGCTTGGCTCGTTGGATTATATTACTACAGGAGTTCGATTATGAAGTGATTCATCGACCCGGCACCGCACATGCATTAGTAGATTTTCTCTCTCGGTTGGATTCCGATGAAGCTCCGGTGGGTGTTGATGACACCACACCATCAATTTACATTACTGAAATGGCTCGTGACGAATCTGCAGACCCTCCTGGGCCACCTACCTACTATGATCAGTTATTAACCTTCCTGACTAACGGATGTCTTCCCCCTCAAACTCCTCCTGCTATGCGACGGAAAATTGCAGTTTACAGTCGCAGATTCCGATTGATTGTCGGACAGTTGTACTACATAGATCATACTGGTGTCTTACTTCGTTGTATTCCACCGCATGAAGTAAACTCGTTTATGGCTATGGCACATTCCATACCCTCCGGTGGACATTTTGCAGCAAATCTTACGCACCGAAAAATTCTGCAAAGTGGGCTTTGGTGGCCTACCATGTACAAAGACGTAGTTCAGTTTGTGTAGCAGTGCGACATGTGTCAGCGATCTGGCCAACCATTACAATGCCACTTCTTTCCTTTGCAACTTGTATTACCTTTGGAGCCTTTCCAGAAGTGGGGTCTTGATTTTATTTGGACCAATCACACCTCCAGTGACCCTTAGCAACAATCGCTACATTCTGACCTGCACAGATTACGCTACCAGGTGAGCAGAAGCTTGGGCCTTATGGTCCGCTACAGCTGTTTCGGTGGCAAAATGCCTGATGAAGGACGTATTCCCCCGTTATGGATTACCTCTGGAACTTGTGACAGATCAAGGAACACACTTTGCTAGCAATTTAATGCGAGTACTAACGCACACTTTTCAAATTCTACATAAATTCAGTTCACCGTACTATCCTCGTGCTAATGGCTTAGCGGAAAGTACCAACAAGATGTTGTTGGTTATGCTTCGCAAATTGATCGTGGAATCACCAGAAAGATGGGATCAGTTACTACCTGCAGTCCTATGGGCATACCGGACTACATACAAAGTTGCAACCGGACTGACTCCTTTCAAGCTTGCTTATGAGATGGAAGCCATCCCGCCAATGGAAATTGTAGTGCCCAGCTTACGCGTGGCCATAACTCAGAAGCTGCTACCTGAAGACTCTTTGCCATTTTGGTTGGACACACTCAGAGCTTTGGATGAACATCGCTGGAAAAGTTTGCTAGTTCTTCACGAGGTGCAGTTGCGGCAAGCCCGTACCCATGATCGGTTTCTCAAGTCTCTCGTTTTTACGGTGGACCAACTTGTGCTATTTTATAATGCTAAATCAAATCGTGCTGCTGAGAAATTTAAATTACGGTGGTTTGGTCCTTACCGAATTAGTGAACAAGTGGGACCAGCTACTTTTCGGTTGACTACCTTGACCGAAGTTCCTCTTCCTAAAGTGATCAATGGTTCAAAGTTGCGCCATATCACCAAGCGCCTGATTCTCACTGACGTGTTCTTTTTTTTTCTTTTTCCCGCGTGTCACTTACTTTCTTTTTATTTTTGCATGTTAGTTGAATAAAGACCGTAAAACTCCTCGTTTTGATACATAATCATGATTAATCGCCGCCTTGTGTTATTGATTCTGCACATGCATGCACGCCGTAATTATGAAGGTTATCATCTCAACATCGCGTGATGATTAGGGTTTGCGATCGCCTCCCGTTGCCAAGTGTCTACTTAATCTTCTTCTTTTCCCTGTTAATCGCTATTGTGTCTGTGTGATCTGTGCGTTGTGTTTTTTGTGTTCTGTGTATTCGTGTTCTTGTGACTTTGCGTGCCCATCATGGAAGCATTAGCCAATTTCGCTACCTTCCGTTATGGACTCCCTCAGGACATGAGTGAGTTCTTGCGTATCCATGGCCTGTTGAACTTCGTTGAATTGCCTTGGCATTCAGTGGAGTGTCAACCCTTTTACGTGCAGATTATTGCTGCCATTGCTGCCACATCTGCCACCGAGCAGAGTTGGCCGATCACATGTTTACCAAACCGTGTCGTCATCACCTTAGCGTCGTTCGCTGAAGCATTTCGTCTACTAGTCGAAGGAGTGGAGAATGGTCCTCTCCTTCCTCTTGCTACTATGGTAGAATTATTTCCTCAGCACTCATCGAATGAGTATGCCATTTTGTGTCGCCCTGACCCTGAACGCATTGCATTACAATTCTTAGTAGCTATCCTTACTTTACAGAAACGTCTTTACGGGATTTCACGCCCATTTTATTCGATGATTGACATGGCTTCTTGTGAGCCTGTTAATTTTGCCTCTTATTATTTTCGGTGCATTCACCGTGAATGCGTTACGGTTATTAAACATGTTAAAAAGGGTGATCTTCCATGATCACGCCTTCCCCACATCCTTACGTTCCTTTTCCCCACCATTCAAGCCGCGCAACCTCCACCCAATGCACCGTTCTTACTACATGAAGAATCCACTCGAATGCTTGAAGATGACGACGAGGATGAGGATGAAGATCTTTTCCAACTCCTTCACCGAAAACGTACCCGCATAAGCCTATCTAAAAGTCAAGTGCAAGGTTTCACCGCAGCCAATGAAGAAGAGATCTTCCATGACACCGCAATGTCAATCCACCTTGATTCTTCTGGCCACTCTTCTCCCATCCGGCAACAGGAACAAGGCGTGTCTACTGCTGATTCCGAAGCAAGTTCTTCTCGGGAGGATTCTCAGCAGCAAACCCCAGAAGATGTGCAAGTTATTGTTGCGAAAATTCTCGATGAATTGATCGCTTTGGCAGATACGACAATTAACAGAATTGAAGCGACTACGAAGCAGAATGCCAGAATAGTGTTGGTGCCCAACACTCTTATACTCACTCCTCCACCAATGCCTCCGGTCAAGCCCATTGTCCCCATTCAACCTATTGTTCCTGAAGCACCGGATTCCTCATCCTCTTCGCCTAATTATTCTCCACCATCCTCCAATCACCTCTTATCAGCCTCTTCATCCCAACCACTTCCTCCTCTTCTTCCTCCAGTTCCCATGTTTACAGAATTAGAATCCATGGGTCGAATGCTAATTCACTTCTCACAACAGCTACCGATGCAACTCAGAATGGTCATTGATAATATTCGTCAAGAATTGCAGCATAAAGTCGATATCTTAGAAGCAGATATTACTCCATTACAGGAAGAAGTCGATGCAGTTAAGGCAGAAAATCATGGCCTACACTTACAAATTCAACAGCTTCAAGATCAGCTAGCACAGAAAGATGCTTTGCTGTGTCAAAAGGATACAGAAATCAGCACGATGAAGCAAGAAATCCTTGATAAAAAAGATGCAATGACTGCCATAGGCAATGAACTACATAGCACGTGGGAAGCATACAACATTTTAGAAGAAGCCTCTCAGTCTCTGGCCAGCAATGTACTTAAAGCGGAGGCAGAGCTTCATAAAACTACCGAAACCCTATTCAAGCGTGATCAAGAGTTACAGGAAGAGCTTGGCAGGTATCTCCATTTAAAGAAAGAATTTGAAGGAGTGCAGAAGGAAATAGCAGCTTATTACAAGACCATGCAGTTCCAGTCTGAAGAACTGGAGAGAAGAGAAAAGCAATTAGGTGTTCAAGCTGACAGATTATCCAGAATAGATAAACAGATTGAAGACATGAAATTGAGTCGTGACGCAGCCCTTGCAAATGATTTCTACCTGCAAGAGGCATTTTCGCAGGCACAGGCTGATATTTTAATGAGTCAAGTGATTGCTGCAAGCTCTGTTGGTACTGACGCATAGTTAGTCGAACCGGAAACCTTAAAACTGATGCTGGATTCTTTGAAGCAGAAGATTTCTAGAACTTTTAAATTACCTCGCACCATGTACATACAAGGTATCGTAGATGAGCCCTAAATTTTGTTTTCGTTGCGGTTTCAAGTCCACCATGCGTGCCAGTGTAAGCCGCCAGATTGGCATATTGTAATTCCCTATTTTTCATATACCGCACGAACCGAAAGGTCATTGCGAAGTGATGTATCTGTTTATCAACTAATGAAAAGACATTGCGGTGAATCTCCGGTGACGACAAGCGGGATCACCAGACTGTCTGTATGGGCAATTGCTATCGGTGAAGTCACCGTAATGCAGTATTCTTAAACTCTGAGTATTGTTGTTCTATCGTTGTATAATTACATTTAATTTGTGATTGATACAGTAAGATTAAGTGTGGATAATAAGTCTACGTAACGGAAAGGAATAACTCCTGCGTTATGTACGGTGAAAAGTATTAACCTGAGCATGAACAGTAAATCTGTGAGAGGATTAACCCGAGTCTTGACAGCAATTCGTATTAAACAGAGTTTTGAACATTAACGTACTGCAACTTGGATAAACTAATTGGGAAAATCAAGTTACAGGGCCTCTGATTTATCAGACCCCTACCACTCCCAAGAACCCGAAAGAACTTAAAATGCCTGTAATGTAAATGCGCATTTTAACAACACACATACACACATGCGCACACAAGGCAAGAACAAAGAGAGGAACAATGGAGTTCTTTGTATTACTCAAAAAGTCTCATACAATAGCTCAAAACTCTAGCAAGCTAACCTCAAAAATGAGCTCTCTAGCTCTTTTTATAGTTTTCTACTAGCTCTTGGCCCTGTCCAGACCTAGTATTCGGCCTAGTTACAAATTAGGTTCCAGGGCTTATTTGAGGGCTCAAACAGAGTCTAAAAATTATGAAAATTGGCACATGGATACTTCTAACACTCCTCAAGCTAAGGACTTCTCGACTTGCAAAAAATGCAGTAGGAATAATTGAAAATGGTATTTACAATGGTGTGAAGTGACTAAAATCACTATTTGGGAAATATTTCTTCATGAAAAATTATATGGCCTACTTGCCAGATCTACGTTGACTGCTTTGCCTACTTAATCCTTCTCTCTTCTCTGATTCCCTTCGTTGAATTCCCTGTCTTGTAAGGCCTTGACTGCCCTGGCTGCTACCATTACCCCCCTCTCTCGTGTCTGTCGTCCCTGACAGACCCTTGTTGATGGGAGTTCTTGTTATATTCAACCACATTTGTGTGCTAGGTGATGTTCTTGAACATGCAATCCTCGAGCCAAATCTGTCATGAGCTTATCCCAATCTACTGGACGTGGAATGTCCAAATGTGACAAGCATAATTGATCGGCATGGATGGCCTGTTCTACCACAAAGAGATGTAACAAATGTGTTGGTCTGGGAATGAAAATTTCATAATGATATTCCTAGAACCCGGTAGAGAACATTTTTTCAAAAGTCTGCTTGTAGCAAGCAGGTAAATACTTGATGCATGTGCGCCATGAAAAAATTATGTTTATAGAGGGGGTCTGGCTCATGTCGTATACTAAATCCCTGTTACCTACAGAAAATCCAGGGGCGGAGATGTATGGAGCCTGAACTTTTCAAAAAGTCTTGAAGACAACTGTCATGAGCACAAATATTTTCATACACATCTTTGTTGCTATGTTTAGTACATTTTTAAGCGAGTACACCAATGGCGTATAGTTGAGATCATATAGGCGACTGTTGGTGGTGCTTTGGGGGGAGCAAAATAGGGATAGTTTACCTGATTTGAACAACCTTTGTTGTTACGGACTTTGATGGTGAATGCTTGCCAGGACCTGCGACGGACCACGGGGCAATAACATGGGTCATACTTAATATATAGAGGCATGGTGGCCCATGTTCTCACCATCTTGGGGTAGTCTGTTAATAGTGGTTCATGCCAATGAGGTTGGAAAATGAACCCAACATGCACATCTTGAGGTATGTCATTAGGCTCAAACTGAGTGGAAAATGAAAATAAGAAGATTTGAGGACAGTGTCTTCTAGATTGGCGATCGATTGGATTTGCACATCGATGTGATCATCGTGTGTTTGCCCGATCTGCTCCACTCTCCTTAGCCAATCTGGCACTTCTATCTCAAATGTGTCTCATCCCTCTTCGTGACACGTCTGCCAGGTACCGGTATAGGATCATAAGGCTCTTCAAAACTCTCTTCAATCGATTTAACCATTGTTTTAGGTTCTGGCTCTTCAATTGGAGAGGGTGGCCATTCATATGGTAATAAATGTGCTTGTAGTTCTACCATCTGTTGCCTTATGACCTCTAATTCTTTTGTAGAATGTTGTAGAATGGCCAACTCTTGGTGAGTTGTATTGACACTGGCTAACTGCTTTTTTAGGTTAGCACACTCTGATTCTAACTTTTCATATGATGCTGAAAAGTTGGCATGCTCCTCAAGTAAGATTCGTATGTCTTCGGAGGGGATCACTCTATACTTTGTGGGGCTATTGTCTGGTCCCGAGGTCCCTTCCATAGCCACTTCAAAATTGTCTTGGTTTTGTTGCTGAAGCCGCTTGTTCTCTTCCAAGGCCGCAACCATGTGCTTTCGTAGTAGCCCTAGATTGCGTCTTAGTTTAGCATTGGTGAGCACCTGTGCTTGGAGCACGTTTTCCAAATCTTTGACTGCTTTATCATCCACTGTAGAAATCTTGGACTCCAATTCGGTATGAGCCTATTGTAAGGTGGTATACTCTGCCAGAAGTGTTTGATGGTGATCTTTGAGTGTAGTGACTCTGACTTGTAGCCTCTATGATTCTGCCTGGAAGGCAGCACTGTGCTCTACCAATTGTTGATATTCTTGTTGTAATTGATATGCACACTAAATTAACATACTGAATAAATTGTTTTCATTATGAGATGCAAGGGAAGGAGTTTGGAATGTAGAGGGAATGGGAGTGGGAAGGGGAGTTGTGGATGCTGTGTCTACCAACGAGGTGGTGAGTGGTGATGTGGGGTAGGGGAGTGGGTGATGGTGGAATTGTAGGGAGAGGAGGGATTGTTGTGGGTGGTGAAATATCCATGGGGTCGGAGAGTGCGATGCATGCAGGGGATACCATGTATGCAGGTATGGTAGATGAAGTGAGTGTAGTGTCTATGTAGAGTGATGTGGTTGTGAGTGTGTGTGAACCTAGCATCTGAGGAGCCAGAGCACGAATGAATTGTTCCATGAAAACTATGTAATGAGGTGGGGTGATTGTGGCGAGTGAGGTAAGGGGGAACATGGATGAGGCAGATGAGAAGGTGTGAATATGGGTAAGCAAGGAAACCTAGACTACCTTCTATGGGTCACGGGTGTCCTTCTATTCTCAATTTCATTCTTCGGATGCGTTCTAAAGCTTTTGTCTGCATTTATTCTCGAATTCGTTTTTCTTCTTCTTTACGTTTCTTGGTAGTGTTGAGTCGATTAAGCATTTCCTCAATGATGGGTTCTTGATATAATTTGACTCGGCATCCATTGATGTAACCTGGTAGGATGTCACCTTCTAGAGTGGCTAATTGGACTGCTCCACTTGTTGATATTCTGTTAATAATCATGGGTCCATAGCCACGCTTCTCTAACTTTCTTGCATATTGCTTCAAGGTGTATACTAGGACTAAATCTCCTACTTTTAGGCCTTTATCCTTCACATGGGCATCAAAGTAAGCCTTTTGCCTTTTCTTGGCCGCGTATATTCCTACAGCTTCTCTTAGTCTCGTTTCACCTAACCGTTCAAGATCAAAGATTCTAGATGAGAGCTCATGGCCGGTCTAGTGATGCTCTTGTGCTACTCTCAGTGTGGGTATCAGGAAATCTAAAGGTAGCATTGCATTTTGGCCAAATACCATACGAAAGGGTGTGGCTTGGAGTACCATTTTATAGCCAAGTCGATATGCCCAAACATCATGATGTAATTGTTTATCCCAATCAGAGCGTTTATTATTCACCAACTTTGTCAACACATTACATAGAAATTTATTTGTGCTCTGGGCCTGGCCATTGGCTTTTGGGTGATATGGAGCCGACTTCTTGTGAACCACCATGAATTCTTGGAGAAGATGATCTTCTGGAGCAATGGCCACTTGATTGTAGCTAGAGAATCCATCAAGGAAGCTATAAAATTCCTTGCCTGCCACTCTTTCTAATAGATGCTCAGTGATAGGAAGCGGATAACTATCTCTAATTGTGGTTGCATTAACTTTCTTCAAGTTAATGCAAACACATAACTTGCCATTCTTTTTGGGCACCACTACGATGGGGGACACCCATTCAGTGTGCTCAATCTCATAGATAAATCTAGCTTCTACCAATCTATCTCTTCCTTGATCTTGGCAGCATAGTTATCGTTATATGTGTATGGCTTTTGCTTAGAGGGTTTGGCATCTGAGGTCATGGGGATCATATGTGAGCATATGTCTAGGTCCACACCTTTTAAGTCTTTGTAAATCCAAGAAAAAAAATCTATGTATTCTCTTAGCAAGGCTATCAATTCTTGTTCCTCTCCCTCAGTCAGGTCATGTTCTATGTATGTGCATTTTTCTTCTCCTTCTTCTATGGTTACAATGATTTTCTTAGTTTTCTCTTTGTTATCATAGGCCTCTCCTGCTTGTGCATCACGTTTAGGCATTCTTATCATGACTCTTCTATCTTCTATCTCATACTTCTTAAAGTTTTCAGGGAACTCAAACAAAGATTCTTCCTCCTCTAGTGTGACTTCTCTCTTCTTCCTCTTCTTGCCTTCATTCTTAGTGGTTACTTGTGTGGCTAATCTCACATCATTCATAAGTTCTCCATCCCCTTGGGGGTGAACTTCTACTTCATGTAGGTATTTCTCTTTTGATGCACAAAAAGGATATATAAGAATTGACTCTAGATCTGAGTCACTTGCTTCTTCAAGTACATCAGTGCTAGGCTCACATTCCTCAATGAATGAATCACACCTGATTGGTTCTATATTGAAGATTGAAATGTCATAGTCATCTTCATCACAATGTGGTGTCCATTGTTCTTCATTGATGACCACATCCATTGTTGCTAGGATTTCCGCCCAACCATGAGGTTCAAACTCTTTGTCTAGAAATACTACAGGTGCATAGGCTGGGTCTCGAATTGATCTATGAGTTTTGTTTGCACATATCTCTCTAGCTCTTTTCTCTTCTTCTTTTTGCAACTTTACACATCCATAAGTGGGTGTCTTCATGCATCCATGAGGATCCTGATCCTATGGAATGTACAGACTTTGTATCATATGTGGCTCTATGCATGGGATTCCACTAGATAGGGGGCACGTCTCTATGAGAGTAGTCCCTGATATTGACTTTATTTCTAACTCCTAAGTGTTGCAAGTACAAAGAATTGGTTCCCCAATCTTGTACTACTTGCAATTGTCTCATAAACGGTCTTCCCAAAATCATCTCATAGGCCTGATTTTTGTTGAAGTAAATATAGCAAAAGTATGCTCGAACTCTACACCACAAGTAGTGAGAGTTATCCCTTCTAGCAATCCTAAAGGTCTCTCTATGTGGCCACTGGCCATTTGTAGTTTCATTCTTGTCAGCCTGAGTGCTGGTTTCTCCAACACTTCCATAGGAAAGTGGTAGCAATTGCAACTCCTGCACTTGAGTCCAAAATAGCCTTGGTTGTGTAACCTTGATGAGTGATTGGAAGATAGCTATTTCCTTTTTCTCCTTCGCTCATGTCTCCTATCTTGTCCAAGGGTATTTCTTGCACTGTTGTATGAGATCCTACCTATGAATGAGGTTTAGCTATTTCTATCACTTGATTGGCTACATGTTTCCACAATTCTGGCTTAACCTTGAGTAGCTCTTCTAAAGTGAGGTTGCAATGCACTTTAGTGTTCTTTGCTACCTCTGGGTTCCTAGGTATGACTGAGTCTTCATTTCTTATCATGACATGGGTGCTCTCATACAAGTGGACTTTGCTTCCAATGGGCCTGTGAAATGGGGTAGTTCTTGCAAGGAATTAGACTCGAAGTCTAATCTCTCACTAGATTGGGCATCCTCCTGCTCTCCATATATGGTAGGAATGTCTAGTGGGAATTGGTCGTGTAAGTCATCCACAAGCTCAATTGGAGGAGGATTTTCACTTTCTTTAGCCCATTTCTCTTCTTGAATCTCTCTTAGAAATTCTGGGGAATATCGATTCATAGAAGAAGATGTGTTTGCTTCTGTGGAATTAGGCACATAAGCTTCCTAGGGAGGAAGGCTTATCCTTTCATTTGCCTTGTCCTTTCCCTAGGAGGTGGCTTCCGTTCTAGATTTTGCAATTAGGCTCTCCAATCTTTCTAATAGTCCATCAAAATGCAACTGTGTCTTAGCTAAACTAGAGTAGTTGAAAAGGTGACTAGCTTCAAACATGGTTTGAGCCAGTTCTACCATGTTAGCACAAAGCTTTGTTCTCTCTATCTCTAGATCAGCTCTAGAGTAACATTTTTCATGATCTATCACATTTGGCCCTTCTTGGATTCTGGCCTTATATGATTTAAGCATCATGTCTACGTCCTCGGGAGTGGGATCTGCTAAGACTGATCCTACTTTGGGTGGTGGGTGGGTTACATGTGGTGGATTAGAAGGTGATAGGGATGGTGATGGTGGTGGTGGTGTGTGAGAGTGCATTTGAGAGGCAATTTCACCTATCTTGGCTTTTGTTTCCCTTAAGCTTTCCTCAAGTTCACTCATTTTCTTAAACCATTTCCTTTTCATTCTCTCTCGGCTATCTTTCCAAGCTCTCGTTCTTTTCTTTGTTATACTCTCGGACTCACTAACCTCCAAATTTTTTCTTGACCTAAGCCTTGGTTTTGTTGTAATGTTTGAGCTCTTGTGACCACTTGCACTAGGCAGTGGAAGTTACACTTCCTGTAGAGTCTACTACTAATCCAATCACATTAATGGGAGTGATCTTCGTTGCATTGTGTGGGTTCTTTGGGTAGTCTCCTAAGAGGTGCTCTTTCCCACAATCATGACAATGACTCTCCACTAGACTCACTAGGGTCTTCGTGATAGTAAATTTCATTATGCTCAGGTGACTACATATAGTAAGCATGTGGGCTATCCATAAGCAGCTGCATACTTTACTGGGATCACATTGGATGGAGTTGGAGGTTGCTGAGCTAACACAGTTTGAGGCTTTTCTTGGGCCTGGTAGGGTTGTTGATAGGGTTGTTGTGGCCTACCATACTATTGTGGGTACTGATTCTGATATCTCCCTTGTTGTGGATATGGCTGTGGATAATTTTGTCTAACAGCTTGCTTGTTATAAGGACAGTCTTGTGCGGTGTGGTTAGTGTATCACCTTTCTATGGTGCAGTATTGGCTATTTGGGTTTTCCTGGGGTTGAGCCATAATTGGACACACGCTAGACATATGGTCTCCTCCAGAGGTGCAACATCTTTTCACTAGGGCAAATCTAGGTATCTGTTTGCTAGAGATTCCTAATTTCTGAGCTACCTTCTGTGCAAGTTCTTCCTCGATAGATGTGGACTGTTTAGAAGTGAGGCTAGTTGAGATATCTGAATCTTTATAGACTTTTGAAAAATCCAATTCCTCCCCTAGATTATCCTTGATGTCTATGCACATGCACACACACCCTTCATTGGTTCTAAGGTCCTTCAAGTACACATATGATCTCAATTTGGTACTTAACAATCCATCTAGGAATAAAGCCACTTGTTTGGCTAGAGTGGGTAACTCTGGCACTGGGCATCTCTCTAGGTATTGTCTAAATCTTATTCTTGCAAGTCTTACTATCTCTTGATGTGTTTGTTTAAAGCTATGAATCAATGAGGAAGTGTTGTGTCTTATGCCACTCTTCAAAAATTCCATGATGAAGGCTTCTAGAAGTTGGTCTATGTTCCTGAATTGCCTCTCGTGTAGTGGTTGAAACCATGTAAGGGATGTGTTCTTGAGGGTTAGACCAAATGCATTGTATTGCATGAACAGTTCATCAACTTGCTCAACTCTCAATACTTGCCTAAATTCAGCCACATGATCATATGGGTCTCCTATACCATCAAAATAATTCTTCATAGACTTGACCAGTTGTGTGGGTCTCAGGATCCTACTGTGTTCTCTAGGCCTTGGCAAAGGGAATTCGTCTGCATTTCTTTGATTCCTTAGGTCTCTAGGTCTCTCTTTCTCCATTCTATCCATCTCAGTTCTCATTTCTTCTCTTCCTATTGGGTTAACAAAGCTTACCTCGGGTCTATCTCTACTTCTATCCCTTTGAGTTCCATGAGCTTGAGATGTTCCAGCTCCTTGATGACCATAAGAGACATTGGATCTTGGTTGGGGAATAATAAATTCACCCTTCCAAGTGTAGGCATGCATACCCTACTCTCAGACCACAAAGACTCTCTCTAAAGTGTTGTCTAAATAGTTCACTTTGCTTGGGCTATCAGGATCGTTAAATTCATAGATGGTGAGTGCTCCCACTTCATTAGGTTGGTCAGGTTTATACCTCCAAAAAGCCTCATCCATCTCTCGGTTTAGGAGTAGATCTATGCTCTTGTTGTCCTGGGGAATCCACTCTGGAGTGATTATTCTAGTCAGGACAGATTTGCCTCGAGGGGTTTTGGGCTCTCTTCCTAAGTTACCTTGCTCTATTTCACCTATTTCAACCTCAGAGATCACGTTGCCAGACTCTTCTGTCCTATATCGGTGGGTGGTGACCACATACATTATTCCTTCTTTATCTATGTATGCACCATTTTCAAACTTGACTACTGGATGTTCTAGTCCAATGGGTTGGTCTTTATTTTTAATCTGGAGAACATATCTTCTGAGGCCATCCTCGTAGATGCGAGCACCTAGACGGTTGGTCTTGATATATTCCAATTGAGTCTTGTAAGGTCCTTCTGGCTTTTCTAGGCACGCCACTCCTGAGCTACCTATGAGTCTCTCCATGTTCTACGACATCTCAGAATCACTCGTTTCTGAACTTAGAGCGTATGGGTAATCACTCAATCGTTGGGCCCAAGACCTAGCTATATGATTGAAACTAGCTTCAAAAGATCTGAGGCTTTGTCTATCTCGTCCTAAATATCTTCTTGACCTAAGGTTCATAGGCCTTGGCTAATATCCCAATTTTTTCCAATACAACCTCATTACAGAGTTGTTTTGTATTGATTTCTTGTTCTTTTTAATTTCCTTAGGATGTCACTTCTTATCCAACCAATTTCCATCATAAGAAACACTTGAATTTTATCATACTTGAGTTTAATCGCTTAATTTAAGTTCTTTTACTTTAGGGTTTTTCACAAATGTATCCTTTTTATGCTTGCAATTGAGTAATTGGGGTTCTAGATCTTGATCGTGCTTAATGTCACCCTAATGAATCAAAACCTCTATGGTAACATAGCTTTGATGACTGATTTGGAAAATAAGGTAACTAATCATGTAGTTCAAACAGGTGATAATACAAAGCATAATGTGAAGTCAATTGGATCAGTGAAAGCCAAGGATGGAAGTACTCTTCTGAGTAAGGTCTTGTATGTTCCTACAATTCCAAAGAATCTGATAAGTGTAGGGCAAATTGTTGAAAAATGTTATGAAGTAAGGTTCACTAATGATGGAGTTTTTGTGGAAGACCCTAGCAATGGGTATAAACAAATTGTTTCAGGGAAGAAAGAAGGAAGACTCTTCACATTTAAGATTCAAGGTAATGTTGGTCATGCCTTGTTTACTTATGGAGGACATAAGATCTCTGAGTTAGATCTTTGGCACAAAAGGCTTGGGCATTTCAATGAAAGAGGTATTAAAGATATGGTTAACAATGGTTCAATGCTTGGATTACCTAATGTTGCAGGTCATCATATGACATACAGATGTGAGGCATGTCAATTAGGTAGGGCTCATAAGCAATCATATTCTAAGCATGGATTTATGTACTCAAAGAAGCTTGAATTGGTACACACAAATATGTGGGGACCATCAAAGGATTTCAGTATAAATGGTTCAAGATATTATGTGATTTATGATGATGATGCAACCAGGTGGATCACTATCTATGTGATCAAAGATAAATCAGAGGTATTTAATACATTCAAACATTATCATGTGTATGCAGAAAGAATTACAGGTCAAAAGTTGAAGAGACTAAGGTCAGATGGAGGGGGAGAGTATTTCTCTAATGAGTTCAGTGATTACTTATGGAATGCGCGTATAAAAAGGGACGTTACTTGTAAGTACTCTCCTCAACAAAATGGTGTAGCAGAAAGGAGAAATAGAACTCTTGTTGAGTTTGCAAGATCAATGATGAAGGAGAAAATTTGTCCAAATTATTTGTGGGTTGAGGCTGTAAATACAGCTACATACTTGGTTAATAGGTTACCATGTAAAGCTTTGCATGGAATGACACCATATGAAGCTTGGTGGGGTAAGAGACCTACCCTAGATCATTGCAAAGTGTTTGGATGTTTGGCCTATGCATATGTGCCATCTCAATTGAGGCATAAATTGGAACCTAAAGCTAAAAAGTATGTGTTCATTGGATATGATGATAAGCATATGGGTTATAGGTTGTGGAGTCCATCCACAAAGCAATTTCTTGTATCAAAGGATGTTACATTTGATGAGCAAGGTACTTGGTATGCAGGAACAATCAATAATCATGCAGGTGATGAAGAAGTTTTGAATTAGAAGAAATGTAAATTAAAGGTTTAGATATTTGATGAAAAAGAGAGCAATGAAGTACAATTTGAAGTTGAATAAGTGCCAAGGTTTGATCTAGAATGTGATGAACCAAAAACTTCAAGAAGTGGAGAACTTAGAAGGTCATCAAGACACAAATGGCAACCTACAAGGTATAGCTATGACACTTCTTTTTTTACTACTAAAGATTATGCTTACATGGTGAAAGCAGATGAAGACCCTTCTACATATGAAGCGGCAAAAGGTAAGGAAAATTGGGAGAAATCTATGCAAGAAGAATATGATGCATTGATGGAGAATGAGACATAGATTTGGTTCCTAAACCAAATAGTCAGAAGATCATTGCATGCAAATGGGTCTACAAGACAAAGAGGTATGCAGATGGAAGTGTGTCTAAATATAAAGTTGGACTTGTTGTGAAAGGTTTTGCTCAGACATATGGTATAGATTATGATGAGACTTATAGTCCTGTGGCAAAGATGACAACCATCAGGACACTCATAGCCTAGAAGTGTAAATTCCACTGCCCTAGTGCAAGTGGTCATGAGAGCTCAAGCATTACAGAAGAGTTAAGGCTTATGACACAAAAAGAGTTCTGATGTCAATGAGACTGATAGCATAACTAAGAAAAGGACAAGAGCTTGGAAGGATAGTCGTGAGCGGATGAAGAGACAATGGTCTAAGAAAATGAGTGAGGTTGAGGAGAGCTTAAGAGAAACGAAAGACAAGATAATCGAAATCACCTCTCAAACGCCCTCTCACACATCACCACCACTACCATCCCCATCACCTTCTAATCCATCACCTGCTAATCCACCTCATATAACCCCACCACCACCTAGAGTAGGATCAATCTTAGTAGATCCCACTCTCGAGGACCTAGACATGATGCTTAAAGCATATCAAGCTAGAATCCAAGAAGGTCCAAATGCAATAGATCATGAAAAATGTTACCCTAGAGCTGACCTAGAGATGAAAAGAACCAAGCTTTGTGCAAAGATGGTAGAATTGGCTCAAACTATGTTTGCGACCAGTTGCCTCTTCAATTGCTCTAGTTCAATTAAGACAAAATTGCATTCTGATGGACTATTAAAAAGATTACAGAGTTAAATTGCAAAATCTGGAAAGGAAGCCATCTCCTAGGGTAATGACAATGCAAGTGAAAGAATCATCATTCCTCCTCAGAAAGCTTATGTGCCTAATTCCACTAAACCAAACACCTCTTCTTCTATGAATCGGTATTCCCAAGGATTTCTAAGAGAAATTCATGAAGAGAAATGGGCAAAAGAAAGTGAAAATCCCCCTCCCATTGAACTTGTGGATGACCAGCATGATCAATTCCCACAAGAAATTCCTCCAATTTATGAAGAACAAGAGGACATCCAGTCTAGTGAGAGATTAGATTTTGAGTCTAATTCCCTACAAGAGTTGCTTCACTTCATAGGACCATGGGAAGCAAAGTCTGCATGCATGAGAACACCCACGACCATGATAAGGAACAAAGACTCAGTCTTGCCTAGGAATACAAAGGTAGTAAAGAACACTAAAGTGCATTGCAATCTCCACTTCCTTATGGATGTGTTGGGGCAAACCAGCACTCAGGCCAACAAGAATGAAATTGCGAATGGCCAATGGTCACATAGAGAGACCCTTAGGACTGCTAGAAGGGATAGCTCTCACTACTTGTGGTGTATATTTTGAGCATACTTTTTCCATATGTGACTTCGGCAAAAAACAAGCCTACGAGATGATTTTGGGAAGACCATTCATGAGACAGTTGCAAGTAGAACAGGATGGGGGAACCAATTCCTTGTACTTGCCACACTTAGGCGTGACAACCAAAGTCAATCTCAAGGATTACTCTCATAGATATGTGCCCCATATACAGTGGAATCCCATCCATGGAGCTACAGATGACACAGAGTTAGTGCATTCCATAGGATCAGGATCCTCATGGATGCACGAAGACACTCACTTATGGATGTGCAAAGTTGCAGTAGAAGAAGAGAAGAGAGAAAATGTGAGAGAAGTAGGTGTGAAGGAAACTCATAGATCCATTCGAGACCCAGCCTATGCACCTATAGTGTTTCCAAACAAAGAGTTTGAACCTCGTGGTTGGGCAGAAATCTTAGCGACAATGGATGTAGCCATCAAAGAAGAGCAATGGACACCACACTGTGACGAAGATGGCTATGAAATTTTGGTTTTCACGATAGAACCAATAATGTGTAATCCGGTTATAGAAGAGTGTGAGCGTAGCACGGAAGAACTAGGACAAGAGAGTGACTCAGATTTAGAGTCAATTATTATGGATCCTTTTTGGGCATCAGAAGAAGAATACCTATGTGAAGTAGAAGCTCACCCTCAAGGACAAGAAGAGTTTATGAACGAGGTAAGGTTAGCCACACAAGTAACCACCAAGAGTGAAGGAAAGAAAAGAAAGAAGAGAGAACTCCCAATAGAAGAGGAAGAATCTTTGTTTGAGGTCCCTGAAAACTTTAAGAAGTACGAGATAGAAGATCGAAAAGTCATGATTAGAATGCTTAAGCGAGAAGCACTCACAGGAGAGGCGCATGATGATAAAGAAACAACTAAGAAAATCATTGTGACCATTGAAGAAGGTGAAGAATGGTGCACATACATAGGACATGATTTGACAGAGGACAAGGAGCAGGAGTTGATAGCCTTGCTAAGAGAATACAGAGATGTGCCTACATGGAGTTATAAGGACTTAAAAGGAGTAGACCTTGACACATGCTCACATATGATTCCCATGACTTCAGAGGCCAAACCCTCTAAGCAAAAGCCATACACCTATAATGATAATTATGTTGCCAAGATCAAGGAGGCTAGGAACCATAGGTACAAAGCTCTTAGCCACAAGCCACCACCTCTCAAGTACCAATCACCATAGTCCATGAGGATGAGGACAAGGAAGATGATGATGAGAATGAAGAATCAGAGGAAGGTGATGAGGACTATGAAAGAAGACATCAAGAGGAGGAAATAGAAGTGCCAGAACTTGTAGGTGCTCCTGCATACACAACTTAGTTACAAAGGTTATATGGCACAATCAATGTGGTACAAGGGAGGCATAGACTTTCATTCGCATTAGTCAAGCCTTGATCAAACAAATGTTCATAGACGGAGTGGATCCTCACTTCTTTACTATACTCAAATTGTAAATAGAGTCACTGGGAGTTCAAGAGGTTGTGCACATCGCAATCCGACAATCAATTTGATATGACAAATGTAGAGTGCAAACAAGGCCTCGGGTAGGCAAGAACATATGAATACCGGTATTTGAACTAGAGGCAACCATAGAACCAACACCACCCCAACCACCACCATCAACCTTACTGCAGAAACATTTGTACAAACATCACCAATCTCACCCCAGCACCCTCCATCTCCTCCATCACCCCACCTCCATCACCCCCACCTCCGCACCTACCACTGAGGAAACCACCGTAGTATTCACAAACATTACCCATACCCCCACCTCATCAATATCCTTTTCTTTTCGTGAACCCACCTCCCAGAACACACTCTTTTCCTCCATTACCAACCCTCTTCTCACTACCTCATTTTTGTCAGTCGAGCCCATTATTGGACACCCCATGATATCTAGATTAACTGGACACCCAAGACCCATCGACGGTATTTTAGGCATCCCCACATACCCCCATTCCTAGGTACCCCTCCCTCATGATCCTTATTTTCCATCTGCCTACTCCATTTTTCCCTACACTTCAATTGCAACCATAGCCCCACCACATTACGTGTCTTTTCAGGAAAGTTTCATTCGCATCCCCACACCACATGTGTTAGGCTCGCAAACACTCACTTCCACTCCACTTTACACACACACCACCATCATTTACCTACCACCCCATTTACATGGTAGCTCACGCACGTACCACACTGTCACGTTTCACCACCCACAACACCTCCCCTTCCCCCCACAATTCCACCATCCCCCATTCCCTTACCACCAACTTCACTTGCACCCACCTCTTTGTTTGGCACTGCATCCACCATTCGCATCCCCATTCCCATTCCCCCTACATTCCAACCCGTCTCCCTTGCATCTCATACTGTATATAATACATTCAATACAATCATTCAATGTGTCTCATAGTTACATAGCATTACCAAAGAATAGAGGATTGGAATGTTGTCTTCCAAGCAAAATTGTAGAGACTACAAGCAAGAGACACCACCCTAGAAGCCGACAACAAAACACTCCACACAGAATACTCCACCTTACAATAGGCTCACAGAGAACTGGAGACTAAGATGTCAAATTTGGATGCTCAAGCAATCAAAGAACAAGAGAACGTGCTCCAAGTGCAGAGTCTAACCAATGCCAAACTATGAAGAAATCTAGGTCTTCTCCAGAAGCATATGTGTGTGGCACTGAAAGAGAACATGTGACTGCAACAAAAAAACCAAGAAAACCTTGAAGCTCCTATGGAAGAGACCACAGGTGCAGAGATTAATCCTACAAAATATTGAGTTGTCCCCTCATAAGACATGAGGATACTACTTGAGGAACATGCTAACTTTTTAGAGTCCTATGAAAAGTTGGAATCAGAATGTGCAGACCTTAAGAAGTAGTTAGCTACCATCCACACATCTCAACAGGAGCCAACCATTCCCCTTCAGCCTATAGAGGAAGCCAAAGCCCTAAGGAAACAAGTGAAAGAACTATAAGCAAGATTACTACCATATGAAAGGCCACCCTCTCCAATTGAAGAACTAGAACCCAAAAAAGTGGTCGAGATTCCTATCGAAGAGAGTTTTGAAGAACCATATGAGCCGATGCCCGTACCTAGGGGGTGTGTCACTATCGAGGGCTGAGACCCCTTTGAGATAGAAGCATCAGATTGTCTAAAGAGAGTAGAGCAGATAGGACAAACCCATGATGATGTAGTAGTTGTACAAATCCAGATGCTCTCCAATTTGGAAGACACCGTCCTTAAGTCCACCTATTTTTAGAACCTCTCTCATCAATGGCTCGTTACCAGATCCGAGAAGCAATACAGGCCTTATTTTGTATTGTTAGTCGATTATAATGTAGAGATTAAAAGGCATACAAGGAAAGAGCCAACATTCGCTACTCAGTTCAAACCCGATGATCTACTAGAAGAGGCATGAGCAGGCTCTATTTTTCAACCTAATTGGCGTGAGTGATTGTTAACAAACTACCCTAAAATGATGCGCACATGGGCAAGCATGCCACTCTATATTAAATATAACCCATGTTATTGTCTCGTGGTCCATCGCAGATCTTGGCAAGCTTTTGCAATTAAAGTCCACAACAATAAAGTGTTCAAAGAGTCAGAGCGGAGGGAAAGCCAAGCAGGACCAAGTAGGTAAAGCAGTCAAAGAAGATCTGGCAATTAGGCCATACAATTTTTCCAAAGGTAAATCCTTTTAATAGTGATTTTCATCACTACATGGAAATTGTAAATATTGTTTTTGGTAGATTAGACTCCATTTTGTTCAAGTCAAGGAGGGCTCAAGCTTGAGGAACATTAGATCTAAGTTCATACCGATTTTCATATTTTTTAGACTCTGTTTGAGCCTTCAAATAAGCCCTGGAACCTAATTTTTAACTAGGTCAGACACTAGGTCTGGGCAAGGCCAAAACCTAGTCAAAAACTATAAAAAGAGCTAGAGAGCTCATTTTTGAGGTTAGCTTGTTAGATATTTGAGCTTTTGTAAGAGACTTCTTGAGTAATAGAAAGAACTCCATTGTTCCTCTCTTTGTTTGCCTTGTGTGTGTGTGTGTATGTGTGTGCATGGTAGTGTGCTTCCCACTCATGCACTTGTGCCATCACTTGCACTTGGTCATCATACCAGTCCTCACGTCTCCATGGATTGACATTTGAGATGGATCTCCTTTCGTTGGTACTTACCTTGTGCTAGAGTGACATCTGGTAACTGTTCTTAATAGTCAGATCAGACCTCAACCACAAACTTTTGAAGAATTTAGTGCCTTGCTCATCAAGGAGGAGTTGTATCTCAAGGCAAGGAGTGGTGATAGCAAAGGAGATGCTGCATTCATAGCAAATTCCCAAGGAGGCAAAGCAGATTCTTCAAAAAATGGTAGAAAAAAAAGAAGAACAACAAAAAGAAGTTCAAGGGAGAGTGTTTCAACTGCAAGAAGAAAGGCCACAGAATCCAAGAGTATCGCATCAAGAAGGCAGAAGAGAAGAATGGCTCTTCAAAAGGTGGTAGGGACAAGAATTCTGCCAACATTGCAAAAATAGAGCTTGAGTTATTTGTTACGATAGAGAAGGTATGCTCCTTGGCTAAAGATTCAAGAACAGATGACTCATGGGTGTTGGATAATGGTGCCTCTCGCCAAATGATGAGTAGAAAAGACCTTTACAGTTCCTTACAACCTCTAAAGGAACCCATCACAATAAAGCTAGGCAACAATGCAATATGTCCTATAGAGGGTGAAGGTACGATTTCTTTCATTAACTCTAAAGGGAATATCAAAAAGCTTTCAAATGTGTTGTATGTTCCACAGATCAAACAAGATCTACTTTGAGTAGCTTCTATAACTGATCAAGGTTCAGTAACAACAATGTTGTTGCCAGTGGCATAAGGAGGAACAATCTGTATGAGTTGTATACTCTTATAACCACTACAAGTGTGGGCACAAGTAAGCTATGGCATGAGAGATTTGGCCACATTGGATACCATCTATTAAAGAAGATGCAATTGTAGGAGTATGGTTGCTCACCTACCATTGATTGCAGAAATGAAGGAACCATGTGAAGCTTGCATGATGGGCAAGCAAAAAAGGAAGGATTTCCATAAGAGAGCAAGAATAGAGCAAGCTATCCTCTAGAGTTTGTGCATGCTGACTTTTGTAGAAAAATGCCTACACATGCCTTGGTTAGATCTTCCTACTTCATGTTACTTATCAATGACTATAGCACGAAGATGTAGGTGTACTTCCTTTATGATAATGCTCAAGCTTTTGGTAAGCTTAAAGAATTACTTCAGCTTATTGAAACTAAAATAGGAAAGAAGATGAAGAAATTCAAAACAAACAGAAGTGGTGATTTCACATCAACAAAGTTTGAAGATTTCTGCAAGGGTAAAGGAATCAAGCATCAACACATAGTGGCACATAGCCCTCAATAGAACGGTGTTGTAGAATGTCATAATCAAACGATCATGGAGATGGAAAGGTGCATGTTGAAGGGAAAGTATTTGCCTAATCAATTTTGGGCAAAGGCTATCAACATTATTGTCTACATCTTGAATCAAAGCTACACCAACGAACTTGGTGTACATGTTCCACATAGGTAGAGAAACAAGCTTCAACTAGGAAGCATCAAATGTATCTTCTTAGGGTGCAGTGAATATAAGAAGGCTTATAAGCTTTATGATCCTAAAGCTAAGAAGATCCTGGCGAGTCACAATGTGGTGTTTAAGGAGGAGGAGCCACATGCAATGGAGGAGGAAAAGAGATCTTCCACTTTATCATCAGGCAAAGGGGCAATCCACTATGAGCCTTGCCCAAGAACTATCCCTTCTACAACAAAGAAGGAAGCATCATCTTTAGATGATGAGCCTGAAAGTCACAATCTATTGTCACCCAAGTAGAAAATCCATTGCCATGTCGGGTGAGGCATCTCTATGATTTTGCAGACCCCATCCCATAGTCAAAAGAACATGTTGCAAATGGATCGATGGGATCACAATGAATTAAGGAATAGAGATGGGAAAGCACCCATATTGTAAACTCGACCTTGATGGTTGAGCTCATTCAAGAATAAGCAAAGGAACCAACCAATGTGGAATAGGCACTTCATGACCCAAATTGGAGGGCTGCCATGCAAACAGAATACAAAAATATCATGAGGAATGGAACTTGGGAGCTAGTAGATTGACCCCCTAAACGTAAAGTCACCGGCACCAAGTGGGTCTGGAAGTTAAAGTACAAGGCTGATGGTACTATAGAAAGGTACAAAGCAAGAATTGTTGCACATGGCTACTCACAAGTTGAATGCATTGACTTCTGTGAATAATTTTCCATGACTACAAGGATGAATACTATCGGAGTAGTACTAAATATGGCTGCACATAAGTGATGGCTAGTCTATCACCTGGATGTCACATCCACATTCTTGAATGGAGACCTCAAGGAGGAGGTATATGTATCTCAGCCACCAAGATTTAAGGCTTGCCATTTAGAGAACAAGGTATGTAAGTTGAAGAAGGCATTATATGAGCTCAAACATGCCCCTAGAGCATGGTAGCAATGGATAAATAATTATCTCTTCGATCTTGGTTTCAAAATATGTGCTTCTTTGATGCTCACTCTCTAAAGAGATGAGGGAAGATTATTGTGCTTGTACTCTATATAGATGACCATGTGATTACAGGAAACGATGATGCTCTTCTTCAACAAATGAAAGATGCCCTGAGTTCAAAATTTGAATTGATAGACTTGGGCTTAATGCATTATTGCTTAGGCCTTGAAGTTTGGCAAGAACCAGGGAAGATTTCACCTCTCAACAAAAGTATGCAAGACAAATATTGAAGACATTCCACATGGAGGATTGCAAGGAAATTTCTACACCTATGGAGGTCAACATAAAATTATCTATTGAAGACTGTTCATCTCGAGTGGATATTGGAAGATACAAGAAATTGGTTGGAAATCTCACCTAGTTGTGGAATAGCAGACCAGATATCTCTTATATTGTTGGAGTACTAAGCAGGTTCTCTAACAAGCCTTGTCAAACTCATTGGAAGGAAAGCATGCAAATACTCAAGTATGTGAAAGGAAACACTGATTATGGTATTCTCTATGAAGAAGGATCATCTCACATTGGATACACTAACTCGGATTGGGTAGGAGATATTGATGCTAGAAAATCAGTTTTTGGATATTACTTTTCTTTAGGACCAGTGATTTTCTCTTGGATCAGTAAGAAACAATTGACTATAGCATTATCTTCTACTGTAGCTAAATAAAAAGCAGCATATGTTGTAGAATGTGAAGCAGTATGCTTGAGGAGGATCCTATGGCACATAGGAATACAAGGAGAGGAGGCTATAGGGTTGAAGTTATTAGATATACTCAATGCTCAACCCTCAAGTGAAGACAAATGATCCATGATGCTCTAAGTTGTAAGGACCCCATTATGAGGAGAAGCCATTGTGAGAGCTCAAACATTTATGGAACCCGAACTTCCAAGTTAGATGAGTTCTATGTGTGATCATCGATGGTAATAGATGACCTTTCTGCACCTAGCCATTCGGCTAGGTAGGGCATAAGCTTCCTTGCTATTGGGTTGCCATTCAAGGCGGAAATAAAGGCCTTGTGGCACTGCATGATTTTCCCATATAAGCTTAATGGGGGGAGTGTAGAGGGGAGATTACCCCCTTTTGTGGGGTCAGAAGGGCCTATCTGGACGACCCATAGGGCTTAGACGAAGGAATTTTGGTCATGGAGATATTTTCATATCATATAATTTGCCGACTATTTTGTATATCCCGACTACATTTATTTGTACCAAATGCCCTTGTAAAAGCTATATAAGCATGGCCATGCTGAACTTTACATATCATTGCACACTAGTAAGCCCTTCATGTAGAGTCTATCTAGATCGCCATATAAACTCCACATTGGGAGCTCATGGGTGGACAACACCATTGTTGTACCTGCATGACTCTTGGCAATCTGAGATTTTGATTTCTCTATCTCTCAATCTACATCTTTCTTTGTTTGCATTTTTCTCTCAACTTTTTCTACTCATTTATTCTAGTGTGCTGTTATCAAAACTCAAGAGGCTATGAGTGGCACGGAAGCAAAACCAAGAGGTTGCAAAGGTTTCAATGACAAAAGAGAGAAGATGTCGGTGTGTCATCATCTAAAATTGGGAATCAAGGTGGTTTGCAAACAAGAGTAGGTGGATCACAGATAGGAGCAACAATGATGCCAATCATCCCAACATTGATACGACCACCAACCTTCAGGAAAGGTAAACTTGATGTATGAACTACACCATGTGGAAGTTTAAATTTACTTCTATCCTTGATTCATATGAGTTTCTAGACACTACTCTTGGGACTGATCAAGCACCCCAAGAAACACCTCATCAAAATAATTCTTGTTGAATGATTCCTCCAGATGCTGATCTTCTAGGTGCTTGGAAATCTAGAAATGCAGATCCACTCTATGATCTAGTTACAAATACTATTGATAGTGTTCTAACTCTCATTCAACATACTACCAAGGCATGTGAAGCATGGAACATATTGAGAAATCAATATGAAACTTGTAGTTAGACACCGATTTAAAACTTGGAGAATCAACTAGCAGCAAAAAGGTTTGCTCATGGGGAGACTACAGAGGTGTTTATCACTTGCATAAAGAATCTACAAGCTCAAATGGCGAGAGTAGGTGAACAAAAGTCAAGTGGGGAGCTAGCTTGGCATTGTCTTCAGATATGTCCACCAAAATGTGATGGTTTGGTAACTACTTTTAATACTCAAATCAAACCTCAACCACTATTTTTTTAAGAATTCAGTGCCTCACTCATGGAGGAGGAGCTCTGGCTGAAGGCAAGGAGTGGTGACAACAAACGAGATGTTGCATTCACAGCAAATGCCAAAGGAGGCGAAGCAGACTCTTCAAAAGATGTAGACAAAAAGAAGAATGACAAAAAGAAGTTCAAGGGAGATTGTTCCACTACAAGAAGAAAGAACATAGAATCCAAGACTGTTGCATCAAGAAGGCCAAAGAGAAGAATGGCTCTTCAAAACTTGGCAAGATAAAGGAGTCTACCAACACTACAAAAATAGAGCTTGAGTTATTAGCTACAATAGACCAGGTATGCTCCTCGACTAAAGATTCAGGAACAAATCTCATGGGTCTTGGATAGTGGTGCCTCTATCACATGAAGAGCAGGAAAGACCTTTACAATTCCTTACAACCTCTAAAAGAACCCATCATAGTAAAGGTGGGCAATAATACAAGATGTTGTAGAGGGCAAAGGTACGATTTCTTCATTAACTCTAATTGGGATGTTAGAAAGCTTTCAAATGTGTTATATGTTCCACAAATCAAATGAAAGCTACTTTCAGTAGCTCCTATAACTGATCAAGTCTTCAAGGCCAAAAAGCTGCAATAATGTGTCAATATATTTCATTTAACTCAAAGATATTCTGCCATCAACTTGCATAAATTGAATGCCCAAGTGATGATGCAAATGCTCCAAATCAGACATCTTAAACGAGGCATGTAGATCAGCCTTAAAATCAGCAATATGCTTCTCATGAGCACTAGTGAGTAGCATGTCATCAACATACACCACAATGATCAGAAGCACATCATTAGCACACTTAACATATAAGGTTCTTTCAATTGGACTGTTCTCAAAACCATGTGCAATCAGATAGGCATGTATCTTTTCATACCAAGCACATGGTGCTTGCTTTAAACCATATAATGCCTTCTTTAACGTGCACACCTAGTTTTCATGCCCTTTCTATACAAAACCACGAGGCTGAAAAACATACACTTCTTCATGCAAATCACCATTCAAAAATGCAATTTTAATGTCCAACTAATGTACATTCCAACCATGATGAGCTTCAAGTGCACAGATGCTACGAACAGTAGTCATTTGGCAAGTAGGAGCAAAGGTCTCACCAAAAGCAATGCCTCTTTCCTAAGCATAACCCTTTGCAACAAGCCTAGTCTTATATCTATCAATTGTTCCATCAAGCTTACGCTTCAGCTTGTACACCCACATACTGCCAATGGCCATCTTGCCAAGAGGCAAGTCACATAAGGGCAGGTACCATTTTTCATGATAGCATCATATTCTGATTGCATAACATCCATCCTATTTTCAGAATTTTGTGCTTCATCAAACGAAACAGGCTCATTCTCATCATAGAGACTAGACGCAGCCATAACATAGCAATCTGATGCAAAAGAGGCAGTATGAGAGCCTAAACGAGTACAATGTCATAGAGGTGCATCTAATTTGTTGTCACACAAAGTTTGCACTAGACATTTTGGCATAGTTTTTGCCTCCTCAATATTAGCTCTCTCATCAACAAGTGCGTCATGCAAATCTGCATCATCAAATGAAACCTGTAAAGGCTAAGAAGTTGCCTCATTAGGACCAACACTAGACTATCCACCTATAAAAAGAGGCAACAAAGTATCATACATGTCTTTGGAGCTAATAGACGTCTCCCTAGTACATGAAAGTAGTGGCTGAATAGCATCTTCCATAAAAACAACATCAAGGCTAACCAAAATGCGTTTAGTCTGTGGATGATACAAACAATAGCCTTTGCTTTTAGAACCGTAGCCAGCAAAAATACATTTCACTGCATTATCATCCAATTTCTTGCATCATTGTTCAGGCACTAATGCATATGCCAGACAACCAAAAATGTGCAGGTGAGCAATAGATGGCTTGCAACCATGCCAAGCCTCATATGGAGTGATAGACTGCAATGCTTTAGTGGGATGCCTGTTAAGTGCATATGCTACACACATGACAACCTCAAGCCAAAAACTATGTGGTAAAGCCTGACTCTTGACCATACACCTCGCCATCTCCATGAGTGACATGTTCTTCCATTTAGCAACTCCATTTTGTTGAGGTGTATATGGCACTCTACATTGATGTTTTATCCCACTTTCAGCCAAAAATGCATTAAAATCAGAAGACATATATTCCCCCCTTGATCAAAATGGAGGGTGCCCATTTTACATGCTAACAGATTTTTAGCCTGAAGCACATAAACACTTTGGAATTGGCTTTCAATGGACGTACCCATGCACGCCTCGAAAAATCATCGATGAAAGTCATGACGTAAAGAAAGTTCCCAAAAGAAGGCATCTGCATAGGACCACAGACATCACTATGAACAAGCTGCAATTTTTGAGTAGTTCAAATTGGGCCATCTTTTGGGAAGGAGAAACGTTACATTTTGCCCAAAATATAGCCTTCATATACATGTTTACTAGGTGCCTCAAGCTTGGGAAAAGAGGACACCATTTCAACTTTTTGTAGGCGTAGCAAACTAGCAAAATTCAGATGTCCAAAGCATGCATGCCAAAGCTTTACATCTGACATAGCGTCATAATCATGTACTGCACATGCTGAATCATTCACAGATTTTCCAGTCTATGAGCTTATACAACCCATGACATAAAATGCCAGAAGTAATAATCACGTCACCATTTGACAGATCATGAACTATACATATGTCATCAACAAATTTCACAACCAAGCCAATCTTGGCTAATGTAGAAATTGATAATAGATTTTTCTTGATCCCTGGCATAAATAAAGCATCTGACAATGTAAAAGAACTACCATCAATAGTAGTCAAAATGATCTTACCAACTCCCATGATAGGATAAGAGGAGTTGTTGGTGCATGTGACAGTATTCCCTATAAGGGCACGCTCGCGTGAAGTGAAGAAACTATGCTACATGGTAATATGTTTGGTTGCCCCACTATCAAAGTACCAAACATCTGAGTCTATTGTAGACATATAGTGTTTAGGAGAAGATGGATCAAGACTGCAAACAGTAGTAAATGCCCATTCTTCATTCTACACTAGATTAGCGGACCCTATTTTCTATATAGAGGCCTCTACAACAACCATTCTAGCCTCTTTTTTCTTTGCCTCTAGTTTTGGACAATTCTTTATGACATGATCTTTTGCTTTACAGTACTTGCAAAACAATTTCTGATTTTTTGTTTTCTAGTCATCTATGTCATCCTTCTTTGATTATGTAGAACTAGTAGATTTCGACTTACTAGTAGAAAAGCTCCATTTACCTTTGCACTTCTGACTAGCCAAGAAAGCTCGATCTGCAACATGCATAATGGGCCTGCTCTGCAATAGAACAAAGTCTAAATCCTCAAATGTTAAGGCATTTGGATTGCCTTTCGTCATCAAATGAAGAGTAGAAGAAAAACTTTGATATGAATCGGGAAGACAATTCACAATAGTCTACACAAGTGAATTGTCATGCAAAACTTCATCAGCAGAAATCAATTGTTCCGTCAAACCTTCGATCTTTGTCATAAATTTGTCCATGGAATCTCCTTCATTCATGTGCTCACTCTCCAACTGTTTTCGGAGGTAAGCAACACGAGCCTCATTCCTTGCCTCGTATAGCATAACACAAAATACTGAATGTATTACCACTAAAATGTACAAAGATGAATAACTCGTTAGAGCAATAGGCATATATATACAAGCTGAAGGAAAAAAACCTCCTAAAGAGCGAAAAATTTACTCGACGGTTCTAATGTGTTCACACACATCACTACCTAAATATATCAACAATTGATACTAAAGAATTAGTTTCTAGATATTTTTTTCTTTAGGATTAGGGATTTTCTCTTGGATTAGTAAGAAGCAACTACTTGTAGCATTATCTTCTACTGAAATTGAGTACAAAGAAGTGTGTGTTGTAGCATGTGAAGCAGTATGGTTGAGGAGGATCCTATGGCACATAGGAATACAAGGACAGAAGGCTACAAGGTTGAAGCGTGGCAACCAAAGTTGCATGGCCATCGTCAAGAATCCTATTTTCCATGCATATACCAAAGCACATAGAAATTCAATATCACAATGTGCTGAGTTGATTGAGGAGGGGGTCATGGAGATAAACTATTGTACAATTGAAGAAAATGGAGCACACATCTTTACCAACGCTTTTGGGAGAGAACAACTTCATCGAGACTTTCTAAAGCTTGGCATTGGACCAAGGAGGTAGTGCACTGTAGGTTGGACATTGAGGGAGGTGTTAGATATACTCAATGCTCCACCCTCAAGTGACCACAAATGATCCATGGTGCTATAAGTTGGAAGGCCTCCATTATGAGGAGAAACCATTGAGAGAGCATGGGTATTTGTGGAATCATAATTTCCAAGTTCGATGAGTTCTATGTGTGACTATTGATGGTAATAGATGATCCTTGTGAGGCTAACGATTAGGTTAGGTAGGGCATAAGGTTCTGGGCCATTGGGTTGCCATTCAAGGAAAAAATAAAGGCCTTGTGGAACTGTGTGGTTTCCCCATAGAAGCTTAATGGGGGGAGTGCAAAGAGGGGCTTGCCCCTTTGTGTGGGGTTTGGGGGACCTGTCCCCTCGACTGGTTGGGTCGAGACGGTAGGACTTCTAGTCGTGGAGATATTTTCATATCGTATATTTTACTGACTATTGTGTATCTCTCAACTATGTTTATCTATATCGACTTCCCTTGCAAAATCTATATAAGCATGGCCCATGTTGAGCTTTATATAGCATTGTACACTAGTAATCCTTTCATCTAGAATCTGTTTAGATTTCCATCTAAGCTCCATATTGGGAGCACATGGGTGGACAACACCATCATTGTCTCTACATTACTCTTGGAAATTTGAGAATATGAGTTCTCTATCTCTCAGACTACATCTATCTTTGTCTCCATTTTTCTCTCAACTCTGTCTACTGGTATGTCTCGTTGTGTTGTTATTTTCTTACATTCTACCTATTGATATATTTTATTAGTGATGCATATGAACACACTTAGAACAATTGGAGCACGTTTTTCCCTTGTTAGGAGGCCCCCCTTTGTATATATACCTATAATCCTAATGGGTCACGTATCTTGGTACATTCACTTGGTAATACAATCAATGTTGCATTGTTCTCCAAGATTCTTCTTCTTTCATGTGTTGTTCATGTGATTTCATAGTCCTTGAACTCCAACAATTGGTATTGGAGTAGGTCACTGCTTTTTCTAGGGCACCATCGACACCCTTCCAATCACAATCTCACAATCACACAGAAATTATGAGGATTCTCATGGTGATTAGGAATTCAAAACAACTTTACTATGATGGAGTTAAATTTTGATTTGAGCTCGTTTTTACCTCCGAACAAACTATCACATGGACTATGCAGGCAATTTAGTCCTTTTGTGCCAAACATTTATGTAATTTTCGGTTTGCTAGTATAAGCGACTCAAAGTCTGTTATAGTTCTAGCATAGCTTGATTGGGAATTTATATTTAACATTTTGAGATACATTTAATTTTTTGCATAAGGGTATTTAGTCACTAGCCATGGCTGAAAGCAATGATGTATTCTGATGTTGGTTGTTGAGGATAAGTTAGATGGTTCTAATTATCCATTGTGGGCATACATTATGTGTCATGTATTGGTAGCAAAAGCCTTGTGGGATATTGTGTAGGGTGAACATCCTACTACACCTACAAATACAATGATTGAAAGCGATATACATGATGTTGAAGATGATGATCTTCGATTTCTTAGTCTTGTTACAGTTTGTGTTGCACCTACTATCAAACAACTTCACCAAGATGGAACATGCATTGATAGCTTTGCCTATCAAACATGCCATTATTCCTCACATTGGCTCATGTGAAACAACAAAAGATGCTTGGGATACTCTCACAACATTATATTAGGCAAGAAATGAAGCTTGTGTTGCTTACCTCCAAAAATAGTTGGAACGTGAGCGTATGAATGAAGGAGATTCAATGGAAACATTTTTGACAAAGACTCAAGATTTGAAAAAAACATTTGATTTCTGTTGATGAAATCTTCCCATATGGTTCACTTCTGTAGACTATTTTTAATGGTCTTTTAGGTTCTTATGATAGTTTTGCCTCTACTCTTTGATTGATGATGAAAGACAATCCAAATGCCTTAATATTTGAGGAGTTAGTTTTTATTTTGTTGCAAGGAGGTCAATCTAGGCAGAACATGCCAATTGTGCATTTTCTAGATCAAGCTTCCTTATTTAGTCAAAAGGGAAAAGGTGAAGGGAGCTTGACTCCTAGTAAGCAAAAATTTTCTTATCTTGCACAATCATGAAGAAAGAAAAAGATGATAAGAAGACAAAAAAGTTAAAACAATTTTGCAAGTATTGTAAGGCAAATGATCATGTCATTAAGAATTGTCCTAAATTGGCTACAAAAGAGACAAAGAAGAAAGAGGTTGGAATGGTTGTTGTAGAGGCCTCTACACCTAAACAAGTTTGTTAACCTTGTTTAGAGTGAAGAATGGTCGTTTACTACTTCTTGCAGCCTTGAACCATCTTGTCATTAGTAGTGTATGTCTGTAGTAGACTCTAGATGTTGGGTACTTTGATAGTGGATCAACCAAGCATATTACCTTGCAATGTAGTTTCTTCCCTTCACTTGACCTTGCTCCTACAAGCAATATTGTCACATGTTCTAACACTCCTCTTATCCTTCATGTGAGTTGGAAAGATCATTCTCACTACTATTGATGGTAATTATTTCACATTGTTAGATGTCTTACATGAGCTATGGATCAAGAAAAAACTATTATCAATTTCAACACTAGCCAAGATTGGCATGGTTGTTAAATTTGTTAATGATAGATAAAATTCATGATCTCTTGAATGGTGATGTTATCATTACTTTTGGCATTTTATGTCATGGGAGGCACCTTCTAAACATGTATGTGAGGGTTTGTATTTTGGGTAAAATGTAGCGTTCTTCCTTCCCCAAAGATGGTTCAATTAGACATGCTTATAATTTGCAACATGTTCATAGTGATGTTTGTGATCGTATGTAGACACCTTCATTTGGTAATTAACTCTACTTTGTGACTTGAATTTGCTAGGCATGCATGGGTTTATCCATCAGATCACAATGTCTTTATGTGCTTTAATTTTTTCTTGGTTGTGGCTGAAAATATGTCAACATGTAAAATGGGCACCCTCCATTTTGACTAAAGGGGGGAGTATATGTCTTCTAAGTTTAATGCATTTTTGGCTAACCATGGGATAAAACATCAATGAATAGTGCCATGCACACCCCAACAAAATAGATTTTCCGAGAGGAAAAATAGTTCTCTCATGGAAATGGCAAGGTGTATGGTCAAACGTCAATCTTTCCCACATAGATTCTAGGTTGGGGTTGTTATGTGTGCATTGTATCTAGTTAATAGGTGTCCCACCAAATCATTGTAGTCTATCACTTGATATGAGGCTTAACATGGTCGAAAGTCATCTAATGCTCATTTATGTGTTTTTGGTTGTTTTGCATATGCATTAATGTCTAAACAACAACGTACAAGTTAGGATTCTAAGGATGTGAAGTATATTTTTCTTGGATCTAATTTTGAAAAGCAAAGGCTATTGTCTATATCATCCATAAACTAGGATTCTGGTTAACCATGTTGTTGTTTTTATGGGAGATGCAATCCAACCCTTGCTTTCATGTACCAAGGAGACATCAGTTAGCTCAAAGGATTTATATGACACTTTGATGTCTCCTTTTATAGGTGGATAGTCAAGTGCTGGTCCTAATGATGTGAATTTTTAGCCTTTATATGTTTCAAATGGTAATGCAAACCACTCCATTTCTAATGTAGATTTACATTATGCCTTATTGATTAGAAAATTGACATAGAGGAGGCAAAAAATATGCCTAAATGGTTGGTGCAGACTTTGAGAGACAACAAGTTAGATGCACGCACATGTTTAGGCTCCCATAATGCTTCTTTTGCATCAGATTGCTATGCAATGGTTGTCTGTAGTTTGTGTAGTGAGAATGACCATGTTTCTTTTGATGAATCGTAGGATTCAAAAAATTGGATGGCTGCTATGCAATCAGAATATGATGCTATTATGAAGAATGGTACATGGTCTTTATGTGATTTTCCTCCCAACAAAAAGGCTATTGGCACTAAATGTGTATATAAGTTAAAACGTAAGCGTGATGGAACAATTGATATGCATAAGGCTAGGCTTTCTGCCAAAGGTTATGCTCAAGTGAAAGGTATTGATTTTGATAAGAACTTTGCTCTAGCATTTGTGCACTTCCAGCTTTATCATGGTTGGAATGTACATTATCTGGACATTAAAACCACTTTTATGAATGGTAATTTACATGAAAAAGTGCATGTATTTCAACCTTTTGGTTTTGTGCAAAAAGGATATGAAAACAAAGTATGTAGGTTGAAAAGGCATTGTATGGATTGAAGCAAGCACCACATGTTTGGTAAGAAAAGATACATGCCTACTTGCTAAGTCAATAAATTTGAGAATGGTATTGAGAGCACCTTATATATCAAGCATTGAGATGATGTACTTCTGATCATTGTCATATATGTTGATGATATGATGTTCACTGGTCTTAACAAGAAGCATATTGCTGAATTTAACGCTGATTTGCATGCCTTTTTGGGATGACAAAATTAGGGCATTTGCATCATTATTTGGGTATTCAAGTTACGAAAATTGATGAGGGAATAGCTTTGTGTCAAACAAAATATATTGGCACATTTTTGCAAACATTTTGGTCTCGAAGATTGCAAACCTACTGCCATTCCCATGTAAATAGGTGTACGATTGAGTCTTCATGATGCTCGAGATGCATTTGATGTTGGTCTCTATCAACAAGCTGTTGGATGCTTGATTTACTTATGCATAACTCTGCTTGATATTCAGTTTTTTGTCTCTCAAATGAGGAGTTTTATGCATTGCCCATATGTTAAGCATTGATAGGTGGTTAAGTGTATCGTTAACTACTTGAGTGGTACCTGACTACTTGGATTGTTTTATCCCAAGGGGGGATCATTATGACCAAATATACATGCTTTTTCTCACTCAAATTGCGGTGGTTTCTATGACTCTCGCATGTCCACCAATGGTTTTTTACTTCATGTTTGGTAACTCATGCATACCTTGGTTGAGCAAGAAGAAGCCTACTACTTTGGACACTTCTAATTGTGAGGCAGAGCATAGTGAAACTTTCACAATAACTGTTGAGTGTGTGTTTCTTAGCTGCCTTTTGGCCAATTTGGGTGTTGGTTAGTCTTTTGCCACCATTATCTTTATCGATAATCAGAGTGCATTGGCAATTGTGAGGAACCTTGTGTTCCATGCTTGCACAAATCACATTGAGGTGCACTATCATTATGTCAAGGAGAGAATCTCTGCTAGAGAGGTCAGTTTGGCATTTGTGCCCACAGAGGATAATGTTGCAGACCTTTTCACAAAATCTCTACCTAGGGAGAAGTTTGAAGCTTTTTGCAAAGCTTTGGGCTTACTTCCTTTTGTGGATTGATTTCTTTCCACATAGGTTGGCACTTCCTTATAGATGAGTGTCACCTCCTTATCACTCTCAGGGGTTGATATATTTTGGTAGTGATGTGTGTGAACACACTTAGGACCACAGAGACACTTTTATCCTCTTTCAGGAGGTTATTTTTCCATGACTTACATATATGCTTATAACCCTAATGGATCACTTATCTTTGTACATTCATTGTTGTGTTGTTCTCCAAAATTCTTCTTCTTCATTGTGTTGTTCATGTGCTTCCATATTCCTCAAACTCCAACACGGTTCGGAGCATAGTCGATACCTTGATCCACGGGATTGGACACTCTTCAGCTTCAATCGCCTGGTTCGCAGTTGCATAGTCGGGTCAGCATGAATGGCTGTACAGTGAACTGTCGGGGGCTGATTTCAGCATCTGAGGTTGTTCAGACGCAGCTATCTAGGCTCCCTCCAACCTTTGTGTCTTCCTTTTATCCCAGGCCGCGCTCTGTCCCTCGAGCAGGCGCGGTGTTTAATCGGCACCACTTGTGTCCATCTCTCAAGAGGTGTGCTGTTGTTGTCGCATGTTCGTCGTCTGAATCGGAACTCTCGCAGGAGAGAGCACCTCAACAAGCTAGTGAAGTATTCTTCTGTCAGACTGTGTCAGTGTGTGATTTTCTCTTACTATTTACGATCAACAGTTCTACACAATGCTGATTTCTCTTTCTTTGTTTTAGAAAAATTCAAGTTCGAACTTCTGGGCACGGTTCCAGGTACTTTCTCAACATGTCTACTAGCTGTAAGGCTGGAGCGTCAAACGGAGTGTGCTGAATGGATTCATGGCGAAAGACGTTTTGTTTCAGAATAATGCAGCAGAGATGAGGGCTCAAGTTGCGAAGCTGGGCTTGGCGGCCGTCCTGGCCTATGGTCTTTTTGATGGCATTACATATACCACATTTTTTGTCTTGGCTTTCCTCGGTTACGAAAAGAGCACCGGAAAAAATCCTGCTGCCAATATTCAAGCCTTAATTGGGGTAGGCCATTTCCCTCCCTTCTTTCTTCGTTTCTGTTCAATGTGATAAGCTTCTGGAAGGAGGTATTCAATAACTGTCAGGTGCACTTATGATCAATACATCACATCCTTTTGATCTCCTCTACTTGAAGTTGTAAGACTGCATGAATCAAGTTTTCTTTTTATGGTTTTTGACCGTAGCGTCGTACGCACTTAGTGAACATCACTTGGAGGGATATCCTAATTATAATGGGTTTGGACATGTGAATGGTTATTTTTTAGAGAGTAGTGATGTTGCCTTTTTTTTTTCTTAATTACGATACGTAATGCATGCAATAAAGCATACTTACCTTAAACATGGCTCTGTCGCACTATATATGAATGTTGGTTTGCAGATTGTGATTTTGATGTGAATATTGGTTTGCAGATTGTGATTTTGACTACATGTGAATGTTGGTTTGCAGATTGTGATTTTGATGTGGATTGTGATTTTGACTATATGTGAATGTTGGTTTGCAGATTGTGATTTTGATGTGGACTGGAAACAATGTAACAAGACCATTTCGAGTTGCAGGGGCTGCAGCTCTTGCTCCTATCGTGGATAAGGCTTTGCAAAAGATACAAAAGACGCTGAATCTCCCTAATCAGGTTTTTGCATTCATGGCTGTCGTAGCTACCGTAGCATCTTTATGTTTGTTGGTTGTTGGGCTGCTTATTTTATCGAGATGGGGAAAATAATCTGATGCCACCCTTAATACTTATTGAAGTGAAGATTTCAGACTACATTGTGCCTAGTCTCAATAGAGCATTATCAGGTCATTTAAAATTGATATGCCAGATTTTCATTGTTATGTTGGGAACTTCGGAAGTCTGAGGCAAGGGGCTTGCAATGACGAGCGGTATTGGGCCATGTTGTTCACGATTTGTAATTATTTGAGGGGGCTCATCAGTTTTCTGTCCTCTTAGCTTAAGTTTCTTGTGTATCAAAAAAACCTGCTGCAGCCAGTGGTCCTCGATCTGCAAACACTTGCATTCCTGTTTAAATCTTGAAGGATGTACTTTCCTCTTACCTTGATACCATGTGGTACATGTTAGGAATTTCAACTCACTGCTGGTGTATTATTTCCTTCATGATGAGACATCACTTGATCTCAGTATGGCAGCCAGAGAAGATATAGTGGTACTTATTTTTGCTGATCTTTTTAACATGATTCATATATTTTATGATTAAGATGAATCCGGTAGAACTTAGTCATATGCTCTTGTTTTTCTTATGGCTGGAAGAGAAGACATGATTAATTATCCTTTAACAAATATGTAGACATGTATTTTGCAAATCTTTGTTCAGCATGGCTAAATAGGGAAACCAATTGTATTCCATTATTTGTTTTACCCACATAGTATGCACATTCATTCAGAAACTGCGTTTCATGACCTTTTCTTGGGTGCTTCAATCTTAATCAGCTTGCTCAAGATTGAAGTCTGTATTGTGGGATAACAGAGAAATCACATTAATGGTCGATCTAATGTATTCTAAATTGATCAATTGCATAACAATCTTCCATTTGAAACGAGTCTTTTTGTGTTGCTATATCTCACGGAGTCCATTTTCAGTCTCATGTCTTTGGTGCCATCTAGATCACAATTTTTTATGAAGGTCAATTAGCTTGAGACATCCATTCAGTCTTTAGGCTTTGTTATCATCTAGGTAATGGCGATTTATTGTACCTCTTCATATGGTACCACATAATCCTGACGGTAGACTGTTGTATTTGAGCAGTATAATTTGCTGCCCGAGTCTCTGAATTGAATTACTGGTGCTAATGGTGTTACACAGCATCTATTTCATCCACTACATGGTTGTTTATAATGAATTTGTTCTTTTCGTTATGTGCTTGGTTTTATGAGCTGTACGGACTTCTTCAACAAAGTTATTTAGACCATAGGGATTCTCAGGGCTGGAATGTCTGGAATGAAACAAACCATATAGTTTCTTGCTTCAATCTTTTGTCATTATTGATTTGAACATAAGAAATTATCAATTTGATTGTTTCTGCATTTTCAGATATTCAGGAAAATATTCATTTGACCTGCCTCTGCATTGTGAGATATCATTGTATGTTTAAATAGAGCATCTAGATAAGATTCCAATGGTCACTTAGAGAGTTGTTCAAGCATTATTCTCCTTTTATTTATTGTGCCTGCTCCACATCCCAATTTCCCTGATGATAGATGCTTGTTGCTCTCTTCATCCATCAAACACCCAATCTATTTCAATGGGAAGTGAAAATGCACGCTCTGGATAAGAGTTCCCAACTCATACTTGGGATGCTTTTTTGTCTTTCGCTAGAATAACATTGAATTGATGCTTTTGTACTCCTTATAAAAGGATACTTCGTAACCTCCATTGCTTCATGTCTACGGTTTATATTGATGAAACTCTTGAAGCCTTTCTTGAAGAGACTTTGTGGCTAAACTTTTCGAAGCCTCTCTTAAACCTTCTCTCTTAATTCTTTGCAATGTTGCTTTTGGAATGTTCTCTCATTAGATGAGATATTTAGTGGCAAAAACATTGGACCTTGGGCTGAAGTTCTCGGGTTCAATACCTGCAGATTCTTCTTATGTTAGCACAAAGGGGTTCTCTAGCTGTGTGAGTTTCACCTTCAAATTTCAATCCTATTGGAAGAATAGGTAGAGGACAGACCTCCCAAAAATAAAGGTTTGAGCTTTATTGAGACCACTTTGAAGCAATTTCTTAAATGGAAAATTACACGGCCAAGGCTTCTTGAAAGGTGAATTTTCCATCTTAATGTGTTTTTGTATGTGGGCGAGGCTTCTTTAAGAAAAGACCAGATTTCTATGATGAGTGTCAGTGCCTAGCTTTTTCCATGCACACTTACGTGACCTGATTGCAATCGAAGTTAGTGCCATCATATTAATAAGAGACCATGCTAGCGAAGGCCAAGAGATTGACAAGGAGTGACTAATAAAAGTTGATAATGACTAATAATCGACCACCAAGGTGATCGTATATCACATTTCATGTTCAAAAGCCACATCAAGATGGTGGTTGAATCGAAAGGTAACAAAGTTACCAAATAGACATATATAGATGCATCAATATTGTGCATAAAACAAAATGATTATACAAGCTTAACAATTCTACAAAATGGTCCAAACAGTTTTTAAAAAAAAGAAAGAATCTAGTAGTCTTGTTTAAATTAAAAAAAATCATGAATAATTGTTAATTCATAGAATGGAGAGAAAAAGTGTTGAAGATCCATCCTAGAGTCGGGAAGCTACAGAGAAAGCCAAAGACTTATCTAAAAGTTAACTTTTGTATTATAGATATTCCGGCCTATGTACAAGTCTAGACTTTTGTAAGCCCAAGGAAGAGTGTTCATTATGGTTATTCAACATTCCTCAAATTTTCGTATGATTTTTAGACGCCCCTAAAAAAGGACAAAAATAGTGTGAAAAGGGCTACTAAAAATAGTATAAAAGACAATTGGTGGACGTTGTTAAACTTTTTTGTCATTTCTTGTAACATTGAATTTGAAACAATGATAACTCTTTTAGTTATATACGCTTATAACTTCTCTTTTGCAGCCCATCTATTCTTTTGTGTGTGCATCATTCTTGTGTTTTATTGTATGTGGAACGTATAAGCTTGCTAGAAAGCACTAGATTAATTGTCATTTTGTTGAGCTAGAAGGCTAGAAATACCGAAGTTTCTAAAGATAATTAAAAGAGATGAGTAAAAACCAAGTACACATAGGGTTTCTACATGAAACACACTTTAAGCGCAAAAATCATTAAGAAAGATTTGTACATGAGAAAGTTGTGATCAATTAAAGATCTCAGCTTGTTTTTAACGCATGACTTCTACCTTTTGATGTTGAATGCCCACAATGAGCGAATACTTTATGAGGTTTGTCTTTTTCACAATAGTCTTTGTTTTTCTATTTTCCAATAGTTTATAAGCATCCTTCATCGTGAGAAGATGGATAGATAGGTTCCAGAGATGAGCTGGTGTTGCACAAAACCTGCTTTATGCTTGCCAAGTTGACTCCAGGGATGCTTAATATACTCCTTTAGCTTCACAATAATGCATTTGGAACCACCAAGTCCTTTGGAACATCATTCTCAAATGTTTGCATCAAAACAATTAACTTGCATATACTAGAAATGTGAAGAAACATTCTATTTTGGGAATAGAGGTGCTCAATATTATGCATATAGCTCACAACCGGATATGAATTGACTAGAGAGCTTTTGCGCACATCTAATTGAATTGTTTAGCTAACGAAAGCAAGTTATTTCATCCATTTAGCTATATCATACACTGAGAAATGATTCTAACAAGTTAGGGGGTGATCTCGACTTCTTAGGATCTAGAATGTATGGAGACACAGTCACCTTCTATGCTTCATATCTCGAGGTTCTCTGAACCAAACTTGATGAAAATTGATATTCAAGTAGTAGACTATAGCTCAGTTATGAGTAGCACCTCCTTTAATGTCAATCCGGGAAGACGTGAGGATGGTATGAAGACCTCGAACAAGTGATGGCACAAGTGTGTGAGTGAGAAGCACACTTACATGCACACACATACACACACATGCACACAAGGCAAGAACAAAGAGAGAGACAATGGAGTTCTTTAGATTACTCAAAAGTGCTCTTACAAGTTCAATTCTACAACAAGCTAACCTAAAAAATGAGCTCTCTAGCTCTATTTATAGTTTTTGACTAGCTTTGGTCCTGTCCAGACCTAGTGTTCGGCCTAGTTAAAAATTAGGTTCCTAAGCTAATTTGGAGGCTCCAACAAGCTCAGAAAATTATGAAAATTGATAGGTAGGTACTTCTAATGCTCTTCAAGCTCAAGGACTCCTTGGCTTGCACAAAATGGAGCTACAAAAAGGTGGAATTGTATTTACAATGGTGTGGGGTGACTAGAATCACTATTTAGGAAATGTTTGGAAAAATTTAAAGGCCTATCTATCAGATCTACGTTGACTACTTTGCCTGCTTGATCCTTGCTACGACTCCCTTCTTTGGCTTCCTTGTCTTGTGGGTCCTGGGGTACCTTGAATGGTGCCAATACCCCCCCCCCCCCCCCCCTCTCGCGTTTGTCGTCTCTGACAAACCCTTGTTTGGTTGAACGTTGGACATAGTATTGAACCACATCTAAAGCAAGGTGATGTTCTTCCAGCCGCAACCCCCGTGCTAGGTCTGTTAACAAAGCGTCCCAATCTACTGGCCCTGGAATGTCCGGATGTGGCAGTTGCAATTGATCTGAGTGTAAGGTCCTCTCCACAACGAACAGTTGGAGGAGATGTGAGGGCCTGGATACAAGTATTTTCGAGTGATATTCCCAGAACCCTGTGTCGAACATCTCCTCAAAAGTTTGTTTGAAGCAGGCTGGGAGGTATTTTATTCGTGCATGCCAAGTATATATTACCTTGATTGAGGGGGTGGTGCTCATGTCATATACCAGGTCTAGGTTGCTTGCAGTGGACTCCTGATAAATGTGGGTCTTTGATGTTTTTAAATGTTCTGAATGTGATCAACATTAATTCAAAGATTTTCATGCACATCTGTGCCATCACATCAGGGGTGTTCTGGAGTCTAAGGCTCCAGTGACGAATGGTAGAAATCATATAAGCCACCGAGGGCTGTCCTTATGGAGGTGCTAGATAGACATAATTCAACCATTTTGCACAACCTTTGACATTCTTGACAGCAATGGCAAACTCGGGCCAGGTGCATCTTCGGAGGATTGGAACGTAACATGGATTATACTTGATAAATAGTGGAATCTTATTCCAGGTACGAACCATTTCTAGATAGGTCTCGAGAAGACGAATCCTCCAAGTGGGTTGAACGGTTGACTCTTGTTTAGCACGTTCAGGCAGATCATCAAGACCAAATTGAGTGGTGAAAGTCGGGGCTTTGCCACACCTTCGTTGAATCTCTGCATTGAAATCAGCCAAGAGCACACAGTATGGCACATATTGATCATCCTTAGTGCCTATCCAGTGGTGATGTGACAAGTTCCGGAAGTACTCGGAGTTTATGATAGTGTCCTCCAGTTTAGCCATTGATTGGATTTGAACTGCAACGCGATCTTCATGGGTTTTGGCGGTCTTTTCGAGTTTCTGAAGCCATTCAGGTGCTTGGACTTCTAGGGTGTCCATTCCTTCTGATGTTTGCTGGCAGCCTGACATCGGCATAGGAACATATGTTTCCTCATACGACTCATCCACTTCAATGGGCACCAAGTCATTTGGCTCTGGTTCGATAACTGGAGAGGGTTGTCTTTCATACTCAAGTAGCTTTTGCAATTCTTCAACATGCTCTTTTAACGCCTTTACCTCCTCTGAAGTCGATGTTGACTCTATGGTCTTGAGTTGTTCTTCTTGCTCCCGGAGCTGGCGGTGCAGTGTATCTCGTCTTTTTCCATATCATCATGTGCTTCCAACAGATCGGCATAACTTTCCAGAATTGTTTTCATCGTATATGAAGGGACTGCTTTAAACTGTTCTGGGTCGATCTCATGGGGGGAACCTTCCATCGCAGCTTCTAGGTTTTCTTTGTTTTGCTTTTGCAATCGCTTGTTCTCTTCAAGTGCCGTGGCCATGTGCTTCCGTAATAACGTCAGGTTGCGTCGGACTTTGATATTCTCTGACTGATAGAGTTCCAGTAAAGCTGTTAATTTCTTAACTTTGAAAGACTCGGATTGTTGGGGAGCTTCCAATACAGTTTGGTGGGCGTGTGCGAGCGTAGTATAGCATTGATTCAAGTCCACGTTCTCTTCTCCTACAGTCGCAAGCCTCCTCTGTAGTTGCTGGTGGTCCGTAGTTAATTGTCGATGGCGATCTTCGAGAGTGATATTCATTCTGTAGTTGCTATACACATTGATATAAAGTAGAAAACACATTATTTACATTTAAGAATGCTGGGAAAGGAGAGGATGCAAGGGGAATGGGGAAGGGAAAGGGAATTGTGAATGAGGTGGAATCAAGTGGTGATGTGGGGGGAGGGGGTATAGGAGATTGTGGTTGTGTGTGGGGAGGGAGTGGTGCTGTGGCTGGTGATGTTTCCATGGTGTCAAAAGTGTGTGTGACCGTGTAGATGGCGACAGTGGGTGGGGTGGATGTGATGTTCGTGAATAGTGTTGTGAATGTGGGCATGGTAACTCCTTCGAATTGGATGCCTGGAGAGAAGAATTCCCATGACATATGTGGTGATTGTGGAAGTTGCGGTGGTAGTGTCATGTGGTGAAGTGAATTGTGCAGTGAGAGGTGAGGAGTGTGGTGATAGTGGTGCCGCCTGATGTTCTTCTGTCCGTGTGGTATCTCCTGGTGCTAATACATCTATGTGAATTTGCTTGCCGGAGCGCATGGGACGGGTAGGCACTCGTTTTTCAAAGCGATGAATATATACCATAGCTGAATGAATGGCTTCATCCAAGCCCAGCGTGTCCGTGTGCAGGTTCAAGGATTCAATAAACATTTCGTCCACTCCTCCTCCTAACATCTGACTTATTAGCATTTTTCCTGTTTCCAGTGACAGCTTGTGATGCTCTTGGACTCTCTTCATAGTCTCATATAATCTTTTGATTTACGCAGTATATGCTGGTGCATTTGCTAGTTCTGTAATTTCTTCTTGGTCTTGGCCATGTTCCTCATAAGCCTCCTCTTTGTCAGTCTCTTCTTCATTCTCGTCTACTTCCACTACTTTAGGTTGGGTAGGAGCTGAAGTCGTTGCGGTTGGTTGTGGTCCTTCGGTCTGTTCTGCTTCTGTCTCATGATTGGCTTCATTAATCATGCGGGCAATTTCTTCATCCGTCAAATCGTCCAGGGTGTAGCCTTGTGGGAACTCCAAGTCCGATGGAATCGGAGGGAAAACCAAATTGGGTTCTTCTGCACTCGGTCTGGGTAAGCGAATAGTAAATGGTTGGACACATCTGGTCTAAGGTGGTGTCACATCTGGTGTGAGTGTGGCACCCCTTGCTTGTGCACAGGGTATTTGAAGTGAACCCCTCATTTTCTTCGAAGGTGGCCCTGTTGTTGATAGCCGTTGCTGGAATTCCTAGGCTCGGGACCACACTAGTGCTCTTTGAATAGGCACATCGTAAGCTAAGCACCTGTAAATGATCCTTGTCAATGCACAACATCCATGAAGCACATTCTTATGTTTCTTATTCCAGCACTGATGGGCTAGGTGGATTTGATCTATGATTTAGTGGGGTAGGTTGATTGTGAGGTTTTCTATCTCTGCCAAGTACAAGCTAAACCAAATTCTTTTGGGTGGCATGGTGAAGCGCTCCTGGGTTGGAAAGGCGAAGTGTTGCATGATCGTGCGTAGGTGGAGGGCGATGGTAGGTGTCATAGCAACCATATCCTTTAACTTGTTAAGATCTTTGTGTTTCATTCTTCCAGGGATCAGTGTTTCTTTCTCTGTGGGAATGTGCATGCCATGCATATCCAAGGCTTCCCGTACTAGGTTGAGGGTAAGTTTAAATCTTTTCAATTCATGGCCTGGTGTTAGAGATGGGAGAACAAATGTACTATCTCCCCCTTCGGCTCTACTAGGAGTGATCGTGCTAATCAAGTAGGAGCATCGTAGAAAATCAAGCTTAGGTAAGAGTGCTCTAAAATAGCTGTCCAAGCCGGCCTTTGTCCATACAGATCTCATTACTTCTGCATCTTGATATTTCTCGAATTCACGGGTGAAGAAATGATACCTCCCCCACTTGCCATTGAATTCTAATTCAGCTTACCAAAAGTATGTTCCTTCTCCTAATAGACCTGCAACATCACTGAACCAGTGTGCATGTTTGCCAACTTGTGACGACCCCTTGCAGAGGGTTCTGAATGGGAAGGACATGCACTGCCCTGAGTTCCTGCAGCCTCTCGGTGAGTTGTGGTTCGAGAAGGAGAGTTTCAATATCCACTATTTGGGCGTTGGATCTTGCCTAGGAACTAGTTCTTGCTGCTTCTGCCATGTTACTTCTTGTTTGTTGGTTCTGTGAGAATATAGAAGCATGTGTTAACATTGTAACGGACAAGATAGAACAATTTTTATCCCCGTTACAACATTGTCATGAGGTTAGTGATAGGTTAGTTAGTGAGTGAGTGTTCGGTGATTGCGGGTGTAGTTAGTGGATGAATTGTCCTATGAGCTAAATGGAAAGATGCAGCGTGAGAATGATGCAGTTAGTAGGTGGAGATGAATTTACAAGTGGGGGTCGAGGGGTTTATTACAAGCTTTGGGTGCCAAACACAGTGGATAGCTTTTGGTTTTGACTTCGTGGAGACTCTGAAGGGCTTTATAAGAGTGTCTGCTTGGAAATGAGGCTTTTAAAGACCCATTTACAAGTGATTCTGCTCGTGCTCATGGGCGAATATGTGTTTGTGCATGTCGAATAAGAGTGGGTATCAGCTGTTCGAGTGAGTGAACCATGATGTACATCGTGTGGTCTGTGTGTAGCTATCTGAGCCCGCAAGCAAGCCTTAGGCATCCAAATTTGTCTTGATTGTGGGTCAGCTTTCATTGACTTCTTGGGTACCCAGATAGACTTCACTTTCGTAGACGAAGGCTTCTTATTAGTGTCCTGTCGTTGATTACTAATATGAAGTTTAGCCCGTGGTTGTGACTGGACTGCAATCGGATGCTCACCTTTTCGCACCCAAACTTGTTTTGGTGGCTAAGACACCTTGCTTCGTACTTCCTTCTGGCTTCGAGCATAGGTCACCTGCTTCTTCTACATTTGATCCACCTTTGGTTGCTCCCTCCCTCTGGCCTTTGGAAAAGAAGGGAGTTCCATCATATCCTTGACTTCTTTGTTGAGACTGTCATCCTTCTGCATCATATAATTTTGGACAAGAATAGCATCGTCATCTTCATGTGTACCCCTGGAAGGACCAGGAGTTTGTGCCTTCCCTAGTTCCTTGAGTGCTTCATTTCCTAACTCAATTGTAATGCGATTCTGATTTACCCAAACCTGAAGAAGTCCACTTCTTAGGTTGAGGTTGACTGCGTGATCATAGATCTAGTCTTGACCCAAGACAAGAGGCTCAGTGAGGTCCTCACCTTCACACACTAGCACCTTGATTGTCATGAGAGCATCTTGAATGTAGAGGGGAAGTTTCACCTCGCCCATGCAAGGGGTTTCCACACCTCCCAATCCTATGAGGTATGCTTCTATAGGATTGACACTTAATTTCAACTTTTGATAGCAAGAATTTTTAACAGTAGTAGCGACTGCACCTGAGTCAATCAAGGCCCGTATAGTTCTTGTACTACTTCCTTGTCCTATCTCTAAGTTCACAAAAGGACGTCGATCAATTATTCTATGGGGACTTGCACTTGAGACTTCACACATAGCCGTATGATACCCTAGGTCCGCATAGTCATCTATCTTAGGCTAATCTCTGCCCTGTCTCCTCAATTTCATTCTTCAGATGCGTTCCAAGGCTTCTGCCTGTGCTTCTTCTCGAATTCGTTTTTCCTCTTCTTTACGTTTCTTGGCAGTGTTGAGTCGATTGAGCATTTCCTCAGTGAGGGGTTCTTGATAGAGTTTGACTCTGCATCCGCTAATGTAACTAGGAAGAACATCACCCTCTAGTGTAGCTAGTTGAACTGCTCCACTCGTTGAGATCCTATTTATGATCATAGGTCCATAGCCTCTCTTCTCTAATTTTCGTGCATGTTGTTTCAAGGTGTAGACTAGGACTAGGTGTCCTGCTTTCAAGCCCTTATCCTTTGCATGTGCATCAAAATAAGCTTTTTGTCTCTTCTTGGTTGCATAAATTCCTACTACAACTCTTAATCTTGTTTCACCTAATCGTTCAAGATCAAAGATTCTAGAGGAGAGCTCATGGCCTGCCAGTCATGCTCTTGTGCTACTTTCAATGTAGGTATCAAGAAGTCCAATGGTAGCATTGCATTTTGGCCAAATACCATATGAAAGAGTGTGGCTTGGAGTACCGTTTTATAGGCAACTCTGTATGCCCAAACAACATGGTGTAGCTATTTATCCCAATCAGAGCGTTTATTATTCATTAATTTGGTCAACACACTACAGAGAATCTTGTTGGTGCTTTCGGCTTGGCCATTAGCTTGTGGATGATAAGGGGCAGACTTCTTGTGTATCACTAAGAACCCTTGAAGAAGATTTTCAATAACTTCAGTCAAGAAGTGGGTGCCTCTATCACTAACTAGCTCTATAGGTAGCCCGTATCTGGTGAATACATTCTCAAATAAGAACTTAGCTGTCGTTTGAGCATTGTTCTTTGTTTTGGCTTTTACTTCTACCCACTTGGTTAGATAGTTTGTGGCCACAATAATGTACTTTGCATGTGAACCCTTAGCTGGGGGATTAATAGGACCGACAAAGTCTATTCCCCACTTAGAGAATGCACGTCCACCCATCATAGGTTTCAATGGCATCTCATCCTTGCGTATAGGATACTGAGTTCGCTGACAAACCTCACACCTCTTCACATAGGTATGTGCATCCATGTGAAGTGTTGGCCACCACAAGCCTGCAAATAGGATTGCCTTGATCAGTCATCTAGACCAAAGTGTCCTCTTGCTACACCTTGGTGAGAAATTTCCAAGATCTTCATATATTCACTCTCATGGACACATAATATGAGGTAACCATCTTTACCACGCTTGTATAGATTACCCCAATGAGTGCATAGTCTAACGCTTCTTGTTCTAAGCTTCTCTGCCTAGCCAGGGTCATATCTTGAGGGAATGTTTTTGTCCTCAAGAAGGCTACTAATGGTTCACTCCAATCTGGTATTAGAGACACTTGGTACAATGTAGAGTGCTCCACAGGTGGTTTAATACTATAGACTGGACATTCTTTATACAACTTATGAACATCAGCTTCCATAGTCGGCCAATGCACTCTAAGTCTCCTTAATGTCTATAGGGTTCTGTGCCTTGAGTAGTGTTGCTCTAATGCACCTACATGTGCTAATTGCAACCATTTAGCGTACTCATCCTCCTCCACACAACAAGCTAATATCCCTTGATCTGTATGTTTGTACATACTTTCTGCCATGATATGGTACTTTTGGGCTTTTGCTACCTCTCTATCTTGAGTGTTTACTACTGGATGTTTAGGCATGTATGTCAATACTGGCACTAATTTCTTGGCCCATTGAGGTACAACTTCCAAATTAAACAAGTAAGCATCAGGAAGGTCATCTAATACTCCTTGTGGGGCCTCTCTCGATGTGAGCCTAGAGAGGCGGTCTACTCTCAAATGAGTCTTGCCTTTCCTCACCACAACCTCAAAGTCATATTCCATTAGTAAGAGAAACCATCTTACTAATCTACATGTATTGCATGGCTTGTTTACCAAGTGCAACAGTGCCTGATGATCAGTAAAAAATTTAAACTTATTTGCAAGCAATAATGTTTAAAATTTTTAAATAGCATATACCATGCCTAATCCTTCCCGTTCGGTGGCCGTGTAGTTTCGTTCAGCTGCATTCAATTGTCTACTAGCATAGGCAATTGGAAGATCCATATTACCTTCGCCCGTAGGTTGTGCTAGCACACATCCAATATCATAATTGGACGCATCCACATGGACATGAAAGGGCTTATTCCAATCTTGTGTTGTTAAAATTGGTGTTGAACATAATCTTCGTTTAAGCTCATTGAAGGAGTTCTCACATTCTTCGGTCCACTCAAAGTTAGTCAAAAGTCCATACAGAGGCTTTGCTATGATGGCATACATGTGTATGAAACGTCGATAATAACCACAATGCCCCATGAAAGCTTGCACTTCCTTGACATTCCTTGGCCTAGGTAGCTCTGCAATAGCGCTCACTTTCTCTTCATCCGTGGATATGCCATTCTTTGACACTATGTGTCCTAGGATCTTGCCTTGCCTGACCATGAAAACACATTTTTCTAGGTTCAAGCAGACTTGATATTCTCTACATTTGTCAAAGATTTGCCTGAGTTCCGATATATGTGTCTGTCTAATGTTGGAATGAGCACAAAGATCATCAATATAGACTTCTAAATTCTTCCTCAGGAATTCCTTAAACACATGGCACATCAACCTCTGAAAAGTGGCTGGTGCATTGGTGAGACCAAATGGTATTACCTGGAAAACAAATATGCCCCACTCTGTGGCAAAAGATGTCTTATGCTGATCTTTTGGAGCAATTGTGACTTGATTGTAGCCAGAAAATCCATCAAGGAAGCTGTACACTTCCTTCCTTGCTACTCTTTCTAAGAGATGTTCAGTGATAGGAAGCGGATAGTTATCTCGAGTGGTTGCATTAACCTTCTTCAAGTTAATGCACACACGTAGCTTTCCATTCTTCTTGGGCACAACTACGATGGGGGATACCCACCTAGTGTGCTCAATTTCATAGATGAATCCAGCTTCCACCAAGCGATCTATCTCTTCTTTGATCGTGGCAGCATAATTGTCATTATACGTGTATGGCTTTTGTTTAGAGGGTTTGGCATCGGAGGTCATGGGGATAGTGTGTGAGCATATGTTAGGGTCTACACCTTTCAAGTCCTTGTAGCTCCAAATGAATACATCTTTGTATTCTCTTAGCAAGGCTATCAACTCGTGCTCCTCTTCCTCTGTTAGGTCATGTCCTATGTATGTGCATCTTTCTTCTCCTTCTTCCATAGCTACAACTATTTTCTTGGTGGTTTCCTTGTTATCATTGGCCTCTCCTGCTTGTGCATCACGTTTAGGCATTCTTACCATAACTCTCCTATCATTTATTTCATACTTCTTAAAGTTCTCAGGGACTTCAAACAAGGATTCTTCCTTCTTTGGTGTGACTTCTCTCTTCTTCCTCTTCTTGCCTTCACTCTTGGTGGCCACTTGAGTGGTTAACTCACGTCGTTCGTAATCTCTTCATATCTCTGAGGGTGCGCTTCTACCTCATGGAAGTATTCTTCATCTGATGCAAAAGGGGGGTCCATAATGATTGACTCTAGATCGGAGTCACTTGCATCCTCGAATGCATCAGTGCTAGGTTCACATTCTTCCAGAACTAAATCTCCCATGATTGGCTCTATGGAGAAGACTGAAACGTCATAGCCATCCTCGTCACAGTGGGGTGTCCATTGTTCTTCATTGATGGCTACATCCATTGTTGCTAGAATTTCCGCCCAGCCGTGAGGTTCAAATTCTTCGTCAGGAAATACTACAGGTGCATAGGCTGGGTCTTGAATTGATCTATGGGTTCGCTTCGCACCTATCTCTTTGGATTTTTCTCTCTTCTCCTCTTCTACTGCTACTTTACACATCCATAAGTGAGTGTCTTCATGCATCCATGAGGATCTTGATCCTAAGGAATGCACTGACTCAGTATCATCTTTGGCTCTATGGATGGGGTTCCATTGAATGGGGGGTACATCTCTATGAGAATAGTCCTTGAGATTGACTTTGGTCGTGACACCTAAGTGTTGAAGATATAAGGAATTGGTTTCCCAATCTTGTACCACTTGCAACTGTCGCATAAATGGCCTTCCCAAAATCATCTCGTAGGCATGATTTTCGCTAAAGTCACATATAACAAAGGTATGCTCAAACTCTACACCACATGTAGTGAGAGTTATTCCTTCCAGCAGCCCTAAGGGTCTCTCAATGTGACCATCGGCCATCTGCAATTTCATTCTCGTGGGCCTGAGTGCTCGCTTGCCCCAACGCTTCCATAGGAAAGTGGTAGCAATTGCAACTTCTGTGCCTGAGTCCAAAATTGCCTTGGTTGTGTACCCCTGATGGGTAATGGGAAGATAGGTGTTTCCTTCTTCTCCTTCACTCATGTCCCCTATCTTGTCCAAGGGTATCTCTGTCACTGTTCTATGAGATCCTAACTGGGAATGGGGTTTGGCTACTTCTGGCACTCGTTTGGCTACATGTTTCCATAACTCTGGCTTAACCTTGAGTAGCTCTTCGAACGTGAGGTTGCACTGCACTTTAGTGTTCTTCACTACCTCCGTGTTCCTAGGTATGACTGAGTCTTCGTTTCTTACCATGACCGTGGGTGCTCTCATACAAGTAGATTTAGCTTCCCAAGGACCTGTGAAATGGGGTAGTTCCTGTATGCAATTAGACTCGAAGTATAATCTCTCATGAGATTGGGCACTCTCTTGCTCCTCATAAATGGAAGGAATGTCTTGTGGGAACTGATCATGCGCATCATCCACAAGTTCAATGGAGGAGGGACTTCACTTTCTTTAGCCCATTTCTCTTCTTGAATCTCTCGCAGGAACTCTGGTGAATACCTATTCATAGAAGAAGAGGTGTCTGGTTCAGTGGAGTTAGGCACATAAGCTTCCTGAGGGGGAATGCTTATTCTTTCGTTTTCCTTGGCTCTTCCTTGGGAGGTGGCCTCCTTGCCAGATCTTGCAATTATGCTCTCTAACTTCTCCAATAGTCCATCAAAATGCAATTGTGCCTTAGCTGAGCAAGAGTAGTTGAATAAGCGGTTGGCTTCAAACATGGTATGAGCCAACACTACCATTTTAGCACAAAGCTTGGTTCTCTCTATCTCTAGATTAGCTCTAGGGTAGCATCTGTCATGATCTATCACGTTTGGCCCTTCTTGGATTCTGGCTTGATATGCCTTAAGCATCATGTCTATGTCCTCTGGAATGGGGTCAGCTAATACTGATCCTACTCTAGGGGGTGGTGGAATTGGATGAGATGGGTTGGAGGGTGATGGAGTAGGTGGTGATAGGGATGAAGGTGGTGGTGGTATGTGAAAGTGTGTTTGAGAGGTGAGTTCAACAATTTTGGCCTTTGTTTCTCTTATGCTCTCTTCTAGTTCGCTCATCTTCTTGGACCATTGTCTTTTCATTCTCTCGCAACTATATCCTTCCAGGCTCTAGTCCTCTTCTTCGTTATGCTCTCGGTTTCACTAACCACGTCACTCTTTTCTTGGCTTAAACCTTGGTTTTGCTGCAAAGCCTGAGCTCTAGTGACCATTTGCACTGGTGCAGTGGAAGTTACACTCCCTCAAGAGTCTACGACTAAGCCAATAACATTGATAGGAGTGATTTTTGGCATGTTATTGGGGTTCTTTGGGCAATCTCGTAAGAGATGCTCCTTCCCACACTCTTGACAAAAGCCTGGATTGTTACTGACTGGGGTTGTTGTTAAAAATAAAGAAGTAAGCTCGTATATATTTTTGCAAAAAGGATTTTCTTCAAGTAGAAGGAAAATACAAAAATGAAAAATAGAAGCATTTACTTCAGCAAGTAGTGGAGGCCAAAGGAGAATCATTCAAGAGAGAATCAAATCCAAAAACTGAACTGTAAGAGGAGTGACTATCCAAAGTAGTGGAGAAATGATGGAGAAGAGCTCTCAAACTCATCATGAGAGTTTTTGGTCACTTGGCTATAAAAGAGGCAAGGGAGGACACTCAAGAAGAGAGGAAGAAGGCGTGGAAGCCCCCTTGTAGCTACTTCATTTGTTTTGAGTCATTTCGTTCAGTTCACTCTCATAGAGCATGTCCAGCCGCACACCCATTTTTGGGTAGTCTACTTGTGAGAGTCATATCTCTCAACATATGTATCCAATTTTAGTGTTTAAACATTCGTTGGAAAGCTTATCTTGCATAATTCCTCTATCTAGAACAGTTTTATGAAATTCTTTATGGTATGTGAGTTATTCAGGTTTTAGTGAAGTCTAGTTTTCAGCCTAATTGAGTGGACATGTAGTCTGTTTTGAATCAAAGAGTTACCAACCCAAATCTACTCCAAAATGAGTGTTTGATAGCTTATTTTAAAGCTCTTGGTGTCTAGTTTGAGTGACCAAAGTTTCAAGTTCATTGCATTTTTCAATTGGTGACAGTTTTCATGTGAAGGTTCAGCTGTTGGCAAGAGTCTTGATCCTGAGAAGGTCTTCTACACTTTCTGCTGCGATTAGGAGAGGAATTCTCCAACAATTGGTATCAAAGCATTGGAGTTTGAAGAGGCAAAACATTGGAGCTGAATTAAAGCAATGGAGAAGCGACAAATCAAGGGGAAGCTTCGTGAACTCAAGAAAGAGCACCACAACATACTTGAGGTAAACTTCAATCTTGGAAGTTTTCAATGGCCGATTTAGGACAACAAGTTGAGAAGTTAGACAAAGACTATTTTTAGTCTTGGAGGTATAGAATGATAAATTACCTTAAAGGTAAAGGTTTATGGAGTCTAGTTAGTGGAGACGATCCACAACCGGTGGACCTTGAAGATCCTAACATTACTCCGGCACAAAGGAGACAATTTGCTGATTGGGAAGAGAGGAATCGAAGGGTGATGTTCCTCATCTCACAAGTTATTTCTAACACTATGATTGGTCATGTGAAAAGCTTAGAAACAGCCAAGGAAGTTTGGGAAGCATTGGAGAAGGTGTATGCTACCTCAACAAGGTCTCAGAGGATGCAACTCAAGAACGAGCTCAACAACATGAAGAAAAGCTCAAACCAAAGCATTAGTGAGTATACATTGAGGATCAAGGAGCTTCGAGATCAGCTAGCATCAGTTGGATGCAAGATAGAAGAGGAAGACATCGTCCAGACAGCCTTCAATGGCTTGAGGAGTGAAGAAAAGTGGAAGCCCCTCATCACAAACATTCTTTATAGAGACCCTCTACCAACATTTGACGAGATTATACCAAATCTTGTGGTTGAAGAGGTAGCTCAACAAGGAGAAGGCAACAAAGGTAAGGACCTCCATAGTCAAATGTTATATGCAGGAAGAGGTAGAGGAAGGAACTCAAGAGGAGGCTCGAGAGGAAGAGGAAGAAGCTACAACTACACAAATTCCAGCCAACACAACTTGGAGGACAACAAGGATAACTCAAATGACAACACACATGGAAGAGGTGGAGGAAGAAATAGAGGAAGAGGTCGAGGTTCATACAATCCTCATAAAGGTATAACATGTTATCATTGTGGTAAACTAGGACATCATGCAAATGATTGTTGGCAAAAGAATGGAAGGCTGAATGGAGGCAACCAAAGGAGCCAAAATATCTATGCGAGTACATCAAGTGAAGGAGACAAGCAAACCATGCTTGCCATGAAGCATGACTACAACAACTCGAGAAGCGATGACCAAAAATGGTTCATAGATTCAGGTTGCAGCAACCATATGACATGCCAAGGAGATTTATTCACAAAGTTACAAGCTCCAAGTGGAAAAGGATGTGTGGAGACTGGCGATGAAACTCAACACGCAATTGAACATGTTGGAGATATCAAGCTTGGAGATAGAAAGGTATTGGCTGATGTTCTTCATGTTCCTACTATTGCAAAGAATTTGATTTCAGTAGGACAAATGGTAGAGAAAGGATATTATGTTATCTTCAATGAAAATGGCTGCTTTATAAAGAATCCAAAAGAAGGATTCAAGGTCATTGCTCAAGGAAGGAAAGAAGGTAGGATTTTCACCTTGGACATTCAACAACCACATGGAAAGGTGATGTCTATTCAGTTTGGAAATAAGAGGATTGCTGAAATCGATTTGTGGCACAAAAGGTTTGGACATATCAACATTCCCAAGCTCAAGGACATGAGCAACCATGAAGTGGTAAGAGGTCTTCCAAGATTCAATGATGCTGGACTACATGAGTTTTGTGAAGCATGCCAACTAGGAAAGCAAACTCGACAACCATTCAAGAAGAGCAACTATGTGGCAAGGAATGTCCTCGACTTGATACACACGGATGTATGGGGACCATCACAACAACCATCAGTGGCTGGTAATAGATATTTTGTCACTTTTATTGATGATCATTCAAGAAAAGTATGGATGTTTTGCATAAAACAAAAATCAGATGTGTTCTCCATGTTCAAGAGATTTAAAGCACAGGTAGAAAAGGAAATAAGACGCTACATAAAGACCTTGAGGTCCGATGGAGGAGGAGAATATTTCTCCAAAGAATTTTCAGATTTTCTTTATGAAAATGGCATCAAGAGACAATTTACATGTAGGTACACACCTCAACAAAATGGAATAGTTGAAAGGAAAAATAGACATATCACAGAAGTTGCAAGATGCATGCTCAACGAGATGAAGATGCCACTAAACTATTGGGCTGAAGCAGCTAGTACGGCTGTTTATTTGATGAACACGTGCACAACGGCTGGAGTGCATAATCTAACTCCCAAGGAGGTTTATTCCGGTAAGAAACCTGACCTTACACATCTCAAAGTTTTTGGATGTGTGTGTTATGTTCACATCCCTCAAGAACTAAGGACAAAGGTGGAGGCAAAGTCAGAAAAATGTATTTTCATTGGATATTCATCGGAGCAAAAGGGATACAGGTGCTACAATCCGGTGACAAAGGAGCTACGAGTCTCACGAGATGTGGTATTTGATGAGCTAAGACCATGGTTTGGAGACAAAGGGAAAGAGAAGATTCTTGAAGAAGATCGTGAGATGATGGAGGTGCTGTCCAAGAAGAATTTCAGCAAACAAGCACTCAAATGTCAGGTCCAGAAGCTTCTACATCACTTGGAGAAAGCTCACCATGGAAGGGGAGACTAAGGAGTCATTCATCATCACCAACATTATGTTACGAAAGATCTAAAGCTGAAAGTGTTGCCCAAAATAGTGATTCAAATGCAAGTGAAGAAGAGTATGAAGAGGTGATCACACCAAAGGTAAAGTTGAACCGGTTGAAGAAGCAATATTCAAAAGAAAATGAAAGGAGGTCTTCGAGAGCAAACTATCCAATTCAAAGGCTGAGCTATGATAGTTTTATTGCAAAGCATTTTGCATATATGACACAGGTGGTCAAAGACAAAGAACCCGATGCATATGAAGAAGCTTGTACACAAAAAGAATGGAAAGAAGCTATGCAAGAAGAGATGAAAGCTCTCAAGGACAATCACACATGGGAGCTAGTTCCAAAGGCTGAAGGTATGAAGATTGTTCCAAATAAATAGGTGTTTAAAATAAAGAGAAATGCTGATGGTTCTCTAGCTAGGCATAAAGTTAGACTAGTAGCAAAAGGATTCAAGCAAACTCACGGCATCGATTATGAAGAGACTTTCAACACGGTTGCAAAGATGGGAACAATTAGAACCTTGATTGCAGTGAGTGTAGCAAGGAGATGGCCATTGTACCAACTTGACATAAAAAATGCTTTTCTCAATGGTGAACTTCAAGAAGAGGTATACATGAGTCAACCGATTGGATTTGAAGATAGAAAGCATCCAGATTTTGTTTGTAGATTGAAGAAAGCTTTGTATGGGCTGAAGCAAGCACCACGTGCTTGGAATCAAAGATTGGTCAAGTACCTCACAAGGTATGGGTATAGTCCAAGTAATGTAGATCCCTCTCTCTACATGTAGAAAGAAGAAGGCAAGCAGGTGTATATTTGCATATACGATGATGATCTCATCATAACAGGAAGTAATGTTATAGGAATATAAGAGATCAAAAGGAAACTCGATAAGGAGTTTAAAATTTCAGATCTTGGTGAGCTGAAATACTTTTTAGGCATTGAGATAGTCTACGGGAAAGATGGCATTTACTTGATGCAAAGAAAGTAACTGTTGGATGTTCTTTTCAGATTTGGAATGAGTGAATGTAAACCACTCACTCAACCTATGGACACAAATGTGAAGCTATGCTCAAATGATGGAGAGAAGTTACATGATGTAACTACATACAAGAGTATTATAGGTTCATTGATCTATGCTACAATCACAAGACCAGATTTGTGTTATATTGTTGGAGCTCTTTCTCAATTTATGCAAGCTCCAACAAGTGAACATTTAAATTTAGCCAAACGAGTGCTAAGATATGTGAAGCACACTGTCAATCATGCATTGTTTTATAGATATGATGAAGAATTGCAGGTAAAGGGCTTTAGTGATGCTGATTGGGCTGGTTCGAAGGAAGATAGAAGATCCACTTCAGGTTACGTGTTCATGATAGGTAGCAAACCTATCACATGGAGCTCAAAGAAGCAACCTACTGTTGCACTATCATCTACATAAGCTGAATATAGAGGTTTAGCCTTTGCAACTTGTGAAGCTATGTGGATTAAGAAGCTCTTAGCTGATCTTGATGTGCAGGTGGAGACCATTCCAATTTATGGTGACAACATGTTAAGCATTCACTTGACAAACAATCCAATGTTTCATGCATGAAGCAAGCACATAGAAGTGCATTATCATTATGTTCGAGAAAAAGTTTTGAGCAAGGATGTGGATATAAAGTTCATTGGAACTAATGACCAGGTTGCAGACATGTTTACAAGTCATTGTATGCTTCTAAGCTAAAGAGGTTCAAGGATGACATCAACTTGCAGGATATGGCTGAAGGTGCAAGCTCACATGTGAGCTTGAGGGGGAGTGTTAAAAATAAAGAAGTAAGCTCATATATATTTTTGCAAAAAGGATTTTCTTCAAGTAGAAGGAAAATACAAAAATGAAAAATAGAAGCATTTACTTCAGCAAGTAGTGGAGGCCAAAAGAGAATCATTCAAGAGAGAATCAAATCCAAAAACTGAACTGTAAGAGGAGTGGCTGTCCAAAGTAGTGGAGAAATGATGGAGAAGGGTCACTTGGCTATAAAAGAGGTAAGGGAGGACACTCAAGAAGAGAGGAAGAAGGCGTGGAAGCCCCCTTGTAGCTACTTCATTTGTTTTGAGTCATTTCGTTCAGTTCTGCTTCTTCTTCTTCATCCCCAAACTACTCTCCATCGAACTCCCAGCAGCTCCTCACCGCATCCTCCTCACAGCCTCGTCCTCATCTTCCACTCCCGTCCACTCCCGTATTTTTTGAGTTAGCAACTATGGGACAGATGCTAATCCACTTATCACAACAACTGCCGCAACAAATGAAGCAAGTCACAGATACCATTTGCGATGACTTTCAACACAAATTGGAAGTACTAGAGGCAGATATCAATCCCCTCCAGGAGGAATTACAAGCAGTCAAGGCTGAAAATCATGCGCTAAATGAACAAATTAAGCAATTACAGGCAAGAATTCAAGAGCAGGAAGTAATTACAACTCAACGAGATGAGGCCCTAGCAGCAGCACAAGAGAAGGAGGAATTGCTGAATGTTGCAGATGTAGAGATAATTAACCTGAAGCAATTACTCAAGGATAAAGAAGATGCAAGAATCGCCTTAGGAAATCTATTGGAAGAAACAAGAAAGACGTTAGATGACGTGGTACAACGAGGCCAAGAACAGCACGATTTGGCTATGAAAACAGCTGAAGAACTCGAGAGATGCAGAAACAGCTTATCAGATGTTAACAACATTCTAAAACGAAAATTGACCGTAGAAGCTCAACTGCAAAAGTCATATCAGATCTTCGCAGAGAACGGGATGCTTACTCTAGAACCATCCAATTCCAGAATCAGCAGATCGACAAAAAAGACAACCAACTCGATAATAAGAAGGAAAGAATAATCAAGATGGACAAACAGGTACAAGAAATGAAAGTATCCAGAGATGCGGCCTTATCGAACGATTTCTACTTACAAGAGGCTTTTCTACAAACGCAAGCAGAAATTTTGCTGACCGAAGCTATTGCATTAAGTTCTGTAAGAGTAGATGCACAATTAGTAGAGCCGGATACTCTCAAATAGATGTTAGAAGCTTTAAAGAAGAAAATTGCCCGAACCTTTAGATTAGCCAGAAACATGTATTTAGATGGCATTATAGAAGAACAGTAATTTTGATTAGCCTGCGGGTTTGAGTCCACCGTGCGTGCCAGAGTGTTATCGGCCGCCGGATAGGAAGTGTATAACTGAATCTTTTTTCACACGCGCGAAAGGTTGTTACGCATACACTTTGTAATCTTTATATAAAGCAATGAAAAAGAGACGCAGAGTGACGTTCGTTGGATTCACCAGACTGTCTGTCTGGGTGGTTGAGTAAATGTCACTGTGTTGTTGTTGAGCAATACTGAGTATATTGTTCTTGTTTCTGTTTTGTTGTCTGTCGATACCTGTCTGTTGGTGAGTCTCATAGATGTTGAGAAGATTATCTGACTGTGTCTGAGCGAGTTGCTCTATGGAGTTTCTATGACGTAGTTCAATTAAGTAGGTGTAACGTGGTGTCACTCTTCCTGTAATACACCGTAACATGCTGAGAAAGTTTGTGTAGCTGTGGTAGTGTTTCTGGTATTCTGTTCTGTATTGTTGACTTCAGTGTTGAGGTCTATCTTCGTACGACAAAGATTAAGCTATAGTAAGGGTCTTCCTAAGTTGCGTACTGAATCTTCAGTACTGTGTGTCTGAAGCTATTGAGCCCTCTGTCTCTTCGGTGTTGTCTGATTGTTTGTACCTAGTTGGTAAGGGTTGAATCACTGCTATTGTCTCTGGCATTCCCATAAATTTATGTGCAGAATAGTATAGCAAGTTAGTGTATTTGGTACACTTTGGACGGGTTATGATCGAGCACTGTAAAGCTCCTAAGCGTAATAAAGTCCTAATAGAGTTCTGCGCATCCGTATGTCGCTGTATGGAAAAATGGTTAGTTTGGGAACCAAGTATAGGGCCTCTATCTGACAGACCCCTACCACTCCCAAGAACCCACTTAGGTGGTTAAACGCGTTTCTGACAGTTAGTCTCGCGTTTAAACGTTTAACAACTCTCATAGAGTATGTCCAGCCGCACACCCATTTCTGGGTAGTCTACTTGTGAGAGTCATATCTCTCAACATATGTATCCAAGTTTAGTGTTTAAACATTCGTTGGAAAGCTTATCTCGCGTAATTCCTCTGTCTAGAGTAGTTTTATGAAATTCTTTATGGTTTGTGAGTTATTCAGGTTTTAGTGAAGTCTAGTTTTCAGCCTAACTAAGTGGACAGGTAGTCTGTTTTGAATCAAAGAGTTGCCAACCCAAATCTACTCCAAATTGAGTGTTTGATAGCTTATTTTAAATCTCTAGGTGTCTACTTTGAGTGACCAAAGTTTCAAGTTCATTGCATTTTTCACTTGGTACCAGTTTTCATTTGAAGGTTCAGCTATTGGCAAGAGTCTTGATCCTGAGAAGGTCTTCTACACTTTCCGCTGCGATTAGGAGAGGAATTCTCCAACTGTTGTGTAGATGCACGCATGGGGCAATCATGAATGAGGTGATCTCCTTGACATCGATAGCATGGTCCTCTAGGAAATGGGGGTCTTACTTGCCTAGGTTGAGGTCTAGAGTTGGGGTTTGCGTACATGACATTTGCATACTCTGGCTCCCAACTAGGTTCACTTGGTTCTTCACTATAGTAGGACTCATCATGTTCAGGAGACTACATGTAGTAAGCCTGGGGGCTATCAATATGTGTAGAATCAAAGCTATGGTCACTAGGGTCACTTTTTGAAAGCAATGGTGTTACTGGCACTATGTCTCTGTTCAGATTCTCTTTTGTAGCTTTGTACTTTACTGGAATCACATTAGCTGGGGCAGGGGGTTGCTGAGCTAACACAGGATGAGATCTTTGTTGGTTTTGGTAGGGTTGCTGATAAGGTTGCTGTGATCAAAGCCATATTGTTGTGGTGGGTACTGGTTCTGGTATCTTCCTTGTTGAGGGTATGGCTGAGGGTAGGTTTGCCTAACCGCTTGCTTATTGTATGGGCAATCTTGCGCAGTATGATTGGTGTATCTGCGTTCTATGGTGCAATATTGACTACTAGGACATACATTTTCCATATGGTCACCACCACAAGTATAGCATCACTTCACTGGTGCAAATCTTGGGATTTGTTTGCTAGAGACACCTAGTTTTTGAGCTATCTTCTCTGCAAGTTACTCGATAGATGTGGATTGACTGGAAGTGAGACTACTAGAGCTATCTGAATCTTTGTAGATTTTTGAAAGTTCTAATTCCTCCCCTAGGTTATCCTCAATGTCAATGCACATGTGTACACACTCTTCTATGGTCCTAAGGTCCTTCAAGTACACTATGATCTCAATTTGGTACTTAGCAATCCATCTAAGAATAAAGCCACTTGTTTCGCTGGTGTGGGTAACTCAGGAATAGGGAACCTCTCTAAGTATTGCCTAAACCTTCTTCCTGCAAGTCTCACTGTCTCTTGAGGTGTCTGCTTGAAGCTGTGAATCTGTGAGGAAGTATTATGCCTTATGTCACTCTTAGAGAATTCAATAATGAAAGCCTCTAGAAGTTGGTCTATGTTCCTGAAGTGTCTCTCATTTAGTGGTTGAAACCATGTAAGAGCGGTGTTCCTAAGGGTTAGACCAAAGTGTTGATACAAGGTTTGCCCATAATTTTTCTCATGCTATGGCATCCTTTAGCCCTCATAAAAATACCCTTTTTTTGTAATTAGGAGATGTCCATATGAACACTCTCCTAAACCCCTTTTTGATATTTCCTTTAGTCTATGGTATTGAAGCCTTTTCCATGAAACTCCTTTTTGCACAATTTCAAATTCCCCACGTAGAAAACTCCCCACGCGCACTCTCTCTCTAGTTTGTTACTATTTGAAATCCCACTACCATATCAAGATCCTATTTCTGATTTAGCACATGTGGTCTTTTGACCACATGTTTTATTCACTTATGCCTCTCTTCTTCTCTATATAAAGAAGAGCCTCATTTGTAAAAGGGAGGTCCCTGGGCCATGGCCTTGGCCTCCATTTTGGTAATGGAAGAAGGTGTCATTTGCTTTCATCTAAATCCTTGTGTGCAATGGCGTTGGTCTTGGTGTATGGATTTGCATGTGTGTGTGCATGGTTGAGAGGATGTTCCCCTTGCTCCTTGTGATGTTGGCCATTGTTGCCATTGCTCCATGAGCATGGGTGAACCTCTCCTCTCATTCTTTGCCCCAACTTGGAGAAGCTTCTCACTTCCATGTGAGGCGGTTAGGGTCTGTTTCTCCCCTTTTCTCAACAATTTGGCGCCGCTGCCGAGGACGTCGGCCTTTAGCCGTTGGTTTTTCCAAGTTTGCGTGTCCATACTTCGTGAGATGCACCTTGACACTTGGAGGAGGATGAATACGTGTGGCCTTCGGTTGGCCTAGGGTACCTCTCTTCTTTTAATTTTTGAGTAGTTCATTTTTTGTTTGTTGCCTAAAAAACACCCCCTAACCCTCTTCTCTCTCTCTCTCTCTCTTTCTCTCTCATATACACACTCCCACACATTCACACAATGGGCATCACTATCCACCTCTGTCACCTCTGTTGTAGTGATTTCCTTGGAAAGTGGATGGGTAGTGCTTCCTCTCTTTTCCTTCCCTCTCTTCATTTTTAGTGAAAAACATAATATTGGAGTTTTTTTATTACCCAGGAGTTGGCTTTCTCCTTCATCCATATGATAAATCGTTGGCTTGATAAATCGTTGAAGGCCTTTATTACTTCCCTCTCTTTTTGTGTATGTGCTGGAGTGTAACGCATGGGGCGTGGGTGGGTGATAACCTCCCTCTCTATTGATTGGACTACCTTAATTCATGTGATCATAGGAACATACGTTAGGTGAGAGAAGTTAACTCACCACTTGCGCTCTCTCTCTCTCCCTCTTCCTATCTCATGCCTAGGTCGTCTGCACTTTCTATTCATGTTGGAGGGGTGGAGCTTCGTGCGAGCTCCCCCATTTCTATAGAGTTCCCATGGCGGGGTTGAGCTTGCTCCCCCAATATGTATGTTCTCTGTAAGGTGCTCAAGCCACCCATGCTCTGGGTTAGTCGATGCAACGTCTGCTCCTCTTCGTTCATCCTTATTGCCCATGGTCTGTGGAAATTGTGATCTTGGATGGCTGCTATCTGAGGGTTCGCCGGTTCTGGCCTACCATCTGTCTTCTTCTTTGTGGGCAGTTTTGTGTGGCCATGCCTGCACACCTTCCTTCTTGGCCCCATATGGTGTCGGAATCGCTTCCCCCATGTGGCTCCATCCTTACTTCGGCTAAGTCCTACCATGACTGTGTCAGACGAAGGTGCCAAGCTGTGTGTCCCTCTGCCTTTTCGAGGCCGTCAGCTCTCATGTTGGGGGGATTCTCTACGTCATGCACCTATTTATCAGGAAGATATTCCACCTGTATCCAATATGTATATGGACTCTTGTTTGGTTGCCTTTCCTCTGCCTTTTCTCTGCTAGTTTCGGCCAAGCGCTACAATGAAAACGGACAATATTGTTGATTTGCTGATGATCTCTTGCCTCAACTGCAATAAAAAACTATATAGGGTAGGCCAATCAGCATGCACACGTACAGATACTCAAAGCATTAATGAATCAATTGACATTGATCTTAGTTTATGACTAGTGTCTACTTGTTGGTGATGTGCCATTTGCATGTATCCTCACTTTGTGACACAAGCAGTGAGAAAGCTTCTATCGCATGATACTCTCTCTATGTCTCATTATGATCAAGTATGATCATCGGATTGAGATGCCCATGCATTTTATGGTTACATGTTTGGTGAGTTCTTGGGCAGCTTGTGCTCCAGCTCATTGTTTGCCAAAACAACTTGAGGTCCGTTGACATTAAACCAGGGCAGAATGGGCATAATGTGCTAGTTGCTAGATGTCTATTGATTAACCCGTATATGTAGTTACATGCCTGTTATATTGTTCTCTCTGGCTTGCACTTGTGCTTTTTATACTTGATGTATCATTTGGTAAGAAGGTTGTGATGGCCAGAGGACAGTGAAAGGGTCTATACCTCTTACCATCAATTGGGGGCCAGGGCTGTGATCAATGCTATATAGATTGAATGACCTTTTCAGGTACATTGTAGGTGCACAAGGACATGGATTGTAACAAGTTATTACTAGTTTGATTGTGCTTGTCATTGATAGGGTTTTTGTTGACTGAACGTGGTTGGCTGCACACTTTGAAAAGAACGTTGTGTTTGCACTGATTGAGGGAAGGAATGCACATTTATTTTTCGATATGGTTACACACTGTTTTCGTGACAACTCACTTGGTTCCTCCCATTGCCCCTATGTTCATAAGCAATCAAAACAAACCAAATGAATGAGAATGTTTGTTGCATATGTATGCGCAGTCAATAGTCTGCATCTACTAGGTTTTCCTTGAAAATTGTCACACATGCACCATGTATTATGTTTGCAATACACTTTTAAGATGAAGGATCACTTTGTGACAACTTGCAAGTACAAAAGATTCGTTTTGGTCTCCTGTCTGCTTGAAGATTAATTGGCTTTACTTTTGTTGATTGCCCATGATTGTGAGATTGCAACTCTCTTTGCTACGTGGAACTTGTCACATATAAGTCCCAATATAGTCACTCTCCATGAACAGAATAATGCCTTCTCTCATGAACCTCCAAGCTAGATTGAGATGACTACTCACTGTTGGGTTTTGCAATTGAAAGTATTCATGACTATGACTAGAGGTTTTTCTAGGTTTGGATGTCCAAAATTGGAGCTTTCCCCTTGGGGACAACTTAATTCTTGGTGATCAAGAATCCTTGAATGCACTTCATGGCTTGGTGGGAAGGTTCAAGTATCTATTCTATTGAAGGGCATGTGCATTTGTTGTCTTTTGCAGGTCATGGACTCTAGACTTTCATCTATGAGCAATGTATGACCTTCACTATGGTATTGTGCAAAGGGGAAAATCGGATGCATATGTTAATGACAGGCTTTGCGATGCTCTTTAATTTTCTTGATGTTTGTTTCAAGTACCATTCATGCTTTTTCATAACTCTTGGAGTTGCAAGTTTTGAAGCCTCACCTAGGAGTGATGCACATGTTGGTTTGAAGATTACTGACTCCTTTAACCACCTCATATCTGTGCATTTATCAGATACTTGATCTTTTGCTTGATGGAAAGCCTGCAAGTTTAAAGGAAAGAGGATGGTGCTTCTTGGGCTTATGAAATTTCTATTGCATGCTGGGCATAATCATTGGAAATGAATAAGTTGCTTATATGTTTGTGTGGTACAAAAGTCACAATGGTATGAATGCTGCTTGATGTTCTGTGTCCATTGACCCACTAATAGAAATCGGGTTCAAGACTGCACAAACTCTTGCTACATGCTAATGCATCTCTTGGCTCTACTATTTATTAATGCATGTAGCGGATCCTAGTACAATTCTTGGGTTTAATGCATAATACTTCAAAATGTTCTTAATGATGTGAGCATGTATTCTTTAAGGGATATTTGCAGGAGAACATGCACATAGGGGGTTGAAATTCTTGGACCTGAACTAAATTAAGTGTGAAGTCATAAATGGGTGATTGTTTTTTGCTAGGGAAGTAACTCTCTAGTTCCACATTCCTCATTTAAGGCTTAAATTCATTGCAGGCCAACACACTTAAAACTTCAGCATTGATCCTTCTTACCTCCTATGGATGTTTTGCTACTATGCTTTGTAGGAATAGTGTTGGATAAGTTGTTTGAATCTCATGAATGCTTGCAAAATGATAGGACTCATAATGTTGCATTATTGTCTATTCATTTTATGAGCACATAACACTCATGTTAAATTGCAAGCTTGATTGACTAGGAGCATAGTGTAAATGAGGGCAGGAACATAAGTTAATCATGATACCACATTCATCTCATGCTAGACAATGCCATACATCACAATCACTTGGAGATAATAGCTTTTAGCATCATTTTTTGGATTGCAGAGATAAGAAGATTTTCAGGAGCTCTTCTCATTAGAAGAGCAAGTCCTAAGTGAAAGATGTTCTTGAAGTGGAAACTAAACATGGAATTATATTTTGTGGCTGCTTCTTTTCAAATTCAATCTACTTGTTGTGTATGTTTAAATTTCAGGTATGGGAGCTTTGAGAGAAGGCACATTGGATGGAGGCTGGGCTGACTGCCCCCCAAGGGGATTGTGTCGCTCAGCATTGCTGGATTGAAGATTTGAAGGCAGACGGCTTGCTGATTCAAAAGATTTGCAGCTTTGCAAAATTCAGATTGGAACTATTGCATATTTGCAGTGTGAAGACTCTAAACTTGGCCCAGTTCGGCACTATATGTCTCTCATTTCTTAGCTTTGTCGAGGACGACAAAGTCTAGGAGGAGGAGGGTGTTGATACAAGGGTTGCCCATAATTTTTCTCATGCTATGGCATCCTTTAGCCCTCATAAAAATACCCTCTTTTTGTAATTAGGAGATGTCCATATGAACACTCTCCTAAACCCCTTTTTGATATTTCATTTAGTCTATGGTATTGAAGCCTTTTCCATGAAACTCCTTCTTTTCAAAATTTCAAATTCCTCACGTAGAAAACTCCCCATGCGCACTCTCTCTCTAGTTTGTTACTTTTTGAAATCCCACTACCATATCAAGATCCTATTTTTGATTTAGCACATGTGGTCTTTTGACCACATGTTTTATTCACTTATGCCTCTCTTCTTCTCTATATAAAGAAGAGCCTCATTTGTAAAAGGGAGTTCCCAGGACCATGGCCTTGGCCTCCATTTTGGTAATGGAAGAAGGTGTCGTTTGCTTTCATCTAAATCCTTGTGTGCAATGGCATTGGTCTTGGTGTATGGATTTGCATGTGTCTGTGCATGGTTGGGAGGATGTTCTCCTTGCTCCTTGTGATGTTGGCCATTGTTGCCATTGCTCCATGAGCGTGGGTGAACCTCTCCTCTCATTCTTTGCCCTAACTTGGAGAAGCTTCTCACTTCCATGTGAGGCAGTTAGGGTCTGTTGCTCCCCTTTTCTCAACACAAAGGCATTGTACTGAGTGAATAGGTCCTCAACTTGTTCAACTCTCAAGACCTGCCTAAACTTGGCCACATGATCGTATGGGTCTCCCGTGCCATCGAAGTAGTTTTTCATGGACTTAAATAGCTGGGTTGGCCTCAAGGTCCTAGTGTGTTCTCTCGACCTTGGCAAAGGAAAATCATCAGCATTTCTTAGGTTCCTTGGGGCTCTAGGTCTCTGGATTTCTTCTCTATCCGTCTCTATTCTTGTCCTTTCTCTTCCCAGTGGGTTGGCAAAGCTTACCTCTGGCCTATCCCTACTTCTGTCCCTATGAGATCCATGAGCTTGGGATGTTCCAACTCCTTGGTGGCCATACGAGACGTTAGATCTTGGTTGGGGAAAAATAAATTCACCCTTCCAAGTGTAGGCATGCCTACCATGCTCTGTGACCACAAAGATCCTCTCTGAAGTATTGTCTAAATAGGTCACTTTGCCTGGGCTATCAGGGTCTTTGAACTCATAGATTGTGATTGTTCCTACCTCATTTGGTTGATCAGGCTTATACCTCCAAAATGCCTCATAGGTCTCTCGGTTCAAGAGCAGATCTATGCTCTTATTGTCTTGGGGAATCCATTCTGGTGTCATAATTCCAGTAAGAATTGATTTTCCTCGAGGGGTTTTAGGCTCTCCACCTATGTTTCCTTGCTCTAGGTCATCTATGTGCGTTTCTAGGATCACATTACCAAACTCGTCTGTCCTATCTGGGTGGCAGGTGATTCTTTGTCTAGGTATGCTCCATTTTCAACCTTGCCAGCTGGATGTTCAATTCCAATGGGTTGGTCAGGGTTTTTAATTTGGACCATAGATCTTCCTAGGCCGTCCTCATAGATGCAAGCACCTAATCAGTTGGTCCTAAGGTATTCGAGTTGTGTCTTGTAAGGACCTTCGACCCTTTGTAAGTATGGCATGCCTAAACTTTTTGTGGGTCTCTCCATACCATGAGACATCTGTGATTCATTAATCTCAGAGCTAGGGTAGTGTGAATAATGGCTCAACTGCTGGGCCCAAGACCTAGCAGTATGATTGACACTAGCCTCTGAAGACCTAAGACTCTGTCTATCTCTTCCTAGGTGTCATCCTGACCTAAGGTTCATATGCCCAATTGAATAATCCCTAATTTCCCAAGTACAATTTCATTGCTGAGTTCTTTTGTATTAGTCACTTGTTCATTTTAATTTTTCTTAGGGTGTCACTTCTTGTCCAATCAGTCTTCGTCGCAAGGAACACTTAGGTTTTTTCGTACTTGAGTTTGGTCGCTTGATTTAAATTCTTTTCCCTTAGGTTGTTTTGCAAATGTAATTTCTTTGTACTTGCACTTCAGTGATTAGAGTTCTTGGACTTGGTCGTGCTTAACGTAGCCCTAATTGATCAAAACCTCTATCCATACTTATCTTAAGCTAGGGATTGATAGAGGGTGTTGAGAATTTCCAACCTTTAGTTTCTCTCCTTGGTTGACCTTGTGTGCCCATGAAGCGTGTTCCCAAGCTTGCACTTACTCTTGCTTAGAATGCGCTTCGATGCTCTCAATGGAACTGTAAAAGTCCCAAAGTTAGCTCAAGATTCAAATTCAATTGACACAACCAATCATCTTCATTCGTGCAATTTAGAGATCAAATTGTTCTTTGGCTCTGTGGAAAACAATCCTAAAGATCCCTTAGTTTTGTTCCCCCTAGGTAAGGTCAACTTGAAAATACTATATCTAATAATCTTGGTATTAATTTTACCATAAACAGTGAAAGTTTTGATAGTACTCCCCACGAACTTTCCAACAAAACCAAAATCACAGCAAACGGATCTCGTATGAGAAAGTTATGCCAGTTTAGGGTTCTGGGCCTAAAACAGGGTTCAAACAGGCTAACAAGAAAACATGAATAACTCACAGTGTGTTCTAAGGCTTGGCTATGTTCTTATGACCCTTAATTTTTCTTAAATTTTGACCAAAAATAGACCCTATGTCTTTGCCCTAAAGAATGGCTGAAATTGCCCGTCAATCGCGATCGAATGGTCTGTCAATTGCGATTGATGTGTCAGTCACGATCGACGTGTCGATCGCGATTGACAGGTCTGTCATGGCTGTCAGTCGTAATTGATGGGTCAATCGTGATTGATACATGGCCCAGAGATTCAGTCGGTCGTGGTCAAACCATCTTTGACTGGGTCGGTCGCGATTGATAGGTCCGTCGTGGCTGTCATTTGCGATTGATGGGTCGATCGCGATCGATGGGTTGATCGTGATTGACACATGGCACGCGTGGTCTCTATTGGTCATGGTCAACCAATCGTTGACTTTGTTGGTCGCGATTGAAAGATCCGTCAGGTCTGTCGATCGCGATTGATGGGTCGATCGTGACTGATGGGTCGGTCGCGATTGACACATGGTGCACGAAAGGCGCGTCGGTCATGGTCAATCGGTCTTTGACTCTGTCGATCGCGATTGACGTGTCGATCGTGATTGATGTGTCGATCGCGATTGACAGTCCGTCGACAAGTGTCCGTCATCATTTGTTGATCACGATTGACAGAAAACAGAGGAATTTTAAAATTTTAAACACACTTTTGGAATGCTCTAGGCCTACACATCATGTCTATGCACTTTGTTTTGCAAAAGTCAATTTTTTTGTCGGTCGCGATTGAGAGAGGTCAACGCCTTGGGACCTGCACAATAAAAAATTTTACCTGCTAGAGTTGGTGTAGCTGATGGGGATGCTGATTCCTACAAAAAATCTCAGAAAACACAGAAAAGCATAAACATGCGAACGCTCTCTCTCCCACAAGTGAAATGCGGGGAAATGGTATGGGTATGGTGATATGACCAAAAACTGAAATTTTCGCGATGATGGAGATAGAGGTGGGGGATGGTGATGATGATGATGATGGTGATGAAAATAAAAGGAAATAGATAAAAGTGAAGAAAATACCTATGAGTCCAACGTCTCAACTCTACGTCTTACCAGCACACGCTCGTCCTCAAAGCTCGATCCTCGGCAACGACGCGAAAATTTGGTGTAGCTCAGTGATGAGTAGCACCTCCTTTAATGTCAATCTGGGAAGACGTGAGGATGGTATGAAGACCTCGAACAAGTGATGGCACAAGTGTGTGAGTGAGAAGCACACTTACATGCACACACATACACACACGCGCACACAAGGCAAGAACAAAGAGAGAGACAATGGAGTTCTTTAGATTACTCAAAAGTGCTCTTACAAGTTCAATTCTACAACAAGCTAACCTAAAAAATGAGCTCTCTAGCTCTATTTATAGTTTTTGACTAGCTTTGGTCCTGTCGAGACCTAGTGTCCGGCCTAGTTAAAAATTAGGTTCCTAGGCTAATTTGGAGGCTCCAACGAGCTTAGAAAATTATGAAAATTGATAGGTAGGTACTTCTAATGCTCCTCAAGCTCAAGGACTCCTTGGCTTGCACGAAATGGAGCTACAAAAAGGTGGAATGGTATTTACAATGGTATGGAGTGATTAGAATCACTATTTGGGAAATGTTTGGAAAAATTTAAGGGCCTATCTGCAAGATCTGCATTGACTACTTTGCCTGCTTGATCCTTGCTCCGACTCCCTTCTTTGGCTTCCTTGTCTTGTGGGTCCTGGGGTACCTTGATTGGTGCCAACATAGACACTTCAATCTAACTAGCCTAAGTAAAATATAGCTAATGAGTGAGTATACGCAAAGAAATCAATTCCACAAAAGCATTGTAATGATGAAGATGCAACAGAGAAGAGTAGACAGAGATATACTTGAAGAAATGTATCAAAATGTATATGCTAATGAACATATGGCACAAGGGAAGTGTAATGGACTACTATACACATGAGGTAAGCTCAATGTAGGGTCACTGATGTAACTCAACGTCTCTGAGAAAGGCTGGCTTGGCTTGCGACTAAAACCATGTCTATTTATACTCATATTTTGAGTTTGAATTTGAATTTTCCCCTCACCTAAAAGTGATCTTACATTTAGGAACATAAATGATTTGATTCCTTCACCAAACAAGTCGTGGCTTGAATCTCCTAAATCCAAAGATTCCTTATTCTCTTAGCTTTTATATTTATCCAAGGTGAATACAACCAAATTGATAAGCAAGTGTTCATATGTGGTTCTCTCTTGTGAAGAGCTAAATGAATGTGTAGTCCCAAGGTTTTAGCAATGCACTTAGGCTTACTAAATGTATCAATAGCTCCCCCGCAAGCCTAAGATAAGATTCTTGAGTATTCAATCCTTCATGATTTCTTGTAATCCAATCATTGATTTTAACTTATTCAATTTGCTTCCATCCAATGCTTTAGTCGTCATGTCTATACATTGTTGATGTGTAGATACATGTGAAAGTTGTATCTCCTTACTCATGATCTTTTCCCTGACATAATTTCTATGTGTTTAGTCTTAGCATGATAGATAGGGTTGGTAGCAAGATGTAATGAACTAATGTTGTCTCCAAATATATGTGGAGTTGAAGTGCTTAACCCTAAATCTTAGTATAGGGTCCTAATCCACATGGCTTCTTGTGTAGCATTTGCAAGTCCTTTGTATTCAACTTCTGTTGATGAGAGAGCAACTATGGGTTGCTTCTTGGAAGACCATGAGATCAATTTAGTACATGCAAAAGTAAGATAACTTGATGTGCTTCTCCTATCAACTTTTAAGCTTGCCCAATCTGCATCAGAAAAACTTAACATCCATATTAGATGTATAAGGATAGCATAACCCTTCATTGATTGTGCCTTTCAAGTACTTCAGAATTCTCTTGGCGGCTTCCATGTGAGGCTTCCTTGGAGTGTGCATGAATTGAGTTAGAACACTAACTCCATAGTAGACATCTACTCTAGTTAGAGTAGCATAATTCAAGCTTCTAACAAGACTTTGATAACTACTTATATCTTCAATTAATTCACCTTAATGAGCACTTAGCTTCAAATTTATCTCCATGGATATACCTGCAACTTTTGTTCTTTCCATCTTGAACTTGGTGAGCATATCTCCAATGTATTTTCTCTGAGTGAGGAACATGCCTTTCTCTGTGTATACCACTTCCAAGCCTAGGAAGTATTTGAGTAAGTGAAGATCACTGATCTTGAATTCTTCTTTCGTTTGAGCTTTGATCCTTCTGATTCCAACTGCATCACTTCCTGTAATGATTATATCATCAACTTATACACAAAGGTATATGACCTCTGAATGATTCCAATGAAGAGGGAAGGATCTCCCTTGCTTACAATGAAACCTTTATCCTGCAAGTAAGTGACAAGTCTATGATTCTAAGCTCTAGGAGCTTGCTTCAAGCCATACAAGGCTTTCCTCAACTTGCATACATTTTTGGGATATGATTGGTCTTCAAAACCAAGAGGTTGTATAACTTTTCTGAAATCAAACAATTTAGAAAAACATTTGTAACATCCATTTGATATATCTTCTAATTCTTGAAAGATGCAACACTCATAAGTACTCTAATTGTAGGCATTTTTGCCATAGGTGAGAATGTCGCCTCATAATCAATACCTTGGGTTTGTGTAAACCCTTTGGCTACTAGCCTTGCTTTGTACCTATTAATTGAACCATCAGAATTCTTCTTTACCTTGTAAATCCATCTTGGGCCAATGAGCTTCATAGATGGTTTCTTGGGCATCAATTCTCAAGTCTGGTTCTCTTGTAGAGCTTCTATTTCTTCTTCCATGGCACTTCTCCATTCTGGCTTCTTCTTGGCTTCTACATATGTTGATGGTTCTTCAAAATTTGAGTCCTCTGCTATGTATATTGAATGTTTAGTGACTAAAGAGGTGTTGGAGAATTACTCTCCTATTCACAACAAAAAGTGTAGAAGACCTTCTTAGGATCAAGACTTTTGCCAAGAGCTGAAACTTCAAATGAAAACTCATACCAACTGAAAAATGCAATGAATGTGAAACTCTGGTCACTCAAACTAGACACTTATAGCTTTCAAATGAGCTATCAAACACTCAATTTGGAGTAGTTGGGGTTTGGCAAATCTTTGCCTCAAAACAAGCTGGCTGTTCACTCAGTTAGGCTAAAAAGTGGACTTCACTAAAAACTGAATAACTCACAAAAAATAAAGATTTTGATAAAATTCTTCTAGGTGGAGGAAATAATTGAGATAAGCTTTCCAATGAATGTTTAAACTCTAAAATTAGATACATATATTGAGAGATATGACTCTCACAAGTAGGCTACCCAAAAATTGGTATGCATCTGGACATAGTCTATGAGAGTGAAGAGAACAAAATGACTCAAACCAAATGAACTACCTACAAGGGGACCTCCATGCCTTCTTCCTCTATCCTTGAGTGTCCTCCCTTGCCTCGTTTATAGCTAAGTGACCAAAAACTCTCATGATGAGTTTGAGAGCTCTTTTCCATAACTCTTCCACTACTTTGAGTAGCCAGTCCTCTTCCAATTTAGCTTTTTTGGATTTGATTCTCTTTTGATCTCCACTACTTGCTGAAGTAAATGCTTCTATTTTTCATTTTTGTATTTTCTTTCCATTTGAAGAAAATCCTTTTTGCAAAAACATATACAACCTTACTTCTTTATTTTTAACAAGAGGTATCATAACCATACCTTTTTGGCTTTCTTTTCTCTCTAGTGGATCTTCTTATAGTTTTTTGAGATGATTCTACCACATCTCTCATCTCCTGCACTTTTTCTTTGCCTTTGGAGTTCCAAGAGTTGATTTCCTTTCTTGAAGTCTTCTGATCATCTTTAGAATCACTTGATGCTTCAAGTAAAAGCTCATTCTTCTTTGACAATGTTACAAAGTCTTCTTTTAGGTCATAGGGAAAGTTGATTTTCTTGCAATCATCTTCAAACCAAGATTTGTTTTCATCAAACACAACATATCTACTTACAATAAAACCTTTACTGCTTGGATTATATAGCCTATAACCTTTTTGATTAAGGTCATGGCCAATGAATATGCATTTCTCTGCCTGTGGATCTAATTTGTCTTTGATTTGTGAGGGTATGTGTGCATATGCTATGCACCCAAAGATTTTGCAATGATCAAGGCTAGGTCTTCTTCCATTCCATGCTTCATATGGTGTCATCCAATCTAGTGCTTTTGATAGGAGTCTATTGATTAGATATGTGGTTGTAGATACAACCTCTGACCACACGTAGTTGGGCAACTTCTTCTCATTTAGCATTGACCTTGCAACCTCTACTATGGTTCTATTTCTTCTCTCTGCCACTCCATTTTGTTATGGAGTATACCTAGTTGTAATCTCTCTTTTGATTCCTCTCTCTTGGAGATAAGAATCAAAGTCATGGGAGAAATATTTGCGCCCTTCATCTTGACCTTAGCCTCTTCAAAGTCTTACCTATTTGATTCTTTACTAATGCTAGAGATCTACTAAAATATGAGAACACTTCATCTTTATGCTTCATAAAGTATAGTTTTGTCCATCTGCCACAATCATCAATGTATGAAACATAATACTTGGATCCATAGATTGAAGGTTCCTTGCTTGGTCCCCATACATGTGTATGGAATAGCTCCATAAGGTCTCCATGGACGTATCCCTTCTTTGTAAATGGTTGTCTATGAGACTTTCCAAATTGACAAGCACTACATTTGTATATCATATGTTGTTTGGATATGTTTGGTAGACCAAGCACACTTTGATCCCTACTGATTTGTTTTAGAGCCCTTTAACCTATATGAGCTAACCTCTTGTGCCAAATGTCCATATGTGATAGGGTTTGACTACCATAATTGAAGAATGCAACGTTTTTAGTATCTTGGAGCTCAAATGTAAATTATCTATCTGACTCTTCTCCTCTTGCTATGCTCATGAATCCCCAATGTGGATGTTCAAAAAATGCTCCAATCTTTGTGAATCTGACCTGCAATCCTTTTTCAACAGTCTGACCTACACTTATGTATGAGGTTTTTTGTGATAGTTGGCATATACAATACTTTGCTCAGTAGGTTCATATTACCATATGAAGTCTTCACATTGCCTATCTTCTCCACTGGATGCCTTGTGTCATCTCCTATTTGGACATCATGTCTATTCCTTGGATACTCCAAGCCTTTTCATGCAAAAATGATGCCCTTGACTGTTTACCGAATTGACATGCTGCACATACCTTCTACATTTTTGCAACCTTGAAATTTGGTAGTCCATTAACAAGCTCCTTTGACTGCATCAATTTCAGCCTCTACAAATTTGCATGTCCAATTTGGTTGTGCCAATTCTCTATACTAGCAATACCACTCCCACCTTTTGCAAACATGGATGCATTTATTTCAAGAACTTTCACATTTAAGGTGATCATCCTATGCACTTTGTTTCCTTTGATGATCAATCTTCCATCCTATTTGTACTCTTCTACATATGACCCATCATCATTGAACTTGACATGTAATCCTTGATCAACCATTTGTAACACATCAGCAGAGATAGTGCTATGTTTCCTGTATGCGTGATAGGATGTGATGTGTCATTGCTTGTTTCAACATATCAATGAACTAACAAATTTTTCAAACTATTAAACCATTGTGCATGACTGGTCATGTGATTTGAAGCACTTGAATCAACATACCAAACATTACCATTTGATTTTGAAACATCAACAAACATCTTTATCATCATATGATGTTGGACCATGAACAACTTCTCAGAATCATCTGCACTTGTGGACGCATAGTGGATTTGTTATCTTCTGTTATTTTGATTCTTCAATCTGCAATCATGTTCAAAGTGTCCAGGTTTACCACAGTTCTAGCATCCTTTATTGTCATTACCTAAATCATTTCTTTGGAAAATTCTATGGCCTCTTTGGCTCCCCCTGCCTCGAAATTGCCCTCTACCTCTGACATGATTGTTTTGTTGACCTTGGTCTTGGTTACTATTTCCTCTTCCACTTTTGAAGCCTATACCTCTACCTCTTCCTCCACCATAACAAAATACCTACTCAGAACTAGGTTTTCCTTGGAGTTCAAGTCCTCACCAAGATTCTTTTCTTCAATAATCAGTATGGACACCAGATTAGAAAAATTTGGAATATTTTCCTAGGTCTAAATAGAAGTTCTAAATTGCTTATATGTAGCTCCTAAACCACAAAGGCACACTTCCACCTTATCATCATCATCTACATTCATGCCAATAGATGCAATTGACTCTCATATGCTTTTGATTTTTAGAGTGTAGTCACATACAGACATGCCCTTTTTCTCCAATGTATGCCGTTCGTTCTTGAGTTGCAATTTCCATGCCTTTCTATTGGTCTCATACAATGTGAGAAAACTATTCCAAGCCTCATATGGAGTCTTGGCATCTTGTATGTTCCGAATCATGCTATTTTGTATGCTAACAGATAGCAAATACATTGACTTTCATGCTTCTTGATTCCATTCTTCATATGCTCTTAACTGGTCTGCAGTCTAATTCCTCCTTGGTAACTGCGGAGCATTTTCGTTCTCTCCTTTGATGTCCTTCCAGTAGCATTTTCCCATCGGCAAATTTTTCATTCTAAATCTCCAAGCATGAAAGTTGCTTTGTCCAACTTATTTCTCATAAGCTAACTCATTCCATCAACATTTTCCATTTCTATAGAAATTCACAACACTGCAAACACACTACAAGTAGTACCTCTACTTGAACACTATCTGACTATGACATTATAGTACGGTCTTAAAAAACCTTGCAAGCTCAAAATGGAGGTCGATATGGCTCCGCAACAAAAATTCGAACAAAATGAGTGATCCTAAAGGGTTAACTTGGGAAAATATTTTGACACCTTCTACCTTCACACCAAAATCCATATCTGTTGAAGCTCAAGGGTAAGGACAATGCACAGGAGCACATCAAAGAGGTGGACACACAAAAAGATAGAGCATGTAGGGAGCTCCAAGAAGCGCATGTCAAATTTTTAGAAGAAATCCCTATAAAGATAGTGATTTTCATGAGTAAAAAGCATTTTAAATACCATTTTTCATTTTTGTAACTCCATTTTGTTCAAACCAAGGAGTCCTCAAGCTTGAGGAGTATTAGAAGTACCACCCTGTCAATTTTCATAATTTTTAGATTGTGTTTGAGCCCTCAAATAAGCCCTGGAACCTAATTTTTAACTAGACTGGACACTAGGTCTGGTCAGGGCCAAAACCACTTAAAAAACTATGAAAAGAGCTAGAGAGCTCAATTTTGAGGTTAGCTTGTTAGAGATTTGAGCTCTTGTAATAGATTTCTTTTGTAATCAAAGTCGTTCCATTGTTCCAGTCTTTGCTCTTACCTTGTGTGTGTGTATGTGTGTGCATGCTTATGTGCTTTCACTTACACACTTGTCCCTTCACTTGCGCATGATCTTCATACCAGTCCTCACATCTTCGCAGATTGACATTTATGAGGTGTATCTCCTCATGTTGGTACTTGCCATTGTGCTAGAGTGACACCAAATTCGGCACCGTTGACAAGGAGAGAGCTTGGAGGACGAGCATGTGACGATAAGACGTAGAGTAGCAATGTTGGAAGGTAAAAAAACAACATTTTCTTTTAAGTTTCTGAGTTTTTTTTTCACCTTCATCATCATCACCATCACCACCTCCTCCCATCTTCATATTTTGCAATTTTCTCATCTTTCGAATGTACATTCACTTTGTTTTCATTGGTGACTGAGAGCAAGAGGCCTAGAGGAGGTGCATAGCTAAAACACTGAAGAAATACAACTCAATATACCCAAAAATTGAGGGAGCCCTCCCGCGGCATGACATCACCTGCGCCAAGTATCATGATTGCAATATTGTGGGTTTGGAGGGAGATTTTGCATCTACAGGCACATAGGAGTAACAAGGAGGACCCAAGGTACATAGATGTGCAAAAATTTTTGAATTTTGACTTCAAAAACTCCAAGTATCATGTCCGGTTGAGTTCATGTATCGTGATTCCAGAACTCCTGTGTATCACAATACTTGTCGAGTATCATGTATCATCTCCCCGTGTATCACGATACACAACAAGTATCATGTATCGTCAGGTTGAGTATCACATATCGTATATCGCTTGAGCGTGTATCATGATACTACCCAAGTATCGTGTATTGTGACCATCTAGTATCGTGCATCGCCAGATCATGTATCGTGATACTTCATAAGTATCGTGTATCATGAATGATCCAAGTATCGTATCGCAAGTCTAAGTATCATGTATTGACACCCCCCAAGTATCGTGTATCATGTATCATTTGGTCATGTATCGCGTTACTTCCCGAGTATCATGTATCATGAAGGTCGGTATTGTGTATTGCAGTAGCTCAAGTATCGTGTATCATGAAGTCTAAGTATCACCAACCTCAAGTATCGTGTATCGTGCATCATTGCCCATGAAGTATCGTGTATCATGAAGAGCCATGTCGTGTATCGCGATACTTCTCAGGTGTCGTGTATCATCCAAAGACAAGTATCGGGTATCGTGGAATTCCTAGTATCATGTATCATATAGTTTAGATATCATGTATTGTGGCAAGGCAAGTATCATGCATTGTTTACTCCCAAATATCATCGATACTTCCTAAGTATCGTGTATCACCCGTTCCGAAGCAATCCCAGAGAGGTTTTGTTTCCCTGTTTTAACCACCAGAACCCTGAACTGACATAAATTTCTCATACAAAATCTGTTTGGTGTGATTTTGGGTTCGTTGGAAAGCTCATGGGGAGTACTAATATGTGATTATTAGATATAGTATTTTGAAGTTGAACCTCAGGTGAGACTAGGAAGCCAAGGGGACTCCAAAGGATTTTGAGCAATACAAAGGGGAACTTTGGGGTTAGAAGATAAAGCTTATGAACCTGAGATCAGATAAACACCTAGGCAAGGATAGGCAAAGCATTAGATCATTTGAGGCCAGTGTCAACCATACAGCTAGGTCTTGGGCACAACAACTAAGTGGTTATCCCTACACACTAAGTTCGAAAACAAGTGAGTCCGAAATGTCCTTCAACATGGAAAGTACCCACTCGTAGTTCATGTATTGCCTATTTACAAACACCAAAAGGTCCCTATAAGACACAATTGGAGTATATCAGGACCAACCAATTAGGTGCTTACATCTATGAGGATGGTCTGAGGCAATCAGTGGTCCAACTCAAAAATCCTGACCAACTCTTTGGACTTGAACACCCAATGGTTAAGTTCGAAGAGGGGTCGTACATTGATAAGAAAGGAACCATGTGTGTGGTCACCAGCTTTCTAGATAGGATAGATGAGTTTGGAAATATCATTCCTAAGAACGATATAGGAGACCTAGAGCAAGGAGACGTAGGAGGAGAACCTAAGACTCCCAGAGGCAAGTCAGCCTTGAATAGAGTAATCACTCCAGATTGGATCCCTCAAGATGACAAAATCATAGAACTATTCTTGAATAGAGAAACAGAGGAAGCCTTTTGGAGATTCAGGCCAGATCGACCTAGCCCAACAGTCACCATCTATGAGTTCAAGGATCCAAAGACACCAGGAAAAGTTGTCTATCTAGATCACACATATGAGAAAATGTTCTTGGTAACAGAGCATGATAGGCATGCATACATTTGGCAAGGTGAATCAATTTTCCCTCCACCAAGATCCAGTATTTCCCATGGTCTCCAAGGACCAGGATCATCCAAGGTTCATGAAACCAAAGAGAGACCCGAGGTAAGTTTTGCACATACGGTGGGTAGAGATAGATCAAGACATGAGAGTGAAAGACCTGAAAGGGAGAGACATAGAGCACAAATGCATCAAAGAGAAGAGCATGAGTTTCCATTGCCTAGACCCCGAGAGCACCCAAGAACCCTTAGACCTTCTCAAGTGGTGAAGGCAATGAAGAACTATTTTGATGGATTCGGAGACCCTTATGATCATGTGGCCGAGTTCAAACAAGTATTAAGAGTTGAATAGGTTGAGGACTTGTTCACCCAGTTCGAGGCATTTGGTTTGACTCTCAAGGGTACTGCCTTAGCTTGGTTTCAACCTCTAAATAGTCACAACTACCGAAACATAGGTCCTGCTAGAGGAATTCATGGTAGAATTTTCCAAGAGTGGTATCATGCATAACACATCATCCTTGATCCATGGCTTCAAGCAGATACCCCAAGAAACAGTGCGACTTACAGGAAGACGGTTTAGACAGTACATAGAAAGATGCCCTGCACCAGAATTGCCCACACCGGCCAAACAAGTGGCCTTGTTTTCGGATGGCTTACTAAGCACAAAGTTAAGATCATATGTGTACTTGAAAGAGCCTAGATCCATAGAAGAGTGTGTGTAGATGTGTATTGACATAGGAGACAATTTGGGTGAGGAGTTAGGAGTGTCCAAAATCTATAAGGATTCAGACAGTTCTACTAGTCATACTTCCAGAACCTCCACGGAGATCGATGAAATAACTGAGAAAGCTGCCAAGAAGCTAGGAGTTCAAAATAGACAAGCACCAAGGGTCACCTCATTGAGGCAATGCTACAATTGTGGAGGAGACCACATGGCTAATGTTTGCTCGATGATGGCTCAACCCCAAGGAAATCTTAATGCTCCATATTGCACCATTGAGAGAAAATACACAAACCACACGACTAAAGACTGTCCATACAATAGGCATGATGTTAGACAAAATTATCAGCAACCTTACCAGCAGGGTCGATATTAAAATCAATACCAACAGCCATATTATAGGCCACAACAGTAATATCAGGCACCGTATAGGCCACAACCTATCCTAGGAAACCAACCACCAGCTCCTTCCAATGTGATTCCAGTTAAGTATGCAGTGGCAGAGGAGAACCTTAATAGAGCATTGGTGCAAGTGACCCCTTTGATCTTAGAAAATGACTCTCATGCTCATAGTTCAGACTACTCCCATGAAGATAGTCCACATGGTTATTACACAAAGTCACCTGAGCCTAGTGAGAATTATTTGTATCAATATGAGGCACCACCTATGGAACAAAATTGGGAGCCAGAATAATCCAATGTCATGTATACAAATCCTAACCCCAGGCCCCAATTGAGATAAGTAAGACCACAAGCCCCTAGAGGACCATGTTTTAGATGTCAGGGCGACCATTTCATTCGTGAATGTCCCCACTCACTGACTCCAGGACAAGGACAAAACATTACAGTACAAGGCTTCTGTCTTGAGTGTGGCAAGGAACATCTCCTGAGAGATTGTCCAAGGAACCCCTCTAATGCACTCAAGGTACACCTATCAATGTGGTAGGATTAATGGTGGATTCGAGTTCAAGTAGTAGTAATGTGGCTCTTGTACAGGCAGTTACTAGGGCACAAGCCTTAAAACAGGATAAACTGGCTGAACAATCAGAGCCAAGTGAGTTAGGAGAGCCTAGTAAGAGGAAAACAAGAACTTGGAAGGATAAATACCAGGGAGAAGGACAATCATAAGTGGAATAAAAAGTTATCCAAACTAGAAAAGAGCCTTAAAGATGAAAAAACAAAAATAGAAGACATTGCACTTAAACCTCCTCACATATTGAAACTCCATCCACTCCACCTCATCCCACCCCACCACTCACTGTAAATAGACTGCCATTGGGGTATGTTCTTGCAGATCCAATCCCATAAGGCTTGGACATGATGTTCAAGGCCTATCAGGCTCGACCTCAAGAAGAGCCAACAACTGCAAACCTAGACAAGAGCTACCCTAGGGTAGATTTAGAGATTGAATGGAAAAAAATGTGCATGAAAATGGTAGAACTAGCGCAACCTATGCTTGAGACCAGTCAATCGTTCAATTAAACAAATTATATCAAACCAGATTTGCACTTCCAAGGCTTACTAGAAAGATTAGAGCAGTTGGTAAACAAGCCCCATGTTTCTTTACCTTCACAGGCTCAACCAATTATTGAAAGAGAAAGCTCACCACCTATAAAAGCTTATGTTCTTGATTTTGTGGATGATGGAACACCTCTTTCAATTCAAAAGTACTCTCAAGAGTTCTTGTGGGAAATATAAGAAGAAAAATGAGCCAAGGAGAAGGGTAATCCCCCTCCTAGTCATGAGATTGATGATCTTCATGATGAATTTCCCCAAGACATTCCATCTATTTACAAAAATCAAATAGAGCAACAAGAAGAGGAAATATTAGATTTTGAATCTAATTCTTTACAAGAGTTGCCACAATTCACAGGGCCCTGGGAATTTGAATCTCTTCAGATCAGAGCTCCCACATTACTAGTAAGAAATGAAGACATAGTGGTTTCAAGGAACACTGATGTCATGAAGAACACTAAGGTTCAATGTCATCTCACTGTAGAAGAGCTTCTCAAAGTAAAACCAGAGCTATGGAAACATTTGAAGGATTAGGTTCCAGAACTTGATTCGAATTTTTCAAAATAAATCTCTAAGCAAAAAGTCCCAGAGATACCTCTAGACAAAATAGGGGACATGAGTGAAGGTGAAGAAGGTAATACTTATCTTCCAATAACCTACCAAGGTTACACAACCAAAGCGATCTTAGATTCAGGTGCCGGAGTTGCTATTGTGACCACCTCCTTGTGGAAGCAATGGGGCAAACCCACATTAAGACCAACTAGAATGAAGCTTCAAATGGTGGATGGCCATGTTGAAAGACCTCTAGGATTTCTAGAAGGGATAACTCTAACCACTCGTGGAGTAGAGTTTGAGCACACCTTTGCTATATGTGACTTTGAGAAAAATAATGTCTATGAGATGATCTTAGGAAGGCCTTTCCTACGACAACTACAAATAGTGCAAGATTGGGGAACAAACTCATTGTACTTACATCACTTAGGGGTCACCACCAAGGTCAATCTAAAGGATTATACCTTTAGAGACATACCACCTCTATAGTGGAATCCTATCCACAAAGCAAAAGAAGATTCTATCTCTGTGCATTCTAGAAGTTCACCCGACCCATCTTGGATGCATGAAGATACTCACTTGTAGATGTGCAAGGCTGCAGAGGAAGAGGAACAATGCCTAAAAGCGAGAGAAGAAGGAACCTCTCAAGGAGAAAGACCAGTTAAAGACCTAGCATACACACCAATGATCATTCCAGATGACGAATTCGAGCCTCATGGTTGGGCAGAAATCTTAGCTACCATGGACATTGCAGTCAATGAAGAAAAATGGACACCTCATTGTGATGAGGAGGGTTATGATATTTCAGTGTTCATGTGTCAGCCAGTGCTAGAAGAATGTGACCCTACTAACTTCAAAGAAGAAGAAGAGAACAATGATTATCTAGAGTCCATTGTAATGGATAGTTGCCTTAATTCATAGAATCACTATCTAAAAGATGTAGGAGTGTTTAGCCAAAAAGAAGAACCGCTCACAAGCATCAAAATGGTAAATTCAAAGGATGGAAGTGAAGGAGGTCAAAAGAAAAAGAAAAGAAGAGTAGAAAAACAAGAAGAGGAGGAATCATTGTTTGAAGTATCAGAGAATTTTAATAAATATGAAGTTGAAGACCGGAAAATTTTGGTGCGAATGCCTAAAAGAGAGGTCATCATAGGAGAAGCATATGATAATAAATAAAAAACCAAAAAAAATGTGGTAACCATTGAAGGGAACGAAGAGCGATGTACATACATAGGAGACGACCTAAGTGCAAAAGAAGAAGCAGAGCTTGTAGTTTCTTTAAGGGAATATAGGGATGTGTTTGCATGGCACTATAGAGAGACTTGAAGGGAGTCGATAAAAAAATATGCTCTCATACAATCCCAATGATAACTGATGCCAAGCCCACCAAACAGAAGCCCTACACATATAATGACACTTATGCAGCTAAAATAAAAGAAATTGACAGGTTGATTGAAGCTAGATTTATCTATGAGATTGAGCATACTGAATGGGTGCCCCCCATTGTAGTGGTGCTCAAGAAGAATGGAAAGTTGCGAGTGTGTATTAACCTTAAAAAGTTAATGCCACTATGATAAGAGATAGCTATCTGCTTCCAATCACTGAACATTTATTGGAGCATGTTGCAGGAAAGGAAGTCTATAGCTTCCTTGATGGATTTTCAGGTTACAATCAAGTGGCTATAGCCCCAAAAGATCAACACAAAATGGCCTTAGCCACAAAGTGGGGAATCTTTGCATTTCGTCTGATGCCGTTTGGGCTCACCAATGCACCTGCAACATTCCAAAGGCTCATGTGTCATGTCTTCAAAGAGTTCTTGCAAAAGAGCTTAGAAGTATATGAGGATGATCTATGTGCTCATTCCCAAGAAAGAAGATACCACATCCTTGAGCTCAGATAGATCTTCAACAAGTGTAGAGAATATCGAGTCTGTCTGAACCCAAAGAAGTGTGTGTTCATGGTCTGAGAAGGTAAAATCTTAGGTCATATTGTTTCTAAGAACGGAATATCTATAGATGAGGATAAAGTGAGAGCCATAGCGGAGCTGTCGAGGCCAAAGAATGTTAAAGAGGTACAAGCCTTTATGGGCCATTGTGGATATTACCGTAGGTTTATTCACATGTATGCAATTATAGCTAAGCCTCTTTATGCCTTGTTGACAAATTTCGAGTGGAATGATGAATGCAAAAATTCCTTCAATGAGCTGAAGAGGCGTTTGTGCACAACACCAATTTTGACCACTCCTAATTGGAATAAACCATTCCATGTCCACGTAGATGCATCCAACCATTCAATAGGATGTGTGCTAGCACAACCCACAGGTGAAGGAAATATAGATTTGCCTATAGCATATGCTAGTAGGCAATTGAATGCAGTTGAATGAAACTATACCACAACCGAGCGAGAAGGCTTAGGCATGCTCTATGCTGTGAAGAAGTTTAGGCACTATCTATTGGCCAACAAGTTCAAGTTTTTCACTGATCATCAAGCTTTATTATATTTTGTCAGTAAACCTTGCAATACGGGACGCTTAGTAAGATGGTTCCTCTTACTAATGGAATATGACTTTGAAGTGGTTGTTAGGAAAGGTAGGACCCACCTCAGGGCAGACCACCTTTCTCGCATCACTTCAAGAGAGTCACTGCAAGGAGTTTCTGATGAACTGCCCGATGCTTATCTCTTCAATTTAGAAGTTGTTCCTAAGTGGGAAAATAAGTTGGTACCAGTCCTAACCTTCGGACCAGCAAATCAAAATGTGAGAACGAACAAGGAAGAAACTGTAAAGTCAGAAAAATACCAAATATTGGTAGGAAGTATGTACAAACAAGATACAAAGGGTGTACTAGCTTGTTGTGTCGAGGATGATGAACATAGTAGTTGGTTGCAACAAGCCCATGAAGGATTGCTAGGAAGTCACTATTCTAAACAATGAACATTGCAAAATCTAAAAGGTTTATGAGTGTACTGGCCTAGTATGGACAAAGAAATACATCAGTAGATCAAGAATTGTCCAGTGTGCCAGAAGAGATCCCCAGTGGAGCATGCGATGCTTTATCACGTATCATTAATTCCAGATTGGAGTGCTCCATTGGTAGAATTTATGAAATCAGTAACACTACCGAACGAGGCTAGTCTAGCAAGAAGAGGAAGCATGGAGCAAGAGGCTCAAGACTATGCCTTAGTTGGAGAAAACCTATACCAAAGAGGAAAAGATGGTTACCTAAGATTGTGCGTTCATGAATGAGAGTATTTGAAAATCTTAGAAACTACACATAGCAGTGCTGTTGGTGGATACTTTGGTCTTGATAGAGTAATTAAGACTATCCTATTTTGAGGACTTTGGTGGCCCACTCTTCATATGGATGCACATACCTATGTGAAGAAATGCGACACATGCCAACATGCCCAATATCCAGTCAGAAAAGATGAGATGCATTTGAGACCAATGATGGGAGGATGTGCATTCTCGAAGTGGGGTATTGACTTTGTAGGTCCTATTAACCCCCTACTAGAAACTCCCATGCAGAGTACATTATTGTAGCCACAGATTACCTTACAAAGTGGGTGGAAGTAAAAGCCAAAACAAAGAATGATGCCAAACAATGGCTAAGTTCTTATTCAAGAAGTGTTCACCATATATGGGTTACCCATAGAGTTAGTAAGTGATACAAACACACACTTCTTGAATGAAGTCATTGAAAATCTTCTCCAAGAATTCATGGTGATGCATAAGAAGTTTGCCCCCTATCATCCACAAACTAATGGACAAAGCAAGAGCACAAATAAGATCCTATGTAGTATACTGACAAAACTGGTAAACAATAAACGCTCTGATTGGGACAAACAACTTCACCATGCTGTTTGGGCTTACCGAGTGGCCTACAAAATGGTACTCAATGCCACCCCGTTTCAGATGATCTTTAGACAGAATGCTGTGCTACCATTGCATTTTTTAATCCCAACTTTAAGAGTAGCACAAGAGCATGAGTGGAATGGGAACGAGTTGTCTTCCAGGTTCTTTGATCTAGAATGCTTAGGTGAGACGAGGCTATGAGCAGCTGCAGGCATCTATGCTGCAAACAAAAGGCATACTTCGATGCACACATTAAGGATGAAGGACTGAAAGAGGGAGACCTAGTGTTGGTTTATACACTAAAACAACATGCTCATAAATTGGAGAAAGTAGGATATGGACCCATGATCATTAACAGAATCTCCACTAGTGGTGCGGTTCAGTTGGCCACTCTAGAAGGTGACATCTTGCCAAACTATATCAGTGGATGCCGAGTCAAGCTATATCAAGAACCTCTTACAGAGGATATGTTAAGGAGACTCAACATGGCTAAGAAGCAAAAAGAAGAAGAATTGAGAGTTAGATAGGTAGAGGCTAGAGAGCGCATTAGGAGAAATAAGTTAAGGTGATTAGGCCTAGATGTCAACCCAAAAGCACCAAAATATCACATGGACATGTGCCAAAAATCGGGCATAAATACTTCTCGAATAATCAACCAACACCCTTTTGTGACTGTAGAGGTAGGACGAGGGAAGAGTGTAAGGACTATGTGAGCATTGGTTGACTTAGGTGCAGCAACTCGTGCAGTTAGACTTTCATACTACCAAGACATGCAATTGAACATCAAGCCCATAGAAGCCTATCTCATAGGTTTGGGAGGTGTGGAAACCCCTTGTTTGGGTGAGGCAGAACTTCCCATCTACCTTCAAGTTGTTCCAATGAAAGTCAAAATGCTAGTGTGTCACGATGAGGACCTTACAGAGCCACTTGTCTTGGGTCAAGATTGGATTTATGACCATGTAGTCAACCTGAACCTAAGAAGTCAACTTCTTCAAGTTTGGGTACAAGAACAATGCATTACATTAGAATTAGAGAATTGCATGCTCACAAATCCAGATGTCACACATTCTCTTAGTTCTTCTAGGACTAATCTTAGCAACAAAGATGTTGTATGTGTCAAAAGCTCTATGTTCCATAAGAACTCAATCATGGAAAACAAACTCAAAGACAAGCAGACTCCCCCTCTTGTGCAAGGACTAATGTCGCGACCACAACTCAACCAAAAGGCAAGCAAAACAGTACATGACATTTGCTATATCAAATAAACAAAGAGATTTCAAGAAGAAAGCAGGTTTGGGCATGAAGCAGATCTGGGTACAAAAAAGAGAGAAACCACCAGCTTTTCCACAACAATGTCCATCCAAGTGGGCCAATCACGTCAAAAGAAGGACCAAGCAACTAGGACAAGCTCAAGCACAAGGTCTGCGATAAATTTTGGTACCAAAAAAATTAGTTGCAGCTCAACTAGGGAAATTACACATGTGGGTTCCCAAAGGACTCTTATGTGCACAAAGGCCTATGCTCCTCACCATGCAAAAGGTCTCAACAAAGAAGCCAAGGAGAGAAAAGGTAAGAATTGAGCATAGAGACCAAAAGAAGATAAACTCACCTCTTTGGCAATAGTATGAAGACATGCAAAAAGGGTATGGGTTTCAAAGCCAAAAGTACCAGTAGCCTCCACAGAAACCAAAGAGCCAACCACACTGGATACCAAAGTTCAGATAGCATCCAAAGATGAAGAGGCCTAAGGTGACCTCTAGAGGGCCAAATACTATTCTAAAATCGATCCCAATGAGGAGGATTACATCATTTCAAGATCCAATCGACACCTCCAAACAAAGATTGCATCAAGTTTGCAAGTAACATCAGAAGCCTCGACCAACAACAACCATGTGCCTTTGGCATAACCATGTCTTTTGCACCATTCGGGTCATGCATTTCCAAAGTATGCATTAATATAGGGCCACATTACATGGCCGTGCATAGACACATTTGAGAATCCGAGGCACATGAGACACATTTGACACATGTAAACTATTTTATTGATATTAACCACCGTCTTCTTGTTTTATGCCATTGTTCAAAAAAAAAAAGAGAGGCAGAAGAAACAAGACCAAGTGTGCAAAGACTCTCATCAGGGAACCATAACCAAGGACATACATCAACAAGAAAGACAAGCTAATGATTAGTCACCGTGATGGGAGTACAACATGAAGAGATAAACATCGATCGACCTTTCACCATGGTAAGGATCGCCTACTTCGACAATGTTACAACCCTAATAGTTTAGGAAACCTCTTCATCAGCATACCTTTGAGCACTTTTCTCAAGACCCAATTTCTTGCACCATATTTCTTCCAATGCATTCCCCAAGTATGCATACATAGGGCAAAATTACAAGGCCATGCACAAGGCACATATTTTTTTCAACCCATGCACTAGTGCACTTACCGGGAGCTACTCATTTTGCAACTAGTCTGTTTGGATACACATCTGGAGATGAAGCTATGCCAACCATGAGGAACAAAGGGCAACCATCACATGAAGAAGAGGAAAGACTTTCAAATTGGTGTTCAAAGGATGCACTTGCAAGGTCCTATATTCTAAACTCAAGCTCTCATTTTCTTTTACCTCATGTTAAGGGATGCAAGACATCAAGGGAGACTTGGAATGCACTTTCTTCTTTCTTCTCCTCCAACACTCGAGCAAGGAATAACCAGTTGTAGATGGAGTTCACAACAATCAAGAAAAGCCCCAAGCAAAGTGTGACTGATTATGTCACAAAGATGAAGGAGATTTCAGATCAACTTGGAAGCATTGGAGAGGTAATTGAAGAGGAACAAATCATTAGACAAATCATAAATGGAATCAAAGCAGATGACGAGTAGGAATCCTTCACAATAGCCATGGGAGTAGAGATGTAATTTTTTATGATAACAAATCATGGTTTGACTATGACAGGAAAGTGAAGCTGCCTTATGACTTGGATGAAGATTTTCCATCACTTCAACCAAAGGAGCCAAAGAAAATTGATGAAAGTGATTTGGAGATTGACCTAGAAGACTTGGAAAGACTAAAGCTATGGAAGAGTGTTGAGCCCGTAAATGTCATGTTGGTCAAAGTCAACTGCAGTCAAAGTCAACAGGTCAAAGTCAACAAGGTCAAGGTCAAAGTCAACAGGTGCAAAGTCAAAGTGCGTAAGTGCAGGTGTCAAAGTGCACAGGTAGTGCACAATGAATTGTCCACAAAGGGTAAATTGGAGAAAATAGGTTGCAGGTTGCAGAGGTACTTTCTCTAATTTCCCTAAGGTTCAAAGTGTGTTTTAAAGTGTTTTGGAAGGTTCAGGTGAACCCCCCTTATGTGCAAAAGTGAAGAATTAAAAGGAAATGTGAAGGCATGTGAAGCGGCAAAGTGTACGCACAGGTGAAAGTATGGCCCCCATTAAAATTTTTGGTTTTAGACTAAAGTCACTACAGGACAAAACAGTGAGTAGTTGGCTGCCACTTGTGAGAGCAATCTTGGGACATCAAAGTGAGCACCAAGATTCACTTGCAGTTAGGAGCGTACGTGATTGACACACTCAAATCAAGGCAAGAGCCATTCTTGGACCAAGGTTAGAGTAAGCAAGAGAGCATAGGCTAAGGGGAGCAAGAGAGAGAAGTGCAAGAGTCACCAGAGTACGTCGCACAGAAGTGGAAGTGCAAGGTGCATAGAGAGGGACCAAGGATTTTGGTGCAGAGAAGTGCTAAGCTATAGTTCCCCCAAGTATCTCAAGGTCCTTTGGCAGCGTACGCTTGCCGACAGCAGGTATTCACTCCTCCCCCTTTGTGGAAGCTTGGTGCAAGGTGTGCACAAGGAGAAGCTTGAAGCAGGTGGAGGTCTCTTGCAGAGGAGGTCGGCAGCAAGAGGACATTGGGATATTGGATATTTTGTAACTGGGCACTCTGTGGGATTGTGCACAGAGGTATTGGTGTATCTTGTATTTCAAACATTGTACTTTTCTTATTGTAATCAAACGGCAGAAACTTCCAAGGTGTATTTTCTCTTTTGGTCTTTTCATTTTCTCCTACAAACCCTCAAACTCCTTCTTGTCAAAGAATCCCCCAACAAATTTGGCACGCCCGGTGGGACCTCCAAGGAGATTTGAGCATAGGAGACTATATATTGCCATTGGAGGACAATATTCCAGTGTCGACAACATTACTCCAGTAGGCCAAAAGGTACATACTTTTATCAAGTGTCTCATTTTAAGTGGACTATGAATAGCTCATGACCGCGACCCGGTCACAAACCTTGAGAATCAAGTGCAAGCAGACAAGAAGAAAGACGAACAGAAGATCATCGAGTCCACTTTCATCGACTTCATCGGTAGGAAGCATGGCAGGACAGGTGGACCTAGAAATCTTGCTCTCCAGATTAAACATAAAATTTCCCTCCTTCAGGGGTTTAGCCCAGGAGGACCCAGATGAGCACATTCGACGATTTCTTGCATTATGTAAGACTAGGGGGCTAATGGGTAGGGAAGATGCTTTCTTGATACTCTTCCCCGCCACATTGGAAGGACTGGCAGACAAGTGGTTTAGCCAGTTTGCTGAAAATCACTTTACCTCTTGGGATTTGATGAAAGAGGCCTTTAAGAATCAATTTCAGCATGGCAACACGGCTGAGATCATTATAGAAGAATTGGAAAACTTAAAGTTGGGTCCAGGAGAGAAGTTCCCCGAATTCGTGACCAGGGCCAAAGCATTAATGGCTAAACTACCGGATCCACCACACGACTTCTTTGTCAAGAAGTGGTTAGCCAAACCCTTACCTGTGGTCACCCAATGCAAAATAAAAGAGTTAGTGCTACCTACAGCCTCCATAGAGGAGTTCATCACCACGGCTACAAGACTGGAGCAAATAAGGCACCAATATGGGACAACTTCTTCACCACCAACATATGGTACAGAGATGGAGGATCCAGTGACCCAGCTGAGGAGGGAGTTGGAGGGCTTAAAGAGAAATAAGCCCTACAAAGAGGAGGAGACTGCTGTGGCTCAATTGAGAAGGGAGATTGAAGCACTCAAGCTTCAAAAGGAAGAGGAGGCCCAAGCAGAGGAATTAGCTCAGCTGCGACAGGAGTTGCAGGAGCTCAAAGGAGGGGGCATCAAGAGTGGTCTTTGGTGTTCCATGTGCAGCAAACAAGGGCATATAGTAAGTGAGTGTCCTCTGTTAAGTGTAACTTGCCAATTATGCAGGAAGGTTGGCCATGAGGCCCATGAATGCCAATCAAGGGGAATGCCTGCAACGACATACTGGACACAAGGAGGACCCCTGCCACCAGCAAATGTAATGGCAGCTGCACCCAATCAAGGTAACACTTATAACCCTAGACAGAGGGATAATTTTGGAAATGGGCCTAGAAGGCCAATTATTTGTTTCAGATGTGGGGAATGTGGGCACTATCAAAGTAGGTGCACCCTACCAGAAAATGCCCCCCCTTGCAGAAACTGCCCAGAGGCCAGAGACCACTACACAATTTGTTGTCCTAAGAATCAAGCCTCTTCATCTGGGCCCCACATTCAAATGATTTCCGTGCAGGAAGAAGAAATGGCAAATCAAGTTAAGGTGCCATCACCATCTACCAGGGTGGTGCAGTTAGAGGAAATTGACTCTTTTACCGTGCAGACAAGAAGCAAGGGGAAGGCTCCAGTGGACAGGGGTCAAGAATCATTGATTAATGGATTAAACAGAGACAAAGGTGTGTCTGAAGACCAAGCCACCACAAGTGCAGACACAAGGCAAAAGGAAAATTGCAAAGGTACCAGTGATGCCATAGGACATGCATTCAGCAGGGCTCATGAGGAGTTGGATAAGTCAAATGGAGCCCAAGCTCTTAAGGAATCAGAAGCCTCCAGACTGCTCAAGTCCATGAAAAAGGAGGTTAGTATTTTTGATTTAATAAGGATGGATGGGAAGTTCAGGTCAGAACTCTTGCAGATAATTGATGAAATGTCCACAACAAGCTTAGTGGCAAAAGCTGCTGTTATGCATAAAGATAAATATGTAGGGGAAGCACCCCTCACAGATTACAAGAGCCCTTGGCTAACCATTTCTATTAAAGGTCATGAGTTTCAAGGAGTTATTGTGGATGGTGGTTCTGGCATTAACTTGATGCCTGAATATACCATGAAAAAGATTGGACTATACCCTTCACAACCTGCCAACTTCACTGTAACAATGGCAGACCAAAGCATAGTAAGGCCTATGGGAGTGGTTCCTGGAGTCCCAATCAGGATACAAGGTACTATCTTTAACTTGGACTTTGTTGTTTTAAGGCTGCCACAGGTAGAAGGAAGCTTCCCACTGTTAATTGGGAGACCTTGGTTAAGGCATGCCAATGTGCTGCATGATTGGGGCAAGGACACAATGTGGGTAAAGCAAGAGGGAAAAGAGTTGCAGCAGATAATTTTAGAAGAAGGCCCAGATAATCAGAAAAATACTAGCATGATGCAGACAATCGGTATTTGTATGGAAGAAGAAGTGGTGGACAACCCAGAAGCAGACCTATTTGAAAGAGCAGATTTATATGAAGATGAAAACATGTTGGCTTGGCTCAATGCAGAAGACCCATCCTCCTGCTATGGAATTTTTCCAAACTCAAGTATAGAAGAAGCATATGAAGAAAAAGAGGAAATCACTCAGGTTGAACCAGTAGCAGTCAAAGGCCATAGCAAAGAGAAGAAAAGCAAAGTCCTTACATGCAGCAGTGATAAAGCTACTCAAATTCATATATCAATGGCCACTTTTTTATGGATTCTGGTATGGCTATCATCTGTTATTTCAATTCTTATGGTAGCAAGTGCAAGGCTTTACAAGAATGTGGAAGTTGCTACTGCAAGTATTTGGGAACATAGGGTTCCACTGGATGAAGAAGCTGGAATAGTAAAATTAAAATTTTGCAAATCATATCATAAAGTTGCTGGAGGAGATAACATTCTAATGAAGGATTTAGGGTACCCCTCTCAGATGGCCAGGGTGCCCCAGGAGAAGACTAAAGCAACGAAGTGCAGTACAAATGCAGATTATGGAGGAGTCTCTCTCAGTCAACAATACAAGGCTCAAGGCCTATTATCAAGCCAACTGAAGTTTTATGGATCACTGGACCCTGCAAAAATTGTCCAGGTTGTACATAGTCTTCTCTCGTCATTTTTACTTAAGTTTTAGTAGTTTTCTTATCCATTTCATGCTTGTTTCTTGAGGTTTTAGCAAATTTAGCAGTCATTTCATCCACTTTGCAAAGGCACAAATTTTGGAATTTTTTAGAAATTTTTTCAGATTTTTTCAGGCATTTTTTTGGACTTTTTCTAGTATTGTCGCCTTTTTCATGTGACTTTTTATTGCCCAATTTGAGGAATAAATGGAGGGTCTCTGTGGTTTGATGAAGGATTTTAGGCTCAACATGTAGAAAATTTCATCAGAATTTTTTCAGAATTTTTTTAGAATTTTTTGGCCAATTTTTGGCATTTTTTTCAGATTTTTCCTTGATTTTTCTCTAAATTGGGCTATTTAAAAATATATTAAAAAAAAAAAAAAAAAGACCCCTAGGGAATTTGCGGGTTCCCAAAAAAAAAAAAAAAAAAAAAAAAAAAAAATCCCCCCAGCCCCCCCCCCCTCCCCCCCCCTCCCCCCCCCCCTCCCCCTCCCCCCCCCCCCCCCCCCCCCCCCCCCCCCCCCCCCCCCTCCCCCCCCCCGCCCTCCCCCCCGCCCCCCCGTTCTGCCAGCCCCCCCCCCCCCCCTCTATTTTCTTTTTATTATTATTATTATTATTTTTTATTTATTTATTTTATTTTATTTTATTTTATTTTTATTAATTTTTATCTTTTATTTATTTTAGTTTATTTTATTTTCTGTCTGAGCATTGAAAACGAAAAAAAAAAAAAAAAAAGAGCGATCATTTTTATTTTTATTTTTATTTTTATTTTATTTTACTTTATTTTTTTTTATTTTTTCATGGCTCAAAGCTATTGGCTCTGGATTGTGCCTCGGTTGGCTGTTTTTTACAAAAATGGAGTCATTTTCATGTTTTTTGGCACCTATGAACTCAGTTTTTGAATTTCTTTTTACAAATTCCCACTTTTTGTATGACTTTTGGTCTGAAACCACATGTTTTGAACACCTTTATCACATGTTTTTATTTCACAACATTGTCCAAATGATCTATTCTCACCTTGTCTTACCTTATGTTTAATAATCTCCCATATGTACCCTCTGTAGCCCTCCGGTTTGTTCACATTAGCCTCCTCCCGACCCCTGATTCCTACTCCCCATCCCTCCCTTTACCAATATGCCCAGCCACATCCTTTCCCCTCCCTACCCCATCCATATTCACACCCTCAGCCCTCCCTTCCCCTTCCTTTCTCCCCTTCCATTGCCCCCCCTTTTTTTGCTTTTCCATTCCAAAATCCCACTTTTGGTTCTTCTCTGGGGCTTGTTCTCTCCTGTTTTGGTGGAATTGGTTGCTGCTCAGATGTCCTATTCAAGTTTTTGCGGCTATATCTTCATCGTGATCAAAGTTTAGCTATCGCTCTCCGGGACGGAGAGCACATTAGGTGGTGGGCAACTGTTGAGCCCATAAATGTCATGTTGGTCAAAGTCAACTGCAGTCAAAGTCAACAGGTCAAAGTCAACAGGTCAAAGTCAACAAGGTCAAGGTCAAAGTCAACAGGTGCAAAGTCAAAGTGCGTAAGTGCAGGTGTCAAAGTGCACAGGTAGTGCACAATGAATTGTCCACAAAGGGTAAATTGGAGAAAATAGGTTGCAGGTTGCAGAGGTACTTTCTCTAATTTCCCTAAGGTTCAAAGTGTGTTTTAAAGTGTTTTGGAAGGTTCAGGTGAACCCCCCTTATGTGCAAAAGTGAAGAATTAAAAGGAAATGTGAAGGCATGTGAAGCGGCAAAGTGTATGCACAGGTGAAAGTATGGCCCCCATTAAAATTTTTGGTTTTAGACTAAAGTCACTATAGGACAAAACAGTGAGTAGTTGGCTGCCACTTGTGAGAGCAATCTTGGGACATCAAAGTGAGCACCAAGATTCACTTGCAGTTAGGAGCGTACGTGATCGACACACTCAAATCAAGGCAAGAGCCATTCTTGGACCAAGGTTAGAGTAAGCAAGAGAGCATAGGCTAAGGGGAGCAAGAGAGAGAAGTGCAAGAGTCACCAGAGTACGTCGCACAGAAGTGGAAGTGCAAGGTGCATAGAGAGGGACCAAGGATTTTGGTGCAGAGAAGTGCTAAGCTATAGTTCCCCCAAGTATCTCAAGGTCCTTTGGCAGCGTACGCTTGCCGACAGCAGGTATTCACTCCTCCCCCTTTGTGGAAGCTTGGTGCAAGGTGTGCACAAGGAGAAGCTTGAAGCAGGTGGAGGTCTCTTGCAGAGGAGGTCGGCAGCAAGAGGACATTGGGATATTGGATATTTTGTAACTGGGCACTCTGTGGGATTGTGCACAGAGGTATTGGTGTATCTTGTATTTCAAACATTGTACTTTTCTTATTGTAATCAAACGGCAGAAACTTCCAAGGTGTATTTTCTCTTTTGGTCTTTTCATTTTCTCCTACAAACCCTCAAACTCCTTCTTGTCAAAGAATCCCCCAACAAAGAGCAAAGGTAAAGTAAAGATGCAAGATGCTACATATGGAAGCTCACATCAGCCACTTATAAGATCTTCAAGGGAGAAGAAGAAAACAGAGAGATATGGTTATGATACTTTTTTGGTAACCAAGCACTCAATCTACATTGCAAAAGATTCAACCAATGAAGAACCTATGACATGTGAAGAAGCACAAAGCAAGAAAGCTTGGAGAGATGCAATGGATAAAGAAATCGAAGCCTTGAACGAGAATGACACTTGGGAGCCTGTACGTAACAAGTCATCTAAAATCAAGAGGAATCCAGATGGAAGTATAAATAGACATAAAACATGGTTCATTGCTAAAGGTTTTGCTCAAAAACATGGTATTGATTATGAGGAGACTTTCTCTCTTGTTGCAAAAATGCCTACAATTAGGGTTCTCATTAGTCTTACTGCATCTAGAAATTGGAAGCTCTATCAACTTGATGTAAACAATGCTTTCTTAAATGGATGGGTTTCTGAGGAAGTGTATATGGGACAACCTCCTGGATATGAGGATGCACATAATCCTAACTATGTATGCAAATTAAAGAAATCCTTGTATGGATTGAAGCAAGCTCTAAGAGCTTGAAATTTGATATTGGTGACTTATTTGTAGGACCAAGGATTCAAAGCTAGCAAGGCGGATACCTCTTTGTTCATAAAGAGGAATGGATATGAAGTGATCTATCTATGTGTGTATGTTGATAATATTATTATCATAGGGAATGATCTTGAAGGAATCAAACACGTAAAGAATCAAATGAAGGAGGAGTTCAAAATAAGCGATCTTAGACCACTCACTTATTTTCTTGGATTGGAGTTAATGTACACAGGTTCAAGTATATACATCACACAAAGGAAGTATGTGCATGACATGCTCATCAAGTTCAAGATGGAAAACACCAAGTGTGCAGGTATACCTATGGAGCAAAATCATAAGCTTAATGCTTATGAAGGAGATCCAATTGAAGACATCATAAGCTATCAAAACTTGGTTGGGAGTTTGAACTATGCAACATGTTGAAGAATCACTCACTAATTAGACATAAAGACCTGAAGATATATGAAAAACGAAGAAAGATGAAGAGAAGTAGAAACAAAGCAGTTAGAAAATCAAGCCTTAGTGAAGGGACAAATTCACAACTGTAATATAGTTCACTGAAACTTCCAAAAGTATGAGTGTTTGAATCTCAGATCAAAATGTATATAAGAGAGTTGAGAGAGTGTTTAAAGGGGAGGAGAAGAAGGAGAAGATAGAGCTCCCAAGAGTGTAGAGAAGCATCTGTAGTAGACGCAAGAGTGAGTATGTAAAGATGAATAATAGAACCTGAATAGTCGGGTATTCATCTGAGAGAGATGGTAAGGAGAAACTACTCAGCATAGGAGAGTTTTCCATGGCTATGAGCGAAGTGAGGCCAAGCCATTTTTGTACACATCTTCTCTAATAGAAAACACATGTTCATGTGGAAAGATATGAGCGCATTCTTCTCGTATGAAGAAATCTAAGTGATTCTCATGTTACTGTGAAAGTTAGTTAACAGTTTTAGTTCTTCTCAGTAAACGTTTTTCGGTACTTCTATAAGTTAGATCTCGTAGTACAGTGTAAAGTTTTTTATAAGTCATAGCTCATCTTGAAGCTAGGAGTCTGAACTACAAACTGATCAAAGAGTTTGGTGAAACGGGACATGTACACACAGTATAGTGTTTGACCGTAAAGGCATCCAAAACTGGTGAAGTTTTTCCTCAAACTTCAGATAGAGTTCATTTTCTGAAGGAAGCTCAGGTATTACTTCCTTACTTCAATCACAAACATTTGAAGTAATTACAAACAAAATTGCAGATGATTCCAGTAAGATTATGGTGACAGTCCGGTAGCAATCCGATGAAGTTTCGGTGAGATTCCAGTGAGTTCAAAACATAGTTTTGATACAGTTAAGTGGTTGAAAGATTATCTAATAGTAAGCAAGCACAAAATTGTAATGTTTGAAGTAAATCAGATCAGAATTGAAGCCTGAAGAAAAGGCAAAGTTTCCTGTAAAGTGAATTTTTGAATTTCACTAAATACAGTTGTAAAGTTTTTAGTTTCAGGAAGTTTGCTAAACTATTGATGATTATAGAGGTAATCTAACATCACTTTAGTTTAGTTCTTGTGATGTGGAAAATTCCGTAGTATAGCTTAGTTTCAAGCTTCTTGCCGCGTCGTCAAGAAGTGGTATCAGAGCAAAAAAGGTTCTCAAGAGTAAACGGAAGTAAAGATATAAGAGAATTTGAAGAATTCTTCATTGGAAAGGTGAAAGCTGAGGTGATCAAGAGCAAATGGAATTAGAGAAGCATTCTGAAGTCATTCTCAAGGGTAAAGATTTACAAAAGGTAAAATCCTTTAACGTTATACTCACCGACAGTAACAGAAACAAGAAGATTATGGCAGATCACATTTCTATTGACAAATTGGACAGCGATAACTATCCCGCATGGGTAATGCGAATGGAAGCCTTACTTATGAGTAAGGACTTAATGATATATGTGATAAGAGAAAAAAAGAGCCTACTTTTGGAGACGATAGTCAACCAAAGAAAGAAGAACTAGAAGCCTTGAAGCTGTGGTAGAAGAAAGATGGAACGGCAAGAGCATATATTTACAATTCCATTACAGATCATTTCTTACCACACATTAGAGGTCTGGAGAAAGCGGAAGACATATGGAGTGCATTGGAAGATCATTTCCAAAACACTACCAAAGCTAGGAAGGCTAGCTTATGGTAAGAATTTACAACGTTCAAGAAAAAGCAAAGTCAAAGCATTAGTGATTATGTCACTAAAATGAAGGACTTGGCAGACAGTCTTGGATCTATTGACGAAGATATCAAATATCACAGGTTAATAGTGCAAGTGCTTGCAGGATTAAGAGGAGATGAAAGGTGGAAACCTTTTGTACTCTCAACTGAACTTTCGTTAAATCATTTTGTACTAGATTTAAATCAGTTGCTTGGACTAATGCTAACATTTGAGCAAGATTTGAAGACAGATGGAGATAAAGGACAAAGTTTTTCTATGTACGCAAAGAATAAGAAGAAAGGTGATAAAGGTAAAGAAAAAGATGAAGAAGAGATGACTATTCAAGCAAATTATGCAAGAGGAAGAGGTAATGCCAGAAGTAAAAGCAGAGGTAATACAAAAGGAAGAGGTAATCATAATAAAAAGAAGACTTGTTGGATCTGTGGATTAAGCAATCATTTGGCTCATGATTGCTGGCATAATTCTCAAGGATCAATTCAGAATCAGAATAACAATAGCAGAGGCAGAAGTGGAAGATATCAAAGAGGAAGACAAAGCCAAAGAGGCGGATATGGTAGAGGTGGAGCAAGAAGTTGGGGAAAGAATTAGTCTTACAACACTACCTACTACAACTATGCGAATGATACAAAGAATGACAGTCATACAACGTTGATGATGAATTCGATAAGCATGTCAGAGAATGAAGACCTCAAGGTATTCTATATTGACTCTGGTTGTTCAAATCATTTGTCAAGAAATATAGAATTGTTATTAGAACTGGAAGGAGGAATTTCAAATCATACAGTACAAACTGGTGATAACACAAAACATAATGTGAGGTCAATTGGAAAAGTGAAGTGCAAGAATGGAGCTGACCTACTAACAAATGTTTTGTATGTTCCAACAATCCAAAAAAATCTGATCAATGTGGGTCAGATAGTAGAGAAAGGTTTTCAAGTCAGGTTTACAAATCAAGGAGTATTTGTTGAAGATCCAGAGAATGGATACAATCAAGTTGTCTATGGTAAAAAGGAAGGTAGACTTTTTACTCTTAAAGTGCAAGGGAATGTTGGTCAAGCTTTGATCACACATGGTGATAAAGCATTTACAGAATTAGACCTCTCGCATAAGAGATTAGGACATTTTAATGAAAAAGGAATCAAAACTATGGTGGAGAAACAATCTGTAAAAGGATTACCAAATATGAAGAATCAACGTATGATTCACAAATGCGAAGCCTATCAGATGGGAAAAGCCCACAGGTTACCATTTCAGAAGAATGGTTATAAACACGATGGTTTGCTAGAACTCATACATACAGATGTATGGGCATCGAAAAAAGAAGGATCTATCAGTGGGTCAAGGTATTATGTTCTTTTTATTGATGATCCAACAAGATGGATAACTCTTTATGTTTTGAAAGAGAAGTCAGAAGTGTTTGGAGCTTTCAAGCATTTTCATGCATATGCTGAAAGACTTACAGGACAAAAACTCAAAAGACTAAGGTCTGATGGAGGAGGAGAATATTTTTCTCGAGAATTCAATGATTATCTGTGGAATGCAGGTATCAAAAGAGAAATAACTTGCAGGTATACACCGCAACAAAATGGAGTAACAGAAAGAAGAAACCGAACTCTAGTTGAGTTTGCAAGAGCAATGTTAAAGGAGAAGAATTGTCCAAACTATCTTTGGGCCAAGGCTGTAAATACAGCAACATATCTGTCAATAGATTACCATGTAAAGCTTTAAATGGGATGAACCCTTATGAAGCTTGGTGGGGTAAGAAACCAACACTTGATCATTGTAAAGTGTTTGGATCAGTTGCTTATGCTTATGTACCATCACAACTTAGACATAAGCTTGAACCAAAAGCTGAAAAATATGTGTTCATCGGATATGATGAAAAGTAGATGGGTTATAGGTTATGGAGTCCGTTAACCAAAAAATTTATTGTTTCCAGAGATGTGACATTTGATGAAGAGAAGAGTTGGTATGCAGATAAAGAGCATAACGATGAAACATTTGAAGAAGAGGTAAGAAGAATTGAAAAAGGTAAATCACATATGAAGGTAAATGGAGATGAAGATCATATGCAGGCAAGTACATCCAGGATCGGATCAATTATGAGGAATGAAGATGGACCGAGTTTTGATGAAGAAGTGTATTCAGATACACATGAAGAATATGAACCAAAAAGGTCAAACAGAGTAAGGAAACAACCAACAAGGTATTCCTATGATACTTCTTATTTGACTCAGAAAAACTATGCTTACTTAGTAAAGGAAGATGAAGAACCTTAGAATTATAGTGAAGCAAAAGGTAATGAAAAATGGGAAGAAGCAATGAAGGAGGAGTTCAATGCGCTGGAGGAGAATAAGACTTGGGATCTTGTTCCAAAACCAAATGGTAAGAAAGTGATTGGAAATAAATGGGTTTACAAAGTTAAGAAGCTTGTAGATGGAAGAATAGCCAGATACAAAGCTAGACTGGTAGTCAAAGGCTATGCTCAGATGCATGGCATAGATTATGATGAGACATTTAGTCCGGTGGCAAAGATGTCAACCATAAGGACATTGATTGCTATAGCAGCATCAAAAGGATGGAAGCTAAGTCAGTTGGATATAAAGAATGCATTTTTAAATGGATATATATCAGATGAAGTCTATATGGAACAACCTGAAGGGTTTGTAAGTTCGAGTAACCCAAATCATGTTTGCAGATTAAGAAGAGCACTCTATGGATTGAAGCAAGCTCCAAGAGCTTGGAATTACAGACTTGTGAAGTATCTCAATGACCTTGGATACCAAAGTTCAAAGGCAGATGCAAGTTTACTCATTAAGAGAACAGATGAAGGTAGGATCTACATTTGTATTTATGTAGATGACATTATAATCACAGGTACCTCAGATGAAGGAATCAAGGAGGTAAAGAGATTGCTTGAAAAAGAGTTCAAGATCAGTGATCTAGGAAAGTTATCATACTTTCTTGGAATGGAAGTTACATATACAGATCATGGTGTATATGTTTCACAAAAAAGATATCTCCTAAACTTACTAAAGAAGTTTAACATGGAGAATTGCAGAGAAGCCTCAACACCACTTGAGGTCAATTATAAACTCAGCAAATATGATGGTGCAGAGTTTAAAGATATGAGAAAGTATCAATGTTTAGTGGGAAGCTTGATTTATGCTACGCTAACAAGACTAGATCTTAGTTATGCAGTAGGAGTTCTCTCACAGTTCATGCATTGTCCGAACGATCAACATTGGGTTGTAGGACAAAGAGTTCTTAGATATATCAAAAGAACTATAAAAGAAGGATTATATTATCCTTTTACATCAGATATAAAGCTGAGAGCATACAGTGATTCAGACTGGGTAGGAAGTCAAGATGACAGAAGGTCAACACATGGGTATATGATATACCTAGGAGATAAGCTTGTAAGCTGGTGTTCAAAGAAGCAGCATACAGTGGGTTTATCGTCAACAGAAGCAGAATATAAAGGACTTGTGGAAGCAGCTAAAGAAGTGATATGGATGCAGACCTTGTTCAAAAGCATGGGTATTGATCAAGGTACACCTATCATACATGGAGATAATATGAGTTCGTTGTATCTTGCAGCAAATCCAGTATTTCATGCAAGAACAAAGCATATTGAGATTCAATATCATTTCCTGAGGGAAAAGGTAATGGAGAAGGAGATTGAAATAGTATTCACTCCTACAAAAGATCAGATTGCAGATAGTCTGACAAAGAGCTTGGATGGAGTAAAGACAAGCAGATTCAAAGAAATGTCAGGCTTGGATGGAGTAAAGACAAGCAGATTCAAAGAAATGTCAGGAATAAAAGAAAAGAAGAATATGTGAAAGATCAGAGGATGCAAATTAGTGATGGGGAGCTGTTGAAGAATCACTCACTAATTAGACATAAATACCTGAGGATATATGAAGAACAAAGAAAGACGAAGAGAAGCAGAAACAAAGTAGTCAGAAAATCAAGCCTTGGTGAAGGGACAAATTCACAACTGTAATATAGTTCACAGAAACTTCCAGAAGTACGAGTTTTTGAATCTCGGATCAAAATGTATATAAGAGAGTTGAGAGATTGTTTAAAGGGGAGGAGAAGATAGAACTCCCAAGAATGTAGAGAAGCATTTGTAGTAGACGCAAGAGTGCGTATGTAAATATGAATAATAGAACCTGAACAGTCGGGTATTCATCTGAGAGAGATGGTAAGGAGAAACTTCTCAACATAGGAGAGTTTTCCATGGCTATGAGCGAAGTGAGGCCAAGCCATTTTTGTACACATCTTCTCTAACAGAAAACACATGTTCATGTGGAAAGATTTGAGCGCATTCTTCTCGTATGAAGAAATCTAAGTGATCTTCATGTTACTGTGAAAGTTAGTTAACAGTTACAGTTCTTCTCAATAAACGTTTTCCGGTACTTCTATAAGTTAGATCTCGTAGTACAATGTAAAGTTTTTTATGAGTGATAGCTCATCTTGAAGCTAGGAGTCTGAACTACAAATTGATCAAAGAGTTTGGTGAAACAGGACATGTACACACAGTATAGTGTCTGACCGTAAAGGCATCTAGAACTGGTGAACTTTTTCCTCAAACTTCAGATAGAGTTCATTTTCTGAAGGAAGCTCAGGTATTACTTCCTTACTTCAATCACAAACATTTGAAGTAATTACAAACAGAAGCTCCGGTGAGATTCTAGTGAGTTCAAAACACAGTTTTGATACAGTTAAGTGGTTAAAAGATTATCTAACAGTAAGCTAGCACAGAATTGTAAAGTTTGAAGTAAATCAGATCAGAATTGAAGCCTGAAGAAAAGGTGAAGTTTCTTGTAAAGTGAATTTTTGAATTTCACTAAATACAATTGTAAAGTTTTTAGTTTCAGGAAGTTTGATAAGCTATTGATGATTATAGAGGTGTTCTAACATCACTTTAGTTTAGTTCTTGTGATGTGGAAAATTCCGCAGTATAGCTTAGTTTCAAGCTTCTTGCCGCGTCGTCAACACAACACAACAAGGGTGGATATATGCTATAGTGTTAGCATATTGAGTCAGTTTATGCATAAGCCAAGAAGAACACATATGGAAGCGGCCAAGAGAGTCCTCAAGTACCTAAAGGGGACCATGAATGAAGGTTATTTTAATCCATTTACTTCAAATATTGAGCTAAAGGCCTACTCAGATGCAGATTGGGCCGGATCTAAAGATGATAGAAGAAGCACATCCGGGTATGTATCATTTGCACATTTAAAAATCATCTCTTGGTCATCCAAGAAGCAACCAATAGTGGCATTATCTTCTACTAAAGCCAAACATAGAGGTTTGGCTAATGCAATTCAAGAACTCATGTGGTTAAAATCTTTGTATACATATCTTAGACTTCATTCTTCAACACCTCACATTTTTGGTGACAACACAAGCTCACAACATCTTGCAGCTTATCCAATATACCATTCTAGAACCAAGCATATTGAAGTCCACTACCATTATGTAAGGGAGAAGCTAATGAGCAAGGATATTCAACTATCCTATGTCTCTACAGATATGGAATTTGCAAACATGTTGACTAAAGCTCTTGATGGTACAAAATTGAGTAGATTCAAGTTGATGATTGGCTTGCAGGAAATCAAGGACAATTGAAGACTTATTTTGAGGCCAAGCATGTTAGCTTTGAGGGGGAGCTGTTGGTGCATTTTACCCAAGCCTACATGCTTGATATGATTTGATTTATGTTCATTTTGTAGTCATATGTGTAGATATATGAACACCTCTTGTAAAAGAGTATCTTTTATCTCTTCTAATTGTGAAAGAAAGAATGGCTTAAGTCATCCATGATGTAAAAAGGAAATTCATGGCTCTGACTACCTAAAACCACAAATCCATCAGCCGAGAGCATATCTCCTAATTCTTAGCATCACTTTTGGGTGAAGTTATTTGAATTTAAATTCAAAACTACCTCCAAAAGTAGCTATAAAAAGAGGAGAAGGAAGTCGCCATTAGGGAGCTTGATTCCTGGTCATTTCATGTTCATTTGTAGAGAATGAAGAGCTTACTCCATAGCTCTATTATTCTACTCCCATTATGCAAGTACTTATTGCCAATGTGATTGTAATTATATGTGAATCTATATATTCATCATTTACTTCTTCTCTGTTTTATTCTCTGCTATACTCACTCAGAGCAGTAACTTTAGAAGCTCATATCTCGGGCAATACATAGCTGTTTTTAGATTTTTAAAGTGCATTAGATTTCTCTTAAAGTCTAGTGTATGATCACAAAATTTCATGATCATTGGATTTACGATTTGTGAGAAAGTTGTGTTTTTCTATACACTAATCGCATCTCTGTAGAGCCCCGAAAATGGCGAGAGTGTTTGAGATTTTGCTAAATCTTTTTTTCAATGCTTAGTTGATCAATTGAAGTGTTTTAAATTGTATTAGCAAGATATCTACGTCTATTTGCTATGTCAAAAAGAAAGTTTTCTAATTCCTACCAAGTTGAGAGCACTATTCACTTTTTCTAGTAAGTGTATGTACAAAAATAACAAGTTTTGGGAGCTAGTCATTTTGCAACTAGTATGTCTTGACTCAAACTTTTGAGATACTTGTTCTAAAACGCTTGGCTGATTTAAATAATGCTCCTTGCTTGAGCATCCTTCTTCATCCATGTCTTTAAATCTGAGAGCTCTTCCCTAGTTGGAACACTAGGATCCCTAAACTTTGGTTTCTCTTCTTCACCTGTGATGTATCCTATCAAATATTTGCTCATAAGATGAGCTTCCATCCTCATTGACTAAGCAAAATAATTTTCTCTATCCAATTTCTCTATCTAAAGAGAATCTCCCATCCTGTCTTCACCTATGCAATAAATTCTTCAAGCTTTGTGAATAATGAATGTACCTTTACTTTAAATGTAGTTCCTTTTGATCTTCTTAATAGCTTCAGGCCTCCTTCTCTAGCTTTCACTTCAAACATTCACCTTTTGAATCTTCAAAGTTTGATTTCTGTATAACTACAATAGTCGGGGTCCTCCTTTCTTCAATTCTGATAACTCCTACTCTGATACCACTGATGGAGAGTGTTAATATCCAAAAGAACATGTTATCCTTGATGTTAGAGCACCTCTATATCAAGAAAAACTCAAAACCTCAACCAATTTTGGAAGACCAATACTAAATTACCAAATTTTGAACTAATTGTGAACAAACTGAATACACAGAAAGTCTGCTTCACTTAATTTACTCATTGACTAATCAAATGTGCAAAGTTTTCAATCAAACCTTGTAGAAGGTATCCCCTAAATATTTTCCACCTTCTCCAAGTTAAAATCCTCAAAAGATTAAGTAAATCTTGAGATTTGATTCAAACATTGTACCTATGTTTGAAACTGCTCTTTTGTGTAGTCGACTTTGACACCTGGAACTTCTAATGCATGGTTCTCCCAAAGTCGACCCCATTTATTCAAATGCTTTTAGCCACAAGTAGCTTACCTTTGAACTTAAAGAATGAGTGCTTATTTGCTCAAAAATTTACACTCTAGAAGGAGATACAATCAAAACATTGACCATTGGGATTGCACCTGTTTGTATCTTCACTTTCCATATTTACACATATAAATGTTCCTACTCACCATTCTCTCAGATTGATTATAATTAGATTCTCAAAAATTGTATAGAGGTCACTCAAATATAGAATTAGACTTGCACAAAAGCATTCCTCAAGAGGATAAGCACAGAAGGAGCACTAAGCAAAAGATCGAGGTGCAATTTTCCAGATTCTCTTCTACTATGATAAAGTATACATCTGATGAGTGATTTCCTTCTTCTTACCCTCTAAGTCTTCTGATGACTTCTAATTCATGCCATACATGATCTCCTCTACTTGTAATACATCTATATCATGTATATATAGATGTTTACATCTCGACTCATCAAAGATACAAAGTTTCTATAAACTAATTTCAAAATCAGAGTACATGTATATACAAGTCTTCAACTTCTGATCATGCACTAAACTCCAAGCCTCTTATGATCTTTGCTTCATTCGTTGAATTCAAATCTTTGTCCAAATCAACAATTGATGGTTGACCTGCACCAACAGATTTGTTGTGCTCCAAGCTTGTTCTTCTTCCTTGTGCTATTTGCATGCTTTTGTAGACCTCAAACTCCAACAATTGGTATCAAAATAGGTCATTGCTTCATCTAGGGCACCCCTGTGTTCATAGTCTTAGAATCGCACAAAAGTTGGTGAGCATATGGAAGGTGATTAGGAATTCAAAACAACTTTGTTGTGTGGTGTCAAAATCTTGTTCTGAGCTCATTTCGGTCTAAAAGTAGTGATGTATTCTATATGTTGGCTATTGAGGATAAGTTGGATGGTACCAATTACCCATTATGGGCATATATGATACATCATGTATTGGTTGCAAAAGGAATCTCGAATATTGTGCAAGGTGTTGAAAAACATACTAGGACAATTGCAAATATAGTTGCTCAAGGTGATGTGGATGGCATTCAAGATGACGTTCTTCAAGTTCTTGTTCATGTTGCGATTCGAGCTACACTTACTGTAGAGAATATTCATATCAGAGTTTTCCTTCTACTCTTCGATTGATGATGAAAGGCAATCCAAATGACTTAACATTTGAGGAGTTAGTCTCTGTTTTGTTGCAAGAAGATCATCTAGGTAGAACATGTCCATTATGTGTGTTACAGATCAAGCTTTCCTAGCCAGTCTGAATGGCAAAGGTAAATGGAGCTCATCTACTAGTAAGCAGAAATCTACTAATTTTGCACAATCAAAGAAGGATGACATAGAAAAAAAAGAAAATAGAAAAGCATAAAATATTTTGCAAATATTATAAAAGAAATGATCATTTCATAAAGAGTTGTCCAAAACTAAGGCAAAGAAAAAAGAGACTGGAATGGTTGTTGTAGAGGCCTCTACACCCAAATCAGAGTCTACAAATCTTGAAAAATGAAGAATGATCCTTTACTACTATTACCACTTATGACCCATCTTCTCATGAACTGTGTAGGTCAGTAGTAGACTCAAATGTTTGGTACTGGGGCAACCAAACATATTACCTTGCAATCAAGTTTCTTCACTTCATTTGATCCTATCTCTACAGGAAAATATTATCACATGTGCCAACAACTGTTTGAGCTCTCAAATAAGCCATGGAACCTAATTTTTTAACTAGGATGGACACTAGTATGGAGAGGGCCAAAGCTAGTCAAAAACTATAAAAAAAGACAGAGAGCTCATTTTTGGGGTTAGCTAATTGGAGAGTGAACTTAATCTTGAGCATTGTATTCTTTCTTGGAGCTTCCCAATAGAAGATTCCATTGTTCCACTCTTTGTCTGCCTTGTGTGCATGTGTGTGTGTATGTGTGTGCATGCTTGTGTGCTTCTCACTCATTCAGTTGTGCACTTCACTTGCTCACGGTCATCATACCCTCCTCACATCTTCCCGAATTGACAATTATGAGGTGGATTGCCTCACGTTGGTACTTGCCATTTGCTAGAGTGACACCAAATTTGGTGATGTTGCTGAGGATCGAGCTTTGAGGATGAGGGTGTGATGGTAAGATGTAGAGATGTGATGTTGAAATCATAGGTAATTTCTTACTTTTTACTCTTCTACCTACTTCATCATCATCACCACCATCTCTAGTCTCCATCTCCTTCCATCATCATCTTCACCATCTCGGTCATATCCCCGCATCCCATCTCCATTTCCTCATTTCACTAGTGTGCGTGTGAGAGAGAGTGAATTTGTGTGCTTTGTTTTTGCATGTTTCTTGAGTGTTCTTATAGGTAGGAGCATCCAGAACAGCTGTAGCAACTCCAACATGTATAAAAGAAATTACTGCATAGGTCCCAGGGCATTGACCTCTGTCCATCACAACAAACAAAAAAATTAGTTTTTTGGTAAAACTGAGTGCACAAGCACAGACTAGAATCCATGCACATCACAAGTCCACACAAATTTCAAAAAAATGTGCATTTTCTTTGTCCATCGCGATTGACACAATCAATCGTGATTGACATTGTCCATCACGATGGACAGCTTGTCCATCACGATAAACAGACCCTCCATCCTTGATAAGCCTCCAAATAGATTCCTCCCTTGAACATAAGCCTCCATCCTTAGAGACCATGCTGGGTAGTTGTTTCTACCCAATTTGTCAACTGTTGATGGAGATCCATGTCCCATGTTGATTGACTATGCTCTAATGCCACTGTACAAAGATATGGTGGATGCAATATAAAGATGAGTTGGTGTTGCTACAACCAGCTTCACACCAGCCAACTGATACTTCAGAGTCAGTTAGAAGACCCTTTGAGCTTCCTAAATCCACAAGAAAATCACCCAAGTGTAATGAAACAAGTATCTCAAAATTTTGAGTCAAGGAAAACTAGTTGCAAAATGACTAGCTCCCAATACTTGCTATTTTTGTACATACACCTACAAGAAAAAATGAAAAATGCTCTCAACCTAGTAGGAATTAGAAAAATTCATTTTGGAGATAGCAAATAGATGTAGATACCTGGCTAATGCAAGTTAAAACACCTCAATTGATCAACTGAGCAATGAGAACAAGGTTTAGCAAAATCTCAAACACTCTCATCATTTTCGGGGCTCTATAGAGATTCGATCAGTGTGCATAAAAACACAAATGCACATACAATGAAAAGTTGAAGTCCAAGCATAAACTAGACTTAAAGAGCAATTGAATGCAATTTAAAACGCAAAAAAAGACTACGTACCCTGACATATGAGCATAAACTAGACTTAAAGAGCAATTGAATGCAATATAAAGCTCGAAAAAAGATTACGTACCCTGATATATGAGCTTCTGAAGTTACGATTCTGAGTGAGTATAGTAGAGAATAAAACAGAGAAGAAGTAAATGATGAATGTATAGATTCACATACAATGACAAGACGAAGTCCAAGCAGAATCAGAGTTGGTATTCAACCTACCCCCAATCTTATGCTCCATTGACGAGGACTAGATAAGTTTGGATCGCCAAGAAGTATTTACCAAACCCACCCACACCCATGTAGATCTAGGTGCCCAAGAATTGTATTTTAGCTCAAGACCTAAGCCATGTAATATATACCCCTTTGCAATCACTTCATAAATCAACACCACTATTGGCCAAATCATCTTTTGTACCTCAACAGAAGAACACCACCCTTACATCAACTCTTAGGAAATGGATACCTAAACATTTCCACGAGTCTCCACATGATCCGTTGTATAATATAACAACCATCACGACCAACACTTACCCTTGTAATAATTCACTCACGACTAAACCTTGTACACATTCACCCACATAACCCAATGTCACTTGTGATAATCTCATCAAAAGCAATGTATGCATTATCAAAAGCATGTAGGTGTCTAGTGGCTTGCATTAGTTTATGAGAACTCACTCCATAAACCACCTCACAACACAAGGCTACACGGGTTACACATCGGCTATGGAAAGGGATTGCGGTCTCACTTTATTAGGATCAAAATTTGTTTCCATACTAATTTGTTACCCTTTTGTAGCAGATCATCTCCACATTCACTTTGATCATCATGCAAGTAGAAAGCACTTCCGAGGCTAGGCCTAGTGCACCAGTGGTCAATATTGGAAATTTACTAGCTGAGTCTTATCCTACATTGTAACCACCCGAATTTCAAGGCTTCACAGGACCAACGCCTATCAAGGACCCTCCTTTGGGATGTAGTGAGAAAGTTCATAGCAACTCACACTGGCTCCAAGGTCTCGCAAGACCCCTTGTGGATGCCGACTTTATCTATGATGCCATGCTTTGTTTTGATGGAACCAAGTGGACAGGTATCAGTTCTTCTCATGAGAATTTGAAGAGCTTCAGAACTTAGAGGAATTAAGACACATTTGGGCCCAAACTGGTTTCATCGAGTATTTTAGTGACGCTTTGTCAAAACCTAATTTCTATCAATGCTATTACCTGGTCACCACTCTTGAAGCCCCTGAGAGGAAAGAACTGCCAAACACTTTATTCCTATCCTCTCTTGTAAATGATCCACCATATAAGAAGTTTCATCTATCGAAGGACCTCATTCAAGCAGAACTTAAGATCCATGGGACTCACACGCCCGCAAAAAGTGAAAGGCTCATCCCTGAGCCCATGAAAAGAGGTGATCTTTTGAAGTGGACTGACATCTTGGCCATCACTCCTGAATTGTCAAAGCCATTGTGCATCTGCATGCAACATTTTGCATTCCCTACACAGGATCACCTCACCATTCCTCAGAAACATATTTGGTTTGGTTTATTTACATGGGAGTCAATGATTACTTGTTAACTCACATTAGAGGAGTTGAAGGTGCAAGTGACATATGGAATGCTTTGGAGGAGCATTTTCAAAATACTACAAAGTCAAGGAAGGCATTTTTATGGGCAAAGTTTACCACATTCAAGAAGAAGGCTTCTCAATCCATGTCTGATTATGTAGCAAGGATGAAGGACATTGCAGATGCATTAGGAGAAGATGATGAAGATATTGAAGAGGAAACATTGGTAAGGCAAATTCTCATAGGTTTGAGAGGAGATGAGAAATGGAAGCCATTCATTTTATCTACTGGATTGTCACTAGAGCATTTCACTCCTGATTTGAATCAATTGCTAAGACATATGCTTACCTTTGAGCACGATATCAAAGGTGATGTTGATAAAAGTACAGGTCAAGGAATGTATTCAAAGGAGAAGAAGAAGATTAACAAAGGCAAGCAACAATTGAATGAAGATGAAGGTACTACTAGCCAAGCTAACTTCCTAAGAGGAAGAGGAGGTGGTAAAGGAAGAGGAAGAGGCAGAAACAATAAAGATGCTGTTAAAGCTTGCTAGATTTGTGGTAAGACTAATCACTTAGCACATGAATCTTGGCATAATAATTTGAATGGTGGAGGATATAAGAACTTTAATTCAAGAGGAAGAGGTAATAGTAATGAGAGAGGTAATCTCAGAGGTAGAGGTAGTAGAGGTTTCTTTGGAAGAAATGCAAGTAGAGGCTTTCAAATTCAATCCTACATTAATACCTACTACAACCATGCTTCAAATCAAAAAGAGGATTCAACCTTAATCATGAATGCAACTTGTGAAAGACAAAGTGAAGATCAAAGAGTCTTCTACATTGACTCAGGGTGCAGCAATCACCTAAGTGGCAAAATAGCTTTGATGACTGATTTGGAGAATAAGGTAACTAATCATATAATTCAAATACAAAGCATAATGTGAAGTCCATTGGATCAATGAAGGCCAAGGATGGAAGCACTCTTCTACGTAAGGTTTTGTATGTTCCTACAATTCCAAAGAATCTGATAGGTGTATGGAAAATTGTAGAGAAAGGTTATGAGGTAAGGTTCACTAATGATGGAGTTTTTGTGGAAGACCCTAGCAATGGGTATAAACAAATTGTTTCAGGAAAGAAAGAAGGAAGGCCATTCACATTGAAGATTCAAGGCAATGTTGGTCATGCCTTATTCACTTATGGAGGACATAAGATCTCTCAGTTCGATCTTTGGCATAAAAGGCTTGGACATTTCAATGAAAGAGGTATTAAGGATATGATCAATAATGGTTCAATGCTTGGATAACCTAATGTTGTAGGTCAACACATGACATACATATGTGAAGCGTGTCAATTAGGTAAGGCTCATAAGCAATCATATAATAAGCATGGTTTCATGTATTCAGAGAAGCTTGAATTGGTACATACAGATGTGTGGGGGCCATCAAAGGACTTTAGCATTAATGGTTCAAGATATTACGTGATTTATGTTGATGATGCTTCCAGGTGAATCATTGTATATGTGATCAAAGATAAATAAGAGGTGTTCAATACATTTAAACATTACCATGTGTATGCAGAAAGAGTTTCAGGACAAAAATTGAAGAGACTAAGGTTAGATGGAGGGGGATAGTATTTCTCTAATGATTTCAGTGATTACTTATGGAATGGAGGTATAAAAAGGGAAGTTACTTGCAGGTACTCTCCTCAACAAAATGGTGTAGCAGAAAGGAGAAATGGAACTCTAATTGAGTCTGCAAGATCAATGATGAAAGAAAAGAATTGCCCCAATTATTTGTGGGCTCAGGCTATAAATACAGCCACATACTTTGTTAATAGGCTACCATGTAAAACTTTGCAAGGTATGACACCATATGAAGCTTGGTGGGGTAAGAGACCTACTTTAGATCATTGCAAAGTGTTTGGATGTTTGGCTTATGCATATGTGCCATCTCAATTGAGGCATAAATTGGAACCTAAAGCTGAAAAGTATGTGTTCATTGGATATGATGATAAACAGATGGGTGAGAATATTAAAAAGTGCTCTAGGAGAGTGTCATATGTGACACTCACATATATACAAAAAAGGTCATTTCTCATGGTCTAAGGAGGGTTCTTATACACAATTGAGGATGTGTGCATACCCTAGAAGCCAACACTTCCCCCCCCCCCACCCAGACTTTGTCATCCTCGACAAAGCTAAGATGAGAGGATCATACACCCCTGAACTTGATCCAAGTTGAAATCTTCAAGTCTTCAGATCTGCAATTTCTTCAGTCAGCAAAGCTTCAGGCTGCAAATCTTCAGTCTTAACTTCAATCTGCAAATCTTCAGTCTTCAAAGTTGAGGGACACAATCCCCGTAGGGGGCAGTCAACCCAGTATGCATCCTATTGTGCAGTCTCATGTAGGATTGGTGAAGCCCTTGCAGGGAGCTCCTAAACCTGAAATTAAAACATACACAACCAGTAGACTATTTCTGAAAAGGAGATAAAATTAAAACATTTAGTTTCCATTGTAGGGAACATATTTTACTCAAGACATGCTCTTCTAGAGAGAAGAGCTCTTGAAAATCTTCTTGTCTCTGTGATAAAAAAATGATGGCCCAAAAAGGCAAGGAGCCCAGTAAGGATTAATAGTGCCTATCTCTTATATCCCTATGATGCCAAAATCTATTATTTCCAAGTGAGTGTGACATATTGCATTGTATAGCATGAGATGAATGTGGTTTCATGATTAACTTATGTTCCTGCCATCATTTATACTATGCTTATATCAGCAAGATTAGCATGAGTATTATGTGTTCACAAAATGATTAGAAAATAGTGCAACATTATGACTCCTATCATTCTACAAACATTCATGAAGTTCAAACAACTTATCCAGAGTTATTCCTCCAAAGCAGAGTTTCAAATCATCTATAGGAGGTAAGAAGGATCAATGCTGAAGTTCTAAGTGTGTTGGCCTGCAATGCATTATTAAAAAATAAGCCTTAAATGAGCATTGTAAAACTAGAGAGTTACTTCCCTAGCAAAAAACAATCACTCATTCCGTAACTTCATACTTAATTTAGTTCAAAACAGATCTGGATCAAAAATTTCAACCCCTATGTGCATGTTCACCTGCAAATATCCTTTAAAGAATATGTGCTCACATCATGAAGAACATTTTGAAGTACAAGCATTATGCACCCAACCCAGAAAGTTTTACTAGAAACAACCACTTGCATTAATAAAGAGTACAATCAAGAGAGATGCATTAGCATGTAGCAAGAGTTATGTAGTCTTGGGCCCGATTCTAGTTAGTGGATCAATGGATACAGAACATCAAGCAACATTCATACCCTTGTGACTTTTGTATCTGAGCAAGTCTAAATCCACACAATCTTGCAAGATCAAGACAAATTCGACAAATCCTTCAGATTCTATGCCTAAAATATTGAGTCGACACTCTCCTGGAGCAAGCATTCAGTTTCTACTAAGAGTCGATCCCTGTAAGGCTCATAATCATCTTTTATAAAATGAAAATTATAGTGCATGCTCATTATACAATCACACAAATTATGTTATGAAGTATTGGTGTAAGATAGGGACTCCTTGGCTAGGACTTAGCATAGTAGCTAATAGTGAAACTTGTATATCATATGAAAGCAAAGAGCCACGACCAATCATAACACATAAATACTCAGAGTTCAGCTTCCTAGTTGTCATGAACTATGCCACAATCAATGCTGTTGTGTTAGGTGGAGGCATGTCATTGAAAATCATCAGATAAATGTTTCTCTTTTAGTACATTGGGCTATGTATTTTCATGTGATCATAGGAGTAGAAGAATGATATGAACAATCAAATGAGTCAATCATAATGCCCTTTGGGGTTCGCAAAGTGGAAGTGTAGTGACCAAGTATACAATAAACATTTAATCTTTGCATGATCAAACTAAATTGTGGCCCAATTTATGTGTGATCCCCATCACACCGCACCACCCTCAAGCTGCGCTAGTGGTGAATACCCAAAATGGGAGTAATTTGTACAGAATAGGTCTAAATCCCTGCAACTCCCAATCAATCAAAGCTAAGCAAGATGAATATGATAGCATCAAAAGATTTAGTCAGTCAAAATCATTAGTCTGAGAGCCCAAATGGTGTGTAACACTTACACTTTGGAATAACATGTGCAGCCAAGTGAGTCAACATATTGTAGTCTAAAAAGACACAATACCCCAACATAAGCTGTATAGAAGTGAAAATAGAACATTTATCATATGGGCATGGAAAATTATCAGAAATAGAGTTCGTTTGGTCAAAAGTTATGGTAGTGGTCCTTTGAAAAGGCAATTTCAAAACCTGCCAAAATTTCTCAATGTCCAAAGCTCAGTTAGTGTGGGTGCATGTCTTCATCTTTGACCCTGCAAGATCCATATTAGTGAGTCATTTTGTAGTATGGCAACAATATAACCTGATACCTAGGAGCCTCCATCAGCCTTCCTGCATGCCTATCACACTAATCATGTTGGACACCATCCACAAGGAGAATAGTCACAATTATTCTAGGAACTTTTAAGCAAGGCAAATCATCCTAAAGGTCAGAGAAACACCCAAGTGAGAGCACTTGCATTTATTTAGAAAACACAGATGCTCAACACTTAGTTTCCCTATAGGCATCATAAAAACCAAAAGATTAGTCCATTTTTCAGATGTACAACAGACTCCTTTTACCTCTGTTACTTGGTTTCATGTGGCATCGGGACACCACCCCACAACCTTCCCATTTGATACCTTTACATGACTAATGTATGAATGGTTATGGCTAGCCACCTCGACAGGTTTTAAGTGCATAAGAATATGAGTTTCAAAAAATAAACTTCAAATCATCAGGTTTGGACTATGTTCATGTAGATAAAGCTTTGTAATACACATGCACATGTATCACCTAGACTGAAAATACAAGATATGAGAGAGCTGCAATCTTTTCTTTCATTATTGAAGTAACTAACCTATGGATACTAGTCACAACATGGAAGTATGCATTTTAAATCACACTCAAACCTTGCGTGCAGCAATGCAAAAATCAATCCGAGCTCTTGCCATGAATGACCCACATATGCACTTGTTGACATCAAGAAGAGGCCACCCTCTACCAAACCCATGAGTTAGAGAATGTACAGATACATTCATGAGAGATACGAACAATTTCTTTTTCAAAAAATTTGGTCTTTTCATTAAAAATGAGAGATGATGGTTGCAAGTCTAGAACATAATTTATGATGACATGCGGCAAACCATCAGCTTGATAATTGATCAACGTTAATCTTACGAGTAACCAAACAGTCATTTAAAGGACGCCGAACACAAGTCACAGGAAATCTCCATGGAAGCAACAAGATCAGTGATGGACGCCATTGACACCCAAGTCCTCCATGTAGCAAGAAATGTGGACACAATCACTTTGGGGAAATCACACATCCATACCGCATTAGTAACTTGTCCAGCTGGTCCTCATTCTAGGAAGAAGAATACATGGACCAATTTTTACTTCGACACCTGGGGCATAAGATGTTAAACAAAATTCTAATCGAAAAATTTCCTATCTCTGAAGATGCATGCTTGGGCTTTGCATGTATCACCAAATTTGCACCAAAAGATATGCAATCATGACTTCATACAGTCCTATAAGATAAAGATTGATGGTGCCTGCAGTGATTCGGCTCACATAGAGATAAGCAGCAACAAAGGGGTAATAGCAATGCCCTCGGATGCAGAAGCTATCAGCATTTGTTGTTGCCAAGAAAGAGATAACCAAGTATGAGTTGAGACTTCAACTGCATATCACCACCTTTCGGCAATCGTTCTTCCAAGCCCCAGACAGTTAGACACCATGTGCGTAACCGAGGGAGTTGATGTATCTTCTGACCTTCAACAACACTAAATGGGTCCTTAATAGATCGTTTCCTTGTGTAAACAATCAACTGAATCAAAAGACCACCATGATGAGAGCTTCCCGAGCATAATTCAAAAGCCAAAGTTACCCCTGGATCACATGTTATTCAGGTTTGAAAGCAATAGAAAAACCCTTACAACTTGCCCACACATAGTGAGTATATGCACAATCAATACCTCAAGGAAATATACCCAGAGTCATAGTCCTTGTGCATTAGCACCTTGTCATGTCAGGAGAACATAAATACACCCAAGATTTCCAATGAACACGATACCTCATATTTCAAATGGATTCTTGTCATCTAGAGTTGTCTAAGATAGCAAAAATTCAACACAGCATGAAATGGGAAATACACACAAAAGTTATGCAAAAATCACAACAACCAACAGCTATGATCAGAGGCAAGACCATCCATGCCGAGGCTTCATAGATTTATATATGTTATCGCATCTATAGGCATAAATCATAATCCTTTTGAATGCATGCAGGTACTTGTCGCTCATACAACACGGGAGATCAAACGCCTTGTGTACCCAGTCCTTGGAGCCAAGAAAAATGAAGCAAACAGGTCTTCACTAGATGATTTCCTTGTGTCTCTGCTGATGGTTTCCCCAACACCACCGGGACAGCTACAAGTCCACCTCCGTGGAATACAAGCTCAACCATGACATGCCAGATAACTTCACATCTTTCAGGAAGTGCTTCATCCATGAAGTCTCCAGATAGTGTATATAACTTCCATCCATTTTCCTTCGAGAGCTCAGGGAACCCAAACATACATGCAGATGCTGTGATCCATGGGTTCATGTCCTTTTCTTTCAGGAGTAGCAGGATCAACTTCATGTTCCACTAGGTGTAGCTTGTAGGGGATGTCTCCTTCACAATCATCATGCATAAAAGTTCACACAATGGCACATTCCATAAGACAGGAGACTCGTTAGAGCTACACCCAATAGTAGAAGTCCTTGAACTACTCGTAAACGAGGAGCTTTGGTTACAACAGGCAATACACTACTTCAGACACGAACATGCAACGGTAGAGCTGGTATAGATTCATTTCAAGGAGTCAGATGCAACGGTAGAGCTGGTATAGATTCATTTCAAGGAGTCAAACAAGAGGTTGAAACGAGGAAATGCCCCTACGAAATCTCAGACAATATTTATGTGGAAAGTCAATATATCGTTTGCCTCTGGATTCACACAAAAAGCGAGCATCTCAACTCATACACAGAAGAAACAAACATCGACTTATCCCTGAGATAGTTCTATGCATTTTCGGACTTCTTACAAAAAATCTACAAGATAGATTAAGGGATAACAATAGGACGTCGACAGTAGCCACAAAAGATCATGTCAAGATCCAGCATTCTTGCAATGATACACCCAAACAACAACTGTAGACCATTTGGGTGCAAAAGACTACGTCAAGAGCCGACTGGTGCACCACCATTCGTCGGGGAGTCATGGCCAAACTTCGAAGAAGAATCAGAGTGATAGCGACAGAATGGCAGAGAAAGAGAGAGCCCTACACCCCGTGTCATAGAGCAAGCGGGCACAAGGAGTCCTTCAGCCTGATCCCTCCATGATCATAGCAGAGATCTGCCTGGGGCAAGGATAGAGCCATGCATGAAAGCGTGCTTCTGCCCCAACCATAGAACACAAAGGGAGAGCAAACGCATGACCTCAAGTTAGAAAAAAACCTGAAGGGGAGCAGATGCTCAACCGATTAGTATCGACAGCAAGAAGATGGGTAAGCACAAAGACTCGTCCCAAGGGAAATGATCCAAAAAGGGAGAAGCTCTATTGTACGCCACAGGTGGTCGGGGAGCAAAGAGTTCAACCCGCCATGGCCATGAATGGCACAGGCAAAGGGAGGAGAAGAAGTGAGTACCGACCCCAAAACAAGGGGAAATGGAGAATGAATCACGAACAGCGCATGCACTACGAAGAGAGAGAAAGGGAGAATTTACTTCCCCCCATATACATTTGCACGGATTTGCATTCAATCCTTTATGGACATTAAACAAGAAAGATAGGTATCCAAGGAGTGGGAAATAGAAACGATCTCAGCTTCTTTTAATTTTTGTCTAGAATGAAGAGAGGAAGGGAAAGAAAAGGAGGTACCCATCCCTCTTTCCAAGGAAAAAAACAACACCAAGAAATGACAGAGATGGGGTTGATGCCCAAATGTGTGTATAGAGATGTGTGCTTCTGTGAGAGGGAGAAAGATAAGAGGGTTAGGGGTTGTTCTTGTGAAACATTCCAATTGAACTAAAACTACCCTTCAAAAGCAAGAAAATGGGGAGCAATTGGCCCAAAGGAAGGGTGAAAGTGCCATACACAAACTCAAATCCTACGTAATTGAGTAAAAACAATTACAACACAATACTTTACCACATGTTCTTGAGCTCTCCAAGTGATGAAAGTCCGACCATCCCTGACAACGGCGCCAAAAAGTGTTGAAGTTGTAGCAAGGAAAGACCAAAAACCCTCACCACCTTGCATGGAAGCAAGAAGGAAAGCTCAAGAGTGACTCTCCTCTCATCCACCCCTACCTCCCACATGGTCAAGCCATTGGCATCAGCCCCATGCTATGCCACATGCTTGAAAACAAGGAGAATAGGGAGTCAAGGATCCTAGTCCATGAGGAAAATACAAGCAAATGCAACTACTCTACTCACACAAAGGAGAGACATGCATAGACACACACACTCCACTCACACACTCACAAAGACACAAATACATGTAAATGTAACAAGTCTAAATGAGAGTCTTCTTCCATTGATAAGAGATATTACATGAGAGCACGTCAACAAAAAACTCCCCCTTTACAAAAATGAGCTTCTATTTATAAGTTAAGCTCTATTCCCCATGTGCTCTTTTGAAAAGTCAAAAAGGTGATTCTCTCTCTAACTGCCATATCTTTTAGGATATTCTAAGATCAAATTTGTAACAACCTAATCCCAATGAAGGGCATGCATGGGTTTTTTATGCGGGAATATCCTAGAGAGCCAAAAAGGTGAGTTATTTGAGAGACCTCTTCACTATGGTATAAGAGAATATTAAAAAGTGCTCTAGGAGAGTGTTCATATGTGACACTCACATATATACAAAAAAGGTTATTTCTCATGGTCTAAGGAGGGTTCTTATGCACAATTGAGGATGTGTGCATACCCTAGAACCCAACACTCTCCCCCCCTAGACTTTGTCATCCTCGACAAAGCTAAGATGAGAGGATCATACACCGCTGAACTTGATCCAAGTTGAAATCTTCAAGTCTTCAGATCTGCAATTTCTTCAGTCAGCAAAGTTTCAGGCTGCAAATCTTCAGTCCTTACTCCAATATGCAAATCTTTAATCTTCAAAGCTAAGTGAAACAATCCCCTTAGGGGCAGTCAACCCAGTATGCATCCTATTGTGCAGTCTCATGTAGGATTTGTGAAGCCCTTACAGGGAGCTCCTAAACCTGAAATTAAAACATACACAACTAGTAGACTGTTTCTGAAAAGAAGATAAAATTAAAACATTTAGTTCAACATTTAGTTTCCATTGCAGGGAGCATATTTTACTCAAGACTTGCTCTTCTAGAGAGAAGAGCTCTTGAAAATCTTCTTGTCTCTATGATAAAAAAATGATGGCCCAAAAAGGCAAGGAGCCTAGTAAGGATTAATAGTGCCTATCTCTTATATCCCTGTGATGCCAAAATCTATTTTTTCCAAGTGAGTGTGACATATTGCATTGTATAGCATGAGATGAATGTGGTTTCATGATTAACTTATGTTTCTGCCATCATTTATACTATGCTCATATCAGCAAGATTAGCATGAGTATTATGTGTTCACAAAATGATTAGACGATAGTGCAACATTATGAATCCTATCATTCTACAAACATTCATGAAATTCAAACAACTTATCCAGAGTTATTCCCGCAAAGCATAGTTTCAAATAATCTATAGGAGGTAAGAAGGATGAATGCGGAAGTTCTAAGTGTGTTGGCCTGCAATGCATTATAAAAAAATAAGCCTTAAATGAGCATTGTGAAACTAGAGAGTTACTTCCCTAGCAAAAAACAATCACTCATTCCGTGACTTCATACTTGATTTAGTTCAGAACAGGTCTGAATAAAAAATTGCAACCCCTATGTTCATGTTCACCTGCAAATATCCTTTAAAGAATACGTGCTAACATAATGAAGAACATTTTGAAGTACAAGCATTATGCACCCAACCTAGAAATTGTTACTAGAAACAACCACTTGCATTAATAAAGAGTAGAATCAAGAGAGATGCATTAGCATGTAGCAAGAGTTGTGTAGTCTTGGGCCCGATTCTTGTTAGTGGATCAATGGATACAGAACATCAAGCAACATTCATACCCTTGTGACTTTTGTATCTGAGCAAGTTTAAATCCACACAATCTTGCAAGATCAAGACAAATTCGACAAATCCTTCAGATTCTATACCTAAAATATTGAGGAGACATTCTCCTGGAGCAAGTATTCAATTTCTACTAAGAGTCGATCCCTGCAAGGCTCATAATCATCTTTTATAAAAGGAAAATTACAATGCATGCTCATTATACAGTCGCACAAATTATGTTATGAAGTATTGCTAAGATAGGGACTCCTTGGCCAGGACTTAGCATAGTAGCTAATAGTGAAACTTGTATATCATATGAAAGCAAAGAGCCATGACCAATCATAACACATAAATACTCAGAGTTCAGCTTCCTAGTTGTCATGAATTATGCCACAATCAATGCTATTGTGTTAGGTGGAGGCATGTCATTGAAAATCATCAGATAAATTTTTCTCTTTTAGTGCATTGGGCTATGTATTTTCATGTGATAATAGGAGTAAAAGAATGATATGAACAATCAAATGAGTCAATCATAATGCCCTTTGTGGTTCGCAAAGTGGAAGTGTAGTGACCAAGTATACAATAAACATTTAATCTTTGCATGATTAAACTAAATTGTGGCCCAATTTATGTGTGATCCCCATCACACCGCACCACCCTCAAGCTGCCCTAGTGGCGAATACCTGAAATGGGAGTAATTTGTACAGAATAGGTCTAAATCCCTGCAACTCCCAATCAATCAAAGCTAAGAAAGATGAATATGATAGCATCAAAAGATTTAGTCAGTCAAAATCATTAGTCTAAGAGCCCAAATGGTGTGTAGCACTTACACTTTGGAATAACATGTGCAGCCAAGTGAGTCAACATATTGTAGTCTAAAAAGACACAATACCCCAACATAAGCTGTATAGAAGTGAAAACAGAACATTTATCATATGGGCATGGAGAATTATCAGAAATAGAATTCCTTTGGTCAAAAGCTATGGTAGTGGTCCTTTGAGAAGACAATTTCAGAACCTACCAAAAATTTTCAATGTCCAAAGCTCAGTTAGTGTGGGTGCATGTCTTCATCTTTGATCCTGCAAAATCCATATTAGTGAGTCATCTTGTAGTATGGCAACAATATAACCTGATACCTAGGAGCGTCTATCAGCCTTCCTGCATGCCTATCACAGTAATCATGTTGGACACCATCCACAAGGAGAACAATCACAATTATTCTAGGAACTTTTAAGCAAGACAAATCATCCTAAAGGTCAGAGAAACACCCAAGTGAGAGCACTTGCATTTATTCAGAAAACACAGATGCTCAACACTTAGTTTCCCTATAGTCATCATAAAAATCAAGAGCGATGTGTTCATACACATCACTACCAAAATATATCAACAAGATTTATTTATCAAGAGTGATGGAACATTTGTTTCTTGCCAACTCGCTCATTCACAAACATTAGGTTTTTTGATATGTATTTTTCTTTACATTTTGTATTGGTTGTATTGTTGTATTAGGTCATTCTTGTATATTCTCTTTATGTAATAGAAAAGTGGAAGATTTTTCTTCCTTGCCTGAATTTGTGTATGCTTCTCTCTTTGTGTGTGAGAGATCTCTCCTTTATCTCCTTTCATTTGACATGGTATCATAGCTAGTGTGTTTGTAGAGAGCTTGGGAAGAAGGCCGACAATGAAGAGTTCATGAGAAGGCCTGGAGAATGTGGCCTTCATGAACGATTTTAGATTGCTACATAATTCAGTTTGAAGGCCCAAAAAAAAAACAGGTTAGTTTGAAAAATTATAAGTTGCATTCTATTTGAAATATCCCAAATAGTTTAGATCTTGAATTTCAAATGATTCTATGTACTATTGATACACGGAAAGCATGTTTTTTTGAGATTGAATTTTCAAGCCACAATGTGACAATGTTCAAGTAGAGATAATTTCTTCTATTTTTTTGTAGAATTGTAAATTACTGCATAAATGGCAAATGCTGATAGAATGAGTCAACTTATGGGTGCTAATTTGAACAAGAGCTAATTTCATGCTTGGAGATTCAAAATGACGAATTTCTTGATGGGAAAAGACTATTGGAAGTATACTGAAGGAGACAATGAAAACCGTATGCAGTTACCACAAAGGAATTGGACTGTGGACCAATTAAGAGAATATTAAGAGTGGAATCAAGGAGCATGGAAGGTAATGTATTGATTATCTTTGAGCATACAAGATAGTATGATTGAGTACATATAAGATACCAAAACTTTGAAACAATCTTTGAATAGTTTGTTCACATTGTATGAGACCAATATAAAGGCACAAAAATTGCAACTCAAGAATGAGCTACATACACTAGAGAAAAAGAGCATGTTGATAAGTGAATACACCTCAAAAATCAAAAGAGTATGTGAGTCCCTTGCATATATCGGTGTCAATGGAGATGATGATGATAATAAGGTTGAGGTATGCCTTCATGGTTTAGGAACTGTATATAAGCATTTCAAAACTTGTATTCAAACCAGTGAGAATATTCCAAATTTTCTTGACCTTATATCCATGCTAATAATTGAAGAAAAGAACCTTGTTGTTGGGGGATTCTTGGACAAGAAGGGATTTGAGTATTTCTAGGAGAAAAGGGAAAGACAAGAAGAAAGATACACACTGGAAGCCTTTGCCGATTGATTATAATAAGACAAATACAATGTGAAGCACAATACAATCCAATGCTTCTGTGTGCAAATCCCACCGAGTGCTCAATTACAAAATACCAAATACCCAAGGGACTTGTTGCTCTCGGCCTCCTCTGCACCAAAACTCCACCTTCTCCAAGCCTGCACTTGTGCACACCTTGCACCAAGCTTCCACTAAGGGGGAGGGATGGGTACCTTCTGTCGGCACGTGCACACTTCAATAAGACCTTGGGATCCTTGGGGGACTAGCTTAGCACTTCTCTGCACACTTCCTTGGTCACTCTTCATGCACACCTTGCACTTCACTTCTCTGCGTCGCACACTGGGTGTCTCTTGCACTTCCCTCTCTTGCCTAGCTTAGAATATGCTTACTCTTGCTTACTCTTAGGATTGTCCAATAATAGTCCTTGCCTTGATTTGAGTGTCGATTCACATACGCTCCTAACTGCAAGAGTATCTTGGTGCTCACTTTGATGTCCCAAGATTGTCTTCACAAGTGGCAGCCAACGAATCCCTGTTTTAACCTGTAGTGACTTTAGGCTAAAAACAAAATTTTAATTGGGGGGCCATACTTTCACTTCTGCGTACGCTGCCGCTTCACATACCTTCACATTTTCCTTTTAAGTCTTCATTTTGGCACATAAGAGAGGGTTCACCTGAACCTTCCAAAACACTTTAAAAACACTTTGAACCTTAGGGAAATTAGAGAAATACCCCTGCAACCTGCAACCCACTTTCTCCAATTTACCCTTTGTGGACAATTAATTGTGCACTACCTGTACACTTTAGCACTTTGACTTTGCACATGTTGACTTTGACCTTGACTTTGTTTACTTTGACCAAATTGACTTTGACCTTTTGACATTGACTTCAGTTGACTTTGACTACGGTTGACTTTGACCAATATGACATTTTTGGGCTCAACAGTTGCCCACCACCTAATGTGCTCTCCGTCTCGGAGAGCTACAGCCAAAACTCTAAGCATAGAGTATACCAAAATGCTTGGGCTTCCAAATCTGCAAAAGGACACTGGAGCAGCCACCATTTCCACCAGGAGTAGGAGAGAATAAGCACCAGAGAAGAACCAAAAAGTGGAATTTTTGCATGAAAAAGCAAAGGAAGGAAATGGAAGGGTAGAAAGAGGGTAAATGGAGGGCTGATGGGCTGAGATGGGTAGGGCAGGGAGGGGCAAGGATGTGGCTGGGCCAATGGGTAAAGGGAGGCTGAGTTAGAAGGATTATGGGGTCTAGAGAGGGGCAAAATGATCAAACAGTAGAGCTATAGAGGGTGCATATGGGAAATTATGAAACATAAGGTAAGACAAAATGGGAATAAACCATGTGGACAATGTGGTGAATTTTAAACATGTGATAAATGTGCGCAAAACATGTGAATTTTGACCAAAAGTCAGAGAGAAGGTGGGATTTTGGAAAATTTAATGCAAAAAATGAATCCAAAGGTGCAAAATACATGAAAATGACTCTAAATTTGAAAAAATGGCCATCCGAGGTGCGATCTAGAGCCAAAAGGTTTGAGCCATGAAATATAATATATATATATATATATTTCCATAATATATAAGAAAACATGGCGGAGGGCTGCGGGTGGGGGGGAGGGCTGTGGGTGGGCGGGCGGAGGGTTGGGGGTGGGCGGGTGGAGGGCTACGGGTGGGGTGGGGAGGGGGGGGAGGGGGGAGGGGGAGGGGGGGAGGGAGGGGGGGGGGGGGGGGAAGGGGGGGGGTGGGGGAAGGGCTATGGGTGGGCGGGCGAAGGGTTGCGGGTGGGCGGGCGGAGGGCAGTGGGTGGGCGACTGCGGGTGGGGGGGAGGGGGGGGACGGGGGGGAAGGGGGGGGAGGGGGGGGGAAGGGAGGGGGTGGGGAGATATGGAGAGAGAGAGAGAGAGAGAGAGAGAGAGAGAGAGAGAGAGAGAGAGAGAGAGAGAGAGAGAGAGAGAGAGAGAGAGAGAGAGAGAGAGAGAGAGAGAGAGAGAGAGAGAGAGAGAGAGAGAGAGAGAGAGAGAGAGAGAGAGAGGTTTTTTTTTGTTTTTTTTTGGTGGGAAAAATATCAAAAATGAAAGAAAAATAGATAAAAAATGCCAAAAGTCTCCAAAAAAATCCAAGAAAATTTTGAAAAAATTCTCAAGAAATATCCTACAAGTGTATGCCCTTTTCCTCCCTCAAAACCACCTAGAGCTTCTTTGAATCCTCCATTTTGATAAGAAACTAACTTTTGAAATGATGAAAAAATATGGAAAAATTATAAAAATGCTTGAAAAATTCCCAGAAAAATTCCAAACATTGTACTTTTGTTGAGGACTATGAAAGGGTTGCTAAAATTGCTAAGAACTTAAAGAACAAGCATGAAAAAGGGTAGAAACGACTAAACTTGAGCAAAAAGAAAAGAAGAGGGCTATGTACAACCTGGAGAGATTTTGCAGTTTCCAAGTGATGCATAATTCTTTAATTGTGTTGATGGTAGGCCTTGATCCTTGATATGTTGACCAGTGGCAAGGCCTCTCCTTTTAGCATCTCTAACTCCATAGCACCCCAATGCAACATTGTTTTGACTCGATAAGGTCCTTCCTAGTGTGGGAGCCATTTTCCTCTCACTTGTGTTTGAAGATGGGGTCTATGGAGAAGAACTAACATGCCTGGCTCTATGTTGTTGTTCCATAGATGTCGATCATGTGCCTCCTTCCTCTTCATCTGAGTCTCTATCAATTGTTTTGTTGCTAGTAGATGAATCTCCTCTACTTTATGCAGTGCTCCAAGCCTCTAAGAGACACCACAATCTTCCTTTCCCTGCATGAATGCCACTTTAGGTGATCCATGTAAAAATTCGAAGGGCTCAATTGGCAATATGCCATAAACTAGTTGGAATGGAGAATATCCGGTAGCCTCTTTGTAAGCTAACCTGTATGCCCATAGGGTACCTTGAAAAGCAATGCCCCAGGAAGTGGGCTATAACATACATTCCTTCCTTAACATGGAAATTAATACCTTATTAGTTGATTCAGCCTGTCCATTGGCTCTTGGATATTAAGCACAAGAGGTCCTCTTTAGGATTCTATACCTGTTGAAAATTTCATGTAGGACCTTATTCACAAAGTGAGTACCCTGGTCTGTACAAATTTCAAGTGGACATCCAAACCTGCAAATGATGCTACTGTACATGAAATCAGCAACGCTTTGGGCAGTGCAGTCACGGGAGGCAATAGCTTCAGCCCATTTCATCGCATAGTCTGTGGCTATCAATAAATACTTCTCTCTTTTTGGAATCGATGGAGGGTAGATAGGCCCTACAAAATCTAACCCCCACTTTTCAAATGGTTGCCAAGAAGTGGAAATAATCAATGGATTATGCCTCTGCTTGGTGGGCTTAGGTCCACACCTCTGGCAAACATCACATGCTTTTCCCCAGTCATCCACATCTTTGAATAATGTAGGCCACCATAAACCAGCATCAAGGATCCTCTAACTCATAATATGCCTTGGAAGGTGCCCACCACCTGTTCCTTCATTTGCAGATTGAAGGACTTCCCTCACTTCTTCTTCTTCCAAGCACTTCCTAAACCTGTCATCCTTTCCCTGTCTATATAATTTATCCTCAATGAAGGTATAAGGTCTGCTCTTGATTAGCAGTCTCTTCCTTTGCAGAGCACTAGCCTCTGCATCTCTTAAAAACATTTTGCAGCTGTCGCAAGTGATGGTCCAAACAATCTAAAGGGGTGTCATTGTGAGAACCTGAAAATGAAGAGAAGTCATCCATGAAAATTCTAAGTGATTTCAGAAATAAGGGACCAAAAATGAGGTTAACAGTTATGTTAAAGGTGGCTGGAGCATTTCTAAGTCCAAATGGCATTTTTACATACACATATGTTCCCCAAGCTATGATAAAAGTAGTCTTTTCACGATCCTCTGGGTGTATTGATATTTGATTATAGCCACTGAAGCCATCCATAAAGCTATATAATGCATGTCCAACCACTTCTTCAATAATCTGCTCTGCAATTGGCATTGGGAATCCATCCAGGATGGTCACCTTGTTGAGTTCTCTGAAGTCAACGCAAATTCTGATTTTATTGGTATTCTTCTTTGGCACAATAACCATAGGTGAGAGCCACTCTGAGTGTTCCACAGGAATAATGATTCCTGCATCTTCCATCTTCTGTATTTCTAAATAAACAGCTTCGGCATATTTTGGGTTGAGTCTATAACTCTTCCCTCGTATTGGTTTGGCTCCCTCAACTAGAGGGATTCTATGCTCTCCATAATTGGCAGACACTCCTTCTAAGTCTTTATAATGCCATGCAAAAACATCGGTATAATGGGTCAAGAATGATCTTACCTTTTCAAGGAGCCCTAGGTGGCTCCACAACCAAGTGGCCACCAAAACTAGCCGATTATTGTCTTGAGGGCCTAATTGTATTTCTTTGACAGGGTTTCTCTCTACCATATTATCTTCCTGCTCGTCTCCAACATTGTTTTCTTCCACTAGCTTTTCGTGCATTGTTTCATAAGTAGGGGTATTTTGGATCTCAATGCATTCCTCCTTATCCTGTATCCATCCTACAGGGATTTCTTGAATTGGGGAAGAGCATTCTTCACTAGTGTTTTTTACCTTGTCTTTAGCTTTAGTAACTTCCTTCTCTATTGTTGTTACATCCTCCTCCAAGTTGTATTTGAGGGGTGTCTTCCTGCCCCTTCTGTGGTCTGTGATGGGCTCTCCCAATCCATCAACCTGAACTTTCTCCTGAATTTCATCATAACCTTCAACTGTGCAAGAATTATTAAGAAAAATTCCAAAACAAGAGGAAGAGTTGCTTGCTTGGAACCAATTTAGAATATCCTCTTCTTCCTCAAAATCTATTTCAGGTTGGTCCTCTGTTTCTAGTTCCATGAAAATGCCAACTGTTTGCATCATGCTGGTGTTCCCTTGATTATCTGGGCCCTCTTCTAAATGTATTTGTGTCAGCTCTTGCCCTTTTTTTTGTACCCACATAGTGTCTTTACCCCAATCATGGATGACACTGGCATGCCTCAGACATGGTCTTCCAATTAAGAGGGGAAATCCTCCTTCAACTTGGGGCAGTCTTAAAACCACAAAATCCAGAATGAATAGATTACCTTGTACTTCAAGTGTAACTTTTGGGATCACTCCCAAGGGCCTTACTTTGCTCTGATCTGCCAAAGTAACAATGAAATTTGCAGGCCTTGAAGGGTGAAGTCCAATCTTTTCCATTGTATGTTCAGGCATCAAGTTAATGCCAGAACCACCATCCACAATAACTCCTTGAAATTCATGACCTTTGATAGATACTGTTAGCCGAGGACTCTTATAATTTGTAAGGGGTGCTTCCCCTACAATTTTACCTTTATGTATAATAGCAGTCTTTTCCACCAAACTTGTAGTGGAAGCCTCATCAATTATTAGAAATGTCAAAGAATGATGTAGTGCTTGGATTGCCAAATGTTGAAGGTCAACACATGTATATAAGTGTGAAGCTTGTCAATTAGGTAAAGCTCACAGAAGTTCATACAATAAATCAGGATAGAAGTATTCAAATATGCTTGAGTTGGTTCATACAGATATGTGGGGTCCTTCAAGGGACTATAGCATAAATGGATCCAGATATTATGTGTTGTTTGTTGATGATGCAACAAGATGGATTACACTTTATGTAATCAAGGACAAATCTGAAGTGTTCAAGACATTCAAGCATTATCATGCTTATGTAGAAAGGATTATAGGACAAAAGCTCAAGAGGTTGAGATCAGATGGAGGGGGAGAATATTTTTCTAAAGAATTTGATGATTATTTATGGAATGCGGGTATAAAAAGAGAAGTAACTTGTAGGTACTCCCCTCAACAAAATGGAGTTGTAGAAAGAAGAAATAGAACTCTTGTAGAGTTTGCAATATCAATGATGAAGGAGAAGAATTATCCTAACTACTTGTGGGCAGAAGCTATCAACACTGCAACATATCTTGTGAATAGGTTACCATGCAAAGCTTTGGATGGTACAACACCTTATGAAGCATGGTGGGGTAAGAAACCTACACTTGATCATTGTAAGGTATTTGGATGTTTGGCATATGCTTTTGTTCCTTCTCAATTAAAACATACGCTAGATCCCAAAGTAGAGAAGTATGTGTTCATTGGGTATGATGATAGACAGATGGGATACAGATTATGGAGTCCATCTACAAAGCAATTTCTTGTCACAAAAGATGTTACATTTGATGAGCAAAGCACATGGTATACAGGGTCAACTAATGATTATGCAGATTTTAAAGAAATTCAAAGAAAGGGAAAGACAAAAGTGACGGTATATGAAGAAGATATTGATGTTGATGATTGTAAAAGTAGTGGGTGTAAATGAGTGTATAAGACAAAGAGGTTTGCAAATGGTGAGGTGTCTAGGTAAAAAGCTAGACTTGTGGTTAAAGGTTATGCCCAAAATTATGGGGTAGACTATGATGAAACCTTTAGTCCAATTGCTAAGATGTCAACAATTCTAACCCTAATTGTTATTGATGCTTGTAAAGGATGGAAGTTGTCACAATTAGATGTGAAGAATGCATTTCTGAATGGATATATTGCAGATGGGGTATACAAGGAGCAACCAAAGGGTTTCATCAATTCAATTGGATCAGATTATGTATGTAAGATCAAAGAGCTTTGTATGGTTTGAAGCAGGCCCCAAGGGAGTTTAAAATAAGTGATTTGGGAAACTTGTCTTATTTCTTAGAAATGCAGATTGTGTATATTCAACATGGATTATATGTTAGACAAGAGAGATACTTGAAGAATCTTCTGATCAAGTTCAACATGGAAAATTGCAAGACTTCAACCACATCACTGGAGGTAAATCATAAATTGAGTAGCTATGGAGGAGAAGAATTTAATGACATGAAGAAATATCAGAGTTTGGTAGGTAGTTTAATCTATGTTACCTTGACAAGACTAGATCTATCATATGCAATTTGTGTCTTATCACAATTTATGCATTGTCCAAAGAAAACTCATTGGCCAGCTCAAAGGGTACTTAGATACATCAGGGGAACCCTCAGTGAAGGTTTGTATTATGGTTTTACTTCTAACACAAGAATGAAAGTGTTTAGTGATGCAGATTGGGCAGGTAATTCACATGATAGAAGGTCTACTCATGGTTATCTCTGTTATATTGGAGATAAGTTAATCTCTTTGTGCTCAAAGAAGCAACATATAGTTGCTTTGTCATCCACAGAAGCTGAGTATAAAGGAATGGTAGAGGCTGCAAAGGAAGTGACATGGTTGAAGACCTTATTGAAGAATTTTGGAATTGATGAGAGTAATCTAATTATTGTTGGAGATAATATGAGTTCATTATATTTGGAAGCTAATCCTGTTTTTCATGCTAGGACTAAAGACATAGAGATTCAATATCATTTCTTGAGAGAAAAGGTACTTGTAAAAGAGATTGAAGTCTTGTATACACCAACAAAAGAGCAAGTTGTAGATATGTTGACAAAGAGCTTAGATGGACCTAAATTATAGAAGTTCAAAGAGATGACATGAATAAAGAAGAATGGCATAATCACAATTAGTGATTGAGGGGGAGCTGTTGGAACAAAGCAATCACCAATTTTTGATGATTATGAAGTGCTTGAAGTAGGTTAGAAATCAAAATGAAGTCAAAGAAGTCATTGAAGGAAGTGAAGAGATCTCAGAAATGTAGCTTGTATACATATGTACATTATAGATGAAAATTGTTGTACAATAGGTATAGATGTTCATTAGAATGATGAAGGAATAATGTAATAGACATGGGATGATTCTAGAATCATATGTATATAAGTCAATAATGTAAAGAAATTGAGCGTGAGTCATTAGAAGTCAAGAGTTCATGTGATAGATGTGTAGAGAGTCATCTTCTTGAGTTAGTGTCGAGTCTTTCTCTGATTTCTCTCAACCTAATTAAGTGGATCAGGAAATCTTTTGTACACATCTAATTTCAAAGCTAATCAAGCTATGTCCAAAGTTTCATGGTTTAATTCTTTTCAGGTTGTATGTATGATCAATAGAAACATGTATATGTAAAGTCTGTAGATAAAGCTCTCAGAATCGCACATTTTTACGTGTCAAAGTTTTGCTTAGATCTCAATGCACAATGTAAAGTTTTTGATAAATGAGCATTCAAAATCTAAGTTAGAAGGTAAGGAAGCTATTACTAAAAGCATTTAGCAAAACGGGACTTGTGTTGTGAGAAATCAACTTGAGAAGTTGACCATGTCAAAGTTGCTTGTTCAGAGAGACAATTTCTGAGATACATTTGGTCTTAATGATCAAATCATAGTTTTAGTGATTCTTTTGAAGATCTAATGAACGTTATGATTGTGAAAAGGTAGCATGGAGGTATGTGTTGAGATATCAAGCTCAACATGTGATGATCTAGGATAACACATATCACTTTTTTCGTTTCTCTGACGTGTATAGTGGTCATGCCGGTATATGTCAGGGACACTTCATTGAGCTTTATTAAATTTATCTACCGAGAGTGATGGAACATTCGTTTCTTGCTAGCTCACTCCTTAGCAGACATTAGGTTTTTCCTTATGTACTGGTCTTTATATATTGTTGTAGTCGTATTCTTGATTAGGTCATTCTTGTACATTCCTTTTTATGTAATAGAAGAAGAAGAAGAAGAAGAAGAAGAAGAAGAAGATCATTCTTCCTTGCCTGAACCTGTGTGTGTGCTTCTCGGGAGTGAGAGTGTGTGTGAGATATCTTTCTTATATCCTTCCTCCTGACATGGTATCAGAGCCAAGGTGGTTGTAGAGAGCTCGTGGAGAAGGCGACGCTAAAGAGTACATGGCAAGGCATGGAGAAAACACGATTCACAAATGACCTCTGTTTGCTACGAAAATCAGCGTGAAGGTAGAAGACCTCAAAATATTTTCGAGAGTTATCCCTTTAGGGTCACTTGTTTATGTCAGATCAAATTTTTGGAGCCATCTCAACCTCTATTTCAAGCCCCCAAGGTGGGGCCCACAAAAAAGGTCAATTTTGGAAATTCTAACTTGCCTTGTGTTCGACAACACTCATATATTTCAGATCCAAAATTTCAAGCAATTATGTGTACTGTTGAGACACAAAAATTGTGTTTTTCTGAGATCAAACTGTCACATCATAGTGCGATAATTTTCAAGCACAAGTGTTGCTTGTAGTGTTTTGCAGTGTTGAGAATTGCTGCAGAAATGGCAAACGTAGATGGAATGAATCAGCTTATGAACTTCCATGCTTTGAGATTCAGAAGAGGAATTTCTTGATGGGAAAGGGCTACTAGAAGTACATCGAAGGAGAGAACAAAAATGCTGCGTAGTTACCAGAAAGGAATCAGACTGTAGAGCACTTAAGAGCATATGAGGAATGGAATCAAGGAGCATGAAAGCTAATGTATTGGCTATCTGTTAGCATAGAGGATAGCATGATTGGACACATATAGGATGCCAAGAATCCGAAAGAGGCTTGGAACAGTTTGGTCACATTGTATGAGATGAATACAAAGGCACGGAAATTGCAACTCAAGAATAAGATGCATACATTGGAGAAGAAGAGCATGTCGATAAGTGACTACACCCTGAAAATCAAAAGCATATGTGAGTCCCTTGCATCTATTGGTGTAAATGTGGATAATGATGATAAGGTGGAAGTGTGTCTTTGTGGTTTAGGAGCTGCATATAAGCAGTTCGGAACTTCTATACAGACTAGGGAAAATATTCTGAGTTTTATTGATCTGATATCTATGCTGATTATTGAAGAAAAGAATCTTGGTGAGGATTCAAACTCCAAAGGAAAATCTAGTTCTGAGCAAGTATTCTACCGTGGCAGAGGAAGAGGTAGAGGTTTTGGAAGTGGAAGAGGAAACAGTAACCAAGACCAAGGTCAACAATAGAATCAAGAGGAGGAAGAGGACAATTTCGAGGCAGGGGGAACCAAAGAGATTGCAAAAATTTCCAAAGAAATGATTCAGGTAATGACAGTAAAGGATGCTAAAATTGTGGTAAACCTGGACACTTTGAACGTGATTGCAAGTTGAAGAATCAAAATAACAAAATGCAGCAAAACAACTATGCATCCACAAGTGTAGATGATTCTGAGAAGTTGTTCATGGTTCAACATCACATGATGAATATGATGTCTGCTGGTCTTTCAAAATCAAATGATAATGTCTGGTATGTTGATTCAGGTGCTTCAAATCACATGACCAATCATGCTGAATGGTTTAGTAGTTTGCAAAAATTGCAAGTTCTTGGATGTGTTGAAATAGGTGATGATAAACCACATCCTTTCAAGCATACATGAAACATAGCATTGTCTATGGAGGATGGGAAGGTCAAACATCTTGCTGATGTGCTGCATGTTCCAAACGTAATAAAAAACTTGGTTTTTTTTGGACAAATGGTTGACGAGGGATTACAAGTTAGGTTCAATGCTGATGGGTTATATGTAGAAGAGTACAAACAGGATGGGCGGCTGGTTGCCAAAGGAAACAAAGTGGGTAGGATGTTCACCTTAAATGTGAAAATTCCTGAAATGAATGCAACCATGTTTGCAAAAGGTGCAAGAGCTATTGCTAATATAGAGATCTAGCACAAAAGAATCGGATATGCAAATCTACAAAGGCTGAAATTGATGCACTCAAAGGAGATCGTTCACGGACTACCAAAGTTCAAGGTTTCAAATATGCAAAAGGTATATGGAGCATGTCAATTAGGTAAACAATCAAGATCATCATTCTCGCATGACAAGCATGTTAGTGAGAATGCGCTAGAAATAGTACATACAGATGTTTGGAGTCATGCAAAGACCACATCTATGGGTGGTTGCAGGTTTTATGTTACTTTCATTGATGACCATACACAGAAAGTGTGGGTATATTCCATGAAAGAGAAGAGTGAGGTGTTCACTCACTTCCAGAATTTTAAAGCTATGGTGGAAAAGCAGACAGGGAAGTATATTCAAACATTAAGGTCTGATGGAGGAGGTGAATACATGTCACATGAGTTTAGCAACTTTCTTGAAAGTCATGGAATTTGACGTCAGTTTTCATGCAGGTACACACCACAACATAATGGCATTGCTAAATGCAAAAACAGACATATTGCAGAAATAGCAAGAGCCTTGATGGCTGAGAAGAATATGTCTCATTTTTATTGGACAGAAGCCGTGCATATGGCTGTATACATTATGAACAGAACTCCAACTGCTGTTGTACATCAAGTTACACCTGAAGGAAAGGTCACAGGTAAAAAGCCAAACTTATCACATATGAAAGTTTTTGGCTTTATTGCATATGTACATGTTCCAGATGAGTTGAGGACGAAGCTTGATCCAAAAGCAAAAAAATGTGTCTTCATTGGATACTCCCTTGAGCAAAAGGGATATAAATGTTATAACCCACCCACATGAGAGGTGAAGGTGAGCAGAGATGTGATATTTGATGAAATGTCAAGCTTCTATGCAGATGCCAAAGAAGAACTGAATCTTGAACCAAATGACAAAGAAGATGCTGAAAAATCAAGTGTAGAATCTCAAGTTTTGAGTGGACCAGATGCATCACCAAGCAATAGTTCAAACTCAAATCCATGGAGTGGAAGATTGCATGGGAATTTCAGTCCAGCAAATTCATCAAATACATCCAAGAAAGGTAAAGAAAAGCTTTATGCCAGTAGTAAAACATGTGCAGGTTTTGAAGACGTTGATGGAGATTCATGCGGTTCAAAAAAGAGTCTTGATGAGGAACTTGGATTGCCCTCTGTGAAGACTCCAGGAGTAAGAAGGGCACATGCAGATGATACAAGGAAAAGTGACCCAAGACCAAGAAGATCTGGGAGGATGCGGAATTCAGTGGAACGATTGACATATGAGAGTTATATGGCTCGTCATTGTGTCTACATGACCAAGGTAATAGAAGATGTTGAACCTTCTTGTTTTGAAGATGTAATTGGACAATACAGATTGGGAAAATACTATGGATGAGGAGATGGCTGCACTTTATGGGAATCATACATGGAAGGTGGCTCCATTGCTGCAAGGAAAGAAACCCATAGATTGCAAATGGATTTACAAGGTAAAGCATAATGCTGATGGTAGCATAAGTAGGTATAAAGCATGATTGGTAGCTAAAGGATATGCACAAACATATGGCATTGATTATGAGGAAACATTCAGCCCTGTAGCTAAAATGTCTACTCTCAGAACACTTATTGCATTAGCTACATCAAAAGGATGGACTTTGCATGAGATGGATGTGAAGAATGCTTTCCTACATGGTGAGTTACAAGAAGAAGTATATATGGACCAGCGGCAAGGATATGAAGATTCAAAGCATCCAGAATATGGACCAGCAAAAGGCTTTGTATGGGCTGAAGCAAGCTCCTCGTGCATGGCATGCAAGGATTGCTGATTACTTAACCAACATTGGGTTTTCTATGTGCGATGCAGATCATTCACTATATGCAAGGAAGGCTGATGATGGCATCATGATTGTGGCTATTTATGTTGATGACTTGATTGTAGGTGGTTATAATGAAGAAAGCATCAAAGAGGTAAAGCAACTTCTTATGCAAGAATTTGACATGAAAGATCTTGGTGTGCTATGCTATTTCTTGGGCATTGAGTTTATTCATACAAAAACGGGTGTATGGATGTCACAAAGGCAATATGCCTTGAATATGCTGCAAAAGTATGGTATGGCTGATTGTAAGCCAATTTCTATGCCATTAGATCAGAATTTGAAGTTAGATACTACTTCAGGTGAAGCACTAGCAAATGCTACTATGTACAAGAAAATTGTGGGAAGCCTGATATATCTCACAATTACGAGGCCTGATGTTAGCTACACTATTGGACTTGAAAGTCAGTTTATGGAGGTTCCCAAGAAGCCACATTTGGATGCTTTGAGGCACACTCTACATTATGTGAGTGCTACTTTGGATTATGCATTGTTTTATGAGGCTGGTATAGATTTGCAAGTTCATGGATACACTGATGCAGATTGGGCTGGTAGCATTCCAGATAGAAGATCTACTAGTGGCTTTCTATTCTCACTTGGGAGTGCAACTATTACATAGAGCACCAAGAAGCAACCCATTGTTGCTTTGTCGAGTACAAAGGCTAAGTATAGAGGTGCTGCAATGGCAGCATGTGAGGCATCATGGCTTGAGATGCTACTTGCAGATTTAGGTGTGGAAGTGCAAAAGCCTATCACCATCTATTGTGATAATCTTGACAGCATACAATTAGCACGAAACCTTGTTTTTCATGCTAGAACAAAGCATATCGAGGTACATTATCACTTCATCAGAGAGAAGATATTAGTAGGTGATATTGATCTTGTTTATGTGAGAATAGATGAGCAGGTTGCTGATATTTTCACTAAAGCACTTGGAGTAGAGAAGCTGAAGAAGTTTTGGAAGATGCTTGGATTAGAGGACATGGTGTTGAGCTTGAGGGGGAGTGTTGAGATATCATGCTCAACATGTGATGATCTAGGATAACACGTATCACTTCTTTCATTTCTCTGACATGTATAGTGTTCACATCAGTATATGTCAGAGACACTTCATTTAGCTTTATTAGATTTATCTATTGAGAGTGATGGCACATTTGTTTCTTGCCATCTCACTCATTCATAGACATTAGGTTTTTCCTTATGTACTGGTCTTTATATATTGTAGTACTCGTATTCTTGTTTAGGTCATTCTTGTACATTCCTTTTTATGTAATGGAAGAAGAAGAAGAAGAAGAAGAAGAAGAAGAAGAAGAAGAAGAAGAGGAAGAAGAAGAAGAAGAAGAAGAAGGTCATTCTCCCTTGCCTCAATCTATGTGTGTGCTTCTCCTTGAGAGTGAGAGAGTGTGTGTAAGCTCTCTTTCTTATCTTCTTCCTCGTGATAGTATGTGCATCATTAGATTGAGGAAATTTGAAGATGTTTGCAGGTAATGAAGTTAATCTCTAAGGCAAAATCTTTGAAGAAGAAGAAACTTCACACAGAGAAGTGTTTGTGAATGATTTTGTAAATCATGGTAACATTTGTGTAAAGTTAGTTCTATGACTGTAGAAGTGTTCTTAAATTAGCATAGATCAAGCATTTGGAGATTTAGAGGTCTTCATCAAGATGTTCAACTTGAGTATGAAAATGTGTGAAATGAATGGGGCCATGCTTGCAAAAAATGTAGGTGTTATTGTTGGCATAGATATTTAGCACAAGTGAATTGGATAGGAAGAATTGTAGAGGCTTAAGTTGATGTTGTCAAAGGATTTTGTCAATGGACCACCAAATTTCAAGTTTGTAGAGATGTAGAAGGTATGTAAAGCAATGCAATTTGGTAAATAATCAAGGGCATCATTTTTGCATGCAAAGCATGTTAGTGACAACATGCTAGAAATAACAACATTTCTGCTCTAATAGAGATTCTCAAACTCCAACCAAGATTGACGAGAGGTTTTGCATGGCCTACTTTGGGATATAATATGCCTCTTGACTCCCATTGAAATATATGAAGTGCTTGTGCATCCCTTGAATCCCATCTAGATTTTTCTTCTATAGGAAGTAATCTAGTAGTAGTATGGACTCCTGATGATGAACTAGTTCCTTCTTCTTCTTCTTCTTCTTCAGGAACCTCCTGTCGAGCAGAAATAGGAACATCAGTTCTTCTAGAAGATGAAGCAACATCTTCTCCAACTTGTCTTGGCCTTGGATAAGTGCCATTCACAATATTCCACAAGTCCTTTGATACTAACATATTCATCACCATAAAACTCCACATTGGATAATTAGATATTCCCTCAAGATTGTCTTCATTCTCAAGTTTATAATCACTCACCTTGTTAAGGGTGTATGTGAAATATGCTCTGATACCAAATGTTCGAATTGGGGTGGGCCTCAATAACAATAAATCACATGTTTATAGGATCTTACTGATTATGCATTGTTTTATGAAATTGGTGCAAAATTGCAAGTTCATAGATACACGGATACATACTAGGTTGGCAGTGTTCCAGATAGAAGATCTACTAGTTGCTTTTTAGTCTTGCTTGGAAGTGTTGTTGTTACATGGAGCACTAAGAAGAAACCCAGTGTTGCTTTGTCTAGTATAGAGACTGAGTATAGAGGTGATGTAATGGTAGCATGTGAAGCATCATGGTTAGAGATGCTACTTGTAGATTTAGGTGTGTGTTGGTAGCATCCAGGGAAGTAAGGGCATTACTTGTAGATTTAGGTGTGTGTTGGTAGCATCCCAGGAAGTAAGACAAGGGAGCCACCCTAAAGAGTCAGAGTAGAGGGACAGTCAAGCAAGACCAAGTAGGTAGAGAAGTCAATGAAGATTGGGCAACTAAGCCTATTCAAACTTTCAAAAAGATAAATCCTTTTCAAAAGTGATTTTGATCACTATACCAACATTGTATATACCATTTTTGGTACATTAGAATCGATTTTGTTCAAGCTAAGCATTCCTCAATCTTGAGGAGTATTAGGAGTACCTACGTACCGATTTTCATAATTTATAGACTCAATTTAATCCCTCAAATAATTCCTGGAGCCTAATTTTTAACTAGGCCAGACACTAGGTTTGAAAAGGGCCAAAGCTAGTAAAAAACTTTCAGCAAAAAAATGTCAAAATTATTGGAAATTTCTAGCCATATATGGCTGAACATTTACTTCAAAATATGGCTTAAAATGAGCATGAAATTTAGCCCATGCATGATGTACATATTGAAAATGTTTTACATAATGAACGCATGTCTATCAAGAGTGCACAAACTATGCCAAAGTGGCTGAAACAAACTTTGCAAGACAACAAATTGAGTGCACCTTTACTTGGTAGAACAAGATCAAGCTCTCACCATGCATCAAGTAATTTTGTGGATTATTCTCTTATTGCTACTGCATGTAATGAAGAGCCACTTTCTTTTGAAGATGCATGTGACGATCCAGAATGCATGAGTGCTATGCAATCAAAAATGGATTCCATACATAGAAATGGTACGTGGGAGTTATGTGAATTGCCAAAAGGAAAGAATGCCATTGGTACAAAGTGGATTTACAAGATTAAGAGAAAATTTGATGGTGCCATTGATCGCTACAAAGCTAGATTGGTTGCCAAAGGATATGCGCAACAATATGGCATTGACTATGAGGAAACTTTTGCACCTACTTCATGCATGACTACCATTCGTAACGTGGTTGCATTGGCTGCCCATCGAGGTTGGAAAGTGCATCAATTGGACATAAAAACAGCCTTCTTGAATGGTGATTTGCAAGAAGAGGTTTATGTGAAGCAACCTCCTGGATTTGCTATGAAAGGGAAAGAGCATATGGTTTGTCGCTTGCATAAAGCCTTGTATGGTCTCAAGCAAGCTCCACGTGCATGGTATGAGAAAATCCATAAGCACTTGCTTGCTTTTGGCTTCAGATGTAGTCCAATCGAAAGCACACTCTATGTACGCAAAAATGGGCTGATCTTATAGTGCTTGTTCTTTATGTCGATGACATACTCTTCACTGGGTCATGTGATGCAAAACTTGACATTCTTATGGCTGATTTGCAACATACTTTTGATGTCACTTATCTTGGTCTTTTGAGCTACTATCTTGGCATCTAGTTTGAATCCGTTGAGGGGGGAATTTTTATGCATCAAGCAAAGTATGTTGAAAAACTACTTCAACGTTTTGACTTTGAGGATTGCAAGCCAGTTTCCACACCAGTTGAGATAGGATTCAGATTCTCAGTTGAGGATTCCAGTGATGCATTTGACACTTCTCTTTATCAACAAGTTGTGGGATGTCTTTTATATGCATGCAACACAAGGCAGGATATACAGTATGCAGTTTCCTAGTTGAGTCGATTCATGCATAGCCTTGGCACTAAGCATTGGCACGCGGTGAAATGTGTGTTTAGATACCTCTGAGGCACTTTGAGCTTAGGTCTCTTTTATGGCAGAGATGTTCAGCCATGCTTGCATGCTTTTGCAGATAGTGATTGGGCTGGTTGTTATGATATGTTGGAGCAAGTCTATGACAAGCCTAAGTATTGGCTTGAGTCCCACAAATTCAAAGAAGAAGCCTTAAAATGAAGACAATGTAAAGTTCACTTGTGAACTACCTCTTGTAACTTTTGAAGACTTTACTTAATGTAAAAGTGAAAGAATCTTAAATGGTTGAGTCCACTTGATCAAAAAGGGAAAGAGGATCCAAGAATTCGTGATTTGTGGTAGATAGAGAATCAAATCAATCACTAATTGATTGGAGAGTGATTGAGGGAAGTTAGCCTCCCAAGCTCAACTATAAATAGATGGGAGCTTTAGTCGTGGTAATGGAGACCTCAGAGAAGACCTTGAAGAGCTGAGCTTTATGCCATATCAAGATGTGGTTTCAAGGCACACATATTAGTAAGTTCATTGTGTTGTAAAATCAATATACGTTCATTTTCATGATCATTTGAGTTCATATTTCCATGTTCTTGTGAAGTGTACTACTCACTGCCATATCTCTCAGTTTTCTCAGCCAGATTGCAAAGATGGTGTCTCTGCGATTGGTGCATCATTTTCAGTGACTTAACTTAATAAATTTAGCTCTATAAGCCTACTATATGCTCACCAATTTTCATTTGATTTGGAAGTTTCAATCTTTAGTTATGTTCAGTTGAAGTCAACCCTGTCTGTTCATTTTCACTTCTCTGTCAAGTACCCAACTTTTTACTCATCTTGTCAGAGCTATTTCTCAGTGTGTACTTACCCAAATTCAATGATTTAAAGCTTTTTGGATTTAGCATACTATCTAATATAAGCATACAAAGTCCCATAATAATTGTGTTCTTAAATCTTGAGTTATGGTTATTTTTCTCCTCACTGGTCTCATTACTGTAGCAGCCCATGAAAATCGGGATGATATCATCACTTGTTAAACAACATTCTTAGTGTGTGGTTAATTATTTTTTATGAGATTACTCTTGAAAGTTAGCTCTTTAAGTTAACTAGACGTCCCCAAAAGTAATTAAGCTAATTTCTGTTGTGCTCAAAGAATTATGCAAAACACTGGACATGTATATGAAACAAAATAGAAAGTTCTTCACCTCTGAGCTAACTCCAACTTATCTGTTTTGATCTATCTTTTTGAGAGTGATCTTCCAAGGTACATGGGGTGTCTAATACATCCATTAGAAAGCTAAAAGGGCCCACCACATACTCCTGGAGTTCATTTGGCTGGTGTAGATCAAGGATTTTGCAACACCTCTTCATCTTCAAGCACATACCTATCCATCTCTTCACAGTGGTATCAGAGCAAGGTTGGATAACATGGCAGATGGATCTCCTTCATCAATTGCCAAATTGGATAGAGGTAATTACTCAGCTTGGTCATTAAGGATGGAAGCTTATCTCAAAGGTAGAAGTTTATATGGTTATGTGGCTGGAGATGAAGTTATGCCAAGATTCAGGAACAAAAGTCAACCAACACAAGAAGAGCAAGAAAGATTGAGCACATAGTGCTCCAAGGATGCACTTGCAAGGTCTTATCTCCTCAAATCTATCTCAGAGTTTTTGATTGCCTCACATTAGAAGTTGTAAGACATCTCAGGAAGTGTGGGATGCATCAACTATGGCTGGATTTCACAACTGTCAAGAAAGCTCCCAAACAAAATGTGACTGATTTTGTCACAAAGCTCAAAGACATAGCATATCAATTGGGAAGCATTGGAGAGGTAATAGACGAAGAGCAAATTGTAAGGCAGGTCATCAATGGATTGAAAGCAAATGACAAGTGGGAAGCATTCACCACAGCTATGGATTTGTACATGGACATGCATGTACCTGATTTCAATACACTCATTGGACAACTACTTACTCAAGAGGTAAAGCTTATAAAAAATGGAGAAAGCTCTAAAGGTAATCAATCTTCAGCCTTATATATGATAAAAGCAAGTCCAAAGAAAAAAAAGGAAAGTCAAAGAAAGTGGATGATGAAGTAGGAACATATCAAGCTAACTATGTAGGTAGAGGAAGACATGGCAGAGGTAGAGGACGAGGAGGTAGACAAGGCAAGGGGGAGATCCCAAGACTCCAACCCATGTTCTATTTGTGGACTAACTAATCATACAACTGAAAATTGCTTTAGGAATTCCAGGAATCAAAGAGGCAGAGGATACAATAGAGGAAGTTATGGCTACTCAAGAGGAAGGTTCAACAATTATCATGGCAACTACAACAACTACAATCATTAAAACTATCAAGGAGGCTACAAAGGAAGGAGAGACTTCAATAACTACACAAAAGACTCAAACAAAGAGGATTCATTATTGATCATGAACATGGCTATGCCTCAAGGTAAATATGATGAGCATGTTTTCTACATAGATTGAGGTTGTTCAAATCATGTGGCAGGAAATGTGGCACTCCTATCAGATTTAGAAGATCCAAGAAATAAGCATGAGGTACAAATAGGAGATGATACAAGACACCTTGTGGAGAAAATAGGAAATGTCAAAGCACCTGATGGAAACATCAACCTACTTAGTAAGGTACTCTATGTCCCTACCATTACAAAGAATTTGATAAGTGTTGGGCAAGGATTGAGAAGAATTGCAAAAGGTGAAAAGACAGGTAGATTGTTCACATTTGAATTACAAGACACTAGAAACATTGCTCTCTTTAATTATGGTAGTCAGACACTCACAGAATTGGACGTATGGCACAAAAGGTTAGCACATATTGTTCGAAGGTCATTAAAGCAAATTTGCAGGGACCAAAGTGTACTTGGACTCCCTAACTTGTCAAAACAACATATAATTTATAAGTGTATTGCATGTCAATTTGGAAAGTCTCACAGGTTACCATTCATGAAGAAAGGATATATGCATGGAGATGGACTATCCTATTCTTTATGAAACACAAAGATGAATTTTTTTCATGTTTCAAATGATATTTGGCTCTTGTGGAGAATCAAACAGGTAAATCACTAAAAAGGCTAAGGTCAAATGGAGGGGAAGAATACTTCTCCCATGAGTTTGATTCTTTTCTTCAAGAAAGAGGAATCAAAAGAGAGGTAACTACAAGGTACACTCCTGAGCAAAATGGAGTGGCAGAAAGAAGGAATAGGACACTTGTTGAAGTGGCAAGGTCTACGTTGAATGAAAAGCATTTACCTAATTACTTATGGGTTGAGGCTGTATCTATAGCCACTTACTTGATTAACAGGTTGCCTTCAAAATCCCTTGATGGGATGACTCCATATGAGGCTTGGAATGGAAGAAGACCTAGCTTAGATCATTGTAAAATTTTTGGATGTATTGCTTTTGCTCATGTTCCTTCACACGTTAGAGGCAAGATGGATCCAAAGGCAGAAAGGTGCATATTCATTGGATATGACAACAATCAAAAGGGCTACATGTTATACAATCCTACCAACAAAGGATTCTTGGTAAGCAGAGATGTAGTTTTTTATGAGAACAATTCATGGTATGAAGATTCATGCATGAAGGTCAATTTACCATATGATCTTGAAGAAGGTTTTCCAAAGCTTGGTTGAGAACAACCAAAGATTGAAGAACAAGACACTTCAGAAGATGATGAAGAAACTCAGAAGGAAAAAATCAAAGCATGGAAGTCTAAAGGTAAAGCAAAATTGCAGGAACTTGGACATGAGGCAAAATCATCACAACATGGCTTAAGAAGATCTATAAGGGAAAGAAAAAAACCAGAAAGGTATGGGTTTGACACCTCATTAGTAACTAAACATTCTATTTACATAGCACAGGACATAAATCAAGAGGAGCCATCTACATTTGAAGAGGCCAAAGCAAAAACAGAATGGAAGCATGCAATGAAGGAAGAAATTGAAGCACTTGAGGAAAACAACACTTGGGATTTGGTGCCCAAGACTTCAACTATGAAGGTATTAGGCTCAAGATGGGTCTACAAGCTCAAGAAGAATTTTGATGGTTCAATAATTAGGTATAAGGCACGACTTGTAGCAAAAGGCTTTGCACAAACTCAAGGAGTTGATTATGAAGAAACTTTTTCTCTTGTAGCTAAGATGCCTACAATCAGAGTGTTACTTAGTATTGCTTCTTCCAAGAATTGGAAGATACCTCAACTAGATGTAAAGAATGCATTCTTGAATGGTTGGATAACAGAAGAGGTATATATGGCACAACCACCTGGTTTTGAGAATCAAGTTTATCTTGATTATGTGTGTAAACTTAACAAAGCATTGTATGGTCTCAAGCAAGCCCCAAGAGCTTGGAATTTTAGGCTTGCTTCATTCTTGCAGGACAAAGGCTTTCAACCAAGCAAGGCAGATCCTTCACTCTTCATAAAAAAGAGTAATTCTGAGGTCATCTACTTATGTGTATATGTAGATGATATTATATTGACAGGGAATGATGCAGATGGTATGAAGAAGATCAAAGATCAAATGAGAGAAGAATTCAAGATAAGTGATTTAGGATCACTTACCTACTTCCTAGGTTTGGAAGTTGTCTACAAAGATCATGGTTATGTTAGCAAGGATATGTTAGCAAAATTCAAGATGGAGGATTATAAAATTGCATGTACTCCAATGGAGGTCACTCACAAATTGAGCTCACATGAAGGTGAACTCATAGAGGACATCACATCATATCAAAGTCTAGTGGGTAGTCTCAACTATGCCACATTGACAAGAGTAGATATATGTTATAGTGTGAGCGTGCTAAGTCAATTCATGCACACACCAAGGAAACCACACATGGATGCTGCTAAGAGGATACTCAAATATCTCAAAGGAACCATAAATGAAGGACTTTATAATCCTTATGTATCTGATTTAGGGTTGAAGCTATTTTCTGATGCAGATTGGGCTGGCTCCAAGGAAGATAGAAGGAGCATTTCAAGTTATCTTACCTTTGCAAGTTCAAAGCTTATTTCATGGTCATCCAAGAAGCAACCCAGAGTTTCTCTCTCTTCTACTAAAGCTGAATACAGAGGTCTTTCCATAGCTACACAAGAAGCTATGTGGATGAAGACATTATTCAAAGATCTTGGATTGGAGTTTGGAACTCCAACTATTTTTTGTGACAATATGAGTTCTATTCACTTAGCTGCTAATCCAATTTTTCATGCAAGGACTAAACATATCGAAGTTCATTATCACTATGTAAGAGAGAAGATTGTGAGCAAGGAAATTCAAATATCATATGTTTTCACTCATCAACAATGTGCAGATATTCTAACCAAAGCATTGGATGGTACAAAGCTTTGCAAATTGAAAGCCATGATTGGTTTGCAGGTAATCTTGGAAGATTGAAGACCTCAATCATACTTGGCTTGAGGGGGAGCTGTTGGAGCAAGTCTATGACAAGCCTACGTATTGGCTTGAGTCCCACAAATTCAAAGAAGAAGCCTTAAAATGAAGACAATGTAAAGTTCACTTGTGAACTACCTCTTGTAACTTTTGAAGACTTTACTTAATGTAAAAGTGAAAGAATCTTAAGTGGTTGAGTCCACTTGATCAAAAATGGAAAGAGGAGCCACAAATTCGTGATTTGTGGTAGATAGAGAATCAAATCAATCACTAATTGATTGGAGAGTGATTGAGGGAAGTTAGCCTCCCAAGCTCAACTATAAATCGATGGCAACTTTAGTTGTGGTAAGAGAGACCTCAGAGAAGACCTCGAAGAGCTGAGATTTATGTCATATCAAGGTGTGGTTTCAAGGCACACATATGTATCAGTAAGTCCATTGTGTTGTAAAATCAATATACTTTCATTTTCATGATCATTTGAGTTCATATTTCCATGTTCTTGTGAAGTGTACTACTCATTGCCATATCTCTCAGTTTTCTCAGTCAGATTGCAGAGATGGTTTCTCTGATCTTGGTGCATCATGTTCAGTGATTTAACTTGCTAAAGTTATCTCTATAAGTCTTATATATGCTCACTAATTTTCATTTTTACTCTAATTGGATTACTTTTCAAGAACCAATTATTACAAGAAGTGATTCCTATGGCCTCTTTTATTGAGAGTATACAAAGCCAAGATAATTCCAATCATAGCTAATCAAGCACTAGTCTTGGATAAAGAATGCCCCAATAGTCCCCCTCAAGCCTAGCATGCTTGAGTCTTCATTCTTCCTTGACTTCTAGCAATCAAATCATTCCTTTGAACCTCCTTAGCTTAGTACTATCCAATGGATTATTCAACATGTCATACACAGAGATAAATAACTTCTGCTCCATTCCTTTTTATGAATAAGGATGTATATGCTTTGATAGGCTTGAATCCTTGATCCTCCAAGTAGGTCACTAACCTCTGATTCCAAGCTCTTGGAGCTTGCTTCAAACCATACAAAGCCTTCTTTAATTTTCACACATAATTTCGATGATGTGCATCTTCATAACCTGGTCTTCTTCTAAAATTCATCCATTCAGAAATGCATTTTTTACATCTAATTGGTATAGCTTCCAATTCCTAGATGTAGCAATGCTAACAAGTACTCTAATGGTAGGCATTTTCACTACAAGTGAGAAGTTCTCTTCATATTCTATCCCATGGGTTTGTGCAAAACCCTTTGCTACTAACCTTGAATTGTGTCTATTAATACTACCAATTTGATTCCTTTTTTATTTTTAAATCCACCTTGATCCAATCATCTTCATTGATGGTTTGCTGGGGACACGTTCCCATGTGTCATTGTCCATGAGAGCTTCCACTTCTTCATCCATTACCTCGCTCCACTCCTTCTTGATTTGATCTTCTTCATAAGATGTTGGTTCTTCATTGTTGGAGTCTTTATCCATATAGATTGAGTGCTTTGTGACCAATGGTGTATCAAATCCATATCTTTCTGGTTTCTTATTTTCTCTCATTAACCTTCTGATTGGTTGTAGAGAGCTTTCTGATCCTTCAGGTTGGTCTTGCACCTTAGCTTTCCCTTTGTTTTTCAATAGCTTCAATTTCTCCAACTGTGTCATTTCACCTTCAGAATCACTATCTTGAAGATCCTTTGGTTCCTTTGTTGGAAGAGATAGAAAGTCTTCTTTCAAGTCATAGGGTAGCTTCACTTTAATGTCATCATCAAACGAGGACTTATTTTCATCAAAGACTACATCCCTACTAACTAGGAAACCTTTGTTAGTGGGTTATACAATCTATATCATTTTTTATTTTGATCATAACCTATGAAGATACACTTCTCTTCCTTGGGATCCAATTTCCCTCTCACTTGAGAAGGTATGTGAGCATAAGCTAGACATCCAAAGATTTTGCAATGCTCTAGGCTTGGTCTTCTTCCATTCCATACCTCATACGGAGTCATACCATCTAAAGACTTAGATGGAAGTCTATTTACAAGGTATGTGGTTGTTGAAACAGCCTCTACCCAAAGATAATTAGATAAACTCTTTTCATTTAGCATAGATCTGGTTGCTCCTACTATAGCTCTGTTCATCCTTTTAGCTCCTCCATTAAGTTCAGGTGTGTACGTGGTTGTTACCTCTCTTTTGATGCCTCTTTCTTGAAGTAAAGCATCAAATTCATTTGAGAAGTATTCTCCACCACCATCTGATCTGCGTCTCTTGAGACATTTACCTCTTTGGTTCTCCACAAGTGCAAGATATCCTTGAAGAAATTGAAAACTTTATCTTTATGTTTCATAAGGTACAAAATTGTCCACCTACTACAATCATCAATAAAAGATACATAATATTTTGAACCTCAAATAGAAGGTTCTTTGCTTGGACCCCACACATCAGTGTGTACAAGATCCAATGGCTCCTGATGGATATAGCCTTTCCTCTTCAAAGGTTGTGTATGTGCTTTGCCAAATTGACAAGCTCCACACTTGTAGATCATATGTTGCTTTGTGATTTTGGGCAATCCAAGTTAGAGTGTTTGAGATCCATAGCTAAACAATGTTATGTTCTTGGTGTCTTCCACTTCAAAAGTGAAGAGTCTTCATGTCTTATCTCCTTTGGAAATCCTTTTAAATCCTTGCTTGGGGTCTTCCACATATGCTCCATGTCTTGTGAATCTAACCTAAAGTACTTTCTCCACAACTTTTCCAACACTTATCAAGTTTTTTGTTATTGTAGGTACATACAATAACTTGCTTAGAAGATTCATATTCCCATTTGATGTGTGGAGATTACCTATCTTTTCCACTGAATGCTTTGTATCATCACTTGTTTGCACTTCATGTTTATTCTTGGGATCTTCTAGGTTAGAGAGCAATGCTACATTTCTTGATACATGATTTGAGCATCTTGCAAATGACACCAAGAAAGTACCTATGTACTTTGGAGTTGATGCTTGCAACAATTAATCCAAAATATACTAGTTCAAGAATAGCTAGTGTTGAAAAACTTGCTATTTTAGTCCATACACCTGCTATCATTTTTACTGAGAGCTCACAATATAATAACAACTGACAAAATTAATTTTGAGGGAATTCAACTAGCTTAGATATCTAATGATTGCAAGTGGAATCATTTAAAATGATCAACTATGCTCTAAGAAATAACTTTAGCAAATTAGATCTTACCCCTGACTTTTTAGGGACTAACCAGTAGATGACTACTGAGCACTTCGAAGATGATTTCTCCTAGATGCCTGACTCAAATGCCTTAAAAACTTTGATAGGACAAAATCGACTTTAATCTGGTTCCAACAAGCTAAAGATTATGCAAAATGGTTGAGTATTCATTGAGATATGACTAGAAGAAGTTGATTGTTTTGAGTAGTCATAGCAGAGAAGTAGACAGAGATGTTCAATGAGCTATATGTATTATAACACATGATTGTACAGAGTCATTGGCATTATAATGATGCTCAATGATGATGAACTGAGTGACCTATGGTGTGAGCTACTCAGGTTCTACAAATGATCAATGAGAGAGCTCTAAATGAGGCACACATAGCCACACGATTTTACAAAGCCTTTATATAAGTGTTTCTACTAAGTTTGAATTTTGAATTCAAACTTAGCTCCAACTAAAAAGTGACTCCATTGATTTGGGAGTTATTCTCTCAATTGAATGCATAGCTAATATTCCTCCTTACTCCACGAGATATAGGCTTTTACAAGATTCTCCAAGGATTTAATGATTTACAATGGTAAATAATCAAGTACTTACAAGCTATAGTTCACATGACTCATCAACTGCTTCCACAGAATGTCTTCCATGCTAAGCCAAATGTGTAGACTTGTACATTTGAACCAACAGCTCACCCTCAAGCCAAACATCTCAGCTTGCATTGGTTCATCATTCTTCTTGGATATCCTACAATCCAATCGGGGTTTTTAAACTTGCAAATTTTAGTACCATCAAGTGCTTTGGTTAACAAATCAACACACTACATATTTGTAGATGCATATGCTAGTTGAATCTCTTTGCTCAAGAGTTTCTCTCTAACATAGTGATAGTGCACTTCTATATGCTTAATTATTGCATGATAAATGGGGTTGGCTGCAAAATGCAAAGAGTTGGTGTTATCACCAAAGATCATTAGTGAATGAGTGTGAAGTTCCAAATCTGAGTAGAGCAATCTAATCCAAACAGCTTCTTGTGTAGCATTTGCTAATCCCTTGTATTCATCCTCTATTGAAGATAGAGCAATATTTGGTTGCTTCTTAGAAGACCATGAGATGGGCTTATCACCTGCTTCTTCTATCATCCTTACATCCTGTGAAGAGATGGATAGATATGTGCTTAAGATGAAGTGGTGCTGCAAAATCCTTGCACTACACTAGCCAAATGAACTCTAGAAGTATGTGGTGGACCCTTTTAGCTTGCCAGTGGATGTGTTAGACACCCTATGTACCTTGGAAGATCAATCTAAAAAAGATAGATCAAAGCAGATGAGCTGGAATTAATTCAGAGGTGAAAAACTTGCTGTTTTGATTCATACACGTGTCCAGTGTTTTGCATAATTCTCTGAGCACAGCAACAATTAGCTTAATTCCTTTTGGATGCCTCTAAATAACGTATAGAGCTAACCTTCAAGAGTAATTTCATTAGAAATAGTGAATCACACAATGAGAATGAAGTTTAACAAGTTATGACATCATCCTGATTTTCATGGGCTGCAATAGTACTTAGACCAGTGAGCAGAAAAATGCTCATAACTCAAGTTTCAAATATGCAATGATTATGAAATTTTTTATGCACATACTAGACAGTATGTGGAATCCAACATGCTTTGACTCATGCAATTTGATAAAGTACGCGCAGAGAACCAGCTCTGACAAGTTGACTGATAAAATAAAAAATATGATAGAGAAGTGAATATGAACAGATAGGGTTGCCTTCAATTGAACATAACTCAAGATTGCAAACTCCAATAGCAACGAAATTTTGTGAGCACATTCCAAACTCCAAACAAATAATTTGTGGCTCCTTTCTCTATTATTATCAAGTGAACTCAACCACTTTGATTCCTCTTACTTTTTTACATCAAGTAAATGATCAAACAATTACAAGAGTGAGTTCACAAGTGAACTCTTAGATTTCCATACATTGTCTTTTTTTACTACTTCTTCTAGAGACTCAAGACAATACTTACGCTTGTAATAAATTTGTTCCAACAGCTTCCCCTCAAGCCAAGTATGCTTGAGGTCTTCAATCTTCAAGAATAACCTGCAATCCAATCATAGCCTTGAATTTGCAAAGTTTTGTACCATCCAATGCTTTGGTAAAAATATCTGCACATTGTTGATGAGTGGACACATGATATTTGAATATCTTTGCTTAGAACCTTCTCTCTTACATAGTGATAATGAACTTCAATGTGTTTAGTCCTTGCATGAAAAATAGGATTAGTAGCTAAATGAATAGAACTCGTGTTGTCACCAAAAATAGTTGGAGTTCCAAAATCCAATCCAAGATCTTTGAATAATGTCTTCATCCACATAGCTTCTTGTGTGGCTATTGCAAGACCTCTATATTTAGCTTCAGTAGAAGACAGAGCAACTGTGGGTTGCTTCTTGGATGACTATGAAATAAGCTTTGAACCTGCAAAGGTAAGATAACCTAAAGTGCTCCTTCTATCTTCTTTGGAGCCAGCCCAATCTGCATCAGAAAATAGCTTCAACCCTAAATCAGATACATAAGGATAATAAAGTCCTTCATTTATGGTTCCTTTGAGATATTTGAGTATCCTCTTAGCAGCATCCATGTGTGGTTTCCTTGGTGTGTGCATGAATTGACTTAGCACACTCACACTATAGCATATATCTACCCTTGGCAATGTGGCATAGTTGAGATTACCCACAAGGCTTTGATATGATGTGATGTCCTCTATGAGTTCACCTTCATGTGAGCTCAATTTATGGTTGACCTCCATATATTACCTGCAATTTAACAATCCTCCATCTTGAATTTTGCTAACATATCCTTGATATACTTCCTTTGAGTGAGAAATAAACCATGATCTTTGTAGACAACTTCCAAACCTAGGAAGTAGGTAACTTATCCTAAATCACTTATCTTGAATTCTTCTCTCATCTGATCTTTGATCTTCTTCATACCATCTGCATCATTTCCTATCAATATAATATCATCTACATATACACATAGGTAGATGACCTCAGAATTACTCTTTTCAATAAAGAGTGAAGGATCTGCCTTGCTTGGTTGAAAGCCTTTGTCCTGCAAGAATGAAACAAGCCTGAAATTCCAAGCTCTTGGGGCTTGCTTGAGACCATACAATGCTTTGTTAAGTTTACACACATAATCAGGATACACTTAATTCTCAAATCCAGGTGGTTGTGCCATATATACCTCTTCTGTTATCCATCCATTAAGAAATGCATTTTTTACATCCAATTGAAGTATCTTCCAATTCATGGAAGAGGCAATACTAAGCAAAACCCCAATAGTAGGCATCTTTGCCACAGGAGAGAAGGTCTCCTCATAATCAATTTCCTGAGTTTGTGCAAAGCCTTTAGCTACAAGCCTTGCCTTATACCTGTTAATGGAACCATCAGAATTCTTCTTGAGTTTATAGACCCATCTTGAGCCTATTACCTTCATAGATGAAATCTTGGGCACCAAATCCCAAGTGTTAAGTGCTTCAATTTCCTCCTTCATTGCATGCTTCCATTCTGATTTTGCTTTGGCCTCTTCAAAGGATGATGGGTCCTCTTGATTTATGTCCTATGCTATGTAAATAGAATGTCTAGTTACTAATGAGGTGTCAAACCCATACCTTTCTGGTTTTTTTCCTTTCCCTTATAGATCTTCTTAAGCCATGTTGTGATGATTCTGCCTCATGTCCAAGTTCCTGCAATTTTGCTTTACCTTTAGACTTCCATGCTTTGATTTTTTCCATCTGAGTTTCTTCATCATCTTCTAAAGTATCTTGTTCTTCAATCTTTGGTTGATGTTCTCTGCCAAGCTTTGGAAAATCTTCTTCAAGGTCATATGGCAATTTTAACTTCCTGCATGAATCTTCATGCCATGAATTGTTCTCATCAAAAACTACATCTCTGCTTACCAAGAATGCTTTGTTGGTAGGGTTGTATAACCTGTAACCCTTTTGATTGTTGTCATATCCAATGAATACACACCTTTATGCCTTTCGATCCATCTTGCCTCTAACCTGTGAGGGAACATGAGCATAAGCCATACATCCAAAAATTTTACAATGATCTAAGCTAGGTCTTCTTCCATTCCAAGCCTCATATGGAGTCATCCCATTAAGGGAGTTTGAAGGCAACCTGTTAATCAAGTAAGTGGCTATAGATACAACCTCAGCCCATAGATATTTATGCAAATGCTTTTCATTTAACATGGACCTTGCAGCTTCAACAATTGTCCTATTCCTCCTTTCTACCACTCCATTTTGCTCGGGAGTGTATCTTGTAGTTACCTCTATTTTGATTCCTCTTTCTTGAAGAAAAGAATCAAATTCATGGGAGAAGTATTCTCTCGCTCCATCTGACCTTAGCCTTTTTAGTGATTTACCTTTTTGATTCTCCACAAGAGCCAAATATCTTTTGAAGCATGAAAAAACTTTATCTTTGTGTTTCATAAAGAATAGGATAGTCCATCTACTGCAATCATCAATGAAGGAGACATAATACCTTGATCCAAATATTGAAGCATCCTTGCTAGGTCCCCATACATCTGTATGAACCAACCCCAAGAGATCTCCATGCATATAACCTTTCTTCATGAATGGTAACATGTGAGACTTTCCAAATTGACATGCACTACACTTATAAATCATGTGTTGTTTTGATAAGTTAGGGAGTCCAAGTACACTTTGGTCCCTGCAAATTTGCTTTAATGCTCTTTCACCAATATGAGAAATCTCTTGTGCCATACCTATAATTATGTGAGTGTTTGATTACCATAGTTGAAGAGAGCTATGTTCCTTGTGTCTTGCAACTTAAAAGTGAATAATCTACCTGTTTTTCTCTCTTTGCTATTCTTCTGAACGCTTGGCTAGGGTCTTCCACATATGCTCCTCCTCTTGTGAACCTAACTTGCAATCCTTTTTCTACTATCTGCCCAACACTTATCAAATTCTTTGTAATGGTAGGGACATAGAGTACCTTACTGAGTAGGTTGATGTTTCCATCAGGTGCTTTGACATTTCCTATTTTCTCCACAAGATTGTAGCCTCCTTTGTAGCCTCTTTGATAGTTTGAATGATTGTAGTTGTTGTAGTTGCCATGATAATTGTTGAACCTTCCTCTTGAGTAGCCATAACTTCCTCTATTGTATCCCATGCCTCTTTGATTCCTGGAATTCCTAAAGCAATTTTCAGTTGTATGATTAGTTAATCCACAAATAGAACATGGGTTGGAGTCTTGGGACTCCCCATGCCTTGTCTACCCCCTCTTCCTCTACCTTTGCCATGTCTTCCTCTACCTGCATAGTTAGCTTGATATCTTCCTGCTTCATCATCCACTTTCTTTGACTTTCCTTTGTTTTCTTTGGACTTACTTTTATCAGTATATAAAGCTGAAGATTGATTACCTTTAGAGCTTTCTCCATTCTTGATAAGCTTTACCTCTTGAGTGAGTAATTGTCCAATGAGTGTATTGAAATCAGGTACATGCATGTCCATGTACAAATCCATAGCTCTGGTGAATGCTTCCCACTTCTCATCTGCTTTCAATCCATTGATGACTCGCCTTACAATTTGTTCTTCATCTATTACCTCTCCAATGCTTCCCAATTGATCAGCTATGTCCTTCACCTTTGTGACAAAATCATTCACATTTTTTTTGGGAGCCTTCTTGAGGGTTGTGAAATCTAGCCATAGTTGATGCTTCCTAGCTTTGATACTTGCACATAACCATATAAACTTCATCTTTGGAGATAAGCTTCCATCCTTAATGACCAAGCTGAGTAATTACCTCTATCCAATTTGCCGATTGATGAAGGAAATCCATCTCCCATCTTTGCTTCGATACCACTGTGAAGACATGGATAGATATGTGCTTGAAGATGAAGTGGTGCTACAAACTCCTTGAACTACACCAGCCAAATGAACTCCAGGAGTATGTGGTGGACCCTTTTATCTTGCCAATAGATGTGTTAGACACCATATTTACCTTGGAAGATCAATCTAAAAAAGATAGATCAAAACAGATGAGCTGGAATTAATTCAGAGGTGAAAAACTTGCTATTTTGATTCATACACCTGTCTAGTGTTTTGAATAATTCTCTAAGCACAACAACAATTCCCTTAATTCCTTTTGGGGAACTCTACTTAGAGAGCTAACTTTCAAGAGTAATCTCATCGGAAATAGTGAATCACACAATGAGAATGAAGTTTAACAAGTTATGATATCATCCCGATTTTCACGGGCTTCACCAGTACTTAGACGAGTGAGTAGAAAAATGATCATAACTCAAGATTCAAATATTCAATGATTATGAAATTTTGTAGTCTAATACTAGGCAGTATATTGAATCCAATAAGCATTGAATCATGCAGTTTTATAAGGTACACCTAGAGAACCAGCTCTGACAAGTTGACTGATAAAATAAAAAATCTGGCAGAGAAGTGAATATGAATAGACAGGGTTGACTTCAACTAAACATAACTCAAGATTGAGAATTCCAATAGCAATGAAATTTTGTGAACTATAGTAGACACCAAAAAAAACTTTAGCAAGTTGAATCATTGAAAAAGATGCACCACACTGAGAGTAGCGATCTCTGCAAGCTGACTGAAAAACTTGAGAAGCATAACAGTAAAGAGGAGACTCACACAACCATGAAGATATCAACTTTTATGATCATAAATATGAATGTATATTGATTGTAGAATACAATGAACTTACAAATGCATGTGTGTGCCTTGTATCCACACTTGATATAGCATATAGTTCAGCTTATGGATGCCTCTTAAGTGCAACAAAACTGCCATGTATATATAGAGAGTTTTGGAGCCAAGATTTGAATTTGAATCTTGCTCACCTAAAAGTAGTTTCCTAATTTTTAGAGGTTGATTGATTCTCCAACCTCCAAATCAAGAATTCGTGGCTTCTCTCTCTATTCTTATCAAGTGAACTCAACCACTTTGATTCCTCTTACTTTTTACATCAAGTAAATGATCAAACAATTACAAGGTTGAGTTCACAAGTGAACTCTTAGATTTCCATACATTGTCTTTTCTTACTACTTCTTCTAGAGACTCAAGCCAATAATTAGGCTTGTAATAGATTTGTTCCAACACATCCTGTCCAATCTGCATCTGGGTACAACTTTATGTCCAAATCCGATGTGTATGGGAAGTAAAGACCTTGATTTTGAGTACCTTTGAGATACTTCAAAATTCTTTTAGCAGCTTCCAAGTGAGGTGCTCTAGGTTTATGCATGAATTGACTCAGAACACTTACTCCATAACATATCTCAATCCTTGTTAATGTTGCATAGTTTAGACTTCCAACTATGCTTTGATAACCTACAATGTCTTCAAGCAACTAACCTTCATGAGCACTTAATTTATGATTTACCTCCATAGGGGTGCTAGCTAATTTTGCATCCTCCAAGTGGAACTTCTTCAACATGTCCTGCACATATTTCCTTTGAGTCATATAGATTCCAGAGTAAGTGTATACCAACTCAAGTCCAAAAACATATTTCAGAAACCCTAGGTCACTGATCTTAAACTCCTCAATCATTTGGTTTTTTATTTGTTTGGTGCCATTGGCATCACTAACTGTAAGAATGATGTCATCCACATATACACATAAATATATCATTTCTAAATTACTCGTCTTGATAAACAGAGAAGAATCTGCCTTGCTTATCATCAATCCTTGGTCTTGAAGATAGGTTGTTAGCCTATGGTTCCATTCCCTAGGTTCTTGCTTCAAACCATAAAGAGCCTTTTTTAATTTGCATACATGATTTACCTTGCTTGGATATTCATAGCCAGGATGTTGAGCCATGTAAACCTCCTCCAAAATCCAACCATTGACAAAATCATTTTTCACATCTAGTTGATACATATTCCAATTTCTAGATGCAGTTATACTTACGCAATTCTCCTAAATCCATGTTGGGGGGTCCTCCACAAAGGCTCCAAATTTATTAAACCTGACCTGCAAATCCTTTTCCACTATCTCTCAGACACTCATCAAATTGTTTGTGATAGTAGGTACATAAAGAACTCTGCTCAACATATTCTTATTCCCATCAGAAGTTTTGTCATTTCCTACCTTGAAAACTGAGTGCTTGGTATCATCACCTATCTACACTTGGTGCTTTCCCTTGGGCTCTTCAAGATAAAAAAGGAGAGCTATATTGCCTACTAGATGGTTTGAACAACCTGAGTCAATATAGAAGAGCTGCTCATCATTCATACCTTGTTTTGAAGTTAAGTTCATAATGAGAAGAGAATCCTCTTGATCCTCTGTATAGTTGTTGAAGTCTTTTCTTGATTTGTATCCTCCTTGATCATTGTTTTTGTAATTGTTGTTAAATCCATGGTTTTAACCTTGATTATGGTTGAATCTTCCTCTTGATTGTGAGTAGCCACCTCTTTGGAATCCCTCTTTCTCTCTGGTTCTTTAAGTTCCTATAGCACAGATCTATTGTGTGATTAGACATTCCACATATTTGCATGGGGAAGAGTTGAAAGGTCTCCCCCTACCTTGCTTACCTCCTCTACCCCTTCCTCTTAAATTCCTACCTCTCCTTGCATAGTTAGCTTGAGAAGTAGCACCTTCATCTTCAAACTTCTTGCTCTTTCCTTTATCCTTAGACTTTCCTTTATCTATATAGATGGCAGAAGAATTATTACCTCTTGTTCATCATTTTTGTTGAGCTTGGCCTCATGGGTGAAGAGTTGCCCCATGAGAGTGGTTAGATGAGGGATTTGCATATCCATATAAAGATCCATCGCAGTTATGAAGGATTCCCACTTATCATCTCCCTTGATACCATTGACTATCTGTATCACTATTTGCTCATCAACTATGCTCTGAGAAATAACTTTAGCAAATTAAATCTTACCCCCGACTTTTTAGGGACTAACCAGTAGATGACTAGTGAGCACTTCAAAGATGATTTCTCCCAGATGCTTGAACCACATGCCTTGAGATTTTAACAGCACAAAGTAGACTTTAAGGGGTTTCAACAAGCTAAAGATTATGCAAAATGCTTGAGTATTCAATGAGATATGACCAGAATAAGTTTTCTATTCTGAGTAGTCATAGCAGAGAAGTAGACAGAGATGTTCAATGAGCTATATGTATGGTAACACATGATTGTAGAGAGTCATTGGCATTATAATGATGCTCAATGATGATGAACTGAGTGCACTATGGTGTGAGCTACCCAAGTTCTACAAATGATCAAGGAGAGAGCTCTAAATGAGGCACACATAGCCACACGATTTTACAAAGCCTTTATATAAGTGTTTCTACTAAGCTTGAATTTTGAATTCAAACTTGGCTCCAACTAAAAAGTGACTCCATTGATTTAGGAGTTATTCTCTCAATTGAATTTATAGCTAATATTCCTCCTAACTCCACGAGATATAGGCTTTTACAAGATTCTCCAAGAACTTAATGATTTACAATGGTAAATGATCAAGTAGTTACAAGCTATAGTTCACATGACTCATCAAGTGCTTCCACACAATGTCTTCCATGCTAAGCCAAATGTGTAGGCTTGTACATTTGCACCAACATTGAGGTCTTGTATCCTTTCACATGAGGTAGGAGAAAATAAAAAATTGAGTTTGGGATATAGGACCTGGCTAGTGCATCGTTTGACCACCAAGTTGTAAGCCTCTCTTGTTCTTCATGTGATGGTTTCCCTTTGCTTCTCATTGTTGGCATGACTTCATCTTCAAATATGTATTCAAATAGATTTCTTCCTTGAAGGTAGGCCTCCGTCCTTAGAGACCAACCTGGGTAGTTGTTTCTATCCAACTTATCAATGGTAGAAGGAAAACCATCTCCCATGTTGATTCAACTATGCTCTGATACCACTGTGAGAAGAGATAGTGGATACGACCAAAAGATGAGTGTGATGTTGCAAAAACCTGCTCTACACCTACTAAGATAACTTCAAGGATAGTAAGCAGACACCTCGAGCTTGCTAAGGATGCATATAAAATACCTTAGTGCTTTGAAAGATAAATCTCAAATTGATACATCAAAAGAGATGACTTAATCCAACACAGATGACTCAAGAACTTGCTATTTTGGGATGAGATGCCCTCTGGAATTTCACTCAGAGCTCACACCTTACTACGAATTGACCAGAGATACTTTGCACACTTAAACTTAGATATATGATGATTCTAAAGCAACAAAAATGATGAATTTGGATGATACATACTGACCGAATTTAATTTAGGAACATTAGGGTGTCATCCCTACATTACACGAGAAATCTAGCTGCATACATAACTCACTTCAAATAGATGTAGCTCATAGAATATTGAACCAATAATGATGAAAATTTATATGATGCGAATAGACTTAGGACTTTACCTACATCAATTTAAATCTCATCAAAAGATTTAGTATACATAGAGAAACAATGATCAAAGTTGACTGAAAATGAGATATAGACATGTAGTAGTAACTAAAGAGAACTCCAATGTATAGCTTGAAATGTCAATCTATATTGCACATATTCTAAATGGAATGAATGTACATGAAACTTGGGAAGGCGTAGCACTATGTGTGCTTCACAAATGACTTGGTGCTTGCTCAGAATGTCCTCCAATTTAGCTAAACTTTGCTCATTCCGCGACACTTTTTGAGTGTATATATAGAGGATTTTTTAATTCAAACTTTAGAGGGATGCTACCTAAATGTTCCCTCATGTTATGGGAATATTTGGTTGATCAATCACTCTTCACTATCCTGGTGATTCATGCCAAACAAGGCCACAACTTTCACTCTTTTATATTTACTTTGATGTGACTACTTTTCAAGAATCAATGATTACAAGAAGTGGTTCCTATGGCCTCTCTTATTGAGAGTATACAAAACCAAGATAGTACCAATCATAGGTAATCAAGCACTAGGCTTGGATAAATAATGCACCAACAGCTCCCCCTCAAGCCTAGCATGCTTGACTCTTCATTTTTCCTTGATTTCTAGCAATCCAATCATTGCTTTGAACCTGCTTAGCTTAGTACCATCCAATGGCTTAGTCAACATGTCTGCACATTGGAGATTAGTAGATACATAGGATAATTGAATATCCTTGCCAAAAAAATTCTCTCTTACATAGTGATAGTGGACTTCAATATGTTTTGATCTAGCATGGTAGACTCGATTAGCTACTAAGTGAAGTGAGCTAGTGGTATCACTAAATATATGAAGAGTTAGAGTATGTAACCCCAAAGTTGAGTATAGACCTTTCAACCACATTGCTTCTTGTGTTCCAATAGCCAATCCTCTATATTCAGCCTTAGTAGATGATAGAGCAATAGTTGATTGCTTCTTTGAGGACCATGATATGAGCTTTGAACCTGCAAAAGATAAATAATGTGATGTACTCTTCCTATCATCCTTTGATCCAATGTAATATGAATCTGATTAGAAATTGAAATCAATTTCTGAAGTGAAGGTGCAGAAAATCCCTTCATTGATGGTACCCTTCAAGTATTTGAGCACTCTCTTGGCTGCTTCCATATGTGGCTTCCTTGGCTTGTGCATGAATGGACTGAGTATGCTACTATAGCATATGTCCACCCTTGTGAGGGTTGCATAATTCAAACTTCCTACCAAGATTTGATAGCTTGTGATGTCTTCAATGGGTTCTCCTTCATAAGCACTAAGCTTATGGTTCAACTCCATGGGTGCACTTGCATACTTAGTATTCTCCATTTCAAATTTAGAAAGCATGTCATGTACATACTTCCTTCGAGTGATGTAGATACCAGAATCTGTATAGACAAGTTCGTCCAAGAAAGTAAGTGAGTAGTCCAAGATCATTGATCTTGAATTCATCCTTTATTCCAACCTTTATCTTTTTTATTCCATTGATATCTTCCCTGTAATTCTGATATCATCAACATACATAGAGAGATAAATAACTTCTTATCCATTCCCTTTTATGAATAAGGATGTATCTGCTTTGCTAGGCTTGAATCCTTGATCCTCCAAGTAGGTCACTAATCTCTGATTCCAAGCTCTTGGAGCTTGCTTCAAACAATACAAAGACTTCTTTAATTTGCACACCTAATTTGGATGATGTGCATCTCCATAGCCTGGTGGTTGTGCCATATGAACTTCTTATGACATCCATGCATTGAGAAATGCATTTTTTATATCTAATTGGTATAGCTTCTAATTCCTAGATGCAGCAATGCTAACAAGTATAATGGTAGGCATTTTAACTATAGGTGAGAAGGTCTCTTCATAGTCTATCCCATGGGTTTGTGCAAACCCCTTTGCTCCTAACCTCTCCTTGTGTCTATTAATACTACCATCTCGATTCTTTTTCAATTTATAAATCCACAGTAATACAGTTACATTCATTGATGGTTTGCTAGGGACAAGTTCCCATGTGTCATTGTCCATGAGAGCCTCCATTTCTTCATCCATTGCTTCTCATCGCTCCTTCTTGCTTTGAGCTTCTTCAAAAGATGTTGGTTCTTCATTATTGGATTCCTTAACCATATAGATTGACTACTTTGTGATCAATGATGTATTAAATCCATATCTTTCTAGTTTCATCTTTTCTCTCATTGACCTTTAAGTGGTTGTAGAGAGCTTTCTCATCCTTGAGGTAGGTCTTGCACCATAGCTTTCCCTTTGTTTTTCCATAGCTTCAATTTCTCCAATTCTGTCATGTCATCTTCAGAGCTATCTTGAAGATGTTTTGGATTCTTTCTTGGAAGCAATGGAAAGTCTTCTTCCAAGTCATAGGGTAGCTTGACTTTCCTACATCAAACCAAGACTTATTTTGTTCAAAGACTACATCCCTACTAACTAGGAAACCTTTGTTAGTGGGATTATACAATCTATATCCTTTTTTTTTTATCATAACCTATAAAGATACACTTCTCTACCTTGGGATCCAATTTCCCTCTCACTTGAGAAGGTATGTGAGCATAAGCTAGATATCCAAAGATTCTGCAATCCTCTAGGCTTGGTCTTCTTCCATTCCATACCTCATAAGGAGTCATAGCATCTAAAGACTTAGATGGAAGTCTATTTACAAGGTATGTGGCTATTGATACATGCTCTACCGGAAGATAATTAGGTAAACACTTTTCTTTAGCATAGATCTAGCTGCTTCTATTATAAGTGTATTGCTCCTTTCAGCAACTCCATTATGTTCAGGTGTGTGTTTGGTTGTTACCTCTCTTTTGATGCATCTTTCTTGAATGAAACCATCAAACTCATTTGAGAAGTTTTCTCCACCACCATATGATCTGAGTCTCTTGAGACATTTACCTGTTTGGTTCTCCACAAGTGCAAGATATCTTTTGACGCAATTGAAAAATTCATCTTTATGTTTCATAAAGTACAAAATTGTCCACCTACTGCAATCATCACTAAAAGATACATAATATTTTGAACCTAACTCAATAGAAGGTTCTTTGCTTGGACCCCACACATCTATGTGTACAAGATCCAATGGCTCCTGATGGATATAGCCTTTCCTATTCAAAGTTTGTCTATGTACTTTGCCAAATTGACAAGCTCCACACTTATAAATTGTGTACCTAAGAACCAACTTAGGGACTTGCGGAGAAAGAGACTATACCTCAATCCCCCTCAAGTGCATATAGTGGGGATTCATGCTTTATTTATCAATCCGATGAGTATCAAAACCTAGCCGAGTGTATGAAGACATGCATTCAAATGACGATCAATGCAAATGAGTTACTCAAAGAGTGCAAACAAGGCAAAGACTAAACCAAACAAGCTTCAACTGTCAGTCATGGTGTCTCGATACTTGGTGCAACAGCCAACAATAAATTGAGCTTTTCTCTCAACTCCGAGTGCCAAATATAGCGAATAAGATATGCATTTTGAAGCTCTCAAGAAGATGCATCCAATGGCAGTATTTTCACTCAATTATGACGCTTCTACTTCAAGTTATGAGCAAAATACTGAGTTGGAGGAATGACCTTCCTACACTTCAACACTTCCTACACTTCGCACACACCTTAACAACAACAAACAAACACTTTCATGGATAGACAACACTTCCTAGCACTCTTTCCAAGCAACACACATGCATACAAGCTCACAAAGAAGATGATACAGAGAGGAGAAGACACAAATTCGAAATTCTGTGCTCTTGATTCTCACAATGGCAAAAAGTCTTTACAAAGAGTCACAAATTGACTTATATACTAGTGCCCTAAAAGTGGTCCTTTCACACAAGAGACCGGCACTTTATTCACTAAAAGGCTAATTTCCTACTAATTTACATGGGTAAGCTACTAATCTTCTGTGGGGATGCATCTAGAGGACTCCTCTAGTGCATTTACAACAGAAATTATGTTACAAGAATGGTTATAATACAAAAATTGGGTGTCCAAATCGGAAAAATTTTGGGGCCCTTCTTTTTCTCTGCCTTGTGCTCTCTTTGCTCTGCAACACTCTCGCCCTCTTTGTCTCTGTTGTCCCTTGACAGGCTTTACTTCTTGTCTTCAGTTTGTTTAAGAGGCCTGAATACACACACCCATCGGTCGAAGCGGCAACAAGGACTGTCAGACAATTGGTTATCTTGTCCGAGGTATGTCTTTTGCTTCTGTTTTGCCCCTTGGTATTCCGTATATCACATATCTGGGTTGCTATATTCAGTTGGGTTGCCACGCATGCCACCAGTGACTAAGAATGTGCTATTCTTAGTTACCCTCTTCAACTTTTTAGCCTCTGCCTCTTTCTAACTTTTGGTCCTCTGATTTGTCTTAGTTGCACACATCTGACCCTGTTGTATTGCTATAAGCCTGTTTACTTTCTTTTCATTGCACACTGTCAGCGGAAGGATTAGTACCTGCCAATTATCTTCTTGCACATCTTCATGGATACTTTCCTGGCCCTGGTTCCTCCTTCCACCTACATCCTTTTTCCTTGATATGTGCCCCTGCGGGGCTCTGTGCAGAGATGGGTGTTGCGCCCCTGTGGGGCTTCTTGCAGAGATGTATCTCCGAATATGATCTTTTCACTGAAGCTTCTTTCTTAAGAGGCCTGAATACACGCACCCAGCGGTCGAAGCGGCAACAAGGACTGTCAGACAATTGGTTATCTTATCCGAGGTATGTCCTTTGCTTCTGTTTTGCCCCTTGGTATTCCGTATATCACATATCTGGGTTGCTATATTCAGTTGGGTTGCCACGCACGCCACCAGTGACTAAGAATGTTCTATTCTTAGTTACCCTCTTCAACTTTTCAGCCTCTGCCTCTTTCTAACTTTTGGTCCTCTGATTTGTCCTGGTTGCACACATCTGACCCTGTTATATTGCTATAAGCCTGTTTACTTTCTTTTCATCGCACGCTGTCAACGGAAGGATTAGTACCTGCCAATTATCTTCTTGCACATCTTCATGGATACTTTCCTGGCCCTGGTTCCTCCTTCCACCTACATGCTTTTTCCTTGATATGTGCCCCTGCGGGGCTCTGTGCAGAGATGGGTGTTGTGCCCCTGCGGGGCTTCTTGCAGAGATGTATCTCTGGATATGATCTTTTCAGTGAAGCTTCTTTCGTTGTCTTCTTCTTTTCTTCTTTTTGCTTGATTCTCCCTCAACACTACCCCCCTCCTGAACTCTGTCATCCCCGACAGGCTTTGAGAGTCGACGGGAGTATGTTCTATACACATTTTGCTCTGTTTCATTAAGCAGATTGGCTTCACGTATCATTAGCTGCTTCCACTGTTCAGCTTTCACACCATCATGTGGCGGTTGTCTATGATAGGCAAAGAAGCTTAGCTCATATGCCACTAATCTGGCATTCAAGTTGGATGACATCTTTAAAAAGATCTCTGAATCGATTTCAAAAAACCCTGTGAAAAAGGCTTCTTCGAACGTCTGCATGTATGTACTTGGCAAAAACATGAGTCTGGAATAATAGGCCATTATGGTAGGGCGGCTAGGCATAATAGAAAAATAAAAAACAAGAATGTCTGTTCCCTGATTAATACCAATGAAGTTTAAAAATGTATATGCCGCATGTTTGAAGACCTTCAATACTGTAAGTATCATACTGAGTATTTTATTTGTCATTTTGATAATTAAATCTGGTACTGTTGCATAACTGTGCATCCAAAATTCGCTGGTCTTCACCATATAATCCTCTGTTGGTAGATAGTTATGCGGTGGACTTGGAAGTAGTGGATAATTTAGCCACTGTTTAATGATAGCACCATTCTTTTGCATTTCCAAAAATTCTCTGGCTTCTCTTCTACGAGGTGTTGGACAAAAGGATGGATTTACCTGTAATAAATATGGTGCCGCTTGCCAGTGCACCCGTAATGTCGGATGTTTCTCCAAAAATTTTCTTCTCCAAACAGGTTGTGTAGCTTCAAATTCTTCTTGGGTATAAGTGAATGTGTCATTTTTGAAGTGCAGCTGCTCGTCTAGATTTTTCTGTGTGATCTTTTTGCTGTATTGTCTTGTTTTCTCTTTCATCAGTCCGTACGGAATGTTGAAAGGATTCATGATCTTCTCTAAGTCTCTACCTTTAATCTTTGCTTCTTTCATGACTTTGATGACTTCATCTTCAAAATGTTCTGTCAACCGGGACACCAATAGTGCTCGTTCCCTCTGACCTATTTCTGCAGTGTATGGCATTGGATGATCATCATTTGGCTCCGCCATCTGCTCTTTTATTGGAGAATTATAAATCGGGGGAGATAGAGGACGTACCTCTACCTCCTCATTAGCATTTTCTTTTGTCGGATCTACTGGTGTCCCGATTGGTGCTTTCTCTTTTGCTTTGGTCTCTAATTGGGCTAAGCACTCAGTCTTTTCCTTTACTTCTTGCATTGCTACCCGTAGTTCTTCCTTGGTAGCTAGTAACTCATTACCAATTTCCGCTACCTGATCCATATTTTCACTATAACTTGCTGCAAGTTTTCCATGGGTTGTATTCAACTGCTTTTTTAGCTCATTTGTTTCGTGAGTGCACTTACGTTCCCATTCTTCTCTCAATGCTTGCTCTTGTTTCAGCAATTCTTCATATTTCTCAATTTGATCTCTTAGTTCTTTTTGGTCAGTTTCTGATGTCTCTTGCTTTTCTATAGGCTGATCATGTAGCAATGACTTCATTAATTCTTTGTTTCTGTTTCGTAAATTGTCATTTTCCTCCATATACACCTTTAGTTGTGTCTCCAGTAAGTTGCTTCTAGCTTTCATTCTCTCTTTTTCGGCCTCGCTGGCTTCATGTAATCTTTGTAGGTTTGCGAGCTGTGCCTGGAGTTGGTGATGCTGGGTTATCAATGTATCACATTGCGATTTTACTATGAGTAACTCCGTTTCCTTGGCTGCAATCTCTTTCTGGGCCTGGATAATTTGTGCAGATAGTTGTTGACTCATAATTTGAAATTGATGCTTTTCCCTCATGGATTTGTCGTAATCTGCATCTGTATCCATCATCTGTTGTTGTGTATCCATGGCCGTTTGGATCATTTGTTTGACAATAGGCTTTAATTGAGTGACATCCACATTTAACCATGTGGTAGGAATACTAGGTTCTGCTCCTGTTGTCACATCTTTCCCTTGAGCCACATGTAATGTGGTGTCATGGGGCTGCCTGATATGACGTTGGATCCTCGGCTCAGCCTCCATGTGGTCAATCTTCCCTTGAGGTGTATCATCCGGTACCTCAATCACAATGGGCTCCTTACTTGGTTGTCGGCCTGATTCCTGGTCTATTGGAGTTTGTAGTTCTTGTTTGATAGGTGGCACGACATCTTTATTAGTTATTGGAGCTTCCTTGATACTGATCTTTGACGTATCATTCAATTGAATGACGTGCTCTGGTTCAGTTGGTTCTTCTATGCTCTTTGCTTGTCTCTGTTCATTGTCTGGCGTGACTTCAACTTGATTGATCTCTGTCCAATCTTCATTGTGTGTTTCTGTTTGTATATCTGTATCCAGGGTGTCCTTCTCATAGCTTGATTCTTCATTAGAGCTTGATTCCTCCAATCCTATTTCTTTGTATCTGGAAGGTACTTGATGAGTTGCTTTATCCTTTTGTTTCTTTTCCTGGCTTGCATGTCGGTAATGGTGACCTTGAATGTTCAAATTTATTTGCCCCCGCATATACTGATGCATTTCTTCCAAGGCTGCAGAGAGATCTCTCTTAGTAATGGGTTTTTGGGTCCCAGGAATTTTTGGTAACACATGTGTTCTCTTTGATTGTGGTGTCTCTTGAGCTTCTTCCTCTCTTAGGCGTTTAGTCCCTCTCATAGGTGTCTTTGAGTTGGTTCCTACTTCTTCAACCGTGATGACTGTTTTCTTTTTCTTTGGGACAGTTGCTGACTTGGCATATTTGGCTAACTCTGTTGATGTTGGCATCACGTGCAATCAGTTCTTCATATCCAATGCTTCATAGATAAGTAGGGTCAAGGCCGAACTACCATTCAGAAACTTTTTCTGACCCCACTTCTTCTTTGCTTCAAATAGACGTTCTTGAACATATGGAGTCATATTTACTTGATTGCCGACTTGCCTCATAGCATGTGAAAGTAGTTGCACCACGATCTTTTGAGGTGCTGTATATCTATGCATGCTTGGAAAACAAAAGTGTTGGTGCACTAAGCGAACAGCCTCTTCAATATCAGTTCTATTGATTTCCAAAAAGGATCGCTTTTTAGGATCATGACATTCATCTTTGACATTAGTGTGTCCTTCTTGATTCCATCCGAAAGCTCGGTTAATTAGCTCGTGAGTAAATTGAATTGTCTTCCATGCACCAACTTTATCCAGTACTCGTGCCTCAGGGACTGATATCCTATTTGATGCAGGCTGGAGTGTATTCATCACTTGCGTACATCTCTGAAAATCTGGCAAATATATTGGAAGTCTTAAAAAGGCATCAATTCCAGCTTGAGTCCAGACATCTGTCATGCGCGGTAATCCTTGTACAATAGTCTTGAAGTCTTGCGACATGATAGGGAAGTAGTGACCCTGTCCATGATTTTGATAGTGGCCATGAAAATGAGATCCGATACTGGTTGGTCATCCAGAAACCAATGGCCTCTTGCTTTTGTTATGGATTCCAAGGGAAGAAGCTGGACCTCTTCCACTTGCGTCTCTTCGGAGTTAGTAGATGCCATTTGCACTCAATATAGAGTATGAATTAGTGGCAAGATAGTATCAAAAATCCTCCTTCATTTGTCCTTCATTATAATGACATTGCTCCAAGTGAATGGTGTTGTTCCTTCCCCGTGGGTGTGAGAAAGGTAATACCTGGTTTTTTTACCTATTTTTAGGTATTTTTATGTTTTTTTTTGTCTGAAAGAAAACAGAAAAGTTAGTTCATAGCCGAAGCGGTTATTAATTTTTTTAGTAATTTTCTTTAGATTATGTACAAGTGCTCTCCTATTTCCCAAGAGGAAAATGTGCTTCACTATCCTGAAATAGAAGAATAGCATGCCGAATGCTTGGCCTTGTAATGTGGCCCTATCATGCATACTTTGGACTTTGGTAACTCCATATAGGCGCAACTCGAATTAATTGGTTGATGCATACAGCTAATCTTGCTTTTCGGCATCCAAATCTGATTCACACTGTTGGTGCAGGTTGTATTCCTAACACTCCTGAAGGATATGGTGCTTCTGATGTTGTATATCTGCTTTATCTACTTTTTGGATCTGGGAATGGTTATTGAAGCATATGTAGACTCCTTCTCTGTCCTGTAGCTAGTCATCTTTGGTTGTTTTGCTTTTAGACCATACTGATTTTCTTTGAGCATTGTTCGACTTTTCTGTTGATTGCCACTTGAGCACATAATTTTGGAATCCATATTTGTGTGCGGTCCGCCTGGGCGGCTATCACCTTCTTCGGAATCCATACTTTAGCAATTCTTTGTGGAACTGAATATCCAGAGCGATTTTCATATTGGTTCTGTGGGCTCTTCTGCTGTAGCAAGTAGTTCTTCTGTTGAAGATATGCATCCATTTGGTCCTTCCTTATCCAAGCTTGTCGAGTGTAAGGAATGGGGTATATTCTAATAGGTGCAGACTTGGGATTACTCGGAGAACTTTCTCTCTTGTGCATGGTTCTTCGCTAAGGCTGTTTTCAGATAGAATGACACTCTTGCGACATGCTAGGTTAGAAGATGGTATGCAAGCAAGATTCGGTGTGTCCTCACATGAAGCACTCGATGAAGGGGTTTCCATAGTGCTAGTGAACATGCATTCATCACTGTATTCATTTGGATGAGTTTTCGGTTCTATACTTGCAGCTTTGATTGGTCGTTCGTCTAGCATGCTGAATACTTCACGATGTCCTATCTTGGCTGAGATGTATCCTAAGGCCAGTTGAATAGTTACTTCATATTCGTATATCCAGTATTGACCTAACACAAGCTCTTCCAATAAGTCTTGGTCATGACATACTAAGAGTTTTTGTTACATTGTGTTGTTTCCTAAGTGTAGAGGTAAGGTAATCTCTCCTATAGACTTGGTGATCTTTCCTCCTATTCCTATCAGTTGTGCCTTTGATGGACGTAATTCCTCCTTGAGTGTCTATGTTAATGAATACTTGATACAGCTTATAGCGGCTCCTATGTCAATGAGAGCATCCACTAAGTGGTACTCCATTTTTCCGGCTCCCAAATTCAAATATGGTTGTGTCCTTTGTTGACCTAGGTTTTTGGCGGCTCTAAAATTAGCCATTGCGATGAGTTCCTCTCCTAGGCGATATCTCTCATCTCTCTCTCTCATCCACTCTTTCCGTTTCTTGATTGGTTCTAGTGCTTCCTGTCTGGCTTCCTCTCGTATTCTTTCTTCCTCTAGACGTCTATTTTTACTCGTTACCAGTCGTGACATCATTTCTTCAGTCAATGGCTCTAAATATTTTTTCACTCGACATCCACTTATATAGTTTGGTAATACATCTCCATCTAGAGTTGCTAAGCTAATGGCTCCGCTGGTGGATATGCGATTGATGATTAATGGGCCATATCCTCTTTTCTGCAATTTCTTAGCGTGTTGTTTCAGGGTATATACCAAAACTAAATCTCCTTCCTTCAAATTTTTGTCTTTAACATGAGCATCAAAATATGCCTTTTGTCGCCGTTTAGCAGCATAAATCCCTGCTACAGCTTGTAACCTAGTTTCATGTAACTTCTCTATTTGATCCAATTGAGCTGAGAGTTCATGTCTTGTCCACTCATAAGTTGTTGCTACTCTGAGAGTGGGTATTAAGAAATCAACTGGCAAAATAGCATTTTGTCCATACACTAAGTTAAAAGGGGTAGTGCTTATGGCAGTCTTGTAAGCTACTCTGAATGCCCATAAAGCGTGATGTAATTGTTTATCCCAATGAGATCTACCATTGTTCACAATTTTAGTGAGAATTGTGCACAAGATTTTATTTGAACTTTCGGCTTGTCCATTGGCTTGTGGGTGATAAGGGGCTGATTTCTTATGAATTACCAAGAATTCATTCAATAAGGCTTCTATCACTTCATTCACAAAATGCGTAGCTCTATCACTCACAATTTCTATTGGTAGTCCAAATCTAGTGAAAACGTTCTCGAAGAGAAACTTGGCAGTAGTTCTTGCGTCATTTTTCTTGGTTGCTTTGGCTTCAACCCATTTGGTCAAATAGTATGTGGCTACAATTATATATTCGGCATGGGATCCTTTAGCTGGGGGACTAATAGGTCCTATGAAGTCTATTCCCCATTTTGTGAAAGCTCTTGCACTCATCATGGGTTTCAGAGGCATTTCATCTCTTCTAATTGGATATTTCGTTCGTTGACATGTATCACATCTTTGCACATATGTTGCTGCATCTTGATGTAGAGTTGGCCACCACATTCTAGCAAAGAGAATCATTTTTGCTGTTTTATCTAAAGAGAAATGTCCTCCTGCAGCTCCTGTATGTGCCATCTCTAATACAGAAAGATACTCATCTTCATGAATGCACATTCGCAAATGATTATCTCTTCCTCGTTTAAAGAGTTGTTTTCCTATAAGAGCATAGTCTTGCTTTGTTCTACAAGTGCTCGTTTTCTTGCTAGAGTGGCTCCTTCTAGGTACTCTTGGGTCTTTAAGAACTTCACCAGAGGCATGCTCCATCTTGGTGCTACGGTGGAGTAGCATAGAGTGGAGTTCTCTTTTGGATTCCGTTCTTGACAGGTTGGGCAGGCTGATACATAGCTATGCGCATCCCTCTGCATCGTTGGCCAATATATGCCCAATCTCCTTAGTGTTTGCCATGTTCCGTTCGCATTTAGATGAGTTTTCCATTGATTTACATGTGCTTTTTGAAGCCACATTTCCTGTTCCTCTTCTTCTACACATCTCATGAGTAATCCGCTTGACTCTTGGTGATACAAACTTCCAGCAATGATATGAAGGTTTTTAGCCTTTCATAGGTCTTGAGTTCGGTTTGGTTTGATCCCATCTTTAGGTCCATGAGTGAGTATAGGGATCAACTTTTCTGCCCATTGGGGACATACTTCGAGGTTAAACAGGTACGTGTCTAGCAGATCATCCGGTACTCCTATGGGTGGTTCTCCATGTGTCATCCTTGATAAGTGATCTAATCTTATGTGGGTATTTCCTTTCTTCACTACCACCTCAAAATCAAATTCCATCAACAATAGAAACCATCGTACTAGTTGTCCTGTATTACAAGGCTTATTGACTGAGTACAGTAGGGCTTGATGATCAATGAAGAATTTGAATTTGTTTGCCAATAAGTAGTGTCGAAACTTCTTTACTGCATATACCATTCCTAGGCCTTCTCTTTCAGTCGTGGTATAATTGCGTTCTGCTTGATTCAATTGTCTACTGGCATAGGCTATAGGGTGATCTAATTTTCCTGTATGTGCGGGTTGAGCTAAGATGCAACCAATGGCAAACTTGGAAGCATCCACGTGAATATGAAACGGCTTATTCCAATTGGGTACTCGGAGGATTGGTGCTGAAATCAATCGACTCTTTAATTCGTTAAAAGCCTTTTCACATTCTTCAGTCCAGTTAAACTGAGTCAATAATGCATAAAGAGGTCTAGCAATTATGGCATACATATGTATAAATCTTCGGTAGTATCCGCAATGTCCCATAAATGCTTGGACTTCCTTAGCAGTCTTTGGTCTTGGCAAATCCAGAATCACTTTGATTTTGTCTTCATCAGTTGAAATTCCATTTTTAGAGACAATATGTCCTAATATTTTTCCTTGTCGAACCATGAAGACACATTTTTCTGGGTTGAGGCATACTCTATATTGTCGACATTGGCAAAGATCTTTTCTAGTTCAGGGATATGCTCTGATCGTATAGCTGAGTAAGTGCATAAATCATCCACATATACCTCCATACTCTTTCTCAGGAACTCTTTGAATACATGGCACATCAATCTTTGGAAAGTGGCTGGGGCACTGGTTAGGCCGAAAGGCATAACCCTAAAGGCGTATACTCCCCATTCAGTTGCAAAGGCTGTTTTATGCTGGTCCTCAAGAGCAATGGCTACCTGATTATAACATGAAAAGCCGTCCAAAAAACTGTAAACTTCTTTCCCTGCCACTCTTTCCAACAGATGATCCGTGATGGGTAATGGGTAACTGTCTCTTATGGTAGCAGCATTTACTTTTTTTAGATTTATGCATACTCTTAACTTACCATTCTTTTTCGGTACGACCACCAAAGGTGACACCCATTCCGTGTGTTCAATCTCATATATGAACCCAGCTTCTAACAGCTTATCTATCTCTTCCTTTATCTTTGCTGAGTAAACATCGTTATATGTGTAAGGTCTTTGTTTGGAAGGTTTAGCTTCAGATGTCATAGGGATTCTATGTGCACATATAGATGGATCTACTCCTTTCAAATCCTTATAGGTCCAGGCAAAGACATCCAAGTATTCCCTTATGAGGCGTATTAACTCTTGTTCTTCCTCCATAGAGACATCCTGTCCTATAAAAGTACATTGTTCTTCTCCTTCCTCTAAGGTTACTACTATTTTCTTGGTCTGCTCTTTGTTGTCATATGATATTCCTGGCTGAGCTTCTCGTTTTGGCATTTGAATAGCTATTCTTCTCTCTTCTACTTCATATTTTTTGAAGTGGACGGTGTTGATATATTTAGGTAGTGATGTGTGTGAACACTCTAGGACTGCCGGGGCACTTTTTTCCCTCTTTAGGAGGTTTTTTTCCCCCGGCTTGTATATACGCCTATTGCCCTAATGGGCTACTTATCTTTGTACATTCTCTAGTAATACATTCAGTATTGTGTGTTTGTGCTTCAAGCTTCTTCTACTTCCTTGTGCTGTTCGCGTGCTTCCGCAGACGTCTATCTCCAACAATTGGTATCAGAGCAGGTCGTCGCTTCTTCTAGGGCGCCGTCGACACTCCTCCGTTTGCAGTCTCAGATTCGCACGAAATTTGGTGAGCATACTCAGGGTGTTTCCGACATCAAAACAACTTTGCTTTGTGGTGCCAAAATCGCGATCTGAGCTCGTTTCGGCCTCCGAACACACTATCACAGCGCTTGTGCAGGCTATTTCGTCCTTTTGTGCCAAAGGTATATACCAGTTTCTGTTCGCCAGTTTAAGCGTCTCGAAGTTTGCTACAGGTCTAGCAGAACTCGTCTGGGCAGTTCCGTTCAACTTTTTGAGATACAGTCAATTTTTTGCATCAAGGTATTTTAGTCACCGGCCATGGCTGAAAGCAGTGATGTATTCCGTATGTTGACTGTTGAGGATAAGTTGGATGGTACCAACTACCCATTATGGGCTTATATGATGCGACATGTACTGGTTGCAAAAGGACTGTGGAACATTGTGCAGGGTGTTGAAAGACGTCCTGTTACACCTGCGACTACAGGTACTACAAATACAGATGCTGGAGGTACTGGAGCTGATGAAGATGGTGTCGAAGATGATATTCCGCAAATTCCTGTTCGTGCTGCTGTTTCTGTTGCACCTACTGCAGAGCAGATTCGTTGGGATGGCAGAGATGCCGAGGCACATGCATTGATAGCTTTGTCTGTCAAACGTGCCATTATTCCTCACATTCGCTCTTGCAGAACAGCAAAGGATGCTTGGGATACACTTACCACTTTGTACCAGGCTAGGAATGAGGCTCGTGTTGCTTACCTCCGAAAACAGTTGGAGAGTGAGCACATGAATGAAGGTGATTCTATGGACAGTTTTCTTACAAAGATCAAAGACCTGAAGGAACAATTGATTTCTGCTGATGAGGTTATACCAGATAGCTCACTTGTGCAGACCGTTCTGAATGGTCTTCCTGATTCATATTAGAGTTTTGCCTCTACTCTTCGGTTGATGATGAAAGGCAATCCGAATGCCTTGTCATTTGAAGAATTAGTCTCTGTTCTGTTGCAGGAAGATCAGTCCAGGAAGAACAGGTCCATTATGCGTGTTGCAGATCAAGCTTTCCTGGCTAGTCAAAAGGGCAAAGGAAAATGGAGCTCTTCTACTAGTAAGCAAAAATCTGCAAATGCTGCACAATCGAAGAACCAGGATAAAGATGAAAAGAAATCAGAAAAGCAGAAATTGTTCTGCAAGTACTGTAAAGGAAATGATCATATTATAAAGAACTATCCAAAACTGGCTGCTAAAGAGGCAAAGAAGAAAGAGGCTGGAATGGTTGTTGCAGAGGCCTCTACACCAAAAACAGAGTCTGCAAATCTTGTGCAGGAAGAAGAATGGGCGTTTACTACTGTCTGCAGTTTTGACCCATCTTCTCATGATCAGTGCATGTCTGCAGTAGACTCAGATGTTTGGTACTTTGACAGTGGGGCGACCAAACATATTACCTCACAGCGTAGTTTCTTCTCTTCACTCGAGCCTGCCCCTACAGGGAATACTGTCACATGCGCCAATAACTCCTCTTATCCTGTTATGGGAGTTGGTAAGATCATTCTGACTACTACTGATGGTAGTTCTTTCACTTTGTCAGATGCTTTATTTGTGCCAGGGATAAAAAAGAATCTGTTATCAGTTTCTGCATTAGCCAAGATTGGCTTGGTTGTGAAATTTGTTGATGACAGGTGTACAGTCCATGATCTCTCAAATGGCGATGTGATTATTGCTTCTGGCATCTTATGTCGTGGGCTGTATAAGCTCATAGACTATGAAAGATCTGTGAATGATTCGGCATGTGCAGTTCATGATTCTCAGGCTATGTCAGATGCAAAGCTTTGGCATGCACGCTTTGGTCATCTGAATTTTGCTAGTTTGTTACGCCTGCAGAAATCTGAAATGGTGTCCTCTTTGCCCAAACTTGAGGCACCTGGAAAACATGTTTGTGAAGGCTATATTTTGGGCAAAATGTAGCGTTCTTCCTTTCCAAAAGATGGTTCAGTTCGGGCTACGCAGAAATTGCAGCTTGTACATAGTGATGTCTGTGGTCCTATGCAGACACCCTCTTTTGGAAATTACCTTTACTTCGTGACTTTCATTGATGATTTTTCCAGGCATGCATGGGTATATCCACTCAAAGAAAAGTCCGAAGTGTTCATGTGCTTCAAACAGTTTTTGGTTTTAGCTGAAAATCTGTCAGCATGTAAAATGGGCACCCTCCGTTCTGATCGAGGGGGGGAATATATGTCCTCAGATTTTAATGCATTTCTGGCTGAAGGTGGGATAAAACACCAGTGTACAGTACCGTATACACCTCAACAGAATGGAGTTGCTGAACGAAAGAACAGGTCACTCATGGAGATGGCGAGGTGCATGGTCAAAAGTCAGGCTTTACCACATAGTTTCTGGCTTGAGGCTGTCATGTGTGCAGCATATGTACTGAACAGGTGTCCCACTAAAGCATTGCAGTCTATCACTCCATATGAGGCTTGGCATGACCGAAAGCCATCTGTTGCTCATCTGCGTGTTTTTGGTTGTTTGGCATATGCATTAGTGCCTGAACAACATCGCAAAAAATTGGATGATAAGGCAGTAAAATGTATTTTTGTTAGGTACAGTTCTGAAAGTAAAGGCTATCGTCTGTATCATCCATAGACTAAACGCATTCTGGTTAGCCGTGATGTTTTCTTTGTGGAAGATGCTATTCAGCCATTGCTTTCATGTACTAAGGAGACATCTGCTAGCTCCAAAGACATGTATGATACTTTGATGTCTCTTTTTACAGGTGGACAGGCTAGTGTTGGTCCTAATGAGGCAACTTCTCAGCCTTTGCAAGTTTCATATGATGATGCAGATCATTCCATTTCTGATGCAGATTTACATGATGCACTTGCTGATGAGAGAGCTGATATTGAGCAGGCAAAAACTATGCCAAAATGGCTGGTGCAGACTTTGCGTGATAGCAAATTAGATGCACCTTTGTCATATCGTACTCGTTCAGGCTCTCATAGTGCCTCCTTTGCATCAGATTGCTATGCTATGGCTGCATCTAGTCTCTGTGATGAGAATGAGCCTGTTTCTTTTGATGAAGCACAAAATTCAGAAAATTGGATGGCTGCTATGCAATCTGAATATGATGCTATAATGAAGAATGGTACATGGTCCTTATGTGACTTGCCTCCTGGCAAGAAGGCCATTGGCACTAAGTGGGTATACAAGCTGAAGCGTAAACCTGATGGTACCGTTGACAGGTATAAGGCTAGGCTTGTTGCAAAGGGTTATGCACAGGAAAGAGGCATTGATTTTGATGAGACCTTTGCACCTACATGCCGTATGACTACTGTTCGTAGCATTTGTGCACTTGCAGCCCATCATGGTTGGAATGTACATCAGTTGGACATTAAAACAGCATTTCTGAATGGTGACTTGCATGAAGAAGTGTATGTTTTTCAGCCCCGTGGCTTTGTGCAGAAAGGGCATGAAAACCAGGTGTGCAGATTAAAGAAGGCGTTATATGGTTTAAAGCAAGCACCACATGCTTGGTATGAGAAGATACATGCCTATCTGATTGCACATGGTTTTGAGAACAGTCCAACTGAAAGCACCTTATATGTTAAGCGTGCTAATGATGTGCTTCTGATCATTGTTGTCTATGTTGATGACATGTTGCTCACTGGTCCTATTGAGACACATATTGCTGATTTTAAGGCTGATTTGCATGCCTCATTTGAGATGTCTGATTTGGGGCATTTGCATCACTATTTGGGCATTCAGTTTATGCACGTTGATGGTGGAATGGCTTTGTGTCAAATGAAATATATTGACACATTACTGCAGCGTTTTGGCCTTGAAGACTGTAAGCCTATTGCCACTCCTATGGAGACAGGTTTACGATTGAGTCTTCATAATGCTGGAGATGCATTTGATGGTGTTCTCTATCAGCAGGCTATTGGATGCTTGATTTACTTATGCATTACTCGGCCAGATATTCAGTTTGCTGTCTCACAGATGAGCAGGTTTATGCATTGCCCAGGAGTCACACATTGGAAAGCGGTTAAGCGCATCTTTCGCTACTTGAGTGGTACTCGGCTACTTGGGTTGTTTTATCCCAAGGGGGGATCACTACCGCCAGATTTGCATGCTTTTTCTGACTCAGATTGGGCTGGTTGCTATGACACTCGTGTGTCCACCAGTGGTTTTTGCTTCATGCTTGGTAGCTCATGTATATCTTGGTTGAGCAAGAAGCAGCCTACTGTGGCCACTTCCAATTGTGAGGCTGAGTATAGGGCAGCTTTCACAGCGACTGTTGAGTGTGTGTGGCTCAGACGCCTTATGGCTGATTTGGGTGTTGGCCAGTCTTCTGCCACCACCATCTTCACTGACAGTCAGAGCGCATTGGCAGTTGCGAGGAACCCTGTGTTCCATGCTCGCACTAAGCACATTGAGGTGCATTATCACTATGTCAGGGAGAGGTTCTCTGCTGGGGAGATCAGCTTGGCATATGTGCCCACGCAGGAGAACATTGCAGACCTTTTCACGAAGCCTCTGCCTAGGGAGAAGTTTGAAGCTTTTCGCAAAGCCTTGGGCTTACTTCCTTTTGTGGAGTGATTTCCACATAGCTTGGCACTTCCTTATACATGAGTGCCAGCTCCTTGTTCACCGCATCACTCCCAGGGGGGATTTGTTGATATATTTAGGCAGTGATGTGTGTGAACACTCTAGGACTGCTGGGGCACTTTTTTCCCTCTTTAGGAGGTTTTTTTCCCCCGGCTTGTATATACGCCTATTGCCCTAATGGGCTACTTATCTTTGTACATTCTCTAGTAATACATTCAGTATTGTGTGTTTGTGCTTCAAGCTTCTTCTACTTCCTTGTGCTGTTCGCGTGCTTCCGCAGACGTCTATCTCCAACAGGCGGGCACTTCAAATTGGTCTTGAGGCTTGTTTTCTTCGTCATTTTTTGCTTTTTCTAATCCAAGCTCCTCTTCGTGTGTTGGTTCTTGATTTATTTCATTAATTATGACACTTACTTCTTGATTTCCACTTTCTATTTCCATTTGCTCTTGCTCCATTTCAATGCTCTCGTAATCCTCCTTCCATTCGTTTTCAATTACTTCTCCTTCTTCAGCCTCTTGAAGAACTACCACATATAGACTAACGTCATATCCTTCCACATCAATGCATTCATTCATGGTTATCACTTCTTCATTTACACACACATCGAGAGTGGCTAAAATCTCCATCCAACCATGAGGTTCAAATTCCTCATCTAGGAATATTTGAGGCATATAGGTTGGATCTTGTATTGATCTAGCAACTCCTTCCCTTTGCTACCATCCTTTCCTCCTATCTTCTTCCTTTTTCGCAGTGTGGCATATCCATAGATGAGTGTCTTCATTCATCCACGATTGGTCACTTGAACCTATACTATGAATCGACTGATTATCTTCCTCCTTATGAATCTGATTCCATTGTAAGGGGGGAACATCTTGATATGTATATGTGTGGAGATTTATTCTCGTGGTGGTTCCTTCATGTTGTAGGTATACAACGTCTTTTCCCCAATCTTGCACTACCTTTAGTTGTCTCATGAAAGGTCTTCCAAGTATCATTTCATAATTGCTAGGCCTTTCAAATTGACATATCGCTAAGGTGTGTTTGAACTCAACTCCACAAGTGGTAAAAACTACCCGTTCCAATAATCCCAAGGGTCTTTCAGTGTGTCCATCTGCCATTTGTATCTTCATGCGTGTTGGTCTTAGAGCTGGTTTTCCCCATTTCTCCCAGATTTCTTTAGTTGCTATTCCTACTCCAGCTCCAGAATCTAAGATGGCTTTGGTGGTGTAACCCCTATAGGTAATTGGAAGGCAAGTATTTCCTTCATCTCCCTCACTGAAATCTCCAACCTTATCGACTGGGATTTTTACTATGTTTACTTCATCAGACATCTCCTTCTCATCCACCTTGATCTCCAATTAGCTGGTCAGTTTCTCTTTCAAATGTGGTTTGATCCTTAACAGTTTTTCCAATGTCAGAGTGCAAGAGATTTTTACCTCTCTAAGGTGTTGTATGATATCCGATGTTTGGACAGATGGGTTCAGTTCTTTTTTTCTCATTGAGGGAATGCAGTATAATTCTGAATTATGTTCGTACTCTCCTGTGTAATTTGGTAAAACCTTTACACTATCATTTTCTTCGTTACTTGGATCAATTGGTATTATTTCTCCTGAATTCAGTTCAGGTATGGAGTCTTCAATTTCACCTTCTGCTTCTAGCTCCTCAAAGGGTTGGTCTATTCCTTCCACTTTCTTCCACCGGTCTTCTTGGACTCTTGCCCACAAATCTTTAGGCCATTCCCCTTCTACTTCGGAAACAATGGATCCTTCCCTTTTATCCTAACAGTAATTTCCATTATGTGTCTTACTTGCTTCGGGTTTCTCGGGTTCCTTAGGGATGACACACTCTTGGAATTCTTTTTCGGGAATTCGCGAGTTGGGTAATTGAACAACAGGTTTTTCTAGGGTCTGTTGAGCCACTTCAATTAATTTTTTGCATATCTCCAACCTTTCCTTCTCTAGGTCACCTCTAGGATATTCTCTTTCATGTTGTTCGATAGTAGGCCCTCATCTTATTCATGCCTTGTACGCCTGAATCCACATGGATAATTCTTCAGGCATGGGATCTGCTAAAACTGATCCTACCTCTTCTTTTTTTGACTTTCCATTTTTATTTTCTTCTTCAAATTTCTATTTCTCTTTTGGATTTTGTTTGCTCTTCTCATTTTCCTTCTTTTGTAGTAATTTCTTTTCCTTTATCCTATCTCTACGGTTCTTCCATCTCTGTGTTCGTTTATTTGTAACACTTTTCTCAGGCTCTTCCGAGTTTTCAACTAGTTGAGGTGTAGGTATGTTCATTTCTCTGTCACCTTGATCATTTTCCTCAGTTTTGTCTGGGGTCTCTCTAGCTTTGGCTCTAGTTATTGCTTTCAATGGTACAGTGTACTCCTTATCACTTTCTGATGATTCTATCACTTCTATCACGTTAATCTGCACATTAGAGTTAACTTTTTTGGGATTCTTGGGGCAATCCCTGAAAAGGTGTTCTTTACCACAATCACTACAGTATCCTTCCCAGACTCGCTATGGTGGTGGTGGGTTTTGGTAGTGTACATTCTCTGATATAATGATCACCTCCACATCTATAACATGGTCCTCTAGGTACCGGCGGTCTGTTCATAGGTTAGGGGGGTATGGATGCCCTAGGGGCTGTGTACATCAATGACACATAATCCTGCTCATATCCGTAGGAACTATCTGGTGCTTCCATGCCATATGCATATGGTTCATACATTTGTCCATATTCTATCATAGAGCTCTCATAACTAGGATAGTTTCCTTGATTATGGTCATAAGATGAGTCATATGGTTCATTACTAGGCAATGGTGTGGCTGGGACTATTGCTCTCTCTAGGTTTTCTTCAGGTTGAGCCATTTTCACTGGGACAACATTCTGAGGGTGGGGTGGTTGTTGTCCTAACACCGGTTGTGGTTGATTGTACCCTTGATAAGCATATGGTCATGGTACAAGTACCTGCTGCTGATATGTGGGATATCTAAAGGCTTCACCTCCTTGATCTCTCTGAGGGTATCCATAAGGTCTCATGATAGGTTGTGCAGGTCTTGATTGCCTATTGTAAGGACAATTTTCTGCATTGTGATTTGTGTATTTTTGTTCTATGCTGCAATATTGTAGAGGGCCTGGAACGGGTGGTCTATTGTAAGCATAGGCAGGTGGTGGGACTATTCCCCTAGTGCACAAATGAGAGGGATGATCACCTCCACAATGCATACATCTTCTAAGCATGGGCACTCTCATCGGGTTGTTGGGGTAGTTCCTCTGTCCTTGAACGTTCAGTTTCTTTGCTACTAAATCGGCTATTTCCTCTACATTGTTCTTAGGGTTTGATGTGTTGTTGGTTGAATCTTCACTTTTGGTACTACCTTGAGGTATTTTCAGATCCTCTACTAGATTTTCTTCTAAGTCAATACATTCCTTCATGCATTCTTGCAAGGTTTGAACTCTCTTCACGTACACCAGAGATCTTAATGATCCATTCAATAATCCTTCCAAAAATAATGACACCATTTTGTTTTGAGTGGTCCTCTCTTCCACTCGGCATCTATCCACATACTATTTGAATCTTCTTGCTGCCAATCTCACTGATTCCGTAGGAGCTTGCTTAAAGCTATGGATTAATGATGACGATTTGTTTTTAATTCCAGACTTAGTGAATTCCTCAATCATTTCTTGATAGACTTGTTCCATATTTTGAAAATTGTTAGGATCTAATGGTTGGAACCAAGCTAAAGCTGTGTCTGTCAAAGTTAGCCCAAAAGACTCATATTGGATAAACAATTCTTCTACTTGTTCCGCTCTAATTACTTGCTTAAATTCAGCTATATGATTGTAAGGTTCACTAGAGCCATCATAGTGATTTTTCATGCATTTGGCAACTTGAATTGGCCTTAATCTTCTTCCTCCTTCAGGCGGTCTAGGCATCACAGGGAAAACTGGTCTTCCAATGGGTATACCAGGTCCTCTTGCTACAGGTGGTCTAACTGGGATAGTAATTCCATTTCTTGGATCCACAGGTGGCTGAGGCCGATAATTAGGTTTATTTGCAGGCATAGCAAACTGCACATGTGGTCTAACCGGAATTTGAGTTTGTTGTGTTTGTCTTGACTGTTGAAATGAATTATTTTGAGAGGTTCCATGTGGGTTTTGTTGTCCAAATACGTGATGATGGTGGGGAAGTCAGGATCTTGTAACTCATAGACAGTCACTCATTTCGATATTTTAGGAGAAATCTGCCTACATACATAGGTGACTTCAAATAGATGTAGCTCATAGAATATTGAACTAATGATGATGAAAACTTGTATGATGCAAAGAGACTTAGCAATTTACCTATAATAATTTAAATCGCATCAAAAGATTTAGCATATAGAGAGAAACCAATGATCAAACTTGACATAAAATGAAATATAGACATATAGTAGTAAATGAAGAGAACTCCAATGTGTAGCTTGAAATGTCAATTTGTATTGGACATATTGTACATGGAATGAATGGGCATGAAGCTTGGGAAGGAGTAGCACTATTTATAGATCAGAAATGACATGTTGCTTGCTTAGAACATCCTCCAAATGTAGCTAAAACTCTGCTCATTCCGTGCCACTTTTTGAGTGTATATATAGAGGATTCTTTAATTCAAACTTTGGAGGGATGTTACCTAAAAGTTCCTTCAAGTTAGCAAAATCTCTGGTTTGTCAATCATGCCTAATTTTCCTCATGATTCATTCCAAACAAGGCAAAAACTTTCACTCTTTTATATTTACTTTGATGTGATTACTTTTCAGGAACAAATTATTAGGAGAAGTGATTCCTATGGCCTCTCTTATTGAGAGTATACAAAACCAAGATAGTTCCAATCATAGATAATCAAGCACTAGACTTGGATAAAGAATGCACCAATAGCTCCTGAACCTACTTAGCTTAGTACAAGCCAATGGCTTAGTCATTGTGTCTGCACATTGGAGATAAGTAGATACATAGGATAATTCAATATCCTTGCTTAAGAACTTCTCTCTTACATAGTGATAGTGGACTTCAATATGCTTTGTCCTAGCATGGTAGACTAGATTAGTTGCTAAGTGAAGTGAGTTAGTGTTATCACCAAAGATATGAGGAGCTAGAGTATGTAACCCCAAATCTGAGTATAGACCTTTCAACCACATTGCATCTTTTGTTGTAATAGCCAATCCTTTTTATTCAGCCTCAGTAGATGATAGAGCAATAGTTGGTTGCTTTTTTGAGGGCCATGATATGAGCTTTGAACCTGCAAAAGATAAATAATCTAATTTACTCTTCCTATCATCCTTTGATCCAGCCCAATATGAATCTAAATAGAGTTTGAGATCAATTTTTGAAGTGAAGGTGTAGAAAATCCCTTCATTGATGGTACCTTTCAAGTATTTGAGCACTCTCTTGGCTGCTTCCATATGTGGCTTCCTTGGCTTGTGCATGAATGGATTGGGTATGCTAGCACTATAGCATATGCCCACCCTTGTGAGGGTTGCATAATTCAAACTTCCTACCAAGCTTTGATAGCTTATGATGTCTTCAATGGGTTCTCCTTCATAAGCACTAAGGTTATGATTCAACTCCATGGTTCTACCTACACACTTAGTATTCTCCATTTTAAATTTAGAAATCATGTCATGTACATACTTCCGTTGAGTAATGTAGACACCAGAATCTGTATAGACAAGTTCAAGTCCAAGAAAGTAAGTGAGTGGTCCAAGATCATTGATCTTGAATTCATCCTTCATTCCAACCTTTATCTTTTTTATTCCATTGATATCATTTCCTGTAATTATGATGTCATCAACATACACACAAAGATAAATAACTTCTAATCCATTCCTTTTTATGAATAAGGATGTATACACTTTGCTAGCCTTGAATCCTTGATCCTACAAGTAGGTCATTAATCTCTTATTCCAAGCTGTTGGATCTTGTTTCAAACCATACACAGCCTTCTTTAATTTGCACACATAATTTGGATGATTTGCATCTTCATAACCTAATGGTTGTGCCATATAAACTTCTTTTGAAATCTGTCCATTGAGAAATGCATTTTTTACATCTAATTGGTATAGCTTCCAATTCCTAGATGCAACAATGCTAACAAGTACTCTAATGATAGGCATTTTAGCTACAAGTGAGAAGATCTCTTCATAGTCTATCCCATGGGTTTTTCCAAACCCCTTTGCTACTAACCTTGCCTTGTGTCTATTAATACTACCATCTCGACTCCTTTTCAATTTATAAATCCACCTTTATCCAATTATCTTCATTGATGGTTTGCTAGGGATAAGTTCCCATTTGTCATTGTCCATGCGAGCTTCCATTTCTTCATCTATTGTTTCTCTCCACTCCTTCTTGCTATGAGCTTCTTCATAAGATGTTGGTTCTTCATTGCTAAAGTCCTTAGCCATATAGATTAAGTGCTTTGTGACCAATGATGTATCAAATCCATATCTTTTTGGTTTCTTCTTTTCTCTCATTGACCTTCTAATTGGTTGTAGAGAGCTTTCTCATCCTTGAGGTAGGTCTTACACCTTACATTTCCCTTTGTTTTTCCATAGCTTCAATTTCTCCAACTCTATCATGTCTTCTTCAGAATCATTATCTTGAAGATGCTTTGGTTCCTTTGTTGGAAGAGATGGAAAGTCTTCTTCCAAGTCATAGGGTAGCTTCTCCCTTTCAATGTCATAATGGCACAAGGTTCAAATTTCTAGATAATTTCTCATATCTGTGTCTAGATAATGATTTGGTAAATATGTCCACTGTTATTTAGCTCAATGTTCTATTTATATGCATGTTTCCTAATGTAATAATATTGTACTTCAATATGTTTTTTCTTAGCATGATGGATAGGATTATTTCAATAGCAATAGTACTTTTACTATCTAAAAATATTTGTATAGATAAATGTACATGAACATCAAGATAACTCAAACTTTTATGTAATTGAATTGCTTCAAGTGTAGCTACAAAGGTAACCCTATACTTTGCTTCACTGACAAAGTAGCTACTATTCATTGTTTCTTAAAAATCCATGAGATAAGGCAATCTCCAACATAGAAACAATAACCACTTTTGCTTCTTGTTGTATCATTATCACCTACCCAATCAGAATATGCAAAGCCTTCTAATAGACTATCGTGACTTCAAAAATGCAATTTCATAATTCAAAGTTCCCTTTAAATATCTTATTATCCTCTTACTTGTCTTTCAATGAATTTTGAGTCATTTTTGTATGAACCTTGATACTTGAGAAACTAAAAACTAAATGTTTGGATGTGTATTACATAGATAGATCAAGCATTAACTACTAGACTATATAGTACACCGTCAAAAAGTTTTTACTTTGCACCTTCTTGTAATCACATATTAACATCCATAGATAGATGCATAAGTTTAGAATCCATCATTTCAAACCTTTATAAAAGTTCCTCAATGTACTTTTGTTGTGTCACAGATACAATCATTCTTGAATTAGAGTTCAATGCCTAGATAATAATGTAAAATCCCAAGGTAATTAACATTAAAAGTATGCTTAATTTGTGACTTAAAGATATATGAATCCTTGGGGCCTCTCATGATCATGTCATCAACATAGATGATGATGATAATCAAGATGTTTATCTCTCCTTTAACATAGAGTGTAGGAGTAGCCCTTGGTGCTTATTTTGAACCATAAGGTACTTTGATTAGTTTGCGTACTAAGTGTTGTTGGTTTGGCTCTTCAAAACCTTCTTGTTGCTAAAGATAGAAATCTTTATGACAATCAAGATTGAAAAAATTTACCTTGATATCTAATTGGTATACATTCCAAGAAACGAATGCAAAAAGAGAAAGAAATACCTTGACTATGGTCATTCTAGATGTACGTGTAAATGTTTCATCATAGTCAATGCCTTTCTTTTGTGCATAACATTTAACTACTATTATGGGATTATACTTGTCAATGGTACCATCTCCTTTTCTTTTTATCATAAATATTGGCTTAACATCAATAGCTTTCTTACATTTTGGTCTCAAAAACTTCCATGTTGATTTTTTTGAATAAAATCAACCTCCTGCATTTCTTTCTTTCCAAACAAGATTTTGTAGTGCATCTCTGACACTAGCAAGTTCATTCGTAATTGAAGTAAGTGCAATGATATTATTAATTTCAAAATGTTATGTGTAAATTAACTTGTATGTTTAATCTTTCTTTGTCTAAATTTAGTCCTTTTTGTAATTAATTTTTCTATCTCACTATCTTTTTGGTGCAACATCGTCTTTTGCTCTTTCCTCCCAAGCTCTTGGTACAAATTTCTCTTTACCTCTATCAATTTAAATCTTTGGGATCCGAGAAGTTTGATCACCTTCCATATGGTTGAATGTAAGCATCCAAATTCGGTTCAAAAATTTTATAATCATCTGTTTTAATAAAGTCTCAAATTTCTGCATGTTTATCATAAATTTTATGTTTTGCAATATAATCATTACATAAGAGTGGGATATTAACTATTTTTGGTACATAGATTTGTATCATTTACTTTCAATGGCATAACCAATGAATATTTCTTTGATAGCTTTGACATCGAGCTTACCATGATGTTTATTTTCAATGTGAACATTGTTGATATATTTAGGTAGTGATGTGTGTGAACACATTAGGACTGCCGGGGCACTTTTTTCCCTCTTTAGGAAGTTTTTTCCCCCCGGCTTGTATATACGCCTATTGCCCTAATGGGCTACTTATCTTTGTACATTCTCTAGTAATACATTCAGTATTGTGTGTTGTGCTCCAAGCTTCTTCTCCTTCCTTGTGTTGTTGGAGTGCTTCCGCAAATGTCTATCTCCAACAATTGGTATCAGAGAAGATCGTCGCTTCATCTAGGACATCATCGACACCTCTCCGGTTGATGCACCACCGAGTGCCACCAGGTGTCCACACCGTGCTCTACTAATCATTGTGGTCTTCCTGGCAATTTTTGCTAAGAATCGTTGTTCCGGTATACGTGTTAACCATTCCTGATGTTGGGCATTGGCCTAGTGATGCGTGCGCCTCATGAATATCGAAGGCACCTAACTAGTGAATCAGAGAACTTTGTTCATTCTCGTAGCCTCCGTATCTAGAATTAGCGGCTCTGATGGGTGCTCGTTTTGGTCTTTTCCGGTGCTTTCTCCCCCACTCCGGTGGTTGTGTTGCAGTGCTCGCCGAGTCGGCTGATAAATGGATGATTCCGGTATGAGGGATTTGTAAGTGAGTACAAGGTGATATATGCGGAAGTGTGTGAGGTAAGGATTAACTTCAAGAGTTTCATATAAGAAGAAGCATGGTCTCATACAAATCCGGATCATCAAAGATAATGAGATTCAATGTGATATATAAATGCCGAACCTCTTCCTATATTTGCGAACTTACTTCATAAATTAATTGCCTTCAAGTAGTCTGCATGAATACAGCCGAACACATATTGACTTTTGAAATGGAAGAGATAATGTGTAACTTGCATCTAGAAAGCTTAGACATAGGCAACTCGATTTTACACCTGAGATGTTATTGACTACAACTTCAGTAAAAATAATAATGCTAGCGGCCCTAAACTTTCTTCCATACACACAGTAACCTCTAATAGGTATTACTAACAGCTGTAGAATATCGTACAGATTAGAAAAAATTATGATAGCCCTCAATCATTTAAGCTTTCAGCAAGGAGTCGAACAACAGCGAGTGAAGCTTCCCAACATGATCCTTTATTCGATAAGACTGCAGATGCCAGGATATGTAAGCTTCAACATTAGTCATACTCTCAGGGGCTTCAACATTAGTCATACTCTCAGGATATTGACGTCGCCTTCAAGAGAACACCTGTGGATGAATATATTTGTAAACTTGAGACCTGCATATATGCACTAGCAACAAATACACACACATTAATCTGTGTATGTAACCTCCGATCACGTAAAGTTGTTTCACTATGCTTATGATGTAGATGAGTAAATAAATCTTTTATATATTCATACTGATGATGTACGCACTCATGAACTATACATAGTTAGTGTAACTATGTGCGCATCTTCTTGCGGAGATATGAATTCACATATCATGCATGTAATATCAATCTACAACAACTTATTAACAAGATATTGGCATAGGCATGATAACATACAATTCGACTTCATAGTATCAAATGTATGATCTACAGTAATTGATTAAGATTAGCGTTGTGCCGAATTGATGTCAATGCATACACACATTTCAATGTCATGAGATCACAATATAATGATGCAGTACATACATTGACACATTAGAGAGTGCGGAAGATATTCCTTCATCAGTTTTGCACTTTCTTAACTTGCATAACACTGTGTGGTTTGCACACAGATGATGAGTTCCACGGTATGCATAATACAATAACATTTTGTGCATAAGCGAATCATTATAGCGCACTGAATTTTCCGCACAAAGGTAACGCAGACACATTATAGAGAGAAGTAGAAGATGCTATGAAGGATACGTGCTAATATCACAGAGAGAGAAATGAAGATAACTACGGGGTCGACATATGAATATGACAGATTAGCAAGTCACCCCATCTTTGCATTAGTTTGTGTATGCTTATATACAGTGATATGAAGCGGTAGAAGACACCACTCTGTGTTTCTTTCTAAAAGGAAAAAAATCGGCTTGATTCCTTGATTTAAGGAGTCGACTTTGTTTATCCATTCACATCTTCGTGATATCCTTGATCTATGGGGCGTTCTCCCAAATTGCTTATTATATGGTGAGCTTTCGTTTTTTTTCTTATGTACTTGATCATACATATATTAAATGAAAAAAACTCTAAGGGTAAGATACTCTTAAGACTAGGTTCATATGGGAAAGTATTGATGCATTTTTTCTTGTGGATTCTCTATGAAGATAAAAGATGCTACGAGCGGTAGATTTGGAGATTGTTTGCTCCAAGAGCTCCCCTTCAATCTTCAAAATCTATCGATCATCGTTGATGTTCTCTCCTCTCTCTCTTTTGCTTTGTTTGTCCTTCTTGTATATTCTCTATCTCCCCTTTGATGTGGCTTTTCTTTCTTTCTATGCATCCTTGTTTTTTCTTCCTTCTTCTCCAATTTGCTTCATGTATCTTCATAATTGATTCTTCATAATGTTGATGTAGATATATTCTTCTTAAGAACTGTAGGTCCTTCACAATGATATAGTCCGTAGTTGTCGAAGTAAGGCTTCTCCATGTAAAACCTTTTTATTTATGTAGTTCCTTTGAAGTAGTAGTTCTCTATGTGATCTTCCTTGAAATCCCTTTTGCTGATGTAGTTCTTGGTTGTTTGAAATGATGGCTCCTCCATGTGATATTACTTTGAAAACCTTGATGTAGTCCTTTCTTCTTTGTGGTTGATGATGCTCCTCTTTGTGAATGGCTCCCTTGATGATGTTCCTCCTTGTCCATAGTGTAGATAGCTCCTTTGAAATTGCTTTTGACAGTCGAATCTTCTTCAAATGTAGAATAGCTTTTCTACTCCTTTTGAAGTGTCTTTGATTTCCATATGTTGATGTTTCCAAGCTTAGTTTTTTTCCTTTTGTTGATGTCTTTTCTTCATGAGTTGATGTAGTCCAGTGATGTAATCCTTTGCTCCATGTAGTTGATCTTTGCTTTGTCCTTTGCTTCAAAAGATAGCTCCATTTTTTGTTGATAACGTCTTCTTCTTTGAATGCTTCATGTTGATGTAGCACCTTCCTTCAAGAATATCTCCCCTTCAATTTGAGAACCCTTTTATGTGATCTTTAAAGGATATAATCTTTTACATAGTACTTCAGATAAGGAAGTACAAGAGCTTGAATACATGAGCTCTTTTCATCGTAGTACATATGGAGGTTTCAAAAACAAGTTACAAAGCTACAAAAGTGCTTTATCTATGGCTTTTGCCATTTATGTATAACAACTTAACTTTGTCTAATGCAAAGCTCAGAGATTGTGGTTTTCCCTCACTCATCTTGGAGCAAGCATTGCTCAAGCTCTAGAGTGATTCTATTCCTTCACTTGTTTGATGACTTCTTTTACATAAAGAAATGAAGCTAATCAAGATCCCAGCTTCTTGATCAAACTTCATTTTGTTTACACCTTCTATGTGTAGAAACAAGTGATCACACCACTTGTATATGTGATCAACCTTTTAATTTACAATGGTTGGTAATGAAGGGGATTTGAGTGCTTTTTACTTGCTTTTACATAAGATCCAATGTGTGTGATAATATGCAGCCTTTGAATGACTCTTTATAAGTGAGATTCTATACAACTTCGCTATGAATGTAAGTCACAATGCCTTATGATAGCACATCTAGGGTGCTTATATTTTTGCAAATAGATTGAAGTAATGTTTTACCCTTTTCTAAACATGTTGAATACACTTTTCTTTTCTTCCTTTTGTGAGGAAGTCTTCATTATCATCTTCAAGTGCGTCAGATGCACTTTCTCCTTCTTCCTATGATGAGGAAGTCTTCATTTGAGTGTGTTGAATGCACTTTCGTCTTCTTACTTTTGTTTGATTTTTGCTTCTTCCAATTGGTATGGAGAGGTGACCTTCATAATGAGCTCCTTTAGTAGTGACATCCATGGTCTTTGCCTCAGTCACTTGAATCTTCTTCTTTGAATCCTTCTTGTTCAACAATGGAGAAGTGCTTAGGAAGCACTTGGCTACAAATACAATCTTTTGATGTGCTTGAATAGCACTAAATTACAAGTACAAATTTCTTGCTCTGTGTTAATAACTCAATAAAGAGAATGTGGAGCTTTGAGTGGTACATATCAATGGCCATAAGATCTATAAGATCTTCTTTGTGATACAAAAGTAATTGATAGAGATTCACTTTACAATGGTGATAATATTTCATGTAATTGATTTTGATGCTAATGAATGGGTATTCCTCAAGATAGAACTATAAGAACATTGATCCTAACCATGGTTTTAAGTGCACAAGGATCATAATAAATGAAACTCTATCAAGAGGGGTACCAAATTGATGAACAATACCAATTGAGTACTTCAATGAGAAAAATGCCTTCTTGAAATGAACTAATTGATCGTCAATCACTAGGAGCTTGAAAATAGGAACTTTTGATTTTACCATCAACTTCATCCTTTGGCTTTGTAGGTTGTGTAGACCTTCTTGATATCTTTATTCTGAAATCATTTGTAGTTGATGGCGAGCCTTGCCTTAAGCCTTGATTTGCAACCCTTCTTTGTCTTTGAAAAGAAATGATCTTCTACTGTTGAGTCCTTTGAGCTTTCATCTTCATCCCATGCTTTCTTCATAGTTTGATGACGCTATCTTTATTGATGCCGATTCTTCAATACATGGCATCACGGCCTTTGACTTTTCTTGAATCATCTTCCAAGATTCAATCATCACCTAACATAGTAATCATAGAAATACTTTCTAACAACATGTTGTATATGAGAGATAGGTTAATCCTTGCTCTTCCTTGAATTGTAGAATTGAGTAATCATACATATGATATCTCAATTGCTTGGTGCAAAAGATATAATAAAGAACTTCCAAAGAATGAGGTTTAATAAAGATTCCAACATAAATAATTTTGGACACATGCTTGAAGGTCACTTGATGGAAGAATAGTCTTCATTCTCCTTGATGCTTCCATATACTATTTTGAACTGCAAGTATAGCTCGAGGGTTTGAAACTTCTTCATTCTCTTGCATGATTGATGATTGACACCAAGTTGCTTCCACTTGTATGTCCACTTGAGTTGACTCCATGTAAGGTATGTGTAGCATGTTGCACACATAGCATAGGCCGTTGATATAGTTAAAGCCATTTCTTCACAAACTTACTCTTCATAAGCCGATTTGAAATACCTTCCTTCAATGAGTGTTGATCTTCTTGCTCCATAGACAAATGCAGAGTAATGAGGTGTCGAGGATGATTGTTGAAGACTTCAAGTAGCTCTCGATGGCTCTACATGGTTCTCATACCACTGTAGGTGAGTACAAGGTGATATATGCGGAAGCGTGTGAGGTAAGGATTAACTTCAAGAGTTGCATATAAGAAGAAGCATGGTCTCATACAAATCCGGATCATCAAAGATAATGAGATTCAATGTGATGAATAAATGCCGAACCTCTTCCTATATTTATGAAGTTACTTCATAAATTAATTGCCTTCAAGTAGTCTGCATGAATACAGCCAAACGCATATTGACTTTTGTAATGGAAGAGATAATGTGTAATTGCATCTAGAAAGCTTAGACATAGGCAACTCGATTTTACACCTGAGACGTTATTGACTACAGCTTCAGTAAAAATAATAATGCTAGCGGCCCTAAACTTTCTTCCATACACACAGTAACCTCTGATAGGTATTACTAACAGTTGTAGAATATCGTACAGATTAGAAAAAATTATGATAGCTCTCAATCATTTAAGCTTTCAGCAAGGAGTCGAACAACAGCGAGTGAAGCTTCCCAACATGATCCTTTATTCGATAAGACTGCAGATGTCAGGATATGTAAGCTTCAACATTAGTCATACTCTCAGGGGCTTCGAACTATTGACGTCGCCTTCAAGAGAACACTTGTGGATGAATATATTTGTAAACTTGAGACCTGCATATATGCACTAGCAACAAATACACACACATTAATCTGTGTATGTAACCTCCGATCACGTAAAGTTGTTTCACTATGCTTATGATGTAGATGAGTAAATAAATCTTTTATATATTCATACTGATGATGTACGCACTCATGAACTATACATAGTTAGTGTAACTATGTGCGCATCTTCTTGCGGAGATATGAATTCACATATCATGCATGTAATATCAATCTACAACAACTTATTAACAAGATATTGGCATAGGCATGATAACATACAATTCGACTTCATAGTATCAAATGTATGATCTATAGTAATTGATTAAGATTAGCGCTGTGCCGAATTGATGTCAATGCATACACACATTTCAATGTCATGAGATCACAATATAATGATGCAATATCTTACATTGACACATTAGAGAGTGTGGAAGATATTCCTTCATCAATTCTACACTTTCTTAACTTGCATGACACTGTCTGGTTTGCACACAGATGATGAGTTCCACGGTATGCATAATACAATAACATTCTGTGCATAAGCGAATCATTATAGCGCACTGAATTATACACATAAAGGTAACGCAGACACATTATAGAGAGATGTATAGGATGCTATGAAGGATACGTGCTAATATCACAGAGAGAGAAATGAAGATAACTACGGGGTCGACATATGAATATGACAGATTAGCAAGTCACCCAATCTTTGCATTAGCTTGTGTATGCTTATATACAGTGATATGAAGCGGCAGAAGACACCACTCTGCGTTTCTTTCTAAAAGGAAAAAAATCGTCTTGATTCCTTGATTTAAGGAGTCGCCTTTGTTTATCCATTCACATCTTCGTGATATCCTTGATCTACGAGGCGTTCTCCCAAATTGCTTATTATATGGTGAGCTTTCGTTTTTTTTTCTTATGTAGTTGATCATACATATATTAAATGAAAAAAACTCTAAGGGTAAGATACTCTTAAGAGTAGGTTCATATGGGAAAGTATTGATGCATTTTTCTTGTGGACTTTCTATGAAGATAAAAGATGCTACGAGCGGTAGATTTGGAGATTGTTTGCTCCAACAACTCCCCTTCAATCTTAAAAATCTATCGATCATCGATGATGTTCTCTCCTCTCTCTCTTTTGCTTTTTTTGTCCTTCTTGTATATTCTCTATTTCCCCTTTGATGTGGCTTTTCTTTCTTTCTATGCATCCTTGTTTTTTCTTCCTTCTTCTCCAATTTGCTTCATCTATCTTCATAATGTTGATGTAGATATATTCTTCTTAAGAACTATAGGTCCTTCACAATGATATGGTTCGTAGTTGTCGAAGTAAGGCTTCTCCATGTAAAACCTTTTTATTTATGTAGTTCCTTTGAAGTAGTAGTTCTCTATGTGATCTTCCTTGAAATCCCTTTTGCCGATGTAGTTCTTGGTTGTTTGAAATGATGGCTCCTCCATGCGATCTTACTTTGAAAACCTTGATGTAGTCCTCTCTTCTTTGTGGTTGATGATGCTCCTCTTTGTGAATGGCTCCCTTGATGATGTTCCTCCTTGTCCATAGTGTAGATAGCTCCTTTGAAATTGCTTTTGACAGTCGAATCTTCTTCAAATGTAGAATAGCTTTTCTACTCCTTTTGAAGTGTCTTTTATTTCCATATGTTGATGTTTCCAAGCTTAGTTTTTTTCCTTTTATTGATGTCTTTTCTTCATGAGTTGATGTAGTCCATTGATGTAATCCTTTGCTCCATGTAGTTGATCTTTGCTTTGTCCTTTGCTTCAAAAGATAGCTCCATTTTTTGTTGATAACGTCTTCTTCTTTGAATGCTTCATGTTGATGTAGCACCTTCCTTCAAGAATATCTCCCCTTCAATTCGAGAACCCTTTTATGTGACCTTTAAAGGATATAATCGTTTACATAGTACTTTGGATAAGAAAGTACAAGAGCTTGAATACATGAGCTCTTTTCATCATAGTACATATGGAGGTTTCAAACAAGTTACAAAGCTACAAAAGTGCTTTATCTATGGCTTTTGCCATTTATGTATAACAACTTAACTTTGTCTAATGCAAAGTTCAGAGGTTGTGGTTTTCCCTCACTCATCTTGGAGCGAGCATTGCTCTAGCTCTAGAGTGATTCTATTCCTTCACTTGTTTGATGACTTCTTTTACATAAAGAAATGAAGCTAATCAAGATCCCAGCTTCTTGATCAAACTTCATTTTGTTTACACCTTCTATGTGTAGAAACAAGTGCTCACACCACTTGTATATGTGATCAACCTTTTAATTTACAATGGTTGGCAATGAAGGGGATTTGAGTGCTTTTTACTTTCTTTTACATAAGATCCAATGTGTGTGATAATATGCAGCCTTTGAATGACTCTTTATAAGTGAGAGTCTATACAACTTCGCTATGAATGTAAGTCACAATGACTTATGATAGCACATCTAGGGTGCTTATATTTTTGCAAATAGATTGAAGTAATGTTTTACCCTTTTCTAAACATGTTCAATACACTTTTCTCTTCTTCCTTTTGTGAGGAAGTCTTCATTATCATCTTCAAGTGCATCGGATGCACTTTCTCCTTCTTCCTATGATGAGGAAGTCTTCATTTGAGTGCGTTGAATGCACTTTCTTCTTCTTACTTTTGTTTGATTTTTGCTTCTTCCAATTGGTATGGAGAGGTGACCTTCATAATGAGCTCCTTGAGTAGTGACGTCCACGGTCTTTGCCTCAGTCACTTGAATCTTCTTCTTTGAATCCTTCTTGTTCAACAATGGAGAAGTGCTTAGGAAGCACTTGGCTGCAAATACAATCTTTTGATGTGCTTGAATAGCACTAAATTACAAGTACAAATTTCTTGCTCTGTGTTCATAACTCAATAAAGAGAATGGGGAGCTTTGAGTGGTACATATCAATGGCCATAAGATCTATAAGATCTTCTTTGTGATACAAAAGTAAGTGATAGAGATTCACTTTACAATGGTGATAATATTTCATGTAATTGATTTTGATGCTAATGAATGGGTATTCCTCAAGATAGAACTATAAGAACATTGATCCTAACCATGGTTTTAAGTGCACAAGGATCATAAGAAATGAAACTCTATCAAGAGGGGTACCGAAATGATGAACAATACCAGTTGAGTACTTCAATCAAAAAAATGCCTTCTTGAAATGAACTAATTGATCTTCAATCATTAGGAGCTTGAAAATAGGAACTTTTGATTTTACCATCAATTTCATCCTTTGGCTTTGTAGGTTGTGTAGACCTTATTGATATCTTTATTTTGAAATCATTTGTAGTTGATGACGAGCCTTGCCTTAAGCCTTGATTAGCAACCCTTCTTTGTCTTTGAAAAGAAATGATCTTCTAGTGTTGAGTCCTTTGAGCTCTCATCTTCATCCCATGCTTTCTTCATAGTTTGATGACGCTATCTTCATTGATGCCAATTCTTCAATACATTGCATCATGGCCTTTGACTTTGCTTGAATCATCTTCCAAGATTCAATCATCACCTAACATAGTAATCATAGAAATACTTTCTAACAACATGTTGTATATGAGAGATAGCTTAATCATTGCTCTTCCTTGAATTGTAGAATTGAGTACATCATACATATGATATCTCAATTGCTTGGTGCAAAAGATATAATAAAGAACTTCCAAAGAATGAGGTTTAATAAAGATTCCAACATAAATAAGTTTGGACACATGCTTGAAGGTCACTTGATGGAAGAATAGTCTTCATTCTCCTTGATGCTTCCATATACTATTTTGAACTGCAAGTATAGCTCGAGGGTTTGGAACTTCTTTCTCTTGCATGATTGATGTTGCAAGAAAGTAAACATGCATCATGTATTATCTTCCATCCTAAAATTATATTGCTTGTAATATCATGAAACAAAACCAACTGCTTCATACTCCCCTTGGTTGCCAATATGGGTGAGTTATGTAACCAAATGTGTTTACTACACGCTTCATGAACATAGGCTTTCACAAGCCTCAAGTAGATCAAGTTTGGTATGCAATGAAGTGCTTGGTTGAGGCCTAAAGTACCCTCCAAGTTACAAATCATGTATCCATAACATAACAAGATTACATGAAATCAAATGGTGCATAAGTATGAATAAATCAAGAGTCTTGACTTTAGAAGATGACCATAAACATGATCATTCTCTTACATAAGTATCTTCCAATAGAAAACACCAAGTTGCTTCCACTTGTATGTCCACTTGAGTTGACTCCATGTAAGGTATGTGTAGCATGTTCCACACATAGCATAGGCCATTGATGTAGTTAAAGCCATTTCTTCACAAACTTGCTCTTCATAAGCCGATTTGAAATATCTTCCTTCAATGAGTGTTGATCTTCTTGCTCCATAGACAAATGCCAAGTAATGAGGTGTCGAGGATGATTGTTGAAGACTTGAAGTAGCTCTCGATGGCTCTAGATGGCTCTGATACCACTGTAGGTGAGTACAAGGTGATATATGCGGAAGCGTGTGAGGTAAGGATTACCTTCAAGAGTTGCATATAAGAAGAAGCATGGTCTCATACAAATCCGGATCATCAAAGATAATGAGATTCAATGTGATATATAAATGCCGAACCTCTTCCTATATTTGTAAACTTACTTCATAAATTAATTGCCTTCAAGTAGTCTGCGTGAATATAGCCGAACGCATATTGACTTTTGTAATGGAAGAGATAATGTGTAACTTGCATCTAGAAAGCTTAGACATAGGCAACTCGATTTTACACCTGAGACGTTATTGACTACAGCTTCAGTAAAAATAATAATGCTAGTGGCCCTAAACTTTCTTCCATACACACAGTAACCTCTGATAGGTATTACTAACAGCTGTAGAATATCGTACAGATTAGAAAAAATTATGACAGCCCTCAATCATTTAAGCTTTCAGCAAGGAGTCGAACAACAGCGAGTGAAGCTTCCCAACATGATCCTTTATTCGATAAGACTGCAGATGCCAGGATATGTAAGCTTCAACATTAGTCATACTCTCAAGGGCTTCGAACTATTCATGTTGCCTTCAAGAGAACACCTGTGGATAAATATATTTGTAAACTTGAGACCTGCATATATGCACTAGCAACAAATACACACACATTAATGTAACCTCAGATCACGTAAAGTTGTTTCACTATGCTTATGATGTAGATGAGTAAATAAATCTTTTATATATTCATATTGATGATGTACGCACTCATGAACTATACATAGTTAGTCTAACTATGTGCGCATCTTCTTGCAGAGGTATGAATTCACATAACATGCATGTAATATCAATCTACAACAACTTATTTAACAACTTCGAGTTCATAGTATCAAATGTATGATCTATAGTAATTGGTTAAGATTAGCGCTGTGCCGAATTGATGTCAATGCATACACACATTTCAATGTCATGAGATCACAATATAATGATGTAGTAGTACATACATTGACACATTAGAGAGTGCGGAAGATATTCCTTCATCAGTTCTGCACTTTCTTAACTTGCATAACACTGTCTGGTTTGCACACAGATGATGAGTTCCACGGTATGCATAATACAATGACATTATGTGCATAAGCGAATCATTATAGTGCACTGAATTATACGCATAAAGGTAACGTAGACACATTATAGAGAGAAGTAGAAGATGCTATGAAGGATACGTGCTAATATCACAGAGAGAGAAATGAAGATAACTACGGGGTCGACATATGAATATGAGAGATTAGCAAGTCACCCAATCTTTGCATTAGGTTGTGTATGCTTATATACAATGATATGAAGCGGCAGAAGACACCGCTCTGCGTTTCTTTCTAAAAGGAAAAAGATCGGCTTGATTCCTTGATTTAAGGAGTCGCCTTTGTTTATCCATTCACATCTTCGTGATATCCTTGATCTACGGGGCGTTCTCCCAAATTGCTTATTATATGGTGAGCTTTCGTTTTATTTTCTTATGTACTTGATCATACATATATTAAATGAAAAAAACTCTAAGGGTAAGATACTCTTAAGACTAGGTCATATGGGAAAGTATTGATGCATTTTTCTTGTGGACTTTCTATGAAGATAAAAGATGCTACGAGCGGTAGATTTGGAGATTGTTTGCTCCAACAGCTCCCCTTCAATCTTCAAAATCTATCGATCATCGTTGATGTTCTCTCCTCTCTCTCTTTTGCTTTGTTTGTCCTTCTTGTATATTCTCTATTTCCCCTTTGATGTGGCTTTTCTTTCTTTCTATGCATCCTTGTTTTTTCTTCCTTCTTCTCCAATTTGCTTCATCTATCTTCATAATGTTGATGTAGATATATTCTTCTTAAGAACTATAGGTCCTTCACAATGATATAGTCCGTAGTTGTCGAAGTAAGGCTTCTCCATGTAAAACCTTTTTATTTATGTAGTTCCTTTGAAGTAGTAGTTCTCTATGTGATCTTCCTTGAAATCCCTTTTGCTGATGTAGTTCTTGGTTGTTTGAAATGATGGCTCCTCCATGTGATCTTACTTTGGAAACCTTGATGTAGTCCTTTCTTCTTTGTGGTTGATGATGCTCCTCTTTGTGAATGGCTCCCTTGATGATGTTCCTCCTTGTCCATAGTGTAGATAGATCCTTTGAGATTGCTTTTGACAGTCGAATCTTCTTCAAATGTAGAATAGCTTTTCTACTCCTTTTGAAGTGTCTTTTATTTCCATATGTTGATGTTTCCAAGCTTAGTTTTTTTCCTTTTGTTGATGTCTTTTCTTCATGAGTTGATGTAGTCCATTGATGTAATCCTTTGCTCCATGTAGTTGATCTTGACTTTGTCCTTTGCTTCAAAAGATAGCTCCACTTTTTGTTGATAATGTCTTCTTCTTTGAATGCTTCATGTTGATGTAGCACCTAAAAAGTATGTTTTACTTGTGACTTAAAGAACTGAAGATCTCAATCCTTGAGAAATTTCATGATCATGCCATCAACATAGATGATGATGATGATGATAAAGGTATCTATCTCTTCTTTAGCATAGAGTGTAGGAGTAGCTTTAGAGTTTTCAAAAGTAATAGATAAAATATATAAATGTATCTTTTCATACCAAGCCCTTAGTGCTTATTTCAAATCATAAAGTGCTTTGATCAGTTTGCAAACTAAGTGTCTTTTACCTAGTGCTTCAAAACTGTTGAATATAGATATCTTCATGAACATCACCATTTAGAAACGTTTTCTTTTCATCTAATTGGCATTTATTCCAACCAAAGAATGCAATAAGATAAATAACTACCCTGGCTATAGTCATTCTAGATGTACGTGCAAATATTTCATCATATTCAATACTTTATTTTATGCATAACTTTCAACTACCATCCTAAATTTATACATTTCAATAGTACCATATACTCTTCTTTTGATCTTGAAAATCCACTTAACACCAATAGATTTCTCACCTTTTGGTACCTTACAAAGCTTCCATGTTTCATTCTTGTGAATAAAATCAATGTGCTCTTGCATTGTTGTTCCTCCAAACAGGATTTTGTAGTGCATCTTTGACACTAACAAGTTCACTCTTGACTAAATTAACTGCAATAATACTAGTAATTTTGAAATGTTCTATGTAATTTACCTTGTCTATTTGATCTTTTTTTTTTACTTCTACTCCTTCCTGTTATGAGGTTTTCTATCTGTTGGGGGATTCTTATGTAGACAGGGATTTGAGTGTTTGTAGGAGAAAAGGGAAAGACAAGAAGAAAGATACAGACACTGGAAGCCTCTGTCAATTGATTATAAGAAGACAAATACAATGGTGATGCACAATACAACCAATGCTTTCTGTGCAAAATCCCACAGAGTGTGCAATCACAAAGTACAAAATACCCAAGATTCTTGTTGCTTCCCGCCTTCTCTACACCAGACCTCCACCTTCTCCAAGCTTGCACTTGTGCACACCTTGCACTCAAGCTTCCAATAGGGGAGGGCATGGACACCTTCTGTCAGCACACACACACAGCGTCAATAAGACCTTGGGATCTGGCTTAGCCCTTCTCTGCACACTTCTTAGTCACTCTTCATGCAAACCTTGCACTTCACCTCTCTGCATCGCACACTGTGTGTCTCTTGCACTTCTCTCTCTTTCGTAGTCTAGACTATGCTCACCTTCCTTAGTCCTCCAAGAATAATGCCTTGCCTTGATTTGAGTGTCGATTCACGTACGCTCCCAACGGCTAGAGTATCTTGCTGCTCACTTTGATGTCCCAAGATTGTCTCTAAAAGTGGGCAGCCAACGAATCCCTGTTTTGTCCTATAGTGACTTTAGAGTAAAACAAAAATTTAAATTGGGGGGCCATTCTTTCACTTCTGCGTATGCTGCCGCTTCACATACCTTCACATTTTGCCTTTTAATTCTTCACTTGTGCACATAAGAGAGGGTTCACCTGAACCTTCCAAAACATTTAAATAACCCTTTGAACCTTAGAGAAATTACAGAAATACCTCTGCAACCTGCAACCAACTTTCTGCAATTTTACTCTTTGTGAACAATTACTTGTGCACTACCTGTGCACCTTGACACCTGAACTTTGAACACTTTGACTTCACCCATGTTGTCTTTGACCTTGAACACATTGATTTTGACTGCTTTGACTTTGACTATGGTTGACTTTGACTGTGGTTGACTTTGACCAATATGACTTTTATGGGTTCAATAGATGCCCACCACCTAATGGGCTCTCTATCCCGGAGAGCTACAGCGAAAACCTGGAGCAGAGATGACACCATGATTCCTGTGCTGCAAAATCTTCAAAAGGACACTTGAGCAACAACCAAATCCACCAGGAGCAAGAGAGAACAAACGCCAGAGAAGAACCAAAAGTGTAAATATTGCACGAAAAAGAAAAGGAGGGCAAAGGGAGGGTGAGAAGGAGGGGGAAGGGAGGGCTGAGGGTATGGAGATGGATAGGCAAGGGGGTAAAGATGGGGCTGGGCAGAAGGGTAAAGGTACGGCGAGGGAGTCGCAGAAATGTCCAAAGCAGGTAAGTGATAGGTTTGAAGGTAGGGGAGGTGTTGAGATATCAAGATCAACATGTGATGATCCAAGATGACACGTATCAGTTTTTTGTTTCTCTGACATGTATAGTGGTCACGCCGGTATATGTCAGGGATACTTCATTGAGATTTATTAGATTTATCTACCGCGAGTGATGGAACATTTGTTCCTTGCCATCTCACTCATTCGCGGATATTAGGTTTTTCCCTTATGTACTGATCTTTATATATTGCACTTGTTGTATTCTTGTTTTTAGGTCATTCTTGTACATTCGTTTTTATGTAATAGAAGAAGAAGAAGAAGATCATTCTTCCTTGCCTCAATCTGTGTGTGTGCTTTTCCTTGAGAGTGAGAGTGTGTGTGTGAGCTCTCCTCCTTATCTCCTTCCTCATGACATGGTATCAGTGCGAGTGTGGTTGTAGAGAGCTCGTGGAGAAGGCGACGGTGAAGAGTACGCAGCAAGACGTGGAGAAAATGCGAGTCACAAACGACCTCCATTTGCTACGAAAATCCGTGTGAAGGTAGAAGACCTCCAAATATTTTTGTGAGTTATCCCTTTAGGGTCACTCGTTTTTGTCAGATCCCAATTTTGGAGCCATCTCGACCTCCATTTCGAGCCTGCAAGGTGGGGCGTGCAGAAAAACCAGGTCAGTTTTAGAAACTATGACTTGCGTTCTGTTCAGCAACACTCATATATTCCATATCCAGAATCTCAAGCGATTCTGTGTACTCTTGATACACGAAAACTGTGTTTTTCTAAGATCGAACTGTCACGTCATAGTGCGACAGTGTTCAAGCAGAAGTGCTGCTTGTAGTGTTTTGCAGTGTTGTGAATTGCTACAAAAATGGCAAATGCAGATGGAATGAGTCAACTTATGAGCGATAAGCTAGACAAGAACAACTTCCATGCTTGGAGATTCAGAATGATGAATTTCTTGATGGGAAAAGGCTACTGGAAGTACATCGAAGGAGAGAATGAAAATGCTCTACAGTTACTAGAAAGGAATCGGACTACAAATCAGGTAAGAGCATATGAGGAATGGAATCAAGGAGCACGAAAGGTAATGTATTGGCTATCTGTTAGCATACAGGATAGCATGATTGGTAAAGGATGCCAAGACTCCAAAAGAGGCTTGGAACAGTTTGGCCACATTGTATGAGACCAATACAAAGGCACGGAAATTGCAACTCAAGAAGGAGCTGCATACATTGGAGAAGAAGAGCATGTCGGTAAGTGACTACACCTTGAAAATCAAAAGCATATGTGAGTCACTTGCATCTATTGGCGTGAATGTAGATGATGATGATGATAAGGTGGAAGTGTGTCTTCGTGGTTTAGGAGCTTCATATAAGCAGTTCAGAACTTCCATACATACCAGGAAAAATATTCCAAATTGTGCTGATCTGGTATCTATGTTGATTATTGAAGAAAAGAATCTTGGTGAGGATTCAAACTCCAAAGGAAAGCCCAGTTCTGAGCAGGTATTCTACTCTGGCAGAGAAAGAGGTAGAGGTAGAGGCTTGGGAAGTGGAAGAGGAAACAATAACCAAGGCCAAGGTCAACAACAGAATCATGCAGGAGGAAGAGGACTTTCGAGGCAGGGGAAGCCAAAGAGGTCGTAGAAATTTCCAAAGAAATGATTCAGGTAATGACAGTAAACGATGCTGGAATTGTGGTATAAACGTGGAAACTTTGAACGTGATTACAGGTTGAAGAAACAAAATAACAGAAGGCAACAAAACAACTATGCATCCACAAGTGCAGATGATTCTGAGAAGCTGTTCATGGTTCAACATCACATGATGAATACGATGTCTGCTAGTGTTTCAAAATCAAATGATAATGTCTGGTATGTTGATTCAGGTGCTTCAAATCACATGACCAATCATGCAGAATGGTTTAGTACTTTGCAAAAATAGTCAGTTCCTAGATAGATTGAAACAGGTGATGACACATCAAATCCTATTGAGCATACAAGAAACATAGCACTATCTATGGAGGATGGAAAGGTAAAACATCTTGCTGATGTGCTACATGTTCCAAATATAACAAAGAATCTAGTTTCTATTGGGCAAATGGTTGACCAGGGATTACAAGTCAGGTTCAATGTTGATGGATTATATGTAGAAAAGTACAAGCAGGATGGACGATTGGTTGCCAAAGGAAAGGAAACAAAGTGGGTAGGATGTTCACCTTAAATGTGAAGATTCCTAAAATGAATGCAGCCATGTTTGCAAAAGGTGCAGGAGTTATTGCAGATATAGAGATGTGGCACAAACGGATTGGACATGCAAACTTACAAAGGCTGAAATTGATGCAATCAAAGGAGATTGTCCATGGAATACCAAATTTCAAAGTTGTAAAAATGCAACAGGTACGTGCAGCATGTCAATTTGGTAAACATTCAAGAGCATCATTTCCACATGACAAGCACGTTAGTGAGAATGTACTAGAAATAGTACATACATATGTTTGGGGTCCAGCAAAGACCACATCCATGGGTGGTTGCAGGTTTTATGTTACTTTCATTGATGACCATACATGCAAAGTATGGGTATATTTCATGAAAGAGAAGAGTGAGGTGTTCACTCACTTCCAGAATTTTAAAGCTATGGTGGAAATGCAGACAGGGAAGTACATTCAGACATTAAGATCTGATGGAGGAGGTGAATACATGTCACATGAGTTCAGTAGTTTTCTAAAAATTCATGGAATTCAGCGTCAGTTTTCTTTCAGGTACACACCACAATAGAATCGTGTTGCTGAATGCAAAAATAGACATATTGCAGAAATAGCAAGAGCCTTGATGGCTGAGAAAGATATGCCTCATTGTTATTGGGCAAAAGCTATGCATACTACTGTATACATCATGAATAGAACTCCGACTGTTGCTGTACATCAAGTTACACCGGAAGAGAAGTTTACAGGTAAAAAGCCAAACTTATCACATCTGAAAGTTTTTTGTTGTATTGCATATGTACATGTCCCAAATGAATTGAGGACGAAGCTTGATCCAAAAGCAGAAAAGTGTGTCTTCATTGGATACTCCCTTGAGCAAAAGGGATATAAATGTTATAACCCACTCACACGACAGGTGAAGGTGAGCAGAGGTGTGGTATTTGATGAAGTGTCAAGATTGTATGCAGATGCCAAAGAATGACTGAATCTTGACCCAAATGACAAAGAAAATGCTAAAAACTCAAGTGTAGAATCTCAAGTTTTGAGTGGACCGAATGCATCACCAAGCAATAGTTCCAACTCAAATCCATGGAGTGGAAGATTGCGTGGAAATTTCAGTCCAACAAATTCATCAAATACATCCAAGAAAGGTAAAGAAAAGCTTTCTGTTGGTCATAAAAGATGTACAGGTTTTGAAGATGTCGATGGAGATTCAAGCGGCTCATAAAAGAGTCTTGATGAGGAACTTGGATTGCCCTCTGTGAAGACTCCACGAGTAAGAAAGGCACATGCAGATGATACAAGGAGAAGTGACCCAGGACCAAGAAGATCTGGGAGGATGCGTAATTCAGTGCAATGATTGACATATGATAGTTACATGGCTCGTCATTGTGCCTACATGACAAAGGTAATACAAGATGCTGAACCTTCTTGTTTTGAAGATGCAATTGGTAATGCAAATTGGGAAAAAGCTATGGATAAGGAGATGGCTGCTCTTTATGGAAATGATACATGGAAGGTGGTTCCAATGCCACAAGGAAAGAAACCCATAGGCTGCAAGTGGGTTTACAAGGTAAAGCACAATGCTGATGATAGCATAAGCAGGTACAAAGCACAATTGGTAGCAAAAGGATATGCACAAACTTATGGCATTGATTATGAGGAAACATTTTGCCCTGTAGCTAAAATGTCTACTGTTAGAACATTGTTGCATTAGTACAGCAAAAGGATGGACTTTGCATCAGATGGATGTGAAGAATGCTTTCCTACATGGTGAGTTACAGGAAGAAGTATATATGGACCAGCCACAAGGATATGAAGATTCAAAGCATCCAAAATATGTTTGCAGGTTTCAAAAGGCTTTATATGGGCTGAAGCAAGCTCCACGTGCATGGCATGCAAGGATTGTTGGTTACTTAACCAGCATTGGGTTTTCTATGTGTGATGCAGATCATTCACTATATGCAAGGAAGGTTGATGATGGCATCACAATTGTGGCTATTTATGTTGATGACCTAATTATAGGTGGTGATAATGAAGAAAGCATCAAAGAGGTGAAGCAACTTCTTATGCAGGAATTCAACATGAAAGATCTTGGCATGCTATGCTATTTCTTAGGCATTGATTTTATTCATACACAAACAGGTATATGGATGTCATAGAGGCGATATGCCTTAAATATGTTGCATAAGTATGGTATGGCTGATTGTAAGCCAATTTCTATGCCATTAGATCAGAATTTGAAGTTGGATTTTACATAAGGTGAAGCATTGGAAAATGCTACTATGTACAGGAAAATTGTGGGAAGTCTTATATATCTCACAATTACAAGGCCTAATTTAAGTTATACTGTTGGAATTGAAAGTCAGTTTATGGAGGTTCCCAGGAAGCGACATTTGGATGCTTTGAGGTGCACTCTATGTTATGTGAGTGCTACTTTGGATTATGCATTGTTTTATGAAGCTGGTGCAGGTTCATGGATACACCGATGCAGATTGGGCTGGTAGAATTCTAGATAGAAGATCTACTAGTGGCTTTCTATTCTCACTTGGAGGTGCAGCTATTACATGGAGCAGCAAGAAGCAACCCACTGTTGCTTTGTCGAGTACAAAGGCTGAGTATAGAGGTGTTGCAATGGCAGCATGTGAGGCATCATGGCTCGAGATGCTACTTGCAAATTTAGGTGTGGAAGTGCAAAAGCCTATCACTATCTATTGTGATAATCTTAGCAGTATACAGTTAGCACAAAATCCTGTTTTTCATGCTAGAACAAACCATATCGAGGTACATTATCACTTCATGAGAGAGAAGGTATTAGCAGGTGATATTCATCTTGTTTATGTGAGAACAGATGAGCAGATTGCCGATATTTTCACTAAGGCACTTGGAGCAGAGAATCTGAAGACGTTTCGGGAGATGCTTGGATTACAGGATATGACATTGAGCTTGAGGGGAAGTATTGAGATATCAAGCTCAACATGTGATGATCCAAGATGACACGTATCAGTTTTTTGTTTCTTTGACATATATAGTGGACATGCCGGTATATGTCAAGGATACTTCATTGAGCTTTATTAGATTTATCTACCGTGAGTGATGGCACATTTGTTCCTTGCTAGCTCACTCATTCGTGGACATTAGGTTTTTCCCTTATGTACTGATCTTTATATATTTCACTTGTATTCTTATTTTTAGGTCATTCTTGTACATTCCTTTTTATGTAATAGAAGAAGAAGAAGAAGAAGATCATTCTTCCTTGCCTCAATCTGTGTGTGTGCTTCTCCTTGAGAGTGAGAGTGTGTGTGTGAGCTCTCTTCCTTATCTCCTTCCTCGTGACAGGAGGGAGGGTGGGGGAAGGGACCATGTGAATAATTGGTGGATAGAATAGGGGTATGGTTGAGTATTTGGAAAAAAATGAGGATTGTGAAACTTTTGGGGTCGAGCAAAAGTGCAATTAAACAACAAAAACAGAGTACTTTACAGGAATAAACAGTACACATGCCAATGGACCAGAATCATCTAGGAAACAACCAGATAAGGCACAAATAACAAAGAACCAAAATCTCATATATAATAGCAGAAAAATACAATGGAAGTTTGACTATGCAATAAGTACATGAAAGTGCCAATGAATGGCATGTAAGCCAAGAAGAGAACTAAGGCATTAGGGGAAAAAATGAACCCTGCATGGGCCTTTTAGATTAAGAGGTGATTAGTGATGGACCAATGAGAAGAGGGTGGTGGCCACAGTCTACTCCTAGATTAGGCATAGGCTTCCCTTGTTTCTTTGTGGTCAAAGGTGGTATCAATGACTAAAAACCATGAGTTCTTCTATAAAAGTGGTTTGATATGCCTACAAAAAAGTCGGCATGCAATTCTATCCGTTGGATATAGAAAGGATCTAATGGTCTATCTTGAAACTAAAAAAAAAACGCGCCTTTATGTCTCTACCGTCGGATGGACCCAAAAAAGAATGGTCCTGATTAATTCCGTTGAAGTTTGGGCCAGTTTGAATCGCATCCGTTCGATCATTGCTTGATCTAATGGATATGAAGCCTTACTTTTAAGAGAATCCCAAGAATGTTTCTAAGCCATCAGATGATTGAACGATCGGACGGAGCGTACGAAATCGCGCGACGGAACTGCGTGGGAGTTTTTGTCTTCTTTTGCCAGTCCAAAGCCTCCCTTAGCTCATTTAATGATTGCTATTTTGTCTTCATTTGACAGACGTTGAGTCACAATCGTAGCCGTCCGTGAGCATCCCATCGAATGGACAATAATGCATACGACTAGCCATTTTTTAAAAAGTTTTTTGTCGTCTTGTGACAGGCAACGTAAGATAATTCTAGCCGTCGATGTGATCATATCCAAGGGCAAAAAATGCCCACGAGCCCATTTAGACTGAGCACCAAGTTGATGAAAAGTATTTTATTCTCAAAACCACTAGTGGTATTTTTTCTAGCCTTTAATCCTCTTTTTGCTAATCTTAATCCCTAAAAATTAGGGATCCTTACAAGGCCCATGCAGGGTTCATTTTTTCCCCTAATGGGCAACCCTGGAATGTGAAGCCTCTACAAACAAAATGAGGCAAGTGGATGCAAAAGGGTTCTACAAGTAGCAACTCTGAGATCCTAAGGGAAAGATACTAGGGAGCGGGGTCTGGCTGTTGTGCTATCAAAGAATTAGACCCCGCCACAGGTGGGGTGTCGCTATGATGCGGAGGCAAGTCTGGGGAGGTGGGTGGAATGATAGCTTCCTCCTCATTCCAAGCAGCAATCCTACTCCTATACCGCAATGGAGAGCATCATGGAATCGATGAGAATGAAGGAGGAAGGACTGAAACATAAGGGAGCTATATGGATAAGGGCGGCCATGTAGAAAGCAGAAAAGGGGGTCTGCAATATGTATATCATGCAATGGAATGTCAGAGGATGGGCTACGGAATAAAAAGTAGAAAATGAAGGAATGTAGGATGGCTAGCTGGTACGTGGTAGGCATGGCATCAACGCCATACAGTTGGATACAGTAGGTGATGGTCTCCTCCCGAGACAACCTAGAATAGAGGAAGGGCAGGGCACAGACTATTCTTCAAGAGGAATGCCTGCAACAACATATTGGACACAAGGAGGAGCCCTACCACCAGCTAATGTGATGGTGGCTACACCTAATCAAGGTAACAATTACAACCCTAGACAGAGGAATAACTTTGCAAATGGGCCTAGGAGGCCAATTATTTGTTTCAAATGTGGAGAATGTGGGCATTACCAAAGTAGGTGCACTCTACCAGAAAATGCCCCTCCTTGCAGGAACTGCCCAAAGTCCAGATACCACTATACTAATTGTTGTCCTAAGAACCAAGCATCTTCATCTAGGCCCCACATTCAAATGATTTCTGTGGGCAAAGAAGAAATGGTAGATTAAGTCAATGTGCCATCATCGTCTACCAAGGTGGTGCAGTTAGAAGAAATTGAATCTTTTATAGTGCAGAGAAGAAGCAAAGCGAAGGCTCAAGTAGAAATAGGTCAAGAATCAAGGATTAATGGATTGAACAAAGACAAAGAGACATCTAATGACAAAGCCACCACATGTGCAGATACAAGGCAAAAAGAAAATCTCATAGGTACCAGTGATGTTATTGGACATGCATTCAACAGGGCTCATGAGGAGGTTGATAAGCCCATTGGAGCACACGCTCTTAAGGAATTAGAAGCTTCACGCCTACTCAAGTCTATGAAAAAGGAGGTTAGTATTTTTTATTTAATAAAGATGGATGGGAAATTCAGGTCAGAACTCTTGCAGATAATTGATGAGGCTTCCACAACAAGTTTAGTGGCAAAGGCTGTTGTTATGCATAAAGATAAAATTGTAGGGGAAGCACCCCTCACAGATTATAAGAGCCCTCTGCTAACAGTCTCTATCAAAGGTCATGAGTTTCAAGGAGATATTGTGGATGGTGGTTCTTGCATTAACTTGATGCCTGTACATACCATGAAAAAGATTGGACTACACCCTTCAAGACCTGCCAACTTCACTGTAACACTGGCAGACCAGAGTACAGTCAAACCTATGGGAGTAGTCCCTAACATTCGGATGGAAGTACAAGGTAACACATTTGTCTTGGACTTTGTAGTTATAAGATTACCAAATGTGTAGGAAGGGTTTCCTCTATTAATTGGAAGACACTGGCTAAGGCATGCTAGTATAATACATGGCTGGGGCAAAGATACCATGTGGGTCCAACAGGAAGGTGCTGAATTAAGACAATTATTGTTGGAAGAAGGTCCGGATCAACAAGGATATACCAGCATGATGCAATCAGTTGGTATACACATAGATATGGAATCTATAGACAATCAAGAAGGCAAGGAAGTGGATCTATATGATGAAGACAACATGCTTGCATGGTTAGAAGCAGGGAATTCTTTTTCTTGCTTTGGAATTTTTCCATCTAACTTAGACATAGAAGAAGGATATTCAGAAAGAGAGGAAAGAATTCAATAGCTAGGTTGGGAGAGCCGGAAAAAGATCGCAAAAGGGGAAAGAGGTCTCCTTTACACAACCATATAGAGGAAGTTATTTCTCTAGATTGCGACCAAAAGGAAGGTCCAGAGTCTAAAGGTAAGAAAAAGAATATAGAAGAAGATTCATTACCACTTCATGAGATCCCTCCAGGATGGATTCAAGAGGAAGGATTGCAACTAGACATTCAAGATGTTCCTGCTTATGATACCGAAGCTATGTGGGACAAGGTAACTAAGGATGCTACTCAGGAAGGACTTACGGATAACATTATAAATAGGCATCTAGTGAAGGAGGTTCGGTTGGGCAATGAGGATCAACTGCATCCCATTTTAATAGCCACATGGATAGGGGATCATCCAGAGGTGCTCTTAAAGGTAACATCTTTCATGAAGTCATTTGTAGTTATCTTTGCTTGGCACTACAAAGATTTAGAAGGAGTACCACCTAGTTACGGAGAGCACATAATCCCTCTCATTGAGGGAGCAAAACCAGTGAGAGGTAAGAGTTATAGGCTGAATCCTAAATATGTTGAAGCTGTTTGCTTGGAAATTCAGAAAATGGAAGATGCAAGAATTATCATCCTTATAGAGCATTCAAAATGGCTATCTCCTATGGTAATTGTTCCAAAGAAAAACACTAACAAGATCAGAATCTATGTGGAATTTAGAGCATTGAACAATGTCACCATCCCAGATGGATTTCCAATGCCATTTGCTGAACAGGTCATAGAAGAAGTAGCTGGACATACACTTTACAACTTCATGGATGGATTAAGTGGATATAATCAAATATCCATCCACCCTAAGGATCGAGAGAAGACTGCATTCATTACACCTTGGGGAACTTATGTATATGTAAAGATGCCATTTGGACTAAGAAATGCCCTAGCTACTTTCAATCGAACAATTTATCTCATTTTTGGACCATTGTTGCTAGAGTCTCTCAGAATTTTCATGGATGATTTTTCATCCTTTTCAGGTACTCTTGCAGAGATTCCATTGGATTGTTTAGAAAAGCATCTGATTCAATTACAAAAAATTTTTAAGAGATGCAGAGAAACAAAGTTGAAATTGAACCCAAACAAATACCATTTTCTGGTGACTGAAGGTACCCTCCTGGGACATCTGGTATCCTCCAAAGGTATGACACCTGACCCAAACAAAATTTATAGCTATATTAAAGTTACCTAGATCTAAATCTCCAAAAGAGATTCAAAGTTTTCTAGGACATACAGGGTACCACCAGAGGTTTATTAAGATGTATGCAGATATAGCCAGGCCATTGGCTAGGCTTACAGGTAAGGAAGTACCTTTTAAATGGGAAGAAGAGGAGGAAAAAGCATATCAAACACTAAGGTCAAGGTTAGTAGCTGCTCCCATTCTGATTACACTTGAGTGGTCAAACATTTTTCATATACATGTAGATGCCAGTGCATATGCAGTGGAGGCAGTGTTGACTCAACAGAGTGAAGAATACAAACTGGATAGACCAATCCAGTATGCCAGTCAAATTTTGACCAAGGTTGAAAGAAATTATAGCACCATAGAAAGGGAGGCCTTGGCCATGGTTTTTGTTGTATAAAAGTTTCATCATTACTTGTTGGGAGTGAAATTTGTTATCATAATTGATCATCAACTGCTCAAATATTTACTGAACAAACCACAAGCGACTGGTAGGGTATGGAGGTGGTTACTTTTGTTCTAGTAATTTGATTCTTTTGTAGTCCATAGACCATGTAAAAGAAAATATCATGGAAGACCACCTCTCCAAGATCAACATAATGGATCAAGCAACTAGATTAAATGATGATTTTCCAGATGTTAATTTGTTCACTGTACAAGCTCAAGGTTGGTATGAGGACATCAAGAATTTTATTACAACTGGATTGTACCCAGAAAAGGCAAGCTCGGTGCAAAAGAAGAGGCTACTAATCAACAACAGACCATTTACTATTATTCAAGGCAACCTATATAGGTATGGGAAAGATGGCTGTTTGAGGAAATGCATAGAAAAGGAAGAGACATGGGATAACCTAACAAAGGCACATGAAGGTCCAGGTGGTGGGCACCTTCCAGGTCATATCATGGGCCAGAGAATTCTAGATGCAGGATTATGATGGCCCACCTTTTTTAGGGTCTCGAATGATAGGGCTAAGGTATGTGACATCTACCAACGATGCGACCCTAAACCCACCAAGCAGAGAAACAACCCACTGAAAGTAGCTACCAATTGGCAACCATTTGAGAAGTGGGGATTGGATTTTGTAGGACCTATATATCCTCCCTCTATTCCAAATAGAGATAAATATTTACTAATTGCCATAGACTATGCAACAAAATGGGTTGAAGCTATTACTTCACCTGATTGCACAACACAGACAGTGGTTGAATTTTTATTCGGCAATATTTTTTGCAGGTTTGGGTGTCCTTTAGAGATATGCATTGACCAAGGAACACACTTTGTGACTAAGATTTTACAAGAAATATTTAACAGGTATAAAATTATTCATTTGACTTCATGCTCTTACTATCCCAGGGAAAATGGTCAAGCAGAGTCCACAAATAAGGTATTGATTACCATGCTGTGGAAGGAATGTATGCTACAGCCTGCTACTCGGGGTAAAGCTTATCTTGGTACATTGTGGGCATACAAATTAGCATATAAAGAAACAATCGGGTTTTCTCCATTCCAATTGGTTTATGGGATAGCCCCCATCGAAACATTTGAGTTCATACATGGCTCGATCAGAACTAAAGGGGTTCAAAGAAGGAGAGGCTCAGAGATAACAGATAGGCTCACAACTTTGCACAAATTGGAAGAATCTAGTATTCTAGCCTCCAGACAGTTAGAGCAGACTTAGCTCAAGAGAAAGGAAGCTCATGACAAGAACTTGTGGCCTAAAACTTTGAAGCCAAGTGAGTTAGTTATGTTCCACAAACCATAGATGTCTACTCAAGCTAAAGGGAAATGGATCCCACACTGGGAAGGCCCTTATCAAATTAAGATGATGTTGAGTTGGGGTGCAGTGGAGTTAGAGACTCTAAAAGGAGAGGTCCTACCACTGGTCAACATATCAAGGCTCAAGGCCTATCATCAACAAAACTGAAGATTTATGGATCACCTGGAACTCGCAAAATCTGTCGAGGTTGTACATAGCCTTCTCATTTCATTTTGCTCCAGTTTTAGTAGTTTTCATCCATTTTCATGCTTGTTTCTTGAGTTTTTAGCAAATTTAGCAACCCTACGTAGCCCTTTGCATGAGTATAATTTTTGGAAAAATTTGGGAATTTTTCAAGCAATTTTAGAATTTTCTAGCATTTTTTCTTCCTTTTACAAGGTCATTTTCTTGCTAAGTTAGATGAATAAAGGAATCTCCCGGTAATTTTGAGTGAGGAAAATCTTCTAGCAAGGTCGGGGAATTTTTTTAGTATTTTTTCTTTTTTTTACAATTTTTTTGAGTTTTTATTAATATTTTTCATATATTTCAGGGTATTTTAATTATAAAAAAACACCCCTGGAGGCTAATATTATTTTTCAAAAAAGAAAACCCCCCTACCTCCCCCCCTTGCCTCCCCCCCCCCATCATCAGCAAAACTATTCCCATGCTGGAATTGAGTTTTGAATGCATCTTTCATTAAATCCCAAGTGGTGAAATGGTTTTCAGCAAACTAGTTGAACCATTTATCTGCTAACCCTTCTAATGTGGCAGGAAAGAGTATCAAAAAGGCATCCTCTCTTCCCATCAAACCTCTTGTTTTGCATAATGCTAAGAACCTCCTAATATGCTCGTCCGGATCTTCCTGAGCTAAGCCTTTGAAAGAAGGGAATTTTGTATTTAATCTTGAAAGTAGAGTTTCCAAATCTACCTGGCCTACCATGCTCTTTACTAATGATGTTGACGATAGTGGACTGGAGGATCTTCTAACAGCCTTCCTTCTTGTTGCTTTGCAAGTGACCCTCAATGTTTGAGACCAGGTTGCGGTCATGAGCTGTTCATAATCCTCTTAGGCTAAGAGAATTAATAAGACAATTTACCTCTTAACCCAATGAAGTAGCACTGTCGGCACTTGAACTCTTCTACACTTTGCACTTTGCTTCTCCTATGCTCAAATCTCCTTGGGGTCCCACCGAGCGTGCCAAATTCTATTGGTGGATTCTTATGTAGAGAGGGATTTGAGTGTTTGTAGGAGAAAAGGGAAAGATAAGAAGAAAGATACAGACACTCGAAGCCTCTGTCGATTGATTATAAGAAGACAAATACAATGGTGATGCACAATACAACCAATGCTTTATGTGAAAAATCCCACAGAGTGCGCAATCACAAAGTACAAAATACCTAAGGTTCTTGTTCCTGCCGGCCTTCTCTGCGTCAGACCTCCACCTTCTCCAAGCTTGCACTTGTGCAAACCTCGCACTCAAGCTTCCAATAGGGGAGGGGATGGACACCTTCCGTCGGCATGCACACAGCGTCAATAAGACCTTGGGATCTTTGGTTGAATAGCTTAGCCCTTCTCTGCACACTTCTTAGTCACTCTTCATGCACACCTTGCACTTCACTTCTCTGCGTCGCACACTGTGTGTCTCTTGCACTTCGCTCTCTTGCTTAGTCTAGACTATGCTCACCTTCCTTAGTCCTCCAAGAATAATGCCTTGCCTTGATTTGAGTGTCGATTCACGTATGCTCCTAACTGCTAGAGTAGCTTGGTGCTCACTTTGATGTCCCAAGATTTTCCAATACAAGCACCTTGAATTCTATTATAGGTTTAGTAGAGCTTGATAGAGTAGTTTTGTCCAACTTTTTGATGTACAATCATTTTTTTACATCAGGGTATTTTAGTCAGTGGCCATGGTTGAAAGCAATAATGTATTTTGTATGTTGGATATTGAGGACAAGTTGGATGGTACCAATTACCCATTATGGGTATATATGATGCATCATGTATTGGTCGCAAAAGGACTGTGGAATATCATGTAGTAATTGATTTCTATTGATGAAGTCTTACTAGATAGTTCAAGTGTGCATGTTGTTCTTAATGTTCTTCCTAATTCATATTAGAGTTTTGCTTCTACTCTTTGGTTGATGATGAAAGGCAATCTAAATGCCTTAACATTTGAGGATTTAGTCTCTATTTTATTGCAATAAGATTATTGTAGACATAACATGACTATTATGCATGTTGCTGATCAAGCTTTCTTAGCTAGTCAAAATGGTAAAGGTAAATGGAACTTATCCACTAGTAAGTAGAAATTTACTAATTCTGCATACTAAAAAAAGGGAAGACAAAGAAGAGAAGAAAATAGAAAAGAAAAAATACCTCTACAAATATTTAAAGGAAATGATCATGTCACAAAGAATTGTCCTAAATTGGTTGTAAGAAAGACAAAGAAGAAAGAGGCTGGAATGGTTGTTGCAAAGACCTCTACACCTAATACAGAGTCTGCAAATCTTGTGCAGAATAAAGAATGGGCATTTACTACTATTTTCAGCTATAACACATCTTCTCATGAACATTGTACGTATGCAGTAGACATAGATGTTTGATACTTTGATAGTGGGCAACCAATATATTACCTCGCAGCACAATTTCTTCATTTCACTTGAGTCTGCCTCTACAAGGAATACTATCACATGCATTAGCAACTCCTCTTATCATGTAATGGGAGTTGGTAAGATCATTTTAACTATTGTTGATGCTAGTTCTTTCACATTGTCACATGCTTTGTTTGAGCCAAGGATCAAGAAAAATCTATTGTCAATTTCAACATTAGCCAAGATCAACTTGGTTGTCAAATTTGATGATGGCAAATGTACAATTCATGATCTATCAAATGGAAATGTTATTATTGCTTCTAGAATTTTATCTCATGGGATGTATAAGCTCATAGACTATGCAAAATCTGTGAATGATTCAACATGTGCAGTTCAAGATTCTCAGGCTATCTTAGAAGCAAAGCTTTATCATGGACACTTTGGTCTTCTGAATTTTTCTAGTTTGCTACACCTTCAAAAATTTGAAATGGTGTCCTCTTTGTCCAAACTTGAGGCAATTGATAAACATGTCTGTGAAGTCTATATTTTGGAAAAAATGTAGTGTTCCTCCTTCCCAAAAGATTGTTCGCTACGAGCTACTCACAAATTCCATAGTGATGTCTAAGGTCCTATGCAGACACCTTCTTTTGGGAACTACCTTTATTTGCAAACTTTTATTGATGATATTTCTATGCATGCATAGATGTATTCATTGAAAGCAAATTCTAAAGTGTTTATGTGCTTCAAACAATTTCAAGTTTTGGCTGAAAATCTATCATCATGTGAAATGGGCACCCTCTATTCTCATCCAAGGAAATACATCTTCTAAATTTAATGAATTTCTGGCTAAACATGGGATAAAACATCAATGTACAATGTTATAGACACCTCAACAAAATGGATTTTCTGAAAAGAAAGAGCACGTCTCTCATCGACATGGCGAGGTGTATGGTGAAAAGATCAGGCTCTACCACATAGTTTTTGGATTGAGGGTGTTATGCATGCATCATATGTACTTAATAGGTGACCCACCAAAGCACTACAATCCATCACTCCATATGAGTCTTGGAAGGGTCACAAGCCATCTGTTGCTCATCTACGTGTCTTTTATTGTTTTGCATATACATTCGTGCTTAAACAAAAATGCAAAAATTGGATGATAAAGCAGTAAATGAATTATTGTTAGGTTAAATTCTGAAAGCAAAGGCTATCGTCTATATCGTCCATAGACTAAATGCATATTTTTTAGCCGTGATGTTGTTGTGTGGAAGATGCAATTCAACCATTACTTTCATGTACTAAGGAGACATCAATTAGCTCCAAAGATGTGTTTTGATCTTTGACAAGAAACTATCCATAAAATTTGAATCCCAAGCATCCTTTTCTATTTCTCAAGAGAAAATGTGATGGATAATGGCTATTTGATAAACAAATCTATTAATGCATGTGCCTCAGCATCTCTGCCATCCCAACAAAGTTTTTATGAAGTAGGTGCAGTAAGAACTACAACATGAACAAGAATTTGAAGATCATCATCTTCAATTCCATTTGCATCACCTTCAATAACTGTATTTGCAGGTGTAGTAGGACATTTTTCAACACCGTGCACAATATTCCATATTCATTTTGCTACCAATGCATGATGCATCGTATATGCCCATAATGGTTGTTGGCAATAACCAAGGAGGTCCAGGTGGCTTGAGGAGACAAGGAAGCATGTGGCAAACCAGTTAGAGGGAATCAGAACAAAGAGAGAGCCAAGCATAACCTAGCAAACAAGGAAGCAGAGAAGATGTGACAACTCGGCCTATCGAATTTCCAATTCCTACTTCTTGTAAAACAAGGATTTTTATCACTACACACCATTTTAAATCTCTTTTTTATTAATTCCAACTCCATTTTGTTGAATATGACGAGTCCTCAAGCTTGAGGAGTATTATCCCTATGTACACACCAAATTTCATAATTTTTAGATCTTATTTGAGGCTCCAAGATATCTTAAGAACCTAATTTTTAACTAGGCCAGACACTAGGCCTTAAGAGGGCCAAAGCTAGTAAAAAACTGTAAAAAGAGCTAGAGAGCTCATTTTTGAGGTCGACATTTCGAAGTGAACAAACATTGTAATCTCATTATTTTGGGTTAATCAAGATTCCATTGATCCATCTCATTGTCTTATCATGTGTACGTGTGTGTGTATGTGTGTGCATGTTGGTGTGCTTATCACTCACACATTTGTACTCTCACTTGCTCATGGTCATCATACCACTCTCATGTCTTCTAGGATTGACAATTATGAGGTGGATCTCCTCATGTTGATACTCATCATTGTGCTAGAGTGACACCAAATTTGGCACCGTTGTTGAGGATGAGCTTTGAGAACGAGTGTGTGATGGTAAGATGTAGAGATTTGACATTGGAATAGTAAGTAATTAAATAATTTATTTACTTTTCTTAGCTTTCACATCATCATCACCTCCCTCACCATCTCCCACCTCCATCTCCTTCTTTGCTCAATTTTTAGCTTTTGACCATATCATTGTGTTTGTGAGAGCAAAAGAGAGAGAGAGAGAGAGAGAGATTTTGCGAATTATGTTTTTTTACCAAACTTAAGGTTGGAAGGATACTAAAACCCTTCAATCAATTCTTTAGCTCAAGCTAAGTACAATTAGTGGTATTGATCAATTAGGGTTATGTTAAGCATGACACAAGAACAAGAACCCCTAATTACTCAAGCTCAAGTGTAGTTAGAATATTTTTTGTGGCAAACCCTAAGGGAAAAGAACACAAAGTATTCGATCACACATCAAGTTGCGATAAAAACTCAAGTATTCTTAGTGACACTAATCAATAGATACAGTTGCACCAAAGAAACATATAAAGAAAAAGGTAACTACTACAAAAGAACATTAGAACATGGTTATACTCATGAAGACTTGGACTAATAGACAAAGCTTATGAACCTTAGATCAGGTAGACACCTAGGTTGGGGTAGACAAAGCATCAGATCCTCTGAAGCTAGTGTTAATCACACAACTAGGTCTTGGGCTCAGCAGCTCAGTGATCATCCCTACATGCTAAGTTTAGAGATAAGTGATTGAGAGATGTCATTTAGTATGGAACAACCCACATATTAGGACCAATCGATTAGGTGCCCGCATCTATGAGGTTGGTCTAAGGAGGTTTGTTGTCCAACTCAAGTATCCAAATCTGCTTATCGGACTTAAACACCCTATGGTCAAATTCGAAGAGGGCTCATATATTGATAAGCAAGGAACCATGTATGTGCTCACTAGCTTATCGAACAGGACCAAGGAGTTTGGAATTGTTATTCACGAAACTGAGATAGGAGACCTAGAACAAGGAAACTTAGGACAATAACCTAGGACACCTCACGGCAAATCCATCTTAACAAGAGTGATTACCCTAGAGTGGATTCCTCATGACAATAAAAGCATAGAGGTATTCATGAATAGAGAGCTATATGAAGATTTTTGGAGGTTTCAACCCGATCAAGCTAATGAAGTAGGAGAAGTCACAATATATGAATTCAAAGACCTTGAGACACCAAGCAATGTGGTCTATTTAGACAACACATTAGAAAGAGTGTTTGTAGTGATGGAACATGGTAGGCGTGTATATGCTTGGAAGGGTGAATTAGTTGTTCCCCCTTCTAGATCAAACGTATCTTATGGCCAGCAAGGAACAGGATCCTCTTAGGCTCATGGCACCCAAAAAGGAAGATCTAGGGAGAGACCTAAAGTAAGTTTTGTGAATCCCCTTGGAAGAGAAAGAACTAGAGATGAGATGAATGGAGTAGATAATGAAAGAACTAGATGCCCAAGAAATCAAAGAGGCATGGATGAGTTTTCCCTGCCAGGACCCAGAGAACACCCTAACATCTTGAGACCTACTCAATTGGTTAAATCTATGAAAAACTACTTCGATGGCATAAGAGATCCATAAGATCATGTAGCGGAGTTTAGACAAGTATTAAGAGCTGAACAGGTGGATGAATTGTTCACTCAGTATAATGCCTTAAATCTAACTCTAAAAAACACAGCCTTGATCTCAAAAGCACAATCTTGACATGGTTTCAACCACTACACCAAGTTCAATTCAGAAACATAGGCTGTGCTAGAAGCATTCATCATTGAGTTCTCCAAGAGTGGCATATAGCACAATATTTCATCCTTGATAGATAACTTCAAGCAAACACCCCAAGAGACAGTTAGACTAGTAAGAATAAGACTTAGACAATACTTGGAGAGATGCCCTATTCTAAAACTATTCACACCGACCAAACAAGTGGCATTGTTTTTGGTTGGCTTGATATGTGCCAAACTATGGTCTTATGTTTATTCGAAGGAGCCTACATCCATAGAGTACTGTGTGTGCATATGTATAGACATAGAGGATAAATTTGGTGATGAGTTAGAGCTTTCAAAGATCTACCTTGACTCAACTAGTGCTACAAGTTTCACTTTGAAACCATCTACCTCAATAGATGAGTTGATAGAAGTAGCCCAAAAATTAGAAGTCTCGAGCAAACACACATCTAGAATGGTTTTTGTGAAAAGATGTTAGAACTACGGAGGAGACCACATGGAAAATGTATGTCCAATCATGGATCAACCCCAAGAAAACCCTAATAACCAATATTGCACCATTGAAAGGAGATACACTAACCACACTGAACAAGATTGTCCTTACAACAAGCAAGTGGTTAGACATGAGACCTTAAGGGAAACTAAAGATAAACTTATAGAAATTGCATGTCAGACACACTCTCACACACCACCACCATCATCATCACCTAACACTAATCAACCCCAAATAACCCCATCACCACCTAGAATAGGATCTGCTAAGGGATCAATCTTAGCAGATCCTACTCTTGAGGATTTAGATGTGATACTCAAAGCATATTAGGCCAGAATCCAAGAAGGACCAAATGTGAGAACATAAGTGTTACCCTAAAGCTGACTTCGAGATTGAAAGAACTAAGGTGTGTGCAAAAATGGTAGAATTAGCTTAAACCATGTTTGAAGTCAGCTGCCTTTTTAACTGTACAAACTCAGTCAAGGCACAACTGCACTTTGATGGATCGTTAGATTGATTAGAGAAGTTAATAGCCAAATCTGTGAAGTCAGCTATATTGAAGGTAAGCAATGATGGAAGTGAAGGCATAAGTTCCCCCCCCCTCCCCCACCCAAGACGTTTATGCACCTAATTCCACTAATTAAGAAATCTCCTCTTTTCTAAATCAATACTCACAAGAATTCCTAAGAGAAATTCAAGAGGAAAAGTGGGCCAAGGAGAGTGAGAATCCTCCTCCCTTTGAGATCGTGGATGATCTTCATGATCAATTCCCACAGTTATTTCCTTCTATCTATGGAGAGCAAGAGGATACCCAATCTAATGGGTGGTTAGACTTTGAGTCTAATTCCTTAGAGGAATCGCCTCATTTCACAGGCCCATGGAAGTCTAACTCTATCCATGTGAGAGCACCCACAATCATGGTAAAAAATGAAACCTCATTTGTACTTAGGAATACTGACATAGTGAAGAACACCAAAGTGCAGTGTCATCTCACATTGGAGGAGCTACTCAAAATCAAACTAAAACTATCGAAACACATAGCCGACCAAGTGCCAAAAGTGGTTAACATTCATTCCTAGGTAGGATCACATAAGATAGTGCCCAAGATACCCGTGTAAAAAATAAGAGACATGAACGAAGGAGAAGAAGGGAATACCTATCTCCCTATCACTTATCAGGGCTACACAATGAAAGCTATTTTGGACTTAGGTGCGGGTGTTGCTATTGCTACCACCTCCTTATGTGAGCATTAGGGCAAGCTGGCACTCAAATTGACAAGAATGAAATTGCAAATGGAAGATGGCCACATTGAGAAGCCATTAGGACTATTGGAAAGAATAACTCTCACTACCTATGGTGTAGAGTTCAAACAGACATTTTCCATATGTGAATTCGGAAAGGACCATGCATATGAGATGATCTTGGGTAGACCCTTCATGAGGCAACTATAGATAGTGCAAGATTGGGGAACCAATTCTTTGTACTTGCAACATTTAGGAGTCACCACTAAAGATAATCTCAAGGACTACTCACATAAAGATGTACCACCCTTACAATGGATCCTTGTCCATAGAGCATTAGATGACATAGAGTCAGTGCACTCCATAGGATCCAGATCCTTATGGAGGCATGAAAACACTCACGTATGGATGTGTAAGGCCACAATAGAGGAAGCAAAAAGATCAATCTCTAGAGACATTGGTGCTAATGAGAACTCAAGATTAGTTCAAGACCCAACCTATGTGCTTATGGTTTTTCCTAATGAAGAATTTGAGCCCCACGGATGAGCCAAAATTCTAGCCACCATGGACATAGCTGTGAATGAAGAACAATGGAATCCCTATTTTGATGAGGATGGCTATGACATTTTAGTCTTCATGATAGAACCAATCATGTATGATTCGATTATTGAAGAGTGTGAAACCCATATCAGTGAACCCAAGGAAGATAGTGATGAAGATGAAGAGTCCATCCTCATGGAGCCTTCCTATAATTTTGAGGAAGAATATCTCTATTTAATAGAAGCCAAAACAAAAAAGGAGGAAAGATCAAAAGAAGAAGAGACATTAATAGTAACCAAGAAGAAGAAATGAGAGAAACTAAAACCCAAGACAATAGAGGAAGAGACACCCTTTGAAGTTCTAGAGAATTTCAAGAAGTATGAAATAGAAGATCAAAAGGTCATGATCCAAATGCCGAATAGAGAAGCACTCACAAGAGTGGCTTACGAAAAAAAAGATAAGACTTAGAAAATTATTGTGACCTGTGTACCGTAGATCCAACCTAGGGACTTGCGGAGAAAGAGACTATACCTCAATCCCCCTCAAGTGCATATAGTGGGGATTCACGCTTTATTTCTCCCCCTCTTTGTCTCTGTTGTCCCTTGACAAGCTTTGCTTTTTGTCTGCACCTTGTCTCAGGCTCTTTTGTATGTAGGGTTGGCTGTGTTAAGTCGGGCTGCCACGCATGCCACCAGTGGCTAAGAATGTGATGTTCTTAGTTACCCTCTTCAACTTTTCAGCCTCTACCTCTTTCTAACTTTTGTTCTTCTGATTTGTCCTGGTTGCGCACATCTGACCCTGTTGTATTGCTTTGAGCCTCTTTACTTTCTTTTCACCACACACGATCAGCGGAAGGATTAGTACTTGCTAATTATTGTCCTGCACTTCTTTATGGATACTTTCCTGGCCCTGGTTCCTCCTTCCACCTACGTGCTTTTCCTTGATATGTGCCCCTGCGGGGCTCTGTGCAGAGATGGGTGTTGCGCCCCTGCAGGGCTTCTTGCAGAGATGTATCTTCAGATATGATCTTTTTAATGAAGCTTCTTTCTTTGTCTTCTTCTTTTCTTCTTTTTACTTGACTCTCCCTCAACACTGCCCCCCTTCTGAACTCTGTCGTCCCCGACAGGCTTTGGAAGTCGACGGGAGTATGTTCTGTATACTTTTTGCTCTGTGTCATTAAGTAGATTAGCTTCACGAATCATAAGTTGCTTCCATTGTTCTGCTTTCACACCATCATGTGGCGGATGTCTGTGATCAGCGAAGAAGCTTAGCTCATATGCCACTAATCTTGCATTCAAGTTGGATGACATCTTTAAAAAGATTTCTGAATCAATTTCAAAAAACCCTGTAAAAAACGCTTCTTCAAAGGTTTGCATATATGGACTCGGTAAAAACATAAGCCTAGAAGAATATGCCATTATTGTGGGTCGGCTAGGCATAACAAAAAAATCAAAAACGAGAATATATGTTCCTTGATTAATGCCAATGAAGTTCAAAAATGTATATGCCGCATGTTTGAAGACTTTTAATACTGTAAGTATCATACTGAGTATTTTGTTGGTCATCTTGATAGTCAGATCAGGTACTGTTGCATAACTCTGCAGCCAAAATTCAATGGTTTTTACCATGTAGTCTTTCGTTGGTAGATAATTATGAGGTGGACTTGGGAGTAGTGGATAATTCAGCCACTGTTTATTGATAGCACCACTCTGTTGCATGTCCAAAAATTCTCTGGCTTCTCGGCGACGTGGTGTTGGACAAGAAGAAGGATTTACCTGTAATGAGTACGGGGCCGCTTGCCAGTGCACCCGTAATGTAGGATGTTTCTCCAAAAATTATCTCCTCCAAACAGGCTGTGCTGCTTCAAATTCCTCTTGAGTATAGTTGAACGTGTCATTGTTGAACTGCACCTGTTCGTCTGGATTTTTCTGTGTGATCTTCTTTATGTATTGCCTTGTTTTCTCTTTCAATAGTCCATACAGAATGTTGAACGGCTTCATGATCGTCTCCAAGTCTTTACCTTTAATCCTTGCTTCTTTCATGACTTTGATGACTTCATTTTCAAAATTTTCTATCAACCGGGACACCAATAGTGCCCGTTCCTTCTGACCTATTTCTGCAGTGTATGGCATTGGATGATCATCATGTGTTTCTACCATCTGCTCTTTCATTGGAGAATTATAAATCGGGGGAGATAGAGGACGTACCTCTACCTCGTCAGTAGGATTCTCTTGTCTTGGCTCTACTGGTGTTCCGATTGGTGCTTTCTCTTGTGCTTTGTCCTTTAATTGTGCTAAGCGCTTAGTCTTCTCTTTTATTTCTTGCATTGCTGCCCGTAGTGCTTCTTTGGTATCAAGTAACTCATTACCAATCTCTGCTACATGATCTATATTTTCACTGTAACTCACTGCAAGTTTTCCATTGGCGATGTTTAACTATTTCGTGAGCTCCTTAGTTTAATTCACGTATTTGTGTTCCCATTCTTCTCGTAGGGTTTGCTCTTGTTTCAGCAGATCTGCATATTTCTCAATATGCTCTTTCAATTCCTTCTGTTCAGTGACTGATGTTTCCTATTTTTCTATAGGTTGGTCATATAGTAATGCCTTAATCAGTTCTTTATTGCGACTGCGTAAGCTATCGTTTTCCTCTATATACACCTTAAGTTGTGTTTCGAGCAAGGTGCTTCGAGCTTTCATTCTCTCTTTGTCGGCTTCACTAGCTTCATGTTGTCTTTGTAAATTTGTCAATTGTGCTTGGAGTTGATGATGTTGGGCCATCAATGTATCACATTGTGTTTTGACTGCGGTTATTTCCAGATTTTTAACTGAAATTCCTTGCTGGGCTTGTATTAGTTGTGCGGACAATTGTTCACTTATGACTTCAAATTGACTCTTTTCCTGCATGGCCTTGTCATAATCTGCATCTGTATCCATCATTTGCTGTTGCGTCTCCATGGCCATTTGTATCATTTGCTTGACAACAGGTTTTAATTGAGTAACATCCACATTTAACCATGTGGTAGGGATACTAGGTTCGGCTCTTGTTGTCATATCTTTCCCTTGCGCCACGTGTAACGTAGTATCATGGGGCTACCTAATATGAAGTTGGATCCTTGGCTCAGCCTCCATGTGGTCAATCTTGCCTTGAGGTGTATCATCAGGCACTTCAATCATAATTGGCTCCTTATTAGGTTGTAGGCCTGAGTCCTGGTTCACTGGAGTTTGTATTTCCTCTTTGATAGGTGGCACTACATCTTTATTAGTCACTGGAACTTCCTTGATGCTTATCTTTGACTTATCATTCAATTGAATTACGTGCATTGGTTCAGTGGAGTCTTCCAAGCTCGTTGCATTTGCCTGTTGGTTGTCAGGTGTGACTTCAACTTGATTGATCCCTGTCCAGTCCTCATTGTGTGTTTCTGTTCGTATGTCAGTATCTTGGGTGTCCTTTTCAGGGCTTGATCCCTCATTAGAGCTTGATTCCTCCAACCCTATTTCTTTATATCTGGAAGGTACTTTTTGAGTATGGTCTTTATCCTTCGATTTCTTTTCCTGGCTTGCCTGTCTGTAATGGTGACCTTGAATATTCAAATTTACTTGCCCCCGCATATACTGATGCGTTTCTTCCAGGGCTGCAGGGAGGTCTCTCTTGGTTATTGGCTGTTGTGTCATAAGAATCTTCGGTAACACATGTGTTCTCTTTGATTGTGGAGTCTCTTGAGCTTCTTCCTCTCTTAGGCGTTTAGTTCCTCTCATACGTGTCTTTGAACTGGTTCCTACTTCTTCAACAGCGATGACTGTTTTGTTTTTCTTTGGAACAGTTGCTGACTTTACGTATTTGGCCATCTCAGTTGAGGTTGGCATCAAGCGTAAGCAATCCTTCATTTCAAGTGCCTCATAAATGAGTAAGGTCAATGCCGAACTTCCATTCAAGAAATTTTTCTGACTCCACTTCTTCTTTGCTTCAAATAGGCGTTCTTGAACATATGGAGTCATGTTGACTTGATTTCCTACTTGGCTCATAGCATGTGAGAGTAGCTGCACAACAATCTTTTGAGGTGCTGTGTATCTATGCATACTTGAAAAGAAAAAATGCTGGTGAACTAAGCGAACAGAGTCTTCAATATTTGTTCTATTGATTTCCAAAAATTTTCTCTTTTTCGGATCATGACATTCATCTTTGACATTCGTGAGTCCCTCTTGATTCCATCCAAAAGCTCTGTTGATCAACTCATGAGTGAATTGAATTGTTTTCCATGTACCCACTTTGTCAAGTACTCTTGCCTCTGGGACTGAGGCCTTATTCGATGCCGACTGGAGTGTATTCATCACTTGTGTACATCTCTGAAAATCTGGCAAATATATTGGAAGTCTTAAGAATCCATCAATTCCAGCTTGTGTCCAGATATCTATCATACGCGGTAATCCTTGTATGATTGTCTTGAAATCATGTGATATGATAGGGAAGTAGTGATCTCTCTCCATGATCTTGATGGTTGCCATGAAAAGAAACTTGGACACTGGTTGATCATCAAGAAACCAATGACCTCTTGCCTTAGTTATTGATTCCAAGGGAAGAAGCTGGACCTCTTCCTCTTGTGTAGCTTCAGAATTAGAAGATGCCATCTGCACTCAATATAGAGCAGTAATTAGTGGCAAGATGGTATTAAAAATCATCCTTCATTTTTCTTTCATTAGATTGGTAATGCTCCGCATGAATAGTGTTGTCCCTTCCCCTTGGGTGTGATAAAGGTAATACCTGGGATTTTTTTTTTCATTCTTATTTACATTTTTTATGTTTTTGCCTGAAAGAAAAACAGAAAAGTTAGTTCATAGCCGAAGCAGTTATTAATTTTTGAGTGATTTCTTAGATTGTGTACATGTGCTCTCCTATTTCCCAAGAGGGAAATGTGCTTCACTATCCTGAAATAGAAGAAAATTGTGCCGAATGCTTGGCCTTGTAATGTGGCCCTATTATGCATACTTTGGGTTCTGGTAACTCCAAATGTGTGCAACTCGAATTATTTGGTAGATATATACAGCTTGTCTTGTCTTTTGGCATCCAAATCTGCTTTATTCTGTTGGGAGAAATCGCGTTCCCAACATTCCTGGTGAATGCGGTGCTTCTCATATGGTGCTTCTGCTTTGTATCCTTTTTTAATCTTGGAATGACGTGTGAATTGTATGTAGACTCCTGCTCTATCCTGTCGCAGTTTATTTTCTATCTTTTTGCCTTTAGATCATACTGATTCTCCTTGTGCATTGACTCGTCCTTTTTGAGGATTGTCCTTTGAGTACATGATTTGGGAATCCATATTTGTGTTTGGGCCGGCTGAGCAACTATCACCTTCTTCGGAATACATACTCTAGCAATGTTTTGTGGAACTAGGTGTCCAACATGATATGTATTTTTATTCTGTTGTTCCTTCTGATGTCGTGAGTAGTTCTGTTGTTGAAGATACGCTTTCACTTGATCTTTTCAGATCCAAGCATGTCTAGTGTAAGGGATGGGGTATATCCTACTGTGTGTTGATTCGTAAGAGTCTTGCTGACTTGTCTTTCTAGTGCTCGGTTCCTCACTGAGACTGTTTTTGGATAGGACACTAATCATGTGATTGACTGGATTAGAAGATTGTGTGCACTCAAAACTCGGGGCATCCTCACATGAAGTACTAGATGAAGTAGTTTCCATAGTGCGAGTGATCATACATTCATCATTGCGCTCATTTAAGTGCATCCTCGGTTCTATACTTTTGGCTTTTGATTGGTCGTTCGTCTAGCATGCTGAATACTTCACGATGTCCTATCTTTGCCGAGATGTATCCTAAGGCCAATTGAATAGTCACTTCATATTCGTATATCCAGTCTTGACCTAGCACGAGCTCCTCTAATAAGTCCTGATCATGACATACTAAGAGTTTTGGCTCCATAGTGTTGTTTCCAAGATGTAGAAGTAAAGTGATCTCTCTGATACACTGTGTGATCTTTCCTCCTATTCCAGCCAGTTGTGCTTTAGATGGGTGTAATTCTTCCTTAAGTTTCTGGGTTAATGAAAATGTTATACAACTTATAGCAGCTCCTGTGTCAATGAGTGCATCCACTAAGTGGTACTCTTTTGTTCCGGCACCCAAATTCAAATAGGGTTGCGTCATTTGATGACCTAAATTCTCAGTGGTTCTAAAGTTAGCCATTGGGACGAGTTCGTCTCCTTGTCAATATCTCTCATCTCTCTCTCTCTCATCCACTCTTTTCATTTCCTGATCCGCTCTAGCGCTTCTTGTCTAGCTTCTTCTCATATTCTTTCTTCCTCTATACGCCTATTTTTACCCCTTATTAGTCGTGACATTATTTCTTCAGTCAGTGGCTCTAAATATTTTTTTACTCGGCAACCACCAATATAGTTTGGCAATACATCTCCATCTAGAGTTGCTAAGCTGATGGCTTAGTTTGTGGATATGCGATTGATGATTAACGGGCCATATCCTCTTTTTTGTAATTTCTTAGCATGTTGTTTCAGTGTATATACCAAAACTAAATCTCCTTCAAATTTTTATCTTTAATATGAGCATCAAAATATGCTTTCTGTCGTCTTTTAGCAGCATAAATCCCTGCTACTACTTGTAACATAGTTTCATGTAACTTTTCTATTTGATCCAATTGAGCTGATAGTTCATGTCCTGTCCACTCATAAGTTGTCGCTACTCTGAGAGTGGGTATTAAGAAATCAATTGGCAAAATAGCATTTTGTCCATAGACTAAGTTAAAAGGAGTAGTTCCTATAGCTGTTTTGTAGGCTACTCGGAATGCCCATAAAGCATGATGTAATTGTTTATCCCAATCCGATCTACCATTGTTCACAATTTTTGTGAGGACTGTGCACAAGATTTTATTTGAACTTTCGGCTTGTCCATTGGCTTGTGGGTGATAAGGGGCTGATTTCTTATGAATTACCAAGAATTCATTCAATAAGGCTTCTATAACTTCATTCACAAAGTGTGTGCCTCTATCACTCACAAGTTCTATTGGTAGTCCAAATCGAGTGAAAACGTTCTCAAAGAGAAACTTTGTTGTAGTCCTTGCATCATTCTTCTTGGTTGCTTTGGCTTCAACCCATTTGGTCAAATAATCTATGGCTACGATTATGTACTCAGCATGAGATCCTTTAGCTAGTGGGCTAATAGGCCCTATGAAGTCTATTCCCCATTTAGTGAAGGCTCTGGCACTCATCATGGGTTTCAGCGGCATTTCATCTCTTCTAATTGGATATTTCATTCGTTGATAGGTATCACACCGTTGAACATATGTGACTGCATCTTGATGTAGAGTTGGCCACCACATTCCTGCAAAAAGAATCATTTTTGTAGTTTTATCTACAGAGAAATGTCCTCCGGCAGCTCCTGTATGTGCCATCTCTAAAACAGCAAGATACTCATCTTCATGAATGCACATTCGTAAATGATTATCTCTCCCTCGCTTAAAAGTTGTTTTCCTATGAGAACATAGTCCTTGCTTTGTTCTACAAGTGCACGTTTCCTTGCTAGCGTGGCTCCTTCTAGGTATTCTTGGGTCTTGAAGAACTTTATCAGAGGCATGCTCCATCTCGGTGCTATGGTGGAGTAGCATAAATTAGAGTACTCTTCTAGATTTTGTTCTTGACAGGTTTGGCAGGCTGATACATAGTTATGTGTATCCCTTTGCATGGTTGGCCAATATATCCTAATCTCTTCAATGTTTGCCATGTTCCAGTTGCATTTAAGTGAGTTTTCCATTGATTTACGTGTGCTTTTTGAAGCCACATTTCTTGTTCCTCTTCCTCTATGCATCTCATGAGTAATCCACTTGAGTCTTGGTGATACAAACTTCCAGCAATGATATGAAGGTTTTTCGTCTTCCATAGGTCTTGATTTTGGCTTGGTGAGATCCCATGTTTAGGTCCATACGTGAGTACAGGGATCAACTTTTCTGCCCATTGGGGACATACTTCGAGATTAAACAGGTACGTGTCCGGCAGATCATCTGGTACTCCTATGGGTGGTTCTCCATGTGTCATTCTTGATGAGTGATCTGCTCTAATGTGGGTATTTCCTTTCTTGACTACTACTTCAAAATCAAATTCCATCAACAATAGGAACCATCGTACTAGTCATTCCGTATTACAAGGCTTATTAACTAAGTACAGTAGAGCTTGATGATCAATGAAGAATTTGAATTTTTTTGCCAATAAGTAGTGTCGAAACTTTTTCACTGCGTATGGCATTCCTAGACCTTCTCTTTCAGTCGTGGTAATTACGTTCTGCTTGATTCAATTGTCTACTGGCATAGGCTATAGGGTGATCTAACTTTCCTATATCTGCAGGTTGAGCTAAGATGCAACCAATGGCAAACTTGGAAGCATCTACGTGAATGTCAAATGGTTTGTTCCAATTAGGTACTCGAAGGATTGGTGCTGAACTCAATCGACTTTTCAATTCGTTAAAAGCTTTTTCACATTCTTCAATCCAATTAAACTGAGACAATAATGCATAAAGAGGTCTAGCAATTATGGCATACATATGTATAAATCTTCGGTAGTATCCGCAATGTCCCATAAATGCTTGCACTTCTTTAGCAGTTTGGTCTCGGTAAATCCAAAATCACTTTGATTTTGTCTTCATCAGTTGAGATTCCATTCTTAGAGACTGTCCTAATATTTTTCCTTGTCGAACCATGAAGACACATTTTTCTCGGTTGAGGCATACTCTATATTGTCGACATTTGGCAAAGATCCTTCCTAGTTCCGGGATATGCTCTGATCGTATAGCTGAATAAGTGCATAAATCATCCACGTATACCTCCATACTCTTTCTCAGGAACTCCTTGAATACATGGCACATCAATCTTTGGAAAGTGGTTGGGGCATTGGTTAGGCCGAAAGGCATAACCCTAAAAGCGTATACTCCCCATTCAGTTGCAAAGGCTATTTTATGTTGGTCCTCAAGAGCGATGGCTACTTGATTATACCCCGAAAAGCCATCCAAAAAACTATAAACGTCCTTCCCTGCAACTCTTTCCAGAAGATGATCTGTGATGGGTAACTGAGTAGGTACTGCTAAACCTACTTTGTATCAGCCCTCTCTTGCTTTAGACTTGATTAGTAGACTTCCTTAGCTTTCCAATAACACCAAGAAATGGCCTATGTCCTTTGGAAATGATGTGTGCAATTATTGAATCAAAACAAATAACTTTGGAAGTCACAAACTCAAGAAAACCTTCTATTTTGGTCTTGACACCTGCTGAATGTTTTGCTCAGTGTGACCAGCACAGTAGCAATTGATAAAATTCCTTCTAGGGGTATTCAATTAACTTAGTAAGCTACCATTTGCAAGTGGAGTGATGTAAAATGACAAACTATACTCAGAGAAATTAATTTAGCAAACTTAGCTATACCCTCGACTTTTTAGGACTGTAGCAGAAATAGACCAGTGAGCACCTTGACAACGATTTCTCTGAATCTGCTGAATGGAATGTCTTCAATTTTTGATAGCATGTAGCAGACTTCAAGCTGAATCCAACAAGCTTTGAATCACTGAATGTGGAGTAGTATTGACCGAGATATGCCCTTGACAAGTTGACAGACTTTTGAGTAGACTAGTAGAGAACACAGAGATGAATGATGTAAATGTATCTATTAGTTAACACTTGTGTACAATCCCATTGGCATGGATAGCATTGCCTAATGGTGTAGAGAGGTGTAGACTATGGTATAGTCCTCACACACACTCAATTACAGAAGAATGAAGCTCGGGAGTGAAGTGATCTTACTGCGACTTTTCCAAGTACATTTTTATAGGATATGTGTAAAAATTTGAATTCAAATTCAAATTTTGGCTTCCTATGATCAAGGTCCTAAAAGCTTGGAGATATTCTCTCAATCAAATAGGCTACTTTTTCCACGACTCACTTTGGTAGGTGATTACAAAAGATTCCAAGTCATTTTGACTTTTACAAATGAGATAAAGTGGTAATTAACCACTAGCATATGTTCCTATGGTTCTTCATGTATGTAGAGTCTTTATGATAACTTCCAAGCCAAATGTGTAGGCTTGTGATTTACACCAACAATACACACACACATATACACACACATATACACACACACACACAAACATACACACATAGACACATACACACATAATAATGCATACACACACATACATATGCATACACACACATATGCATACATACATGCATACACATACACACATAGACACATACACACACAGATACATACATACACATAAACACATACACACTCATAGACACACACACATACACATAGACGTGCACACACATACACACACATATACACACACTTACACACATAGACACACATATACACACTTACACACATAGACACATACACACATAATGATGCATACACACACATACACATGCATACACACATATGCATACATACATGCATACACATACACACATAGACACATACACACACATAGATACATACATACACATAAACACATACACACTCATAGACACACATACATACACATAGACACACACACACATAAACACACCTAGAAACATACACACATAATGATGCATACACACACATACACATGCATACACACATACAAACACATGTACACACACATACACATATATGCATACACACACATAGAGAGACATACTCACACATACACATACACATACATGCATATATATACATACATAATGCATATGCATATGCATACATACATACATACATACATGCATACATACACATACATAATGCATACACACACATACACACATATGCATACATACATGCATACACATACACACATAGACACATACACACACATAGACACATACACACACATAAACACATACACACTCATAGATGCACACACATACACATAGACACACACACATATACACACACACATACACACATAGACACACACACATAATGATGCATACACACATACACAGACACATACACGCACATACATACACACACATGCATACATACACATACTTAATGCATACACACATACATATGTACACGTATATATATATATATATATATATATATATATATATATATATATATATATATATATATATATATATATATATATATATATATATATATATATATATATATATTGATTTCTAATCATTTTGTTTTATATGTTAGGTATTATGGATCCTAGTAGAGAGAGAAAGGTGAAACTCACTCTCATAAAAAGTCTTATGAGAGCAAGAGTTCCGTCTGATACTTTAGGGGCCATAATGCGTGATTACTCAGAGATGTTTGATGAGGAGCTGGACTATACGATCTAGATGCTTACCCAGCGATCAGACGAGGGCTCTTCTGCGGCTCCACATGCAGGAAGAGAGCTATCTGCTCATAGGTATGTTTTTTTTTCATAAAATTTTTTAATGATATTATAACACATATTTTTATTTATTTTTATCTATCTATTTTCAAGACACCTATACCACCTCCAGCACGTGAGAGTAGAGCAGAGTTGCCTATGAGGACATGCATAGGCACCTTAGGACTAGAGTGTGATATAGAGCCAGAGGGGAACATTGTGTACATAGGGAATGGATTGGAGTTCAAGAGAAGGATGCGGGCACTATGCGACTCTTACCTGCACTTTATCCACTTACCGTGGAAGTAAGTAAAAATTTTACATATAAATTGAAATAAATATCTTATGTTTTATTTACATTATGTTTTTTTTTGTAGTGAGCATGATGAGAGAGATAAAAAATACGTACTTAGTTCACTTGAGATAGAGTTTGGGAGAGGATGGTCGCTTAAGTGGTGTTTAAAAGAGATGCGGACACTTATGGCTCATCGTCGTGATAATGCACGGTATGCACTGCTTTTATGTATATATATGTGGATATCAGTATGTGTGTTTATGCATGTATGTATGTATATGAGAGAGAGAGAGAAAAGAGTGAGACTAGAGGTATAAATACACGCATACACACATATACATCATACATGCACATTTACACACATATACATATACATGCACATTTATACATACACACACGTACATGCACATTTTTACACATACATACACATGCATGCAGTTACACACATATAATGAATACACATAGACACATACACATACTCACATACACGTACACATACTCACATATAATGAATACACATAGACACATATACATACTCACATACACATACACATGCATAATCATATGTACACACACATAGACTCATATAATCATATTTACATGCATGTATACATATACACATGCATATATACACACACAACACATGCATATGCACATATAGATACACATACATACACAACACATGCATACGCATAAATAAATAAATAAATCCTATTTCAAAAATCCTAAATTGAAAACACTAATTTCGATATTAGGGTTTTAAAACTCCTAATTTAAAAACTCTAATTCAACCTTTTAGCCATATGTTTGAAGTATATGTACACATTGCATCTATTCCTCCGACGTCCTACTAGAGAGATGTCTCTCCTCCCAACCTTATGCCTCTATATATAGCTACCGAATCAACGAGGATCATAATATATAAAAAGATATATACACATCATGTAGATAGGATACATAAATATAAAATGGAGTACATATATTATGCATCACACATAGATGTCTAAATGCACACATAAATATATATATAAATACTAACATATTTACATGTACACATTTACACATAGACATATATACATATATACATGTACACATCACATATACATGCCTACATGCACACATAAACATATATATACATGCATACATATTTACATGTACATATTTACACATAGACACATATACATATATACATGTACACAATTATAAACAGTTGCATATATTACATGAATACATGAATATTTTACATAAATGCATATGCATATATACAGATATGCATATTTAACACATGTATACATATATCACACACATGCAAACACATGCATATACATGAAATACATATATATGCATACTAAAATATGTATACATATAATACACATGAATACACACACATACGCATACATACATGATAAAAATTTGCTCCTCAAAGATAAAGCTATATATAAAATAATTAGGCATACCCCCGAGCTTCATGTTCTAACTTAGAAGAACATGAGTTCATCTCTCTAGTAGGATTCATTGTTATTCAAGTTAATAAAAAAATCTGTTATCTGATATCCATTCAGAAGCTTCAAGTTATTGATCGATAACTAGAGTAGAATTTACTATCTAATCTGCTCATATGTTTTCATTATTGCCATCATTTTGGTAAGACATCAATATACTCTCATCTTCATTATCCTTATTGATTTCATTTATTTATTCTATTGTTAAATCTATGTTCTCATGAATCACATCATCTATTGATGGATTAATATCTATTTCTGGCAATTCCTCTTCCTCATCAGTAGAATCAGCATGTAGAGAATTATCCTCTTCATCAAAAAGATTAGTATCATTATCACATATAATGATTCTAATTTCTATTTCAGATGTTGATGTATCTGTATCTAATGTTGAATCATCAAGAGGACTTTCTTCGATCTCTCTAACAATAAATTGTTCAAACAATGACCTACCTCTAGGTTGCACATGAATGACTTGCCACCAAGGATGAGCATCTGGGTTTTTATAAAAAAATGCTTGTTCAATATGCCTAGGAAGAATATATGGTTCTTTAGTAGATCGCATTACCTTGGAAGAATCAATTGCCCAAAACCCAGATAATTCCTTTCTTAATGTGGAATTACTACCTTTATACTCCACTCGAAACCAGTCAACCTTCAATATGACCTATCAAAATATATAACAACAAAAACCCATTATTAGGTGCTTTAAAAAATAACTAACTCTATAAAAAAAATATAAACTTTTTTCTACCTGTTTGAATGTACGAAATGAAATTTCGTAGATACCAACAATAGTTCCTACATAACCAAGTTCGCTATCTATAAGGTTCATGTCTTTTGAGCTAGCACGTGATAGTTGCTTGAAAGAAGCAACAATACTAGAATCCTCTGTTTTACGTAAAGAATCAATGGCTTTGATTCTAATATGCTATCCAAAAGCCCACATATTAGTGAACATTCGAGCTTGCAAAATAAATTCAATTAGTAAATAGAAACTAACATACATTTATGAAAAAAATAAAATATTATTTTAATAAAATTACCTTTCGTTCACAACCTATCATTAACTCTATTTGCTCATCTGAAATTTCTTCATTATTTGCGTTGGCGCGTTGCAAACGACTATATAGCCAATCCGTGAAAGAAGATATATCTGTAATCTCATTATTATCGAGATTACATCTAAATCTTTTGTTTTTTTGCCTTTTACTTTGGAGATTTTGAAGTTCCTCATACTCGCTAAGGAATGCTTGCATGCATTTGCTATTATATTCTACAAAAGTAGAAACATCATTTTTTTCTTGAAATGTAAATTAGAATGGAACCCCCTTACCTGATAATACCTCATCTGCTATTTTTGAAGAAGACTCGTTGGTCCATGCACGTGGAGCTTCTTCATGAACTCTTTCAAGGTACTCACTAACGTAATACATGCACTCTTCAAGCATCCAACCCTTTGCCATGGATCCTTCTGGTTTCGCTCTTTGTTGCACATAACCTTTTAATACTCCCATAAATCGCTCGACCCAAAACATCCATCGAGTGTTGACAACACCTGCAATCTCTATTATCTACAAGATGGACTAATAAATGAACCTGAATATCAAAAAATGAAGTAGGAAGTTCTTTCTCCTTCAAACATAGTAGCTCTTTGCATTCACGTTTTTTTTGTGGGATTGAGTTTTTGTCAATCTCTTTGGATGTAGTCCACCTATACATATCATAAAAACAATTATAACAAAGTTAATTAAAAAATAAAAGATATCCAATATTCATACATATTAAATATAAAAGTATCATAATTACCTTATAAGTGATCCAAGACGATAGATCACATCTCGTACTCCTTTCGTTGTACATCCATCGATAACCAAAGGTAAAATATGTTTCAAAAAGTTATGCCAGTCATGGGTCTTTAACCCAGATAAGCTCTTATCATCCATAGTAAACATCTTTTGAAAAGATGCTCCATATCCTGTACGAGTCTTAATCAATTGAATTCTATTGTTGATAGTCTATATCTCTTTTGTTGTAAGTACCCAAGGAGCAGGTGCATAAGTTGTTTCGTGTCGATGTCTATCAAAAACTGGCCATAACTTTGGTTTGGATTTTTGATATTTCAAATCATTCCTTGATGCTGTGGTATCTTTTAGTCCAAGAAGATGCTGCCATAGTGAATAACCAATATTTTTGAATATATGCATAGGATCAAGAAGATGACATACTTTTAACTCTTTCCAATACTCCAAAGAATACCATATTGATATGTTCTCTGCGAGTGCCAATTTTCCTTTACCTCTGTTCACATACTCATTCTCTGAATCATCACTGAAGATTTCTGCTTCTGGATCTATCAGAGGTCCATCTGTCCATTTTTTATACCAATCCATAGGCGTCATAGGTTTTGGACACTGACCTGTTTCAAGCTTTCCATTAAAATGTATCGCTTCTCTTTTAGATCTTAATGGATGATCATCAGGCAAGAATCGTCGATGTTGAAGATAAATATTTTTGTTGAGATTCTTAGTATAGATTGATCTTTATCAATCACCACAATATGGACAAGCTTTATAACCCTTAGTAGATATTCCTACATCATGGCAAATGATAAAAATATAATTAGATTAAATCATATTTATTTACATGCATATTGAATAAAAAAATTACATCAATACCTGAACAAACACCATATCCTGGAAAATCGTGAATAGTCCAAGCCACAATACCACGAATCGTAATATGTCTTTCATTGATGCTTTTCGATACATCAATGACATTAATACCTCTCCATAACTCTTGAAGATCGTCAATGAGAGGAGCAAGATATATATTCATATCTTTAACTTTTCTTTTGCCTGGGATTAAAAGTGAAAGCATTAAATGTTCCTTTTTAATGCTAAGATATGGTGGAAGATTGTAGTTTATTACTACCACTGGCCATGTTGACCATTTATTGGATTTCATGGAGAATGGATTCACCCCATCTAATGCAACTCCTAACTTTAGATTCTGTGGATTTTGTGGAAATTCAGGACATGTAGAATCAATATGCTGAAAAGCAACACTATCATGAGGAATTCTAATTATTCCATCAGTATTTTTGTGATCATGTCCCCAAGTCAAAAGCTTTGATAATTCGGGGCTTTGAAACATATGTCTAATCCGTGGAGCCAATGGAAAATGTCTCAATACCTTTTTTGGGATTTTACCTTCTTCGCCCTTATATCGAGGAGATTGACATTTGGGACATGACAAAGAGTCTGCATATTCACCTCTATATAAAATACAATCGTTAGGACATGCATGTATACATTGATAATCTATACCAAGATTGTTGATTATCTTCTTCATTTCATCATGTGAGGTAGGAAGAATATTCTGACTTGGTAAAAACTTTTCAGATAATAACATGTAAGTTTATCAAAAAAAGATATATTGAAAAAAGTAAATAAATAAATATACATATATATGCATATAATTTTATATGTGTATGCTTATGTGCATCTTTCAAAATATTCGCGCAAAATTTGATTGTTTTGGATGGCAGGATACGATTGTTTGTTTTGGAGGATATGAAGTATGTACCTTCATTGAATGATTTGTCGATTCTATCATATGTTCAGTTTGAAAGTGTGAGAAGTGGGTTTATAATTGCTATTCAAATAATTTTTCACTGTTTATAGGCCATACGATGGTGACCTGGATGAATCGCATGCACAGAGGTTACTCAAGATAGAGCAACCTGATTATAAGGGACTAGTACCAGTAGGATTCCTGGGGTATGCAGTAAACCTCTTGCATGTCAATGATGAGCATATGAACTTAAGGATAAAAAGTGAAAATCATGGTGGCTTGAGAGGATCACTTTTATATAGCTTGTTCAAAGAACTTCAGGTTTATGACACTGAAGTTTTTTGAACAAGCTATATAAAAGTGATCCTCTCAAGCCACCATGATTTCCACTTTGTATCCTAAAGTTCAGATGCTCATCATTGACATGCAAGAGGTTTACTGCATACCCTAGGAATCCTGTTGGCACTAGTCCATTATAATCAGATTGCTCTATCTTGAGTAACCTCTGTGCATGCGATTCATCCAGGTCACGTACCATTGTATGGCCTATTATGTATACATATATATATATATGTGTATATGTTTGCATGTATATGTGTATGTGGATATGTGTATGTGTATGTGTGTGTATATGTGTATGTATTCTGATTTTTTTTTTCTGTTTGAGATTAAATTAATAGGAGATATTGTATGGTCGAAAAAAATAAGAGGCGAGCTAACATACCACCCGAGTCGTGGCAGTTTTTTCGTAGATAGCTACGTCTTCAGGAGTCATTTCCTCAGCAGAAGGTACACAAATTAATATTTTATATTTATAGTTTTTATATATTTTAATAATTTTTTTACATTTAATTTATGTATTTTTTTTCTTGAATAAACAAGCTGCTGCAAAGAAGAGAGTGGAGTCGGGCCACACATCGCACCTAAGCCAAAGGGGCCATAATGGTTTTGTAGCTACATTTCTAAGTATATGTGTTATTGTGAGTATATTTTTTATTTTAGTTAAAATGCAAGTAACTAATGTTTTTTATTTGTTTCACTGCAGCGGAAGGATTATGGCCGATATCCTACGAAAGATGAGATCAAGTATGCTACACATTTTGGATATCGGCGTTTGAGCGAGTATATGCAAGATCATCTTGATGCCTTTGTGAGTATTTTTAAATTTTATATAATTATTTTATTTTTATGAATGGTTTAATTATTTTATTTATTTATGTTTGTCATATGGAATATAAGAGTATTATGGAGAGACAAATATGGATGAGGTGGAGAGACAAACACAGGAGGGACGATCTCGATCGTCACAGGGTGATCATGACGATGAGGATGAGGAAGATCAGGATGATCATGATATTGCTGATGATGATGATGGTCATGATGATGATGATTAGGATTTTAGTTGATTATGACATTGGATTATATGTATTTACATTGATATATATATATATATATATATAATCTATATATGTTTCATTTCAGTTATGTTTTGAATTGTGTGTATGGTATTAAGTAATGAAGAGTTTTGTTCTATTGATTGTTATTATTGTTTATATTAAGCATGTGTTTTAATACTTTAATTATATAATTCATTCATATGTGTGTACTTAAGTGTATATGTATGTAGTGTATATGTATGTATGTGCATGTGTATGTGTGTGTATATGTATGTATGTGCATGTGCATGTGTAAGTGTATATGTGTGTATGAGTATGTGCATGTGCATGTGTATGTGTGTGTATATGTATGTGCATGTATATGTGTAACTCTATGTGTATATGTGTGTATGTGCATGTGTGTGTGCATGTGTGTGCATGTGTATATGTGTTTTAATACTTTAATTATATAATTCATTCATATGTGTGTACCTAAGTGTATATGTATGTGTGTGTATATGTATGTATGTGCATGTGTATGTGTATGTGTGTGTATATATATGTATGTGCATGTGCATGTATAAGTGTATATGTGTGTATGAGTTTGTGCATGTGCATGTGCATGTGCGCGTGTAATGCTCTCAATGCCACAGGGCGTTCCTGCAATTCCTCCTCAACGGGAAGACTCTCAATATCTACGACTTGGGTGCTGGTGCCTGCCTGGGAGCTAGTTCCTGCCGTATCTGCCATGTTACTTCTTGCCTCCTGATTCTGTGAGAATATAGAAACATGTGTTAACATTGTAAAGGACAAGAGAGAACCATTTTTGTCCCCATTACAACATTAACATGAGGTTCAGGAGAGATTAGTGGGTTAGTAAGTGCTTGGTGCTTGTGTGTGTAGTTCAGGATTGGTTAGACCTAGGAGCTAAGTGGAATGATGTGGTGTGAGAGTGACGTAGTTAGTAGGTGGGCATGGATTTACAACTGGGGTCTGGGGGTTTATTACAAGTTTTAGGTTGCCAAATGCAATGGATAGGTTTTGATTTTGACTTTGTGGAGGCTCTGGGGAGTGTGATAGGGTATTTACTTGAAAAATGGGGCTTTTTAGGAACCCATTTATAAGTGATTCTACTTGTGCTCATGGAAGAATACGTGTTAGTGCATGATGTGTAAGACTGGGCCTCAGATGTTCGCGTGAGTGAAACATGTTGTACAGGGTTTGGCCTTGGTGTAGCTATTTGAGCCCGCAAGCAAGCCTTAGGCACCCAGATTTGTCGTGATTGTGGGCTGGCCTTCATTGACTTCTTGGGTACCCAAATAGACTTCACTTTCGCAGAAGAACTTATGAAAGGCTTCTTATTAGTATCGTGCTGTTGATTACTAATAAGAGGTTTTGATCGTGGTGTTGGCCTAGTCGGAACAGGGTGTTCGCCTTTTCGCCTCCATACTTGTTTCATCGGCTGAAACAATCTGCTTTGCTCCTTTTTTTGGCCTCCAGTACAGGTAGTATTCTGCTTCTTCTGTATTTGATCTACCGTTGGCTGCTGCATCCTTCTGACCTTTGGAAAAGAAGGGAGTACCGTCTTATCCTTGACTCCGTTGTTGAGACAATCCTCTTTCTGCATCATACATTTTTGGACAAGAATAGCATTGTCAACTTCATGTGCACCCCTGGAAGGACCAGGAGTTTGTGTTTTACCTAGTTCCTTGAGTGCCTCCTTTTCCAATTCAACTGTAATTCGGCTATGATTTACCCATACCTGAAGAAGTCCGCTTCTTAGGTTTAGGTTGACTGCATGATCATAGATCCAGTCCTGACCCAAGACAAGAGGCTCAGTGAGGTCCTCATCTTGACACACTAATACTTTGACTATCATCACTTCGTCTTGAATGGAGATGGGAAGATCCACCTCGCCCATGCAAGGTGTTTCCACACCTCCCAATCCTATGAGATATGCTTCTATAGGATTGACAGTTAATCTCAATTCTTGACAGTAAGACAATTTAACCGCACTAGTGGCTACACCTGAGTCAATCAAGGCTCTTACAGTCCTTGCACCCTTTCTTTGTCCTATCTCTAAGGTTATAAAAGGACGTCGATCAATTATCCTTTGAGCGCTGATACCTGAAACTTCACACATAGCCACATGATATCCTTGATCTGCATAGGCATCCGTCCTAGGTTGCTCCCTATTCTGTCTTCTAAACTTCATTCTCCGGATGTGTTCCAATGCTTCTGCTTGGGCTTCTTCTCGAATTCGCTTTTCTTCTTCTTTGCGTTTCTTAGCAGTATTGAGTCGACTTAGCATTTCCTCTGTGAGAGGTTCTGATACAACTTGACCCCGCATCCGCTAATGTAGCTCGGGAGAACGTCGCCTTCTAATGTGGCTAGTTGCACTGCTCCACTTGTTGAGATTCTGTTTATAATCATGGGTCCATAGCCTCTCTTCTCCAGTTTTCTCGCATGTTGCTTCAATGTGTAGAATAAAACTAAGTCGCCTTCCTTCAAACCTTTATCCTTAACGTGGGCATCAAAGTATGCCTTCTGTCGTTTCTTAGCTGCATATATCCCTGCAGCCGCCCTCAGTCTTGTTTCTCCTAATCGTTCAAGGTCGAAAAGTCTAGAGGAGAGTTCATGACCCGTCCATTCATGCTCTTGTGCTACTTTCAGTGTAGGTATTAGGAAGTCCAACGGTAGCACTGCATTTTGGCCAAATACCATCTGAAAGGGGGTGGCTTGGAGTACCGTTTTGTAGGCGACTCGGTATGCCCAAACAGCATGGTGTAGTTGTTTGTCCCAATCAGAGCGTTTATTGTTCACTAATTTCGTCAGTACATTGCATAAGATCTTATTGGTGCTCTCAGCCTGGCCATTAGCTTGAGGGTGATAGGGGGCAGACTTCTTATGTACTACCAAAAATTCTTGGAGCAGATTTTCAATAACTTCATTCAAGAAGTGAGTGCCTCTATCACTAACTAGCTCTATAGGTAGCCCGTATCTAGTGAACACATTCTCAAATAAAAACTTAGCTGTTGTTTGAGCATCGTTCTTCGTTGTGGCTTTTACCTCTACCCACTTTGTTAGATAGTCTGTTGCAACAATGATATATTCTGCATGGGAACCCTTAGCTGGGGGATTAATAGGACCTACGAAGTCTATTCCCCACTTAGAGAATGCACGTCCACCCATCATAGGTTTCAGTGGCATCTCATCCTTACGTATAGGATATTGAGTTCTCTGATAGACATCACATCGTTTCACATAGGTATGTGCATCCATGTGAAGGGTTGGCCACCAGAAGCCCGCAAATAGTATTGCCTTGATCACCCGATCTGGTCCAAAGTGTCCTCCTGCTACACCTTGGTGAGCAGTGTCCAAGATCTTGAGATATTCACTCTCATGGACACATAGTCTCAGGTAACCATCTTTACCACGTTTGTATAGATTATCACCAATGAGTGAGTAATCCTGGGCTTCTTGTTCTAAACTTCTTTTCCTAGCCAGAGTCATGTCTGGAGGGAATGTTTTCGTCCTCAGGAAGGATACTAGTGGTTCACTCCAATCTGGCACTATGGACACTTGATAAACAGTGGCATGTTCCACAGGTGGTTTAGTGCAACAGATTGGGCATTCCTTGCACAACTTTTGGACGTCAGCCTCCATAGTAGGCCAATGCACTCCGAGTCTCCTTAGTGTCTGTAGGGTTCGTTGCTTTGAGTAGTGTTGCTCTAATGCACCTACATGTGCTAATTGCAACCATTTAGCATACTCGTCCTCTTCTACACAACAAGCCAAGATCCCTTGATCTGTGTGCTTGTACGTACTTCCAACCATGATGTGGTACTTTTGGGCTTTTACTACCTCTCTATCCTGCGTGTTTATTACTGGGTGGTTAGGTCCGTATGTCAACACTGGTACCAATGGCTTAGCCCACTGCGGCACCACTTCCAAATTAAACAAGTAAGCATCAAGAAGGTCATCTAACACTCCTTGTGGGGCTTCTCCCGATGTGAGCCTAGAAAGGTGATCTGCTCTCAAATGAGTCTTCCCTTTCCTTACCACAACCTCAAAATCATATTCCATTAGCAAGAGAAACCATCTTACTAATCTACCTGTGTTGCATGGCTTGTTTACCAAGTATAGTAGAGCTTGATGATGAGTAAAAAATTTAAACTTATTTGCAAGCAAATAATGTCTAAACTTTTTAACCGCATACACCATGCCTAGTCCTTCTCTCTCCGTAGTGGTATAATTTCGTTCAGCAGCATTCAATTGTCTACTAGCATAGGCAATTGGAAGATCCATATTACCTTCACCGATAGGCTGCGCGAGTACACACCCAACAGCATAATTGGACGCATCAACATGAACATGGAAAGGCTTATTCCAATCTGGTGTGGTCAAGATCGGTGCTGAACATAATCGCCGTTTAAGCTCATTGAAGGAATTCTCACATTCATCAGTCCACTCAAAGTTAGTCAGAAGTCCGTACATGGGCTTTGCAATGACAGCATACATGTGAATGAACCGGTGGTAATAACCACAATGCCCCATGAAAGCTTGTACTTCCTTGACATTCTTTGGCCTAGGTAATTCGGCTATGGCTCTCACTTTCTCTTCATCAGTGGATATGCCATTCTTTGACACTATGTGTCCTAGAATCTTGCCTTGCCTGACCATGAAAACACACTTTTCTGGGTTCAAGCAGACTTGATACTCCCTACATTTGTCAAAGATTTGTCTGAGTTCAGGAATATGGGTTTGTCTAATGTTGGAATGAGCACAAAGATCATCAACATAGACTTCTAAATTCTTCCTCAGGAACTCCTTAAATACATGGCACATTAGTCTCTGGAAGGTTGCAGGAGCATTGGTAAGCCCAAATGGCATTACACGAAAGGCAAATATACCCCACTCTGTGGCAAAAGCTGTCTTATGCTGATCTTCTGGAGCTATGGCTACTTGATTGTAGCCCGAAAATCCATCGAGGAAGTTGTACACTTCCTTGCCTGCTACTCTTTCTAAGAGATGCTCTGTGATAGGAAGCGGATAGTTATCTCGAATTGTGGCTGCATTAACCTTCTTCAAGTTAATGCATACACGTAATTTACCATTCTTTTTGGGCACCACAACAATGGGGGATACCCATTCAGTGTGCTCAATTTCATAGATAAATCCAGCTTCAACTAGTCTATCTATCTCCTCTTTGATCTTGGCAACGTAATTATCATTGTATGTATATGGCTTTTGCTTAGAGGGTTTGGCATCTGAGGTCATGGGGATGGTGTGTGAGCATATGTCAGGGTCCACACCTTTCAAGTCCTTGTAACTCCAAGCGAACACGTCTCTGTATTCTCTTAGCAAGGCTATCAATTCTTGCTCTTCTTCTTCCGTCAGGTCATGTCCTATGTAAGTGCATCTCTCTTCTCCTTCTTCCATGGCTACCACAATTTTCTTTGTGGTTTCTTTGTTATCATAGGCCTCTCCTGATTGCACCTCTCGTTTAGGCATTCTGATCATGACTCTCCTGTCATCTATCTCATACTTCTTAAAATTTTTCGGGACCTCAAACAAAGATTCTTCCTCTTCTGGTGGGACTTCTCTCTTCTTTGTTTTCTTTCCTTCCTCCTTCGGGGTCACATGTGTGGCTAGTCTTACATCATTTGTACGCTCTCCATACCTCTGGGGTTGAAATTCTACTTCATAGAAATATTCTTCATCTGATGCAAAAGGTGGATCCATAATGATTGACTCTAGATCAGAGTCATTTGCATCCTCAAATGCATCAGGGCTAGGTTCACACTCTTCTAGCACTGCCTCTCCCATGATTGGCTCTATGGAGAAGACTGAAATGTCATAGCCATCTTCATCACAGTGAGGTGTCCATTGTTCTTCATTGATGGCTACATCCATTGTTGCTAGGATTTCTGCCCAGCCGTGGGGTTCAAATTCTTCGTCAGGAAAGACTACAGGTGCATAGGCTGGGTCTTGAATGGGTCTATGTGTTTCGTTTGCCCCTATTTCTCTGGCCTTTTCTCTCTTCTCTTCTTCTACTGCTACTTTGCACATCCATAAGTGAGTGTCTTCATGCATCCATGAGGATCCTGATCCTATGGAATGCACCGATTCCGTATCATCTTTGGCTCTATGGATGGGGTTCCATTGGATAGGAGGGACATCTCTATGAGAGTAATCCTTGAGATTGACTTTGGTCGTAACACCTAAGTGTTGTAGGTACAAAGAATTGGTTGCCCAATCCTGTACCACTTGCAACTGTCGCATAAAGGGTCGTCCCAAGATCATTTCATAGGCATGGTTCTTGCTAAAATCACATATAGCAAACGTATGCTCGAACTCGACACCACAGGTGGTGAGAGTTATTCCTTCTAGCAATCCTAAGGGCCTCTCAATATGACCATCGGCCATCTGCAATTTCATTCTCGTTGGCCTGAGTGCTGGCTTGCCCCAACGCTTCCATAGGGAAGTGGTGGCAATTGCAACTCCTGTACCTGAGTCCAAAATTGCCTTGGTGGTGTACTCCTAGTAGGTAATGGGAAGATATGTGTTCCCTTCTTCACCTTCACACATATCTCCTATCTTATCCAAGGGTATTTCTGGCACTGTTCTCTGGGATCCTACCTGGGAACGAGGTTTTGTTATCTCTGGTACTTGTTTGGCCACATGTTTCCATAGCTCTGGCCTTACTTTGAGTAGCTCTTCTAAGGTGAGGTTGCATTGTACTTTAGTGTTTTTCACTACCTCTGTGTTCCTAGGTATGATCGAGTCTTCGTTTCTTACCATGACCGTGGGTGCTCTCATACAAGTAGACTTAGCTTCCCATGGGCCTATGAAGTGGGGTAATTCTTGCAAAGAATTAGACTCAAAGTCTAGTCTTTCCTGAGATTGGGTGCTCTCCTGCTCCTCATAAATGGATGGGATGTCTTGTGGGAATTGGTCGTGTGCATCATCCACAAGTTCAATAGGAGGTGGGACTTCACTCTCTTTAGCCCATTTGTCTTCTTGAATCTCGCGTAGGAATTCTGGTGTGAACCGATTCATAGAAGATGATGTGTCTAGCTCCGTAGAGTTAGGCACATAGGCTTCAGGCACATAGGCTTCAGGCACATAGGCTTCCTGGGCAGAAAGACCTGCTCCTTCACTTGCCCTGTCCTTCTGTTGAGAGGCGGGTTCCTTTTCTGATTGTGCAATCAGCTTCTCTATTCTTTCTAACAGTCCATCAAAGTGCAACTGTGTCTTCGTCGAACTAGAGATGTTAAATAGGCGACTGGCTTCAAACATGGTTTGAGCCAATTCCACCATCTTAGCACAAATTTTGGTTCGTTCTAGCTCTAGTTCTGCTCTAGGGTAACACTTTTCATGATCAGTTACGTTTGGCCCTTCTTGGATTCTGGCCTGATATGCTTTAAGCATCATATTAAGGTCCTCGGGAGTGGGATCTGCTAGGACTGATCCTACTCTTGGGGGTGGTGGGTTTAGGTGAGGCGGGTTGGAAGGTGGCGGTTCGGATGGAGTTGGGAATGGTGGAGGTGATGGAGGTGGGGCAGTGTGAGAGGGAGTTTGAGATGTGAGTTCAGTTATCTTGGCCTTTGTTTCTCTGAGGCTTTCCTCGAGTTCACTCATCTTTTTTGCCCATTGTCTTTTCATTCTTTCACGACTATCTCTCCAAGCTCTAGTCCTCTTCTTTGTCATGCTCTCCGTTTCACTAACATCTGGGCTCTTTTCCCGGCCTACCCCTTGCTTTTGCTGCACTGCTTGAGCTCTAGTGACTACCTGTATGGGTGCAGTGGAAGTGACACTTCCTGTGGAATCTACCACTAACCCAATAACATTAATAGGAGTGATTTTTGGCATATTATTAGGATTCTTAGGGCAGTCTCGTAAGAGATGCTCCTTTCCACACTCTTGGCAAAAGCCCTGGATCGTTACTGATTGGGCTTGGGTAGGTGCGGGCATGGGGCAGTCACGAATGAGGTGATCTCCCTGACATCTGTAGCATGGTCCTCTAGGGAATGGGGGTCTTACTTGCCTAGATTGAGGTCTAGGGTTGGGGTTTGCATAGATGACGTTTGTGTAATCCGACTCCCAACTAGGTTCATTTGGCTCTTCACTATAGTAAGACTCACCATGTTCAGGAGATTGCATGTAATAAGCCTGGGGACTATCAACATGTGTAGAATCGAAGCTATGGTCACTGGGGTCACTTTCAGAAAGCAATTGGGTTACTGGGACTATAGCTCAATTCAAATTTTCTTCTACCGCTGCATACTTTACCGGAATTACATTAGCTGGGGCAGGGGGTTGTTGTGCTAACACGGGCTGAGGCCTTTGTTGGGCTTGATATTGTGGTTGATAATTTTGTTGAGGCCTAGTATACTGTTGTGGTGGGTATTGACTCTGGTATCTGCCTTGTTGAGGGTATGGCTGAGGGTAGGGTTGCCTAACCGCTTGCTTATTGTATGGGCAGTCTTGTGCTGAGTGATTTGTATATTTCCATTCTATGGTGCAGTATTGGCTACTAGGATTTACCTGGGGTTGAGTCATAATGGGACATACATTCGCCATGTGGTCACCACCACAAGTATAGCATCTTTTCACAGGGGCATACCTTGGGATCTGTTTGCTAGTGACACCTAATTTCTGAGCTACTTTCTCTGCAAGTTCCTCAATTGATGTGGATTGTGTGGAAGAGAGGCTAGAGGCACTATCTGAATCTTTGTATATCTTGGAAAGCTCTAACTCCTCCCCTAGGTTATCCTCGATGTCAATGCACATGCGTACACACTCTTCTATAGTCCTAGGGTCCTTCAAGTACACATAAGATCTCAATTTGGTACTTAGCAATCCGTCCAAGAATAGAGCCACTTGCTTAGCTGGTGTGGGTAGCTCCGAATCAGGGCATCTTTCAAGATATTGCCTAAATCTTCTTCCTGCAAGTCTCACGGTCTCTTGAGGGGTTTGCTTGAAGCTGTGAATCAGTGAGGAGGTATTATGTCTTATGCCACTCTTAGAGAATTCAATAATGAAAGCCTCTAGGAGTTGGTCTATGCTCCTGAACTGCCTCTCGTTTAGTGGCTGAAACCATGTCAGGGCAATGTTCCTAAGGGTTAGACCAAAGGCATTGTATTGCGTGAATAGATCCTCCACTTGTTCAGCTCTCAAGACTTGCCTAAACTCAGCCACATGATCGTATGGATCTCCAGTGCCATCGAAGTAGTTCTTCATGGACTTAACTAGCTGAGTCGGTCTCAAAGTCCTTGTGTGCTCTCTAGGTCGTGGTAGAGGGAACTCATCCGCATTTCTTTGATTCCTGTGAGCTCTAAGTATCTCAGGTTCTACTCTATTTGTTTCCATTCTTGTTCTTTCTCTGCCCCTTGGGTTGGCAAAGCTTACTTCTGGTCTATCTCTACTTCTGTCTCTTTGAATTCCATGAGCTTGGGATGTTCCAGCTCCAGGATGACCATAGGACACATTCGATCTTGGTTGGGGGAAAACGAATTCACCCTTCCAAGTGTAAGCATGTCTATCATGTTCTGTAACCACAAAGATCCTCTCTGAAGCGTGATCTAAGTAGGTCACGCTGCCTGGGCTATCAGGATCCTTAAACTCATAGATCATGATTGTTCCTATATCAGTTGGCCGATCACATTTATACCTCCAAAAGGCTTCGTCAGTCTCTCGGTTCAGAAGCAGATCTATGCTCTTGTTGTCTTGGGGAACCCACTCCGGTGTGAGGATTCTAGTAAGAACAGATTTCCCTCGAGGGGTCCTGGGCTCTTCACCCCTGTTTCCTTGCTTTAGGTCACCTAAGTCCGATTCTGGGACTACATTCCCGACTTCATCCGTCCTATCTGGGTGACTGGTGACTACATATATTGTCCCTTCCTTGTCTAAGTACGCTCCGTTTTCGAACTTGACAGCTGGGCGCTCTAGTCCAATAGATTGGTCATGGTTTTTAATCTGGACCACGGATCTTCCTAGACCGTCCTCATAGATGCTAGCACCTAATCGGTTGGTCCTAAGGTATTCCAGCTGCGTCTTGTACGGGCCTTCTACCCTGTGCAAGTATGGGACTCCTGAACTTCCCGTAGGTCTGTCCATGCCTTGAGACATCTCTGATTCACTAGTCTCAGAGCTAGGGTAGTATGAGTGGTGGCTCAACTGCTCGGCCCAAGACCTAGCAATGTGGTTGACACTAGCCTCTGAAGACCTAAGACTTTGTCTATCTCTCCCTAGATGTCCCCCTGATCTAAGGTTCATAAGCCTAATTGAATAGCCCAATTTTGCCCAAGTACAACCTCGTTGCTGAGTTCTTTTGTATCAATCACTTGATTCTTTTTTTGGTGGATTACCGCGTTTATAATCTTGTCTGATATCACGTCGTCAGGTATACTTGAGTGTATTTTTGCACTGTACGTTGATCGTTCCTCGTTAGATTCTTTCCTTTAAGGTTATCGCATCACGAAGAGATTATGTTTAATCTTGAACTTGAGTGCATAGGTAGTCTTCAACTTGATTGATGCCTATCGCCGTCCTGGCCTACTCCTATCACTAGTCGTTCTTAGCCTAAGCTAGGAATTGACAAAGGGAGTTGAGAATATTCCGACCTTTCTTGTTGATCCCTTGCTTTATGATGCTCAAGAACCCGAGTCTCAAGCTTGCAAAGAAACCCTTGCTTTGTATGCTCTAAATTGCTCTCAATGGACCTGTAAAAGTCCCAAAATTAGCTCAAGACTTAAATTCAAATGACAGACAAGTCACTTTCATGCATGTAATTCACAGGCCAAATTATCCTTTGCCTTTATGGAAAACAATCCCAAGGACCCTTCAGCTTTCCTACCCCGGGGGATGGTCAACTTCAAAATACCCTATCCCCATGAGCTTTCCAACAAAACAAGAATCACAGCAAACGGATTTCGTATGAGAAAGTTATGCCAGTTCAGGGTTTTGGTGCTAAAACAGGGTTCAACAGGCTAACAGGTCACAGGATTTTTCTCAAAAATACATGTGTAGGGACCTCACAAATCACTAATTGCTAGACCAATATGCCCACAAACTATCCCCAAGGCTTAGAATAAAAACCCTAATTTTTTGGCCGAAAAGCCTGTCAATCGCGATCGACAGGTCTGTCAATCACGATTGACAGAGGTGTCCGTCGGGGCCTGTTGATCACGATCGACACGTCAGTCGCGATTGACAGTGTCAATCGCGATCGACAGAGTCGGTCGTGAGTTCTGTCAATCGCGATTGATGGTGTCAATCGCGATCGACACTTTTTTCGGGTTTTTCGCCGTGATTTTAGTCAATCGGGGATGTGTCCGTCGCGATGGACACGTGGCTACGCGTAAAAGTCAATCAATCGTGGAAATTCTATCGGTCGTGATCAACGGTGTCAATCGCGATTGACAGGGTCTGTCGGTCGCGATTGACAGGGTCTGTCGGTCGCGATTGACAGGGTCTGTCGATCGTGGCTGTCGATCGCGATCGACGGTGTCAATCGCGATTGACAGGGGCCTACATGGCACTCAATCGGTCGTGGGGTCTGTCGGTCGCGATCGACAGGTCTGTCGGTCGCGATTGACAGGGTCTGTCGATCGTGGCTGTCGATCGCGATCGATGGTGTCGGTCGCGATTGACAGAGAAACACGGAATTTTTCAATTTTGTTTAGTGATTTGGAATGTGCTCTTTGTGCTTGTCCTAGTGGTGCACTTAGTTTTACCAATAGATGAAATTTTCTGTCAATCGCGATCGACAGAGGCTGGCGACTGCGAGACAGTTTCTGAGTATTCCGTATCTGCGCAATGTGTTGGAGGGGATGATGCTGCTAGAACCTGCAAGAAAGCTCAAAAAGCACGCAAAAACAACACACACAATATCGCTCTCTCGCTCTCTCTCACAAGTGGAATGAGGGAAATGAGGTGGAGAAGGTGGTATAAGCAAAAAACTGAAATTTTTTCACGATGATGGAGATGGAGATCGAATATGGTGAGGATGATGATGGTGATGATGGTGGTGAGGTAAGGAAGAGAAAAACAAGAAGAGTAAAGAAATTACCTACGACGCCAACGTCTCAACTCTACGTCTTACCATCACACGCTCGTCCTCAAAGCTCGATCCCCGGCAACGGCGCCAAAAATTTGGTGTAGCTCAGTGATGAGTAGCACCTCCTTTAATGTCAATCCGGGAAGACGTGAGGATGGTATGAAGACCTCGAGCAAGTGGAGGCACAAGTGCGTGAGTGAGAAGCACACAAACATGCACACACATACACACACACGCGCACACACGGCAAGACAAAGAGTGAGAAGCAATGGAGTTCTTAGATTCCTTTCAAAAAGCTCTTACAAGTTCATTTCAATTACAAGCTAACCTCAAAAATGAGCTCTCTAGCTCTATTTATAGTTTTTTACTAGGTTTTGGCCTTGTCCAGACCTAATGTCCGGCCTAGTTAAAAATTAGGTTCTCTACCCTATTTGGAGGTTCAAACGAAGTCTAAAAAAGTGAAAACTGACAGGTAGATACTTCTAAAGCTCCTCAAGCTCAAGGACTCCTTGGCTTGCACAAAATGGAGCTACAAAAATGTGAAATGGTATTTACAAGGGTTTTTAGTGATGAAAATCACTATTGCTGTAGGGATTTCTTCTAACATTTTGATATACATTTCTTGGAGCTCGCTACTTGCTCCTTCTCCTTGTGTCCACCTCTCTTATGTGCATAAATGTCTTGAAAAAATATTGGCCTACTTGCCAGATCGTCGTTGACTGCTCTGTCTGCTTGTACTTTCTCTTCTCTCTGACTCCCTTCTTAAGCTTCCTTGCCTAGTGAGTCCTTCAGTTCCAACACAATGCATAAACCTACTCATTTGTAAAACAACAAACTGAATATCTAGCCGAGTAATGCATAAGTAAATCAAGCATCCAACAGCCTGCTCATAGAGAACAACATCAAATGCATCTCGAGCATCATGAAGACTCAATCGTAAACCTGTCTCCATAGGAGTGGCAATAGGCTTACAATCTTCAAGGCCAAATTGCTGCAATAATGTGTCAATATATTTGGTTTGACACAAAGCCATTCCACCATCAACTTGCATAAACTAAATGCCCAAATAGTGATCCAAATGCCCCCAATCTGACATCTCAGATGAGGCATGCAAATCAGCCTTGAAATCAGAAATATGCTTCTCAATAGATCCAGTGAGCAACATGTCATCAACATAGACAACAATGATCAGAAGCACATCATTAGCACGCTTAACATATAAGGTGCTTTTAGTTGGACTGTTCTCAAAACCATGTGCAACCAGATAGGCATGTATCTTCTCATACCAAGCATGTGGTGCTTGCTTTAAACCATATAATGCCTTCTTTAACTTGCACACTTGGTTTTCATGCCCTTTCTGCACAAAGCCACGGGGCTAAAAAACATACACTTCTTCATGCAAGTCACCATTCAGAAATGTTGTTTTAATGTCCAACTGATGTACATTCCAACCATGATGGACTGCAAGTGCACAAATACTCCGAACAGTAGTCATACGGCATGTAGGTGCAAAGGTCTCATCAAAATCAATGCCTCTTTCCTGCGCATAACCCTTTGCAACAAGCCTAGCCTTATACCTGTCAATTGTACCATCAGGTTTACGCTTCAGCTTGTATACCCACTTAGTGCCAATGGCCTTCTTGCCAGGAGGCAAGTCACATAAAGACCATTTACCATTCTTCATTATAGCATCATATTCAGATTGCATAGCAGCCATCCAATTTTCTGAATTCTGTGCTTCATCAAAAGAAACAGGCTCATTCTCATCATAGAGACTAGACGCAGCCATAGAATAGCAATCTGATGCAAAGGAGGCACTATGAGAGCCTGAGCAAGTACGATATGACAAAGGTGCATCTAATTTGCTGTCACGCAAAGTCTGCACCAGCCATTTTGGCATAGTTTTTGCCTGCTCAATATCAGCTCTCTCATCAACAAGTGCATCATGTAAATCTGCATCAGAAATGGAATGATCTGCATCATCATATGAAACCTGCAAAGGTTGAGAAGTTGCCTCATTAGGACCAGCACTAGACTGTCCACCTGTAAAAAGAGGCATCAAAGTATCATACATGTCTTTGGAGCTAACAGATGTCTCCTTAGTACATGAAAGCAATGGCTGAATAGCATCTTCCACAAAGACAACATCACGGCTAACCAGAATGTGTTTAGTATGTGGATGATATAGACGATAGCCTTTACTTTCAGAACTGTACCCAACAAAAATACATTTTACTACCTTATCATCCAATTTTCTACGATGTTGTTCAGGCACTAGTGCATATGCGAAACAACCAAAAACACGCAGATGTGCAACAGATGGCTTGCGATCATGCCAAGTCTCATATGGAGTGATAGACTACAGCGCTTTAGTGGGACACGTGTTCAGTACATATGCTGCACACATGACAACCTCAAGCCAAAAACTATGAGGTAAACCATCACTCTTGACCATACACCTCGCCATCTCCATGAGAGACCTGTTCTTCCGTTTAGCAACTCCATTCTGTTGAGCTGTATACGGCACTGTACACTAGTGTTTTATCCCACGTTCAGCCATAACTGCATTAAAATAAGAAGACATATATTCCCCCCCTCGATAAGAACGGAGGGTGCCCATTTTACATGTTGACAGATTTTCAGCCAAAACCAAAAACTGTTTGAAGCACATGAACACTTCGGACTTTGCTTTGAATGGATATACTCATGCATGCCTAGAAAAATCATCAATGAAAGTCACGAAGTAAAGGTAATTTCCAAAAGAGGGTGTCTGCATAGGACCACAAACATCACTATGTACAAGCTACAATTTTTGTGTAGCCCGAACTGAACGATCTTTTGGAAAGGAGGAACGCTGCATTTTGCCCAAAATATAACCTTCACAAACATGTTTTCCAGGTGCCTCAAGTTTGGGCAGAGAGGACACCATTTCAGATTTCTGCAGGCGTAGAAAACTAGCAAAATTCATATGACCAAAGCGTGCATGCCAAAGCTTTGCATCTCACATAGCTTGAGAATCATTTACTACACATGCCAAATCATTTTTAGATCTTTCATAGTCTATGATCTTGTACAGCCCACGACATAAAATGCCAGAAGCAATAATCACATCGCCATTTGAGAGATCATGAATTGTACACCTGTCATCAACAAATTTCACAACCAAGCCAATCTTGGCTAATGCAGAAACTGACAACAAGTTCTTTTTTATCCCTGGCACAAATAAAGCATCTGACAAAGTGAAAGAACTACCATCGGTAGTAGTCAAAATGATCTTACCAACTCCCATAACACGATAAGAGGAGTTGTTAGCACATGTAACAGTATTCCCTGTAGGGGCAGGCTCGAGTGAAGAGAAGAAACTGCGCTGCAAGGTAACATGTTTGGTTGCCCCACTGTCAAAATACCAAACATCTGAGTCTACTGCAGACATGCACTGCTCATGAGAAGATGGGTCAAAACTGCAGACAATAGTAAACGCCCATTCTTCTTCGTGCACAAGATTTGCAGACTCTGTTTTTGGTGTAGAGGCCTCTGCAACAACCATTCCAGCCTCTTTCTTCTTTGCCTCTTTAGCAGCTAGTTTTGGACAGTTCTTTATGATATGATCATTCCCTTTACAGTACTTACAAAACAATTTCTACTTTTTTGATTTCTTCTCATCTTTATCTTCCTTCTTCGAATATGCAGAATTAGCAGATTTCTGCTTACTAGTTGAAGAGCTCCATTTTCCTTTGCCCTTCTGACTAGCCAGGAAAGCTTGATCTGCAACTCACATAATGGACCTGTTTTGCCTGGACTGATCTTCCTGCAACAGAACAGAGACTAACTCCTCAAATGATAAGGCATTTGGCTTGCCTTTCATCATCAACCGAAGAGTAGAAGCAAAACTCTGATATGAATCAGGAAGACCATTCAGAACCGTCTCCACAAGTGAGCTATCTGGTATAACCTCATCAACAGAAATCAACTGTTCCTTCAAGTCTTTTATCTTTGTTAAGAAACTATCCATAGAATCACCTTCATTCATGTGCTCACTCTCCAACTGTTTTCGGAGGTAAGCAATACGAGCCTCATTCCTAGCTTGGTACAATGTGGTAAGTGTATCCCAAGCATCATTAGTTGTTCTACAAGAGCGAATGTGAGGAATAATGGCACGTTTGACAGACAAAGCTATCAATGCATGTGCCTGGGCATCTCTGCCATCCCAGCGAATCTGCTTTGCAGGAGGTGCACTAGAAACAGCAGCACGAACAGGAATCTACGGAATATCATCTTCGATACCATCTTCATCAGCTCCAGCACCTGTATTTGTAGTACCTGTAGTCAGAGGTGTAACAAGACATCTTTCAACACCCTACACAATATTCCACAATCCTTTTGCAACCAATACATGTCGCATCATATAAGCCCATAATGGGTAGTTGGTACCATCCAATTTATCCTCAATAGCCAACATACGGAATACATCACTGCTTTCAGCCATGGCCGGTGACTAAAATACCTTGATGCAGAAAATTGACTGTATCTCAAAAAGTTGAACATGTTGCCCAGACGAGTTCTGCTAGACTTGTAGCAAACTTAGAGACGCTTAAACTGGCGAACAGAAATTGGTATATACCTTTGGCACAAAAAGACGAAATAGCCTGCACAAGCATTGTGATAGTGCATTCGGAGGCCGAAACAAGCTCAGATCGTGATAGTGCGTTCGGAGGATTGTCGACGGCACCCTAGATGAAGCGACGACCTGCTCTGATTCCAATTGTTGGAGTTAGACGTCTGTGGAAGCACGCGAGCGGCACAAGGAAGAAGAAGAAGCTTAGAGCACAAACACACAATACTCAATGTATTACTAGAGAATGTACAAAGATAAGTAGCCCATTAGGGCAATAGGCATATATACAAGCCGGGGGAAAAAAACCTCCTAAAGAGCGAAGAAAGTGCCCCGGCGGTCCTAGTGTGTTCACACACATCACTACCTAAATATATCAACAAGCCATTCCACCATCAACTTGCATAAATTGAATGCCCAAATAGTGATGCAAATGCCCCAAATCAGACATCTCAAATGAGGCATGCAAATCAGCCTTGAAATCAGCAATATGCTTCTCAATAGGACCAGTGAGCATCATGTCGTCAACATAGACAACAATGATCAGAAGCACATCATTAGCACGCTTAACATATAAGGTGCTTTCAGTTGGACTGTTCTCAAAACCATGTGCAATGAGATAGGCATGTATCTTCTCATACCAAGCACGTGGTGCTTGCTTTAAACCATATAATGCCTTCTTTAACCTCCTGGTTTTCATGCCCTTTCTGCACAAAGCCACGGGGCTGAAAAACATACACTTCTTCATGCAAGTCACCATTCAGAAATGTTGTTTTAATGTCCAACTGATGTAGATTCCAACCATGATGGGCTGCAAGTGCACAAATACTCCGAACAGTAGTCATACGGCATGTAGGTGCAAAGGTCTCATCAAAATCAATGCCTCTTTCCTGCGCATAGCCCTTTGCAACAAGCCTAGCCTTATACCTGTCAACTGTACCATCAGGTTTACGCTTCAACTTGTATACCCACTTAGTGCCAATGGCCTTCTTTCCAGGAGGCAAGTCACATAAAGACCATGTACCATTCTTCATTATAGCATCATATTCAGATTGCATAGAAGCCATCCAATTTTCTGAATTCTGTGCTTCATCAAAAGAAACAGGCTCATTCTCATCACAGAGACTAGACGCAGCCATAGCATAGCAATCTGATGCAAAGGAGGCACTATGAGAGCCTGAACGAGTACTATATGACAAAGGTGCATCTAATTTGTTGTCGCGCAAAGTCTGCACCAACCATTTTGGCATAGTTTTTGCCTGCTCAATATCAGCTCTCTCATCAACAAGTGCATCATAGAAATCTGCATCAGAAGTGGAATGATCTGCATCATCATATGAAACCTGCAAAGGTTGAGAAGTTGCCTCATTAGGACAAGCACTAGACTGTCCACCTGTAAAAAGAGGCATCAAAGTATCATACATGTCTTTGGAGCTAACAGATGTCTCTTTAGTACATGAAAGCAATGGCTGAATAGCATCTTCCACAAAGACAACATCACGGCTAACCAGAATGCATTTAGTCTGTGGATGATACAGACGATAGCCTTTACTTTCAGAACAGTACCCAACAAAAATACATTTTACTGCCTTGTCATCCAATTTTCTGCGATGTTGTTCAGGCACTAGTGCATATGCCAAACAACCAAAAACACACAGATGAGCAACAGATGGCTTGCGGTCATACGAAGCCTCATATGGAGTGATAGACTGCAGCGCTTTAGTGGGACACCTGTTCAGTACATATGTTGCACACATGACAACCTCAAGCCAGAAACTATGAGGTAAAGCCTGACTCTTGACCATACACCTCGCCATCTCCATGAGAGACCTGTTCTTCCATTCAGCAACTCCCTTCTGTTGAGGTGTATACAGCACTATACATTGGTGTTTTATCCCACCTTCAGCCAGAAATGCATTAAAATCAGAAGACATATATTCCCCCCCTCGATCAGAACGGAGGTTGCCCATTTTACATGCTGACAGATTTTCAGCCAAAACCAAAAACTGTTTGAAGCACATGAACACTTCAGACTTTGCTTTGAGTGGATATACCCATGCATGCCTAGAAAATCATCAATGAAAGTTACAAAGTAAAGGTAATTTCCAAAAGAGGGTGTCTGCATAGGACCATAAACATCACTATGTACAAGCTGCAATTTCTGTGTAGCCCGAACTGAACCATCTTTTGGAAAGGAGGAATGCTGCATTTTGCCCAAAATACAGCCTTCACAAACATGTTTTCGAGGTGCCTCAAGTTTGGGCAAAGACGACACCATTTTAGATTTCTATAGGTGGAGCAAACTAGCAAAATTCAGATGACCAAAGCGTGCATGCCAAAGCTTTGCATCTGACATAGCCTGAGAATCATTTACTGCACATGCCAAATCATTTTTAGATCTTTCATGGTCTATGAGTTTATACAGCCCACAACATAAAATGCCAGAAGCAATAATCACATCGCCATTTGACAGATCATGAACTATACACCTGTAATCAACAGATTTCACAACCAAGCCAATCTTAGCTAATGCAGAAACTGATAACAGGTTCTTTTTGATCCCTGGCACAAATAAAGCATCTGACAAAGTGAAAGAACTACAATCAGCAGTAGTCAAAATGATCTTACCAACTCCCATAACACGATAAGAGGAGTTTTTGGCACATGTAACAGTATTCCCTGTATGGGCAGGCTCGAGTGAAGAGAAGAAATTGCGATGCGAGGTAATATGTTTGGTCGCCCCACTGTCAAAATACCAAACATCTGAGTCTACTACAGACATGCACTGCTCATGAGAAGATGGGTCAAAACTGCAGACAGTAGTAAACGCCCATTCTTCTTTGTGCACAAGATTTGCAGACTCTGTTTTTGGTGTAGAGGCCTTTGCAACAACCATTCCAACCTCTTTCTTCTTTACCTCTTTAGCAGCCAGTTTTGGACAGTTCTTTATGATATGATCATTCCCTTTACAGTACTTACAAAACAATTTCGGCTTTTCTGATTACTTCTCATCTTTATCTTCCTTCTTCGAATATGCAGAATTAGCAAATTTCTGCTTAGTAGTTGAAGAGCTCCATTTTCCTTTGCCCTTTTGACTAGCCAGGAAAGCTTGATCTGCAACTCGCATAATGGGCCTGTTTGCCTCGACTGATCTTCCTGCAACAGAATAGAGACTAACTCCTCAAATGATAAGGCATTTGGATTGCCTTTCATCATCAACCAAAGAGTAGAAGCAAAACTCTGATATGAATTAGGAAGACCATTCAGAACAGTCTGCACAAGTGAGCTATCTGGTATAACCTCATCAGCAGAAATCAATTGTTCCTTCAAGTCTTTGATCTTCGTTAGGAAACTGTCCATAGAATCACCTTCATTCATGTGCTCACTCTCCAACTGTTTTCGGAGGTAAGCAACACGAGCCTCATTCCTAGCTTGGTACAATGTGCTAAGTGTATCCCAAGCATCCTTAGCTGTTCTACAAGAGCGAATGTGAGGAATAATGGCACGTTTGATAGACGAAGCTATCAATGCATGTGCCTGGGCATCTCTGCCATCCCAGCGAATTTGCTTTGTAGTAGGTGCACTAGAAATAGCAGCACGAACAAGAATCTGCGAAATATCATCTTCGACACCATCTTTATTAGCTCTAGCACTTGTATTTGCAGTACCTGTAGTCAGAGGTGTAACAGGATGTCTTTCAACACCCTGCACAATGTTGCACAATCCTTTTGCAACCAATACATGTCGCATCATATAAGCCCATAATGGGTACTTGGTACTGTTAGCTCGGAAATTGTTAATGATTCTGCACTAACATGTTCCATTTCGGAGATTTTTTATTTTTGAATGTAGGTGTTTTGCAAGGAGAATTGATGTTGGTAGTGAGAAAACCCAATCAAATGTAGATGTGTGGATGATGAGAGGGCTATCTCATTGGCATGTGTTGCTTTGAAGATGCTTGTCAGAAGTGCGCATTGTTTACAGGTCCCGAAGGATTCAGTTATTTTATCCAAGATTCAGGCTCCACTACTGATGAAGATGAGAGCTTAAATCACCTTGATGAGTGCTCGGCAGAAAATATATTTGCAGCTGAGGTGGTCCATGATGTGATCAAAACAATCTCTTTGGTGTTAGACAGTGAATGTTCCAGAAACTTGACTAGTGATGCAAGGGCTCTCACACAGCAGATTTTAGTTCAATGCATACGCTACACAGTATTGGAGGGATCAGGGCATGTTGAAAAGATAGCTTTTAGTTGTGCAAATTGGCTATCAGCTATAATGGATCGACTTTGTGTAGAAACCTGTGACTCCCAGCACGTGTTAGATTGGCTCCTTGAACCTGCTTATGCATGGCCTTTATGTGCAACGAGTTCCAGAAAATCCGAATCTATTTCAGAAAACAAATCTTCTCAGCATGCTGACTATCAGAAATCCTGGCAGGATATTTTGCAGCATTTATTGACGAAGTTGCATCACTTCTCGGGTGGAAGGTCATGATTGCTAGTACCAACACTTTTGATACAGAACGTAGGCTGCCAATGGATAAAGGGAAATACCCAGAATCGGATTCAAAATACAGGATCTGGTTACTTATTGAGATGTTGTGTACATGGTATTGGCCTGGTGGCAGTGCGGTAGGCACTCTCTTTCCTTTTCTGGTGAGCTGTATGGATGGTATGGCGAAAGGTTGTGAAGTAAGCATTATCGACAATGTGGTTATCACACTCCACAATGTGACAATGTCAAAGGAAGAGGTTGTAAAGTTTCACAACGAATATTTGTTAGGAACAATTGACAGCATGGACTTCAATGAGGACCCAACCCAGATAGCAAAAGAAAAAACGGCTTTTGGAAGGGAGTCTGAGAGGAAAGAAGGGAGGTTTTTTCTGTCAAGGGCAGCACGCGGGTTTTTTTCTGGATTTTCTCCTTCAGTTGGGGGCAGGTTGTTTTCTTCTTGTCCCACGAAGACAAAAAGGGGAAGGAGTTGAGGACCTCGTTTTTTTTTCGGCGGGCAAGAGAACAGAGGCTTGGGGGGGGGGGTTGTTGCAAAAAAGGGAGGGCTGCTCTCTGACTGACTCTAGCGGACCTCTCTCTCTCACTCGTTCTGGCAATTCTCGAACAGAAGCACAAGGTGAGGTGGTCCGTGGCAGACCCGAGAAAAAGAAGCCATCATCACGGGGAGGGCTGCTGGGCTAAAAAAGGTCAGCTTCCTTTCGTTTTCCTCTGTCGTTGGCTGGAGGACAGAGACATAAGTAGGAGGTCCGAGGGAGAGGTTCACTGTTGTGGAACGAGTTCTGTACAGGCTGAGGGAGAGAGCCTCGATCAGAGTGGAAAAAGGGGAGAAGAAGCAGACGATATGACTACAGAGGGAGGAGGAGTTTTTTTTTCGCCTTCTAGCACATCGGCTCTCACATCTTGAGCATTGGGGACACTGGGGGCCGATTGCATGGACCATCGAAGGAGATCTTGAGCATACCAGAGGACTGGCCATGTATGGAGAAGGGGAGAAGTGAAGTTATCTTTGAAAGAAAGAGACAAGTGGAAGTGCTGAGAAGATCAATTGGGATTGCACAGCAGTTCATCACATGCAGGTCGACAAGGGAAGCAGAGATCTCTGGAGCACCTGAATCTGACAATGATTGATGTACTTGAGATGAAGCAGAAATGAAGAAAGTATGATAAGTTGTGACAGGTGAAGGGGGGGGGGGGGGGGCTCCCTATCTCGTGCTATTCATACTGGAGGGGTGGTGATTCTTCAATGCTTGGAAATGTACACGGGAGAACTTTCCCAGAGTTCGTGTTAAACCGGGCATCTCAGAAAGAAAGGAGCTGGGCAGAACTGTGGTCTGAGGAAGCAGGCCCTTTGTGGGAGATGGTTGAAGCTTAGGAGTAAAAAGGGGAGAGTTCTTTCGTGCTACTTTCTCTCCATGGCAGACCACTGTCACCGACTGGGAAGAAAGGTGTCAACCGATAGGAGTTCAAGGGGGAAATTGAGCGCTGCAGTGGCCTATGTGGTCTGCCTATTGAAGGGACCCTGCGTACGGGCATTCTCTTCAACTGTCACAGCTTACCGTTTCTTTGAATGAAGAGATGAAAGCTGCAGGTATTCCTTTCTCTTCAACTAATGCTGCTTGCAACTAGCACGGACGCTCTGTTAATGCAAAGGAAATTCTATTTTCATTAGCGTTTTTTACAATAGTGAAAATATCAAATCTCTGATGAAGAGATACATGTACCAAGCTTGCAGGAGCATGAAGCATTTCTTGTTGTCAGTATCATAGTCATGGATATTTGGTCATTCACATTATGTACACTTTTAAATTTGGCAATTTGATAATTCATCGATCATGCCTGGTTTTGGAAATTCATCTGTGTTTGCAATTCACAGCTTTTGAGTTTGATGGTAGGGACATCATGCCTTCATTCCATGGGTTGGATCTTGAACTTGCATAAAGTAAATTGGTTTCGGAGACAAGTAGAACCTTACTTATCAGTCCTTGTATCTACAACCCTCATCAGAAAGGCCTAGGTCTAGGACATATCATGAATGTATTGTTAGCCAGGAAGGGTTGTATTATGTGTCTCGAGTAAGGAAGGGCTTGATGCATATGCTTGGACATTGGTGATGCTTTTCCTTGTTTTTTAGCTTTTCCACATTACTGTTACTATTTGAAGGCTAGCCTCACCAACAAAGTTTTTTGTTTAAGTTCTTTAATATTCAGTCCTTTCCTTTGAATACAATTCAAGGGGAAGATTCGAGGTGGTCTAATTTTGCTTTCCCATCCAAATATTAGACAATTTACATTATTTAATAAGAGTTGTGAGATGGGCATCCGGCATGGGCCATAATGGTTGTGATGTGCAAAGTGCATAATTGACTTTGGACTAAGACTTTCTGAGTTTGAGAGTGCATTAATTCTGAAGCAAAGATTCATGCCATCCTATAGTTCTCACTTATAAGGCCATCGGTTATTATCTTTTCTTACACACACCCTTCGTATTCCTATAATTAAATCTGTGCGTCTCTGGAGCCATAGTACAATAGTTGTGTGTATGTTTGTGCTTGTGCGAGTGTGTGTGTGCACAAGTGAACAGGGGTGGAGTGAGTATATTTATACATGTGTGTATGGATGTGTGCAAGGGGAGAAGACGTGTGACGGTGCATGAGTTCATGGATGACTCTCCATGTTGGAAGTGTCCGAATGCATGTGAATGGTGTATAACTTTTTGTGACCGCTCATGAGTGTGAACGGAAAAGAGAGGCAACAAGTGGGTATGCACGGATGTGAGTAGAAGTAGGTAAGTGTGAGGATGAGGGTGTGGATGTGTGCGACAGTGCGGGTGTGTGCATGAAAGAAAATCAGTGAGGAAGTGAGAAGAGGAGGAGGTGCGAGTGTGTGTGTGCATAGGAGAGGGAAAGTGAGCAGAAGTGTGACAGAGTGCATGTGTGTGTAAGAGAGAGGGAGAAAGAGAGACCAAACGGAGCAAGAAGGGTGAATAAGGAGAGATTGAGGTCGTGAAGCTCAACCACCTAAGTTGGATTTTTGTTAGCATAGGTCTTCAGATTCCTATGCCTCTTCCTCTCCCACAATCATATTGAAGTGCAATTGGGAACTTGGAGCAACATAACTTGACAAATTTCAAGGAGTTTGGGTAAGATATAGACATCTATCCGCATCTTTCCCTTGGGCTTTGAGGCTTAACATTTTGGTGCGTTTGCCGGGAATAGCTTGGCATGTATCTATAAGAGAGTGCCATAGGTTCGCCTAGCGCCACATGTTGGCCGAGCTTGCAGACTCGAGATCTAGTACATGAGCGAGGGGAGTTCATCCTCCGGAGCAACAAAAATGCAAAGAGAGGAACGGGCTCAGAGAAGAGCCCTTGAAAGAGAAAGGAAGAGGTGGGAATTGCAAGGTGAGTCAACCTCGACGAACTCGAAGAAATCTTCCAAAAATGTGTACTCCCGTAGGAGAGTCGCGAATCAAGTGCAAAAGTTTGAAAGAGGGATCCTGAGGCCACGTGCACTAAATTTTTGGGATCGAAGTGATATTGATATCACACCTCTGTTCAAAATGGCTCAACGGATTTCGGTTCACTTGGGGGACTTCACCAAGTTTTCAGGTGCTTGGGACGAGGATCCAGATAGTTTTATCCAACTGTTTGAGGTTACTTGTGAGGCCAATGAGGTAGTTGACCAGGGTCAAAGGTTGAGGATTTTTCCAGCTATTCTCTGAGATACATGGTGTGGAAAGTGCCATGGTTACGGCCATTTGGCTTCAGAATGCCCTACAGTCTCGAGGGTATTCACGAATAGATCACCACCTAGAATGCGTTGTACTTTTTGTGGAAGAACAAATCACACGGAGGACCGATGTTACAACAAGAGAGCCTATGAAGAGAGGACCATGAAATCGAGAGATACAAGAGAAAGACCCTACACGGGATTGCCCGCTCAAAGTGTCCCACCTACATCTCGTTGGGAAAATAGACAAACTTATGGATATGGTGCTCAAGGTCAGGGAGGAGACTACCCAAGAGGAGCCGCACGCGATCAAAGAAGAGACGGTCCAATCCAGTGTTGGAGATGCCATGGGTTTGGCCATACTCAATCTAGATGTCCAAAGGAAAAGAAACCAATTGATTATACCCCACTATGTAGGTACAGTAGTGGAGAGGGCCACTTTGATGAAGATTGTCCAAACCGAAGAGCTTCCACTGGCAAGGATAAGGGACCAGTAGGGTCCTGGAATTATGTTGATACTCAGATGCATTCCACAACGAGAGCTCAAGAGCATGTTCCTACAATCGGAGTAGTGTTCAAGACACCGAACCCTCAAGAAGGCTCTAGCTCGTCAATGCACTTTGTGGATGCTTACCAAGCCAAGAAACCACATAGAGCCAACTGTGGCAGTAGTCACAAGGACCCAAGAGTATTCAAAGAAACATCGAGAAGGCGAAAGCGGAAAAGCAAGCCAAGAGAAGATACCCGAACATGAAGAGGTAGAAAACCTAGTTGGAGGATTTGCTGAGCAGCAAGAGTTTGAGGATGGGGAAGAGATTGAGATCCTTCCACCAGTGACCAAGGAGTTTGTGCCAGGCATAGCACCATTCCCTGAAAGATTAAGGGCTCCGAAGTGTAGAAAGGAAAGACAAAGTTCGGAGGAAGTGGACATCATAAACCTGCTCGCTGACACAGAAGTCACGCTAGACATTGGCACATTGCTAAAATGTTCACCTGCTTATAGGAAACAATTCTACAACGAATACATTAAGAAGCCGAGGAAAGCTCGAGATAAAAAGAGACAAGATAAAGATGTCCAAGGGATCATTCAAAGTATTACGATGCAAATTGATTCGAATGCTCCAGCTGTGACAGTCGAGATTAAAGGATATGCAGTCCCCGGTGCTCAGCTAGATAGTGGAGCCGCAGTCAACTTAATGACTGAGTTCATGATGAAAGCTTTGGGCCTCAACCACATGGAAGAAACTCCGATGTCCTTGAGAATGGCATATCAAACACAAGTGAAGCCTGCGGGTCTTTTGAAGAATGTAAGCACAGTTGTGGGCGGTCTAGAGTTTAAAGTTGATTATCTGATAGTAAGACCAAGGACCTCAGAGGCTACCTTCTCGATCTTACTTGGATGGCCATGGCTGGTGCAAGCTGAATGTGTGCACGATTGGCGCACAGGATGTATCACAATTGGACCAAAGGCAGATCGAATACAACTTCAAGTGTCTCCAAACTTGAAGGGCAAGAGATCGACAACAGCTGAGGAAAGGGAGCAAAAAGCAAAGGAAAAGGTTAGACAAGAAATGGCACGAGTAAGATTTGCCCTGCGCACGGAGACTTCCAAGGACCTTTTACAGGATGGATTTTAACCTGCAATTGTCCAACCTCCAACATGCGAAGGTGGGCGAGTACAAAGATCCACTATGTTACAAGGATGACTCAGACCAGGAGTTGCTGGGATGGTTGACACATACAAGTGAATTTGAGTGCTACATGTTGAGTATAGACGCAAAGGAAAGCAAAGCTACCCAATCCTTGGAGAAGGGAACTTCGAAAGAAGAGTTGAAGCTGGAGTCAGCTCCGACAATGGAAGTGCAACAGTTGAGAGAAAGGTTCAGAGTGCTAGAAGCCGAGCTTCTAAGGAGGAGCCGAGAATCGGAAAAAGAAGCGAAGAGTAAGAATAAAGTGCAGGAAGCCACTGCAAAAGCTGAACTAAAGAAATTGAGTGCGGTTGAAAAAGAAAAAAACAATGATTTACTGGCCAACCATGCACGCGTGATCGGGGAACACTTTCCAATTACAACGTCATCAAGGAATAAGGAATATTCGCGAGAAGCTCAGGTGGAAAAATGGGAAGTTTTTCTAGAAAAGTTCTTGAGCGTGGGGTCAGAGCTACCAGATGGAGTACGAGATTGCATTAAATTGGCACTCAAAAATTTCAGCAAGGCCTTTGCATGGTCATACAGTGATCTGAGAGGAATTGATCCCCGAATCTGCCAACATTATATAGATTTGGAAGAAGGCACCCGACCAATATGTCAACGACTTAGGCGGACAAATCCAGTCTACTCAGAATTGATCAAGCTGGAATTGACTAAGTTATTGGAAGCAAGATTCATATATCCCATCGCATCCAGCGAGTGGGTAACACCAATTGTAGTGGTTCCGAAAAAAAATAAGAAAATCCGTATTTGCATAGATTATCGAAAGTTGAACGAGCGCACAAAAAAGGATCACTTCCCTTTGCCGTTTACTGATCAAATCTTGGACAGAGTGGCTGGCCATAAATTGTACTCATTTTTGGATGGTTTCAGTGGGTACAACCAGATCCAAATCCATGAAGAGGATCAATCAAAAACTACTTTCACCACGGAATGGGGCACATACGCATATCGTGTGATGCCATTTGGATTATGCAATGCACCGGCCACATTCCAGAGGGCAATGATAGCTGCATATCAAGACTATTTGCAGGATTGGATGGAGATATTCCTCGATGACTTTGCGATCAGAGGCAACGATGAAAACATGATGGAGAGGATCGAAGCTATTTTAAGAAGAAGCATTGAAAAAGGCATCGCATTAAATCCTGAAAAGTGTACATTTGGAGTACGAAGAGGATTGCTTTTGGGACATGTTATTTCCGAAAAAGGGATCGCGGTTGATGAGGATAAAGTGGAAAACATTGGACAACTTCCACCTCCTCAAAACTTGCGGCAACTCAGAGGATTCTTGGGGCATGCTAATTATTATCGACGATTTATATTAAATTTTGCATCGGTAGCAGCACCACTGATGAATCTTTTGAGGAAAGACCAACAATACCAATGGACTGGAGAGTGTCAGGTTGCTTTCGAATTGATCAAAAATAAATTGATAAATGCGCCAATTTTGGTAGCACCCCACTGGACGAAAGAATTTCATGTGCACACAGATGCTTCTCATACTGCGGTTGGAGCAGTGCTATGCCAAGCCGATGAAAAGAAGTTGGACCACCCTATTTATTATGCAAGTCGCAACTTGAATAGCACTAAGAGGAACTACACGACTACAGAGAAGGAATGCCTTTCGATGATCTTTGCGGTAAACAAGTATCGACATTACCTGATGGGAAAGCATTTCACATTTTATGTGGATCACGAAGCCCTTAAGTATATCATTAATAAACCCGAGCTATCAGGGCGATTGATGAGGTGGATGCTACTCCTACAAGAATTTCAGTTCACAGTGGTAACCAAACCAGGCAAAGCGCACATATTGGCCGACCATTTATCTCGAATTATTAATGAGGAGCCAATCTCTGGTGTGCCCGATGATGCTCCTGATGGGCATCTATTCCACGTTGATGCTAAAGTACCTTGGTATGCCGACTTGGTGAATTTCTTGTGCACCACTAAATATCCACCAGGAGCAAGCAAGAGATAGAAGCAAAAACTATTAGCACTGGCGAAGCACCATAGCATCATTGGGGGGCAGCTCTACCGATATTTTGTACATGAAAGCATTTATCGGAGGTGTCTCGAGGAAGAAGAAGCAACCCTAGTGTTGAGAGCTTTACATGATGAACCCTGCGGTGGGCATTTTGCTGGTGGGCTGACGGCAAGAAAGATCTTATTGGCTGGGTATTGGTGGCCAACGCTATTCAAAGACTCTCACACATACTGCAAGAAATGCGACAGATGCCAAAGAATGAGCAAACCAACATTAGCGCATGCAGCTCCTCTTACGCCGATGTTGGCTCTTAAGCCTTTTGAAAAGTGAGGAATTGATTTTGTGGGGCCTATTGATCCTCCCTCAAGACATAGATCCAATAGGTATATCTTGGTCTGCACTGACTATGTTACCAAGTGGGTAGAAGCCAAAGCTCTGAAGACTGACCGAGCTGTTGATGTAGCTAAATTTTTGTACGAACAAATTATCACCCGATTCGGATGCCCGTTGGAGATAGTAAGTGATAGAGGAACACATTTTGTCAATGAATTGATCGAGGAATTAATGGAGTTATATAAGATCAAACATAGGAAAAGCACTCCATATTACCCGAGAGCGAATGGACAAGTGGAGGTTACCAACAAGGTTCTTGAACAGATTTTGACAATGACAGTAGCTGTGCATAGGCGAGACTAGGATGAGAGACTTTTGGAAGCTTTGTGGGCGTATAGAACATCCTACCGAGTGACGACAAAGAGCACTCCGTTCTCCCTAGTATATGGCGAGGAAACCATCTTTCCCATCGAAAAAGAAGTGCCGACATTAAGAGTGGCCATCGAGGCCAGGCTGGGAGAGGAAGAGTCATTGAAGGAAAGGTACATACAATTGGTCAAGCTAGAAGAAAAGAGACTCATTGCACAGCAAAGTCTGGAAGCTATTCAGAGAAGACGTAAAGAGAGGCATGACAAGAATCTCAGGACCTATGCGATTCAAGAAGGGGATTTGGTGCTAGTTTATGATAGTAAATATCATAAATTCCCGGGGAAGTTACAGACAAGATGGGTAGGACCGTTTAAGGTGGTGGAACTCAACTCCAATGGTTCCATGCAAATTCAAGATTTAGGAGAAGAATGTGCTCCCGTGAAGGTTAACGTGCTTCGAGTTAAACCATATTTCAAGTAGCATTGGGACGGGAGAAGCCAGACGAAATCCAAGCAGAAGGACGTAGTAGACTCCTTGTACATAGATGTATAGTTATACATATATATATATATATATATATATATATATATATATATATGCACATATGTTAGTTATGATTTTTGTGTCATAAATATTATCCCTTGCTAGCTCAAGAATTTTGGACTTCTAATTATTTTTTTGTGTTGCGCAGAGACTGTTAAGAGCTAAGTAACAAAATGGCAGATCAAATAACTCAACTCTATTTGTACGAGCTAAGGATATATTTCTCGGACCAAACATTCGCCCGCATGGACATAGAGGTCGATGACTTTGAGACGGAATATGATGTGGAGGAAGCGCACTAGCTGGTATGCTTCATAGACCAGGGTTTGGGTATTATATTTTATATTGAGTGTTTTGAGGAATACCTGACCCGACATGTAGGATGGGCAGGGGATCGATATTACTATTTCGACGATTCGAGGGAAATGCCTAACGAAGAAAACGATATCACGTGGGCTTGGGCAGATGTGTTAACAATAGGAAGTGATGACGGAGCTCCTGAAGTTGAGCCTGACTCGCCCTAGGGAAGTCGTCGGGATGCGAGTACGAGTTGAGGCTATATGAGACATCCCGGAGACTCACATTCTAGAGCATCTAAGGATAGGTATACGAGGGACCAAGGCATAGCCGGCTGTAGTTACCAAGTGAAAAGTCAACTCGATGAATACATATGTAGTGTCTGTAATTGAGAGAATGGAGTGAAGAGGTGGTTGATCTGTCAAAGGCTAGAGTGTATATGTTTGCATGCATGTGTGGGAAAAGTGGGAAAATCCCTTTCTTCCTCTCCCTAATTCTCAGGACTGGGGCGAATTAATTAACTATAAAAAAAAAGACAAGGAAAAAAAAAAGAAAAAAAAAATATTGTGTTGTACCAACGCGCTATGGTGGGCTAGTAGGTGGGTGGGTCTATCCTAGCCGGGTGGTTAGGACCACGAACCGCAGCTAGTTTCGCCATAGGCTTGGGATGTACATGTGTGTGTCTTAGCTACACGCCATAACGGGTTGGTAGGTAAGTGGAGCCATCGTGGCCGGGCGGTCATGACCACGAGCTGCATTCAGCTTCGTTATGGGCTAGCTTGATATGTTATTTGTTATCATTATGTGGTTGTGTGTTGTGCGTTGCGTTGCATTGGTAGATGGGTGGAATCAACCTGACCGGATGGTCAGGTCCACGAATCGCATCCAATGTCAATGCAGGCCAACGTGTGATTATAAATAAAATTTTGAAATTATTCCCCACTCCTGAGGGGGAGAGAGAGAGAGAGGAGAGGGCGACGATCGCCTGGAAGGGAATGTTATTTGCTAGTGTGATTGGTATATGGTGGCTTGCGACAGATCAGCTCACTTTGAATCAACATTCTTGAAGGCACGGAGACTGTATATGTACTTATGGATGAAACCTTAGCGAGGTAATACAACGGTCTTGCTTTATAACTTGTGTGCTCTATCCGAGGGTTTTCCAGTGTGTGGGACACTCCAGGGTTTTTATGTAGGTCTTGACTTGTACTCGGGTCTCGATGCCTTTTGTGGGACGACGATAGGGATTCTTAGGGAGTGTCTAGTCATGGAATAATTGTACATAGCGAATAGTAGGTGCAATAATAGGGTATGCATTTTGGGTATGTTGCATCTCCAGTTGAATTCATTTCAGTTGTCGTTTATTTCGGTATTTTCTTTTCCATTTTCCGCAATGCTAGTTGCATCTGTAAAACATGGAATGGTATGCATGTGTTATTTAGGTTGAGACTATCTTCATAATGGAATGCATGAGCAATTAAATGCATGTTGGAATGGGAGTTGCATATATGTGCGTGTTCTTGGATCATTTTGAAAGTGAATGATTTGTATGTATTCATGAGTGATTTTTTAGCACTAATGGCTTCAATGAGTGCACGTCCAATGGGAATGATGGCTCGATGAAGAGGTATGTAAATAAGTTGTACACATTCTCAGGGCTGTTTGGATTATATTGCAGCAAAAGTGGCTCGTCGAGGACGACTTCGCAAATAAGAAGAGGGGAGTATGTTAGCTAGGAAATTGTTAATGATTCTGCACTAACATGTTCCATTTCGGAGATTTTTTATTTTTGAATGTAGGTGTTTTGCAAGGAGAATTGATGTTGGTAGTGAGAAAACCCAATCAAATGTAGATGTGTGGATGATGAGAGGGCTATCTCATTGGCATGTGTTGCTTTGAAGATTCTTGTCAGAAGTGCGCATTGTTTACACGTCCCGAAGGATTCAGTTATTTTATCCAAGATTCAGGCTCCACTACTGATGAAGATGAGAGCTTAAATCACCTTGATGAGTGCTCGGCAGAAAATATATTTGCAGCTGAGGTGGTCCATGATGTGATCAAAACAATCTCTTTGGTGTTAGACAGTGAATGTTCCAGAAACTTGACTAGTGATGCAAGGGCTCTCACACAGCAGATTTTAGTTCAATGCATACGCTACACAGTATTGGAGGGATCAGGGCATGCTGAAAAGATAGCTTTTAGTTGTGCAAATTGGCTATCAGCTATAATGGATCGACTTTGTGTAGAAACCTGTGACTCCCAGCACGTGTTAGATTGGCTCCTTGAACCTGCTTATGCATGGCCTTTATGTGCAACGAGTTCCAGAAAATCCGAATCTATTTCAGAAAACAAATCTTCTCAGCATGCTGACTATCAAAAATCCCGGCATGGATATTTCGTAGCATTTATTGATGAAGTTGCATCACTTCTCGGGTGGAAGGTCGTGATTGCTAGTACCAACACTTTTGATACAGAACGTAGGCTGCCAATGGATAAAGGGAAATACCCAGAATCGGATTCAAAATACAGGATCTGGTTACTTATTGAGATGTTGTGTACATGGTACTGGCCTGGTGGCAGTGCAGTAGGCACTCTCTTGCCTTTTCTGGTGAGTTGTATGGATGGTATGGCGAAAGGTTGTGAAGTAAGCATTATCGACAATGTGGTTATCACACTCCACAATGTGACAATGTCAAAGGAAGAGGTTGTAAAGTTTCACAACGAATATTTTTTAGGAACAATTGACAGCATGGACTTCAATGAGGACCCAACCCAGATAGCAAAAGAAAAAACGGCTTTTGGAAGGGAGTCTGAGAGGAAAGAAGGGAGGTTTTTTCTGTCAGGGGCAGCACGCGGGTTTTTTTCTGGATTTTCTCGTTCAATTGGGGGGCAGGTTGTTTTCTTCTTCTGCCACGAAGACAAAAAGGGGAAGGAGGTTGAGGACCTCGTTTTTTTTTTCGGAGGGCAAGACAACAGAGGCTTGGGGGGGGGGGGGGGTTGTTGCAAAAATAGGGAGGGCTGCTCTCTGACTGACTCTAGCGGACCTCTCTCTCTCACTCATTCTGGCAATTCTCGGACAGAAGCACAAGGTGAGGTGCTCCGTGGCAGACCCGAGAAAAAGAAGCCATCATCAAGGGGAGGGTTGCTGGGCTAAAAAGGTCAGCTTCCTTTCGTTTTCCTCTGTCGTTGGCTGGAGGACAGAGACATAAGTAGGAGGTTCGAGGGAGAGGTTTACTGTTGTGGAACGAGTTCTGTACAGGCTGAGGGAGAGAGCCTCGATCAGAGTGGAAAAAGGGGTGAAGAAGAAGACGATATGACTACAGAGGGAGGAGGAGTTTTTTTTCGCCTTGTAGCACATCGGCTCTGACATCTTGAGCATTGGGGACACTGGGGGCCGATTGCATGGACCATCGAAGGAGATCTTGAGCATACCAGAGGACTGGCCATGTATGGAGAAGGGGAGAAGTGAAGTTATCTTCGAAAGAAAGAGACAAGTGGAAGTACTGAGAAGATCAATTGGGATTGCACAGCAGTTCATCACATGCAGGTCGACAAGGGAAGCAGAGATCTCTGGAGCACCTGAATCTGACAATGATTGATGTACTTGAGATGAAGCAAAAATGAAGAAAGTATGATAAGTTGTGACAGGTGAAGGGGGGGGCTCCCTATCTCGTGTTATTCATACTGGAGGGGTGGTGATTCTTCAATGCTTGGAAATGTACACGGGAGAACTTTCCCAAAGTTCGTGTTAAATCGGGCATCTCAGAAAGAAAGGAGTTGGGCAGAACTGTGGTCTGAGGAAGCAGGCCCTTTGTGGGAGATGGTTGAAGCTTAGGAGTAAAAAGGGGAGAGTTCTTTCGTGCTACTTTCTCTCCATGGCAGATCACTGTCACCGACTGGGAAGAAAGGTCTCAACCGATAGGAGTTCAAGGGGGAAATTGAGCGCTGCAGTGGCCTATGTGGTCTGCCTATTGAAGGGACCCTCCGTTCGGGCATTCTCTTCAACTGTCACAGCTTACCGTTTCTTTGAATGAAGAGATGAAAGCTGCAGGTATTCCTTTCTCTTCAACTAATGCTGCTTGCAACTAGCACGGACGCTCTGTTAATGCAAAGGAAATTCTATTTTCATTAGCGTTTTTTACAATAGTGAAAATATCAAATCTCTGATGAAGAGATACATGTACCAAGCTTGCAGCAGCATGAAGCATTTCTTGTTGTCAGTATCATAGTCATGGATATTTGGTCATTCACATTATGTACACTTTTAAATTTGGCAATTTGATAATTCATCGATCATGCCTGGTTTTGGAAATTCATCTGTATTTGCAATTCACAGCTTTTGAGTTTGATGGTAGGGACATCATGCCTTCATTCCATGGGTTGGATCTTGAACTTGCATAAAGTAAATTGGTTTCGGAGACAAGTAGAATCTTACTTATCAATCCTTGTATCTACAACCCTCATCAGAAAGGCCTAGGTCTGGGACATATCATGAATGTATTATTAGCCAGGAAGGGTTGTATTATGTGTCTCGAGTAAGGAAGGGCTTGATGCATATGCTTGGACATTGGTGATGCTTTTCCTTGTTTTTTAGCTTTTCCACATTACTGTTACTATTTGAAGGCTAGCCTCACCAACAAAGTTTTCTGTTTAAGTTCTTTAATATTCAGTCCTTTCCTTTGAATACAATTCAAGGGGAAGATTCGAGGTGGTCTAATTTTGCTTTCCCATCCAAATATTAGACAATTTACATTATTTAATAAGAGTTGTGAGATGGGCATCCGGCATGGGCCATAATGGTTGTGATGTGCAAAGTGCATAATTGACTTTGGACTAAGACTTTCTGAGTTTGAGAGTGCATTAATTCTGAAGCAAAGATTCATGCCATCCTATAGTTCTCACTTATGAGGCCATCGGTTATTATCTTTTCTTACACACACCCTTCGTATTCCTATAATTAAATTTGTGCGTCTCTGGAGCCATAGTACAATAGCTGTGTGTATGTTTGTGCTTGTGCGAGTGTGTGTGTGCACAAGTGAACAGGGGTGGAGTGAGTATATTTATACATGTGTGTATGGATGTGTGCAAGGGGAGAGGACGTGTGACGGTGCGTGAGTTCATGGATGACTCTCCATGTTGGAAGTGTCTGAATGCATGTGAATGGTGTATAACTTTTTGTGACCGCTCATGAGTGTGAACGGAAAAGAGAGGAAACAAGTGGGTATGCACGGATGTGAGTAGAAGTAGGTAAGTGTGAGGATGAGGGTGTGGATGTGTGCGACAGTGTGGGTGTGTGCATGAAAGAAAATCAGTGAGGAAGTGAGAAGAGGAGGAGGTGCGAGTGTGTGTGTGCATAGGAGAGGGAAAGTGAGGAGAAGTGTGACAGAGTGCATGTGTGTGTAAGAGAGAGGGAGAAAGAGAGACCAAACGGAGCAAGAAGGGTGAATAAGGAGAGATTGAGGTCGTGAAGCTCAACCACCTAAGTTGGATTTTTGTTAGCATAGGTCTTCAGATTCCTATGCCTCTTCCTCTCCCACAATCATATTGAAGTGCAATTGGGAACTTGGAGCAATATAACTTGACAAATTTCAGGGAGTTTGGGTAAGATATAGACATCTATCCGCATCTTTCCCTTGGGCTTTGAGGCTTAACAGGTACCATCCAACTTATCCTCAACAGCCAACATACGGAATACATCACTGCTTTCAGCCATGGTCGGTGACTAAAATACCTTGATGCAGAAAATTGACTGTATTTCAAAAAGTTGAACAGAACTGCCCAGACGACTTCTGCTAGACTTGTAGCAGACTTCGAGATGCTTAAATTGGCAAACAGAAACTAGTATATACCTTTGGCACAAAAAGACAAAATAGCTTGCACAAGCGCTGCAATAGTGCGTTCGGAGGCCGAAACGAGCTTAGATCGCGATTTCGGCACCACAAAGCGAAGATGTTTTGATCTCTGAAACACCTTGAGTATGCTCACCAAATTTCGTGCGAATCTGAGATTGCAAACGGAGGAGTGTCGACGGCACCCTAGATGAAGCGACGACCTGCTCTGATACCAATTGTTGGAGTTAAATGTCTACGGAAGCACGCGAACAGCACAAGGAAGAAGAAGAAGCTTGGAGCACAAACACACAATACTAAATGTATTACTAGAGAATGTACAAAGATAAGTAGCCCATTAGGGCAATAGGCGTATATACAAGCCGAGGGAAAAAAACCTCATAAAGAGGGAAAAAAGTGCCCCCGCGGTCCTAGTGTGTTCACACACATCACTATCTAAATATATCCACAATGGAAGGGATTGGTTTCAACTTGTTGCAACGTGCTCGGCCTTTGCCACCAAGGACACAGTTTGACAGGAGTGCAGGAAAGCCAACTAGTCCCCTAAGGGGAACTACTTTTAACTTCTTATCACTACAAGTGGATGAGAGGTGTCCTACCAACACAACCCAGAGGACTTGAACACATGCCCTCCCCAAAGAAGGCACATGTTTCAAACAATTGAGTTAATGTTGTTGGACTTCTCGTATGTTTATTTAAGTTATTAAATTCAAAGAGAAATTCTTTTTTTCGAAGTTCAGTCTTCAATCTAAAAAAGAATTCACACAACCTTGGCACTCAGCTTATCCCCACATTCAAGGGCTAATGCAAGTTCGATCCACAGGTATTGAATCTTGAACGTTTAGTCCATAGCACAATGCGTTTACCACTACATCACACGTTTGAAGAAGGAGAACCTTTTTAAAGAAACACATGCACTCAATAGATTGATTTTGTAGTATTCACATATTTTTTTCGTACCATAGGAAGAGCCAAGTGTTCTCTTGTCGTATTGATTGTCAATAAAAAATTGATTTGTAGCATGCATAATAGATCTATTTCCCTTGAATGATCCTCTTGAAATAGCAAAAAAAAAAAATCCCATCAAATGATAATGCATTAGGACTTATTTCCATAATGAAACAATTCCATAATGAAACAAAAAGTAGAGGCAAACTCCACCAAGAATCAAGAAGATCATTAGAACAATCTACACAAATGAACTCCTGTCTTTGAGAAATTATTTTTAAAATTAAGTTGCACTTTAAAATCGTTGTTCTTTTTCAAACAAGTATCCATAGAATCATCTTGATTCAAATGTTGTCTCTTCAATGTTTTTCCATGTAATCAATGCAACCATCATTTTTTAATGATATAATGTGGCAAGAGGATACCAAGCATCCTCGACTATTTGACATGAGTGACTATGTGGAATGATTGCATGCTCGGTAGACAAAGCAATCAATGCATGTGTATCTACATCTCTTTTATCATATTCAGGTTGCTTTGTAGTGCATCAGGGTGCTAGTATTGTAATTGACACAGTCCAAACAAGAATTTCTTCAAAAATAGAATTGATAGCATCCTTAAAACCATTTGCATTAACCACATTTTGTTGAGGTCTCAAGCTTAAAACATGGTGCTCTAAAGTTTTTTTCAATTTCTTTTTCTTATATCACTAGCATATATCTATCAAGTATACTCAATATTCTACCCTCAAGTAACCACAAATGATCCATGGTGCTCTAAGTTGCAAGGCCCCCATTATGAGGAGATGCCATTTTGAGAGATCGGTCATATTTGGAACCCTAACTTCCAAGTTAAATGATCTCTATGTGTGACCATTGATGGTAATAGATGACTTTTTTGAGTCAAATCATGAGGTTACGTAGGGCATAAGCTTCCATGCCATTAGGTTGTCATTCAAGGTAAAAATAAAGGCCTTGTGGCACTGTGCGGGTTCCCCATAGGACCTTAATAGGGGGAGTGCAAATGGGGGCTTGCCCATCCCCCCTTTGCAAGGGTCAGACCATAGGACTTCTGATCGTGGAGATATTGTCAGAAATTATATTTCGCTAACTAGTTTATGTCTCTCAAATATGTTTGTCTATACTAATTTCCATTGTAAAAGCTATATAAGCATGGTCTATGTGAAGCTTTAGTAAAGCATTGCACATTAGTAAGCCGTTCATCTAGGGTCTCCCTAGAATACCATCTTAGCTCCATATTGGGAGGGCACTGGTGGACAACACCATCTTTGTACCTACATTTATCTTGAAAATTCAGGAATTTAAGTTCTTTATCTTTCAATCAGCGTTTCTCATCTGTATCTATTACTCTTTTCTTTTTTAAACAAGTATCCGTAGAATCATCTTGATCCATATGTTGTCTCTCCGTGTAATCAATGCAAGCATCATTTTTAAATGATATAATGTGGCAAGAGTATCCCAAGCATCCTCAACTATTTGACATGAGTGACTATGTGGAATGATTGCATGCTCGGTATGTTGATATATTTAGGTAGTGATGTGTGTGAACACTCTAGGACCGACACGTCACTTTTTTCCCTCTTTAGGGAGTTCTTTTTCTCCGACTTGTATATACGCCTATTGCCCTAACGGGCTACTTATCTTTGTACATTCTAGTGGTAATACATTCAATATTGTGTGTTGTGCTCCAAGCTTCTTCTTCTTCCTTGTGCTGTTTGCGTGCTTCCACAGACATCTAACTCCAATAATTGGTATCAGAGCAGGTCGTCGCTTCATCTAGGGCGTCATCGACACCTCTCCGGTTGCAGTCTCAGAATTGCACAAATTTTGGGGAGCATACTCAGCGTGTTTCTTAGATCAAAATGGCTTTGCTTTCTGGTGCCAAAATCATGATTTGAGCTCGTTTCGGCCTTTGAACGCACTATCGCAACACTTGTGCAGGCTATTTCATCTTTTTGTGCCAAAGATATATACTTGTTTCGTTTGCCAATATAAGCGTCTCAAAGACTGCTACAGGTCTAGCCGAATTCGTCTGGGCAGTTCTGTTCAACTTTTTGAGATACAATCAATTTTCTGCATCAAGGTATTTTAGTCACCCACCATGGCTGAAATCAGTGATGTATTCCGTGTATTGGCTGTTGAGGATAAGTTGGATGGTACCAACTACCCATTGTGGGCTTATATGATGCGACATGTATTGGTTGCAAAAGGATTGTGGAACATTGTGCAGGGTGTTGAAAAATGTCCTACCACACTTGCAACTATTACAACTACAGGTACCAAAGTTGATGCAGAAGGTGTTGAAGATGATGATATTCTACATATTCCTGTTCGTGCTGCAGTTTTTGCTACACCTACTATAGAGCATACTCGTTGGGATGGTAGAGATGCTCAGGCACATGCATTGATAGCTTTGTTTGTCAAACGTGCCATTATTCCTCACATTCACTCTTGCATAATAGCTAAGGATGCTTGGGATACACTTACCACATTGTACCAAGCTAGGAATGAGGCTCGTGTTGCTTACCTCCGAAAACAGTTGGAGAGTCAGCACATGAAGGTGATTCTATGGACAATTTTCTAGCAAAGATCAAAGACTTGAAGGAACAATTGATTTCTATTGATGAGGTTATACCAGATAGCTCACTTGTGCAAACTGTTCTGAATGATCTTCCTGATTCTTATCATAGTTTTACTTCTACTTTTCGGTTGATGATGAAAGGCAATCCAAATGCCTTGTCATTTGAGGATTTAGTCTCTGTTTTGTTGCAGGAAGAGAAGTCCAGGCAGAATAGTTCCATTATGCGTGTTGTAGATCAAGCTTTCCCGGCTATTCAGAAGGGCAAAGGAAAATGGAGCTCTTCAGCTAGTAAGCAGAAATCTGCTAATTCTACACAATCGAAGAGGGAAGAAAAAGATGAAAAGAAATCAGAAAAGCAGAAATTGTTTTGCAAGTACTATAAATGAAATGATCATATCACAAAGAACTGTCCAAAACTACCTGCTAAAGAGGGAAAGAAGAAAGAGGCAGGAATGGTTATTGTAGAGACCTCTACACCAAAAACAGAGTCTGCTAATCTTGTGCAGGAAGAAGAATGGGTGTTTACTATTGTTTGCAGTTTTGACCCATCTTCTCATGAGCAGTGCATGTCTGCAGTAGACTTAGATGTTTGGTACTTTGACAGTGGGGCAACCAAACATATTACCTCGCAATGCAGTTTCTTCTCTTCACTCGAGCCTTCCCCTACAGGGAATACTGTTACATGGGCCAACAACTCCTCCTATCTTGTTATGGGAGTTGGTAAGATCATTTTGACTACTGGTGATGGTAGTTCTTTCACTTTGTCAGATGCTTTATTTGTGCCAGGGATCAAAAAGAACCTGTTATCAGTTTTTGCATTAGCCAAGATTGGCTTGGTTGTGATATTTGTTGATGACAGATGTACAGTTCATGATTTGTCAAATGGCGACGTGATTATTGCTTCTGGCATTTTATGCCATGGGCTGTATAAGCTCATAGACTATGAAAGGTCTATAAATGATTCGGCATGTGCAGTACATGATTCTCAGGCTATGTCAGATGCAAAGCTTTGGCATGCACACTTTGGTCATCTGAATTTTGCTAGTTTGCTACGCTTGTAGGAATCTGAAATGGTGTCCTCTTTGCCTAAACTTGAGGCACCTCGAAAACATGTTTGTGAAGGTTTTATTTTGGGCAAAATGCAGTGTCCCTCCTTTCCAAAAGATGGTTCAGTTCGGGCTACTTAGAAATTGCAACTTGTACAAAGTGATGTCTATGGTCCTATGCAAACGCCTTCTTTTGGAAATTATCTTTACTTCGTGACTTTCGTCGATGATTTTTCCAGGCATGCATGGGTATATCCATTGAAGGCAAAGTCCGAAGTGTTCATATGCTTCAAATAGTTTCTGGTTTTGGCTGAAAATCTGTCAGCATGTAAAATGGGCACCCTCCGTTCTAATCGAGGGGGGGAATATATGTCTTCTGATTTTATGCATTTCTGGCTGAACGTGGGATAAAACACCAGTGTACAGTGCCGCATACACCTCAACAAAATGGAGTTGATGAACGGAAGAACAGGTCACTCATGGAGATGGCGAGGTGTATGGTCAAGAGTTAGGCCTTACCACATAGTTTCTGGCTTGAGGCTGTTATGTGTGCAGCATATGTACTTAATAGGTGTCCCACTAAAGCGCTGCAATCTATCACTCCATATGAGGCTTGGCATGATCGCAAGCCATCTGTTGCTCATTTGCGTGTTTTTGGTTGTTTGGCATATGCATTAGTGCCTGAACAACATCGTAGAAAATTGGATGATAATTCAGTAAAATGTATTTTTGTTGGGTATAGTTCTGAAAGTAAAGGCTATTGTCTGTATCATCCACAAAATAAATGCATTCTGGTTAGCCGTGATGTTGTTTTGTGGAAGATGCTATTCAGCCATTGCTTTCATGTACTAAGGAGACATTTGTTAGCTCCAAAGACATGTATGATACTTTGCTGCCTCTTTTTACAGGTGGACAGTCTAGTGTTGGTCCTAATGAGGCCACTTCTCAGCCTTTGCAGGTTTCATGTGATGATGCAGATCGTTCCATTTCTGATGCAGATTTACATGATGCACTTATTGATGAGAGAGCTGACATTGAGTAGGCAACAACTATGCCAAAATGGCTAGTGTAGACCTTGTGTGACAGCAAATTAGATGCACCTTTGTCATATCGTACTCGTTCAGGCTCTGATAGTGCCTCTTTTTCATCAGATTGCTATGCTATGGCTGCATCTAGTCTCTGTGATGAGAATGAGCCTGTTTCGTTTGATGAAGCACAAAATTCAAAAAATTGGATGGCTATTATGCAATCTAAATATGATACTATAATGAAGAATGGTACTTGGTCTTTATGTGACTTGCCTCCTGTCAAGAAGGCCATTGGGACTAAGTGGGTAATAAGCTGAAGCATAGCCCTGATGGTACACTTGACAGGTATAAGGCTAGGCTTGTTGCAAAGGGTTACGCGCCGGAAAGAGGCATTGATTTTGATGACACCTTTGCACTTACTTGCCAAATGACTACAATTCGTAGCATATGTGCACTTGCAACTCATCATGGTTGGAATCTACATCAGTTGGACATAAAAACAGCATTTCTGAATGGTGACTTGCATGAAGAAGTGTATGTTTTTTAGCCTTGTGGCTTTGTGCAGAAAGGCCATGAAGTGTGCAGGTTAAAGAAGGCATTATATGGTTTAAAGCAAGCACCACGTGCTTGGTATGAGAAGATACATGCCTATCCGAATTCACATGGTTTTGAGAACAGTCCAACTGAAAGCACCTTATATGTTAAGCGTGGGAATGATGTGATTCTGATCATTGTTGTCTATGTTGACGACATGCTACTGATTGGTCCTATTGAGAAGCATATTGCTGATTTTAAGGCTGATTTGCATGCCTCATATGAGATGTCCGACTTGGGGCATTTGCATCACTATTTGGGCATTCAATTTATGCAAGTTGATGGTGGAATGGCTTTGTGTCAAACAAAATATATTGACACATTATAGCGTTTTGGCCTTGAAGACTGTAAGCCTATTACCACTCCTATGGAGACAGTTTTATGATTGAGTCTTCATGATGCTGGAGATGCATTTGATGTTGTTCTCTATCAGCAAGCCGTTGGATGCCTGATTTACTTATGCATTACTTGGCCAGATATTCAGTTTGCTGTCTCACAGATGAGCAGGTTTATGCATTGCCCAGGTGTCAAGCATTGGCAGGCAGTTAAGCACATCTTGCACTACTTGAGTGGTACTCGGCTACTTGGGTTGTTTTATCCCAAGGGGGGATCACTACCGCCAGATTTGCATGCTTTTTCTAACTCATACTGGGTTGGTTGCTATGACACTCGTGTGTCCACTAGTGGCTTTTGCTTCATGCTTGGTAGCTCATGTATATCTTTGTTGAGCAAGAAGCAGCCTACTATGGCCACTTCCAGTTGTGAGGCTGAGTATAGGGCAGCTTTCACAGCAACTGTTGAGTGTGTGTGGCTCAGATGCCTTATGGCTGATTTGGGTGTTGGTCTATCTTCTTCCACCACCATCTTCAATCCTTTTGTGGAGTGATTTCCACATAGCTTGGCACTTCCTTATACATGAGTGCCAGCTACTTGTTCATCGCATCACTCCCAGGGGGGATTTGTTGATATATTTAGGTTGTGATGTGTGTGAACACACTAGGACCGCCGTGGCACTTTTTCCCTCTTTAGGAGGTTTTTTCCCTCGGCTTGTATATACGCCTATTGCCCTAACGGGCTACTTATCTTTGTACATTCCAGTGGTCATACATTTAGTATTGTGTGTTGTGCTCCAATCTTCTTCTTCTTCCTTGTGTTGTTTGCGTGCTTCCGCAGACGTCTAACTGCAACACTGTAGACAAAGCAATCAATGCATGTGTATCTACATATCTTTTATCATATTCAAGTTGCTTTGTAGTGCATTGGGGTGCTAGTAGTATAATTGACATAGTCTAAACAAGAATTTCTTCAAAAATAGAATTGATAGCATCCTTAAAACCATTTGCATTAGAAACATTTTGTTGAGGTCTCAAGCTTAAAACATGATGCTCTAAAGTGTTTTTCAATTTCTTTTTTCTTATATCGCTAGCATATATCTATTGAGTATACTCAATATTCTACCCTCAAGTAACCACAAATGATCCATGGTGCTCTAAGTTGCAAGGCCCCATTATGAGGAGATGCCATTTTGAGAGATTAGGCATTTTGGGAACCCTAATTTCTAATTTAAATGAGCTCCATGTGTGACCATTGATGGTAATAGATGATTTTTTTGAGTCGTACCATGAGGTTAGGTAGGGCATAAGCTTCCATGCCATTAGGTTGTCATTCAAGGTTAAAATAAAGGCCTTGCAGCAGCGTGCGGTTTCCCCATAAAACATTTATAGGGGGAGTGCAAACGGGTGCCCATCCCCCCCTTACAAGGGTCAGACCATAGGACTTTTGATCGTGGAGATACTGTCAGAAATTATATTTCGTTGACTAGTTTATCTCTCTTAACTATGTTTGTCTATACTGATTTCCAAGGTTAAATCTATATAAGCATGGTCTATTTGAAGCTTTACTAAAGCATTGCACATTAGTAAGCCCTTCATCTAGGGTCTCCCTAGAATACCATCTAAGCTCCATATTGGCATGGCACTCGTGGACAACACCATATTTGTACCTACATTTATCTTGGAAATTCGAGAATTTGAGTTCTTTATCTCTCGATCAGTGTTTCTCATCTCTATCTATTACTCTTTTCTTACATGATATCATACCTTAGAAGGCTCTCAATGGTGTAGAAGAAGAAATGCAAAATTTTCAATGACAATAGAAGATTTCAAGCAATGCATCATCATATATGACAATGAACATAGCAAGCCAATATGTCTTGATCGTTGTGCTTATACACACTACCTTCCAATATGTGATATTTTTGGGATCTAACCACTTCTTTACCTTTGGCTTTCAGTATAGGATGCTTAGGTACAAAAGCTAGAATAGGCACAATAGTCATGACCCAATTAGGTACAACCTCTAGCTTGAATAAGTAAGCATCAGGTAGTTCATCTAACACTTCTTGCAAGGACTCTCCTCAAGTGAGTCTGGAAAGATGATCTGCCCTAAGGTGAGAGTTACCTTTCCTAACCACAACTTCAAAGTCATATTCCAGTAGTAAGAGGAACCATCTTAGTAACTTGCCCGTATTGCAAGGTTTATTCACCAGATAGAGTAAAGCCTAATGGTCTGTAAAATATTTAAACTTATTTGAAAGTAGATAATCTCTAAAATTTTTGACTACATAGACCATGCTTAATTCCTCTCTTTTTGTGGTGGTATAACTTTGCTCTACTGCATTTAACTGATTACTTGCATAAGCTATCGAAGAATCAATGTTACCTTCAAATGTGGATTCTTCTAGCACACATCCGATAGCATATGGGAAGCATCTATGTGAACATGAAATGGCTTATTCCAATATGGTGTAGTCAAGATGGTTTTTGAACATGATCATCACTTGAGCTCATTAAAAGAATTTTTGCACTCATCCGTCCACTCAAAAATTATTGCATACATGTGGATAAAACATCGGTAATAACCACAATGCCCCATGAAAACTTGTACTTCCTTGATATTTTTTGGTGTGGGTAACTCAACAATGGCTCTAACTTTGTCGTCATCCATTTCTATACCATTCTTTGACACACTGTGTCCTAAAATCTTACCTTGTTTGACCATAAAAACACACTTTTCTGGGTTCGAGAAGACTTGATATTCTCTAAATTTATCAAAGATTTATTTAAGCTCAAGAATTTGTGTTTGCCTAATGTTTGAATGAGCACATAATTCATCAACATAGACCTCTAGATTCTTTCACAAGAAATCATTGAACATGTGACACATCTGATGGAGAGTGTTAATCTCCAAAAGAACAAGTTAACCTTGAAACTAGACCACCTCTATATCAAGATTAACCTTAGACTCCACCAAACTTAGAGATCATTCACCAAGTTATCAGAAATATTGAAAGTTCTGAAAAATTCAACTTCTCTGAAAAGTCTGCTGCAGATTAGTCACTCATTGACTAATCAATCCTGTAAAGTTTTTGATAAAACTTTGCACAACACTTCTCCTTAAGGTTGTGCAACTCTGCCAAGTTAAATCTCTCAAAAAGATTAAGTACACACTGAGAAATGTGTGAAACACTTTACCTATGTCTGAAAGTACTTCTCTGCAATGGCGACTTTGACACCTGTAACTTCTTAGCACTGGTTCTCTCAACTCTGAACCCGTTTGATCAAGATCTTCTAGCCATAGATGGCTTACCTTCCAACTTAGATTTTGAGCCCTCACTTGTGTAAAACTTTACACTGTAGACTGAGCAATGATCATTTCATTGAAGATGAAATGTGCGCCAGATTTCTCGACTCTTAGAACATTCTTACATATGAATGTTCCTAATCAAAATTCTCACAGCCTGATTACAATTAACCTCTCAAATTCTAGCCATAGATAGATTAGCTATGGACTTAGATACGTGCAAAAGGATTTCTCAAAAGATTGAACACAGAAGGAGCAGACAGCAAAATATCGGGCGCAAAAATTCTCGATTTCTCAGAAAATTTACATCTAAGTGAGAATGGACAATTCACTCACTCTTCATGTGTCTAATGACACTAATTTCTCTCTCCCTATTCTCAAATTTTCTTCTGCTCTACTTGCCCGACATTTTCCAACATATTTATAGATGAATATATACAAGTGTATGACTTAAACAAAGGTATAAGTCAGCTAATGTACATATGTGTACATGTCTTTGGATTTTCTGAATATGTCCTTCCTTCAACCATCTGACTTTGTTTTCTTCTTGACTCCTTGACTTCATTTCTCCATAATCCTTCAATTGATGATTGTCATGCACCAACAGCTCCCCCTCAATCATTAATTGAGGTTCTTCTCTATCTTCTTGATTCCTGCCATATCCTTGAATCTTTGTAGTTTTGGTCCATCTAAACTTTTTGTCATCATATCTGCAACTTGATCTTTTGTGGGAGTATGTATGACTTCAATCTGCTTCTCAATGACCTTCTCTCTCAGAAAATGATACTGTATTTCAATATGCTTAGTTCTAGCATGAAATACAGGATTAGCTGCCAAGTATAATGAACTCATATTGTCTCCACAAATAATAGGAGTACTCTGAATCACATCAAAAACTTTCAAAAGTGTCTTTAGCCATATTACCTCTTTTGCAGCTTCCACCATACCTTTATATTCTGCCTCTGTAGATGACAAAGCAACTGTATGTTGCTTCTTGGAACACCATGAAATCAATTTGTCTCCTACATTGCACAAATATCCATGTGTTGATCTTCTATCATCAACATTACCTGCCCAATCTGCATCACTATATATCTTGATTCTTGTATCTGAAGTAAACCCATAATACAACCCTTCTCTGAGTGTACCCTTGATGTACCTAAGTACTCTTTGTCCTGCAATCCAATGTTCCTTTCTAGGACAATGCATGAATTGTGAAAGCACACCAACTGCATATGACAAGTCAGGCCTTGTTAATGTAGCATAAATCAAGCTACCAACCAAACTTTGATAGAGTTTCATATCTCTGAACTCTTCTCCTCCAAACCTAGACAATTTATGGTTCACTTCCAAAGGTGTAGGTGCAACCCTGCAATCTTCCATTTTAAATTTGGTTAGCAAATTTTTAAGATACCTTTCTTGGGTCACATATACTCCATGTTGAGTATAAGAGATCTCCATTCCCAAGAAGAATGATAGGTTCCCCAAATCACTGATTTTGAACTCTTTCTCCATCTGCTTCTTGATCATTTGTATCCCCTTATCATCTGTTCCTGTAAGTATTATGTCATCAACATAAATACACACATAAATGAACCCATCTTCACTTGCTTTGACTAGCAAGCTACTATCTGCCTTTGATGCTTGAAATCCAAGATCATTCAAGAATTTTACAAGCCTATAATTCCAAGCCCTTGGGGCTTGCTTCAACCCATACAAAGCTCTCTTGAGCTTACACACATAATTTGGACTCACTTGATCTTTGAACCCATCTGGTTGCTCCATGTAAACTTCATCTGAAATGTAACCATTCAAGAAAGCATTTTTAACATCTAATTGAGACAACTTCCAACCTTTACAAGCAGCAATTGCAATGAGTGTCCTGATGGTTGTCATCTTTGCCACAGGACTATATGTCTCATCATAGTCCACTCCATATGTCTGTGCATATCCTTTCACAACAAGTCTAGCTTTGTACCTAGACACACTTCCATCTGCAAATCTTTTAGTTTTGTAAACCCACTTACATCCAATGATCTTCTGACTATTAGGTTTAGGAACCAAATCCCATGTTTGATTCTCTATCAATGCATCATACTCCTCTTGCATAGCATCTTCCCAATTCTTCTTCCCTTTGGCTTCTTCATATGTAGAAGGGTCTTCATCTGCTTTTACCAAATAAGCATAATCTTTAGTAGTCAAGAATGAAGTGTCATAGCTATACCTTGTAGGTTGCCATTTGTGCCTAGATGATCTCCTAACTTCTGCACTTCTTGAGGTCTCTGGTTCATCACATTCTGGATCAAACCTTGGCCTCTCTTCAACTTCAACCTGCACTTCATTACTCTCACTTTCATCAAGTAATTGAATCTTTGCTTTACCTTTCCTTTGCTCCACTACTTCTTCATCATCTGCATGTCCATTATATTTACCTGCATACCAAGTACCTTGCTCATCAAATGTAACATCCTTGGATACAATAAATTGTTTTGTGGATGGACTCCACAACCTGTATCCCATTTGCTTATCATCATAGCCAATGAAAACATATTTCTCTGCCTTAGGCTCCAACTTATGCCTCAATTGAGATGGCACATATGCATATGCCAAGCATCCAAATATTCTGCAATGATCCAAGGTAGGTTTCTTACCCCACCAAGCTTCATATGGTGTCATACCCTGCAAAGCTTTACAAGGCAATCTATTAACCAAATATGTAGTTGTATTAACAGCCTCAGCCCACAAATAATTTGGGCAATTCTTCTCTTTCATCATGGACCTTGCAAACTCAACAAGAGTCCTATTTCTTCTTTCTGCTACCCCATTTTGTTGAGGAGAGTACCTGCAAGTAACTTCTCTCTTTATACCTGCATTCCACAAATAATCATTGAACTCATTTGAAAAATACTCTCCCCCTCCATCTGACCTTAGTCTCTTCAATTTTTGACCTGTAATCCTTTCTGCATATGCATGATAGTGTTTAAATGTATTAAACACTTCTGACTTTTCCTTAATCACATAAATTGTGATCCACCTGGTAGCATCATCAACATATATGACATAATATCTTGAACCATTTATACTAAAGTCCTTTGAAGGACCCCACACATCTGTATGCACCAATTCAAGTCTTTCTGAATACATAAATCCATGCTTGGAATAGGATTGCTTATGAGCCTTACCTAATTGACATGCCTCACATCTGTATGTCATGTGTTGACCTGCAATGTTAGGCATTCCAAGTACTGAATCATTGTTAATCATTTCTTTGATACCTCTTTCATTAAAGTGTCCAAGTCTTTTGTGCCAAAGATCCAATTCTGACACCTTCTGCTCTCCATATGTGAACATAGCATGTCCAACATTTCCTTGTACCTTCAATGTGAAAAGCCTTCCTTCTTTCTTTCCTGCAATAACTTGTTTATACCCTTGACTAGGGTCTTCCACATAAACTCCATCATTGGTAAACCTTACCTCATAACCTTTTTCCACAATTTGACCTACACTGATCAAATTCTTTGGAATTGTGGGAGCATAGAGTACCTTACTCAGGAGAGTGCTCCCATCCTTAGCTTTGACTGAACCAATTGACTTTACCTTATGCTTTGTATTATCACCTGTCTGAACTGTATGATTAATTGCATTATGATCTAGGTCAGTCATCAAAGCAATATTTCCACTGAAATGATTACTACATCCTGAATCAATATAAAACACTCTCATGTCCTCATGTGAAGTTTCACATGTATTCATAATGAGAGTCGAATCCTCCTTTTGGTCTGATGCATAGTTGTAGTAGGTGTTATTATAGGATTGATTTTGGAAGCTTCTTCCTCCACCTCTTCCAAAAGAATTCCTACCACCTCTACCTCTGAAATTTCCTCTCTGAAATCTACCACCTCTTGCTCTTTGATTAAAGTTCTGATAATTACCATTGTTTTGATTATTATGCCAACAATCATGAGATAGATGATTGGTCTTACCACATATCCAACAAGCTCTTACATTCTCTTTGTTGTTTCTGCCTCTTCCTCTACTTCTGCCATTTCCTCTTCCTCTCATGAAGTTTGCTTGATTTGAAGTACCTTCTTCTTCACCTGATTGTTGCTTTCCTTTGTTGGCTTTCTTCTTGTCTTTAGAATACATTGCATGACCTGCACTCTTATCAACATCTCCTTTGATATCATTCTCAAAAGTTAGCATATGACCTAACAATTGATTCAAATCAGGAGTAAAGTGATCTAATGAAAGTTCTGTAGATAAAATAAAAGGCTTCCATTTCTCATCTCCTCTTAGTCCTGTGAGTATTTGTCTTACCAATTTGTCTTCTTCAATATCTTCATCCACTGCACCTAAAGAATCTGCAATGTCCTTCATCTTTGTCACATAATCAGAGATTGATTGTGAGGCCTTCTTCTTGAAGGTAGTAAACTCTGCCCATAGTGAAGCCTTCCTTGATTTGGTTGTATTTTGGAAATGCTCTTCCAAAGCATTCCAAATGTCACAAGCACTTTCAAGTCCTCTAATATGAGGAAGCAAATAGTCATTGACTGCCATGTAGATGATGCTTCTTGCTTGAGCATCCTTCTTCATCCAATTCTTCAAATCTGCAAGCTCCTCCCTAGTTGGAACACTAGGATCTCTGAATTCTGGCTTTTCTTCATCTCCTGTGATGTATCCTATCAGATCTTTGCTCATAAGGTGAGCTTCCATCCTCATAGACCATGCAGGATAGTTCTCTCTATCCAACTTTTCAATTTGGAGACTATCTCCCATCTTTGATTCACCTGTAGTCTCAAAACTTTAACCTTTACAGATAATGAATGTACCTTTACTTCGAATGTTGCTCCTTCTAATCCTTTTGATGCTCTTTGTATGTCTTCCTTTGATCTTTCTTCAACCTTTACCCTTCTGCACCTTCAAAATGTAAAGTTTTGTATTTCTGCAATAGTCGGAGTCTTCTTCACTTCAATTTTGACACAACCTGCTCTGATACCACTGATGGAGAGTGTTAATCTCCAAAAGAACAAGTTAACCTTGAAACTAGACCACCTCTATATCAAGATTAACCTTAGACTCCACCAAACTTAGAGATCATTCACCAAGTTATCAGAAATATTGAAAGTTCTGAAAAATTTAACTTCTCTGAAAAGTCTGCTGCAGATTAGTCACTCATTGACTAATCAATCCTGTAAAGTTTTTGATAAAACTTTGCACAACACTTCTCCTTAAGGTTGCGCAACTCTGCCAAGTTAAATCTCTCAAAAAGATTAAGTACACACTGAGAAATGTGTGAAACACTTTACCTATGTCTGAAAGTACTTCTCTGCAATGGCGACTTTGACACCTGTAACTTCTTAGCACTGGTTCTCTCAACTCTGAACCCGTTTGATCAAGATCTTCTAGCCATAGATGGCTTACCTTCCAACTTAGATTTTGAGCCCTCACTTGTGTAAAACTTTACACTGTAGACTGAGCAATGATCATTTCATTGAAGATGAAATGTGCGCCAGATTTCTCGACTCTTAGAACATTCTTACATATGAATGTTCCTAATCAAAATTCTCACAGCCTGATTACAATTAACCTCTCAAATTCTAGCCATAGATAGATTAGCTATGGACTTAGATACGTGCAAAAGGATTTCTCAAAAGATTGAACACAGAAGGAGCAGACAGCAAAATATCGGGCGCAAAAATTCTTGATTTCTCAGAAAATTTACATCTAAGTGAGAATGGACAATTCACTCACTCTTCATGTGTCTAATGACACTAATTTCTCTCTCCCTATTCTCAAATTTTCTTCTGCTCTACTTGCCCGACATTTTCCAACATATTTATAGATGAATATATACAAGTGTATGACTTAAACAAAGGTATAAGTCAGCTAATGTACATATGTGTACATGTCTTTGGATTTTCTGAATATGTCCTTCCTTCAACCATCTGACTTTGTTTTCTTCTTGACTCCTTGACTTCATTTCTCCATAATCCTTCAATTGATGATTGTCATGCACCAACAACATCAACCTTGAAATGTAGCAGCAACATTGGTGAGCCCAAAGGGCATAACATGAAATGCAAAAATACCCCATTCTATGGAAAAAGCCATCTTGTGTTGGTCCTTTCAAGAAATAGCTACTTGATTGTAGCCAGAAAGTCCATCAAGGAAGCTATAAAATTCCTTGCTTGCTACACGTTCCAACAAATGTTCAGTGATAGGAAGCAGATAGCTATCTCTGATAGTAGCTCCATTACTATTCTTCAAGTTAATGTGCACACGTAGTTTTCCATTCTTTTTGGGCACTACTACAATGGGGGATACCCATTCGATATGCTCAATCTCATAAGGGAATCTAACTTCTATCTGTAATAAAGTAAGTCTATGATCCAAGGGTCTGGCCGGTTCAGACAGATCTGAATTCGGACACCGTTTGGTCATCAGTGTGTATGACCAAAGATCTCGAGTTTAGACTTACTAGGAGGTCTTGTGCTCTTGTGAACAAGTGAACCACTTAGCTTAGTGGTTAAGTCTCAAGGATGTGAAGGACGAGGTCTTGGGTTCAATCCCCATGGGATACATGGGGAGAGTATTTTGCCCAAAGAGCTCTAGAACCTTCTAGAAGCATCCATTGGACACTTGGCGCACATGCAGTTACATGGCTGACACTTGGATGATTAGCATTCACCTGCCCAAGAAGGTAGTCCCCTTGAGAGAGCTATATATAGAGGCATTTGGATGGGAGGAGAGTCATTCATTCATGAGTAGTTACTGTCGCTACGCTGTTGCATCTGTCGCTACGCTGTTGCATTGGTATCAGAGCCATCTCCATAGCTTTTCTCTTCTTGCTCGAATTTTGGCGTGCGAATTCTCTCCTTCCCGCATCAATATGCGTGTCGCAATAGTTCCCATGCTTTAGCTTAGATCAAGAGAGTATTAAAAAAAAAAGTAATTCATCTTTGTGTGATAAGGGGGAATCGAACTCGCGCCCCTCTGTTGAGAGGGCGCTGCCTTAACCACAAGACAGAAGCGCCGTTCGTGATTTTGATTGACGAGGAGGACTAGTTAGATCAACTGTTCGCTGAAGAAGACTCCATCGAAGAAGATTCAAAAAGCTTTGTGTGCTGCCGGCGGGAATCGATCCCTCGCCCCCCCAATAGGACTGCGATCGCTTATCCAAGGTGCCCACAGCGGTGATACGTCCAACAAGCTGCAGATTATCCTCTTCTGCTAAACATCGGCGCTGTAATCTCTTCATCAAACTCTAGCCAAGACCAAAAGGAGGTTTCGCGCGCTGCTGCCGACCGGGATTCGAACCCAGGTGGATCAGCGAACGTCTTAATAGGCTTTGGACTAGACCAAGTCGTCCGCCCCGTTTTCTCTGTTTCATGTGCAGAAGACTCTGTCAAACAGTAACCGCTGCCGAATCTTCTCCGACTGTTCCAACCCGGAACCCGAGATACATCTAGTCTTGGGAGGACTCTTTCTCTAACCAAAGAAAGCCAAAAACAAAGCAAAGTTTGAAGAAAGCGGAAGCCGTGGAGTGAAGATCTGGAGGCCTATCTTCGTCATAATTCTAGCACTCTCGGCTAGAATCAAGTCGACCTCAACGGACCAAATCATCAGGGACTATTTCTTGTGATATTCTTGCATAGCTCTTTTGATTTTGTTGCACACACTTCTTGCGTTAGGAATACTTAGTAAGTTTAATAACGCTTTGTGTGCGATGGAGGGGACTTCTAGCCACGTTTCGTTTACAAGTACTACTAGTGCGTCCATGTATGTTTCCATTCCTATGTTAGTAACATCCTCATTCATGACTAGACCACCAATAGTTGCACGTGCATTGCATTCATCTGCACCTATGGTTTCAAATACTAGTCATGCGTCTGATGCATCTAAAATAGAATCAGCGATTGTAGCATTAGACGTTGAGGATTCTGCGAGAAAAGGGGAAACAAACACTACTTTAAATGAGAGGAAAGATATGGAAAGTAGGATGTTGCTAGTTGAGCAAAAGCTTGGACAGTTGTCCAGCATTCCGGATGAGGTTGCAGTACTCCGTCAATCTGTTGATGGAATCCAGGATCACCTTAAGGCCATTCTGAACTTACTTCAGACGCCTAAGGATATCAGTAAGACTATTTTAGGTAGTCACTCAGATACGATCGCAACTTCACCGATGTCTATTAGGATGGAAAAGGATAAGGAATTATCCTCTCCCCAAATAGACATGTTTCCTTTAGCGGGAAGTATGAGCCGTTTGAGTCTAGCGTCTTCTACTCCCTTGTGCGTTGCTTCGGTAGGTATGTTAGAAACTCATAACCGCCCTGTGGATCTTTCCTTGGGAAAGGAGATCCGTCCTCCTTATTTCTCTGGAGAGGATAAGGATAGGAATAAGGACGCGGTTTTGACTTTCTTAGAGAAATGGAAAGATGTCCATGAACTCAAACATACCCCCGATCACGTGAGGGTAGTAGAAGCAAGTTTGTCGCTAGGACCGAAAGCTTATACATGGTGGATGAGTCTCTCTGAGACTCACAAGAAACCCACCACTTGGAATGAATTTTCCCATCTTTTCAAGAAAGAGTTTCTCCCCGAGAATGAGGAGGAACGCAATTGGGAAGCTTGGGATAAAATTCAGCAGAAGGGTAGACCGCTATTGGTGTATATTTCAGAATACAGAGATGTAATTCTGAAGTTAAAGAATTTAGATGACTTCCATCGACTTCGCGGTTTTGTCAGAGGACTTAACCAGCGAATTCGTAATGAAGTTAAGAGGCATGCGCCTAAATCCCTTGAAGAGGCGATTAAGGTCGCACAAATTTATGAGGACAATTCACGCTTGGATGTCACGCAGGAAAGCAGTTATTCCCAGAAGAATAACTTTAAGCGTAAGGGTAAAGGGACTAGATCTAGTGAAAGGGTGTCTAAGAAACCTCGTGTTTTTAGACACATCCTTTCTCCAGAAGATCATGATAAAGCGCAAAAAGAAAACTTGTGCTTTAAATGTCTTAAGCCTGGACATCGAAGCCGTGCCTGTCCAGTCGGAAGAGAAAGTAAGGGAAAGGGTAAGCAGCAAATCCATCTGATTCAATCTTTGAACTTGGATGCAAATTCAAGTGCAAAGAAGGTTCAGATTATGCACTGCGACAGTACCCATTCATGTCAAATCTCCAAAAACATGTGGCAACCTCAAGAGTTTGGTCCACATGATTTGGTCAAGTTGCATGGATCAGTAAAAGGTCACACCATCCGGATAATGGTGGATGACTCTGCTACGCATAATTTTATCAATTATGCGTTAGTAAAAAAACTGGCTCTTCCTCAGGAACCATCGCCTCATAAATACATTGTCTCCATGATGCACGGTCAAGACACCCGTGTTTGGGACACAATGATTTGTAATTTGGAACTAGAAATCCAAGGATTTAAAGACACCTTGGACTTCCAAATAATGAATATGGATCGGGTAGATCTCGTTTTAGGGAGAGAGTGGCTATGGAGTCTAGGTCCTTCATTGACCAGGTGTTATTTTACAAATACTTTGGAATTCCAGCGTGACGGAATTGTGTACAAGATCAAGGGTGAGCATGATGTTCCAAGTATCCCTTTGATATCATACACTGAACTACAGAAACTTGTAAATAATGAAGCCAGGACCCAAGCTTTTCTTGTCCTTGGCACAGATGTAACAGATTCTGATAATATAAATCAAGTTTCTTATGTCTCGTCCTTTATTCCTCGAGAAGTTTATGTTAAATTTAACAATTTAATGAAGGAATTTAAAGATGTGTTCCCTAAGGAACTCCCCTACGGCTTGCCACCCTCTCGTGGAAACATCGATCACAGCATAGATCTGTTTCCGGGTACCAAGCCAAAATCTCAAAACCCATACCGCCTCCCCTATGTCCAAAATCAAGAGGTGGAAAATCAAATCCAAGAGTATTTGGATAAAGGATTTATCCGCCCAAGCCAGTCTCCATGGGCAGCACCCATCCTTCTAGTGAAAAAGAAAGATGGAACTATGAGACTGTGTGTAGATTATAGGGCGTTAAACAATCTTACGATAAAGAACAAGTATCCCATGCCACTAGTCGAAGATCTTTTCGATAGTTTAAAGGGGGCTACAGTCTTTTCTAAGATTGATTTACGCCAAGGTTATCATCAGATCAGGATCAAAGTTGATGATATTCCTAAAACAGCCTTTCGAACAAAGTTTGGCCACTACGAGTTTTTAGTGATGCCGTTCGGGTTGACAAACGCACCCGCAACATTTATGACTTTGATGAATCAAGTGCTTAAGCCGTATTTGGGAAAATTTGTTGTAGATTTTCTTGATGATATTCTGATCTACAGTAAAGATCATGAAAGTCACTTAGAGCACTTGAAAAAAGTTTTTCAACTTCTTCGCGATAATAAACTTTACGGTAAAGAGTCAAAATGTGAATTCTTTACCCCAGAAGTAAAGTATTTAGGTCATATTATTTCCGCGGAAGGAATCAAAGTTGACCCTGAAAAGGTCCAAGTGATTCTTGAATGGCCTGAGCCCAAGACGGTTCGAGAACTACAAAGTTTTCTCGGATTGGCCGGATATTATCGGAAGTTTGTGGCTGGATATGCCAAGATTGCAGTACCTTTGACGGATCAACTCAAAGGGAAGCATCAAAAGTTAAATTGGAAAGAAGAGCAAGCAAAGAGTTTTCAAGAACTTAAACTTGCTTTAGCATCGGCCCTGGTTCTACAGATCATAGATCCGAACAAGCCTTTCCAATTAGAGACAGATGCAAGTTCATCTGCAGTAGGAGCAGTACTAAGCCAAGATGGTCGACCAATAGCTTTCGAGAGTAGAAAGCTAAGTCCTGCTCAGCAAAACTACTCTACCTATGAGCGAGAGATGTTCGCTATTATAAATGCTCTAAAGAAATGGCGCCATTATCTATATGGATCAAAGCTGACCATAGTTTTTGATCAAGAGAGCATAAAGTGGTTTGCAAACCAACCTGATCTTAGAGGTAGAAAAGCAAGATGGGCCGAACAGTTACAAGAGTTCGATTATGAGCTCAGGTACAGAAAAGGAAAGTTCAATGCAGTGGCAGACGCCCTAAGTCGGATGCCTATGTTGAACAATCTAAGTTTTGTACAAATTCAAAGTGAATTTATTTCAACTTTGAAAGGAAGCTGCAAAGAGGATCCAAGCTTCAGTCAAGCATGGAAAGCAGCTGAACAAGATAAACAAACTGAAGCAAGTACTTCTGAGAGAAAGTTTAAACACTATTCTCTCCAAGATGAATATTTGCTTTATAAAGGTAAGGTTTGTGTCCCAAGTAGAATGGACATACGAAATCAAGTACTTTACGAATGCCATGATGCTCCAAGTGCAGGACATCCTGGTATTAACCGAACCTATGAGTTAGTGAAAAGACATTTTTATTGGCCTAGTTTGCATCGAGATGTGCAAAACTATGTGTCTAAGTGCCATAAATGTCAAGTCAATAAGTTTGAACGACTTAAAGTTGGAGGATTGCTGCATCCTTTGGAAATTCCCAAAGGAAAGTGGGAAAGTATTTCCATGGATTTCATTTCTGGATTACCCCGCACTCAGAAGGGCTTTGATTCAGTCTGGGTTGTAGTTGATCGATTGACTAAACTTGCTCAGTTTATACCAGTCAAGACTACTTATAAGACTCCAGAACTTGCAAAAATATTTGTAAATCAACTTTATAGACTCTATGGTCTTCCAGTAGACATAGTTTCTGATAGAGATGCTCGATTTACAAGTCATTTTTGGCGAGCAGTCTTTAGTAGACTTGAAACTAAACTAAGTTTAAGTACAGCTGAACATCCCCAGACGGATGGACAGACAGAGAAAGTCAATCAGATTTTGGAAGACATACTTAGAGCTTATGTTACTTCCAAACAGACTGATTGGGAAGATTATCTTCCTTTAGCTGAATTTGCCTATAATAGTGCCAAGAATACATCAACTGAATTTAGCCCATTCATGTTAATGTATGGTTTCCAGCCTAGGTCTCCTTATGCAGTGGGACTTCATAATGAACGAGTTCAAGCAGCTCAAGAGTTTCTTCAAGACATGAACTTTAAGCTCAAGTTAGCTAAAGAAAACTTAAAGAAAGCTCAAGATCGTGCAAAAGCTTATGCCGATCCAAAGCGAAGAGATGTTACTTTTCAGGTTGGCGATCAAGTTTATCTTCGTATTCCTGAAAGATCGGAAAAGTTCAAGACTGGTCAATGCGCCAAGTTGTCGCCTAGATATTGCGGTCCTTTTCCAATCACCAAGAAAGTTGGTTTGTGGGCTTATGAATTACAACTTCCAGATGATAGTTGGATTCATCCAGTGTTCCATGTTAGCCGACTTAGGAAGAGTCTAACAGATTCAGATAATCTAGTTGGACATCAGGTCATACTTCCTATTCCAGTAAATGAAACAGTTCCTCATGAACCTGAAAGGATACTTCGCACCCGAGATAAACGTACAAGAAGCCACTTGTATGAAGAGTGCTTAGTAAAATGGAAGGATGGAACTGAAGAAAACTCAACATGGGAAAAAGTTTCCACAATCCAACGACGTTTTCCAGCTTTCAAGTTTTAAGTTGGTCCCAAATAAAGAAGGTTTTCTACTTTCAAGTTTTTAGTAGATAAACCGATCATGTTCTTCAAGATCTAGAATATGATAAGGTTTTTTACTTTCAAGATCTAAGTAAATAACCTGTTTGAATGAATGCATGTTCTTCAAGTTTTAGAACATGAGGCTCGGGGGTTGCCTACAGTATATATAGCTCTAATTTTCGCGGACGAAAATATTTTCCAAGGGGGGAAGAATGTAATAAAGTAAGTCTATGATCCAAGGGTCTGGCCGGTTCAGACAGATCTGAATTCGGACACCGTTTGGTCATCAGTGTGTATGACCAAAGATCTCGAGTTTAGACTTACTAGGAGGTCTTGTGCTCTTGTGAACAAGTGAACCACTTAGCTTAGTGGTTAAGTCTCAAGGATGTGAAGGACGAGGTCTTGGGTTCAATCCCCATGGGATACATGGGGAGAGTATTTTGCCCAAAGAGCTCTAGAACCTTCTAGAAGCATCCATTGGACACTTGGCGCACATGCAGTTACATGGCTGACACTTGGATGATTAGCATTCACCTGCCCAAGAAGGTAGTCCCCTTGAGAGAGCTATATATAGAGGCATTTGGATGGGAGGAGAGTCATTCATTCATGAGTAGTTACTGTCGCTACGCTGTTGCATCTGTCGCTACGCTGTTGCACTATCAAACAATCTATTTCCTCTTGGATTTTTGCCGAATAATTATCATTATAAGTGTATGGTTTCTACTTAGAGGTTTTGGCTTCTAATGACATCAGAATTCTATATGAAAAAATATCTGGTTCTACTCCTTTCAAGTTTTTGTAGCTCCATGCAAACACATCTTTGTACTCTCTTAACAATGCTATCAAATCTTTCTCTTCTTCTTTGGCCAAATCATGTCCTATATACATACATCATTCTTCACCCTCTTCTATGGTCATGTTGCAGAGCGAAGAAGAGCACAAGGTAGAGAAAAAGATGGGCCCCAAAATTTTTCCGATTTGGACATCTTATTTTTGTATCATAATCATTTTGTAATATAATTTTCGATGTAAAAACACTAGAGGAGTCCTCTAGATGCATCCCCATAGAAGATTATTAGCTTACCCATGTAAATTAGTAGGAAATTAGCCTTTTATTGAATAAAGTGCCGGTCTCTTGTGTGAAAGGACCATTTTTAGGGCACATGTATATAAGTCAATTTGTGACTCTTTGTAAAGACTCTCTTTGCCATTGTGAGAATCAAGAGCACAGAATTTCGAATTTGTGTCTTCTCCTCTCTGTATCTTCTTCTTTGTGAGTTTGTATGCATGTGTGTTGCTTGAAAAGAGTGTTAGGAAGTGTTGTCTATCCATGAAAGTGTTTGTTTGCTGTGGTTAAGGTGTGTGTGGAGTGTAGGAAGTGTTGAAGTGTAGGAAGGTCATTCCCGTGACTCAGTATTTTGCTCATAACTTGAAGCAGAAGTGTCAAAATTGAGTGAAAATACCACCACTGGATGCGTCTTCTCGAGAGCTTTGAAAGGCATATGCTATTTTCTATATTTGGAGTTTAGAGCTGAGAGAAAAGCTCAATTTACTGTTGGCTGCTGCTCCAAGTATCGTGACACCATGACTGACAGTTGAAGCTTGTTTGGATTAGTCTTTGCCTTGTTTGCACTCTTTGGGAAGCCCATTCGCATTGATCATTACTTGAATGCATGTCTTCATACACTCGTCTAGGTTTTGATACTCCTCGGATTGATAGATAAAGTGTGAATCCCCACTATATGCACTTGAGGGGGATTGAGGTATAGTCTCTTTCTCCGCAAGTCCCTAGGTTGGATCTTAGGTACACACATTTTTTGGCACCGTTGCCAGGGAATGTCGAATCAAACCGAGGCATTCGTGTGATGGTAAGTAGCTTTTTGCATTGAAGTGAGTGGAGGAGTGGTGATTTTCTCTTCTTTGGTAAGTCACATTCATCCGCACATACTACTTCTCACTCTTGAAGTGTGTGTAGTAAGTTATTAGTCTAGGGAAGTGAGTTGAGTGAGTAGAGTAGGAGGAGTAAGGGAGTAGGTTAGGAAGTTAGAGTAGCATTCATTCTTTGTCTTGTTGTTCTTTCTCAGTTAGTAAGAATTTTCAAGAGTATAAAAACAAAAAACATTGCTTTTTCAAATCACTTGTTCCCAAAACAAGTATCATGAGAGCACTCTGTCGAGTATCGTGAGTTGAGACCAAGGATTTTTGGAGCCTTGCAGAGCGAGCCAAAGGGATAAGCGAGTTGGGAAAAGGTTCCAAGGTGAGCACACTACTGAATCTTTGTGCAAAACTACTTTTGAAATCAAGTTTCAGAAAAAAACGATATGCGGTAAGTATCGTGAAGGCCATACAGGGGTATAGAAGAAGTATTTTTCTGATTCAGGCTAAGAGGGGAGGGTAGATGCACTCAAAACACAGGTGTATGCACTCAAAACAAAAAAAAACACTTGCAAAAATTGAAAAGTGTCAAGTATTGTTTTCTCCCGCGGTCGATTATCGCGATACCTAAGTATCGTGATCTCCTGTGGTTGAGTATCGCGATACCTGACCTTGTTGAGTATCGTGTATCGTGGAACTCTTTTCACGATACCTGTGAAATATCGGGTATCATTGAGAATTTCTCACGATACTTGACAGATATCGCATATCGTGTATCGTGAAATTCGGATCGCGATACTCACTGAGTATCGTCTATCGTGAGTTTCGGATCACGATACTTGCTGGATATCGTGTATCGTGGAGGCAACTTTCACGATACCTGACGAATATCGAGTACCATCTTGAATTTCCTCGCGATACTTGTGTGTTGAGTATCGTGGACATTTTCTTGTTGAATATCATGTATCGCGTATCGTAAGGAGTTCTGATCGCGATACCTGTCAAGTGTCGTGTATCGAGTTCTTCAAGTATCGAGTATCATGTTTATCATGCGATATTGGGCGACTATCGAGTATCGTGTTTTGTCCAAGTATCGTAGATCGTCTTCTGTGAAGTATCGTGTATCGTCTCTATTCAAGTGGTCGAGTATCGTGGTACCCTTCTAGTGTGTCACATATCGAGTATCATGACATACCTAGCTTGGGTCAGATATCGAGTATCGTGAACCTTTTTAGGGTCAAGTATCGTGACCTGAGGTTTCACAGTCAGTCCTTTCTCAACTAAATTTTTCTAGAATTCTGACCCTTAGTGAAGAAATCTAGAAGCTGGAGGTTGGCAAGGGCTGATCAGAGCTTTAAAGTGAATGAACCTAAGGTCTAGGAGAACCCTAGGAAGCCGAAGAAGTGTAATCTCTTGAGTGGGAAGTGTAGCTGAACCCAGTAGCCACTCACATTATTCTGAAACCTCTAGTGAGTCAGAGGAAGAAATTCCCATGGCTTCTGAGGACATGTAGAATATAGCACCAATGATTGGCATGATGTCAATTATTGAAGGAGAATATTGGACATCTTTGGAATATGTGAACACAAACCAAAATGAAATACCAATCTACCTGGACGGTCTAAACCGATCAGTGGTCAGACTAAAGAAAGCTTCAGATGCTTACATAGTGCCTAGGCCAGCAGTTAAATATGCAGGAGGAATTTATATGGACAAGAGAGACATCCAGTATGTAGTTATGGAACACCCTGAAAGTATCAACAAACACGGGGAAGAAGATAATGCTCATAACCCTAATACAGAGGGACATGAAGAACAAGTGACCACTCCTAGAGGGAGATCTACTATTGTTAGGGTTTGGAGAGGAGACCTGGTTCCCCAAGATGACTCCTTAATGGATGTGTATTTGATCAATGGAATGGAGCATCTCCTTAGAGCCCACTCTTCATTATGGGAAGTAGCCCCTAACCCAGTTACTGTCTATGAGTTACAAGATCCTGAATTTCCCACCATCATCACATATTTGGACAAAAATCATAGGAGATACTAGCCTCTAACAGAGTTAGAAAGAGCAGGGTTGAAATATCAGAACATTCTAGTATTCCCCCCTAGGGATCAAGCCACTACCTGTAACATAATCCTAGTAGGAGATGGTTGTACTACACTCTAAGAGAGAGAATTAGGAAGTAATCCTCAACCATGGCTTTTGGGGCAAGTGGTTAGCCCATCGCACTCCTAACCAGGAGGTTGTGAGTTCAAATCTATTGCATTGGTATCAGAGCCTAGGAAGTAGGCTTGGGCAAGGTGGAATGATCCAATGGCCTCTAAAAAAGGCGCTTGGGCATCCTCTATGTGAAAGGGTAGGAATTGTGGAAGGCGCGCGCGTCGGTTTCAAGGATGGACCTAACAAAGATTGAGGTGTATCTCTCAATCCGTAGGTCGGATTGAGGCATGTAATATACCGTTGGAAAGCTCTCGAAACGAATACTTTCCAATGAGCTAGCTTGGAAGTGTGAATTCCTTGAGAATCTTGGGTGGCACTTGATTGAGTGTTCAAGATACCAAGCATGGGTGAGAACAAGGTTCAAGATTGAGGTTGAGAACAAGGGCTCGAGACACGAAGGTTGCGAACAAGAAGGTTCAAGACACCAAGGTTGAGAGCAAGGGTTCAAGAGACCAAGGTTGCAAACAAGGTTTAAGAAACTGTGCGAGGTTGAGGGACATCAATTCAAGGGCACCTAGGGAGTTCAAGGGACTGATCACCGAGGCTAGAGGGATACAAGAGTAGATCATTGAGGACAATGATTGACCAAGGGGGGAAGAATGTAACATAATCCTAATAGGAGATGGTTGTACTACGCTCTAAGAGAGAGGATTAGGAAGTAATCCTCAACCATGGCTTTTGGGGCAAGTGGTTAGCCCATCGCACTCCTAACTAGGAGGTTGTGAGTTCAAATCTCTTGCACTACCTCTCAGAATCCTCAAGGAACCTTTCAAAATAATTCATATCAACAGTCAGGACAAACACAACAAACACAAATCCCGGTGAGACCCCATGTGCAGTTTGCTATGCCTGCAAATAATCTGAACTATCGGCCTCAGCCACCTGTTGACCCAAGGAATAGAATCCCTGTCCCAAGTAGACCACCTGTGGTAAGAGGACCTGGTATGCAAATAGGAAGACCAGTTTTCCCAGTGATGCCTAGACCACCTGAGGCAAGAAGAAGATTAAGACCCATCCAAGTCGCCAAATGCATGAGAAACCACTATGATGGCTCTAGTGAACCTTACAATCATATAGCTGAATTTAAGCAAGTAATCAGAGCAGAACAAGTGGAAGACTTTTTTATCCAATATGAATCTTTTGGTTTAACTTTGACAGATACAACTTTAGCTTGGTTCCAGCCATTAGATCCTAAGAATTTTCAAAACATGGAGCAAGTCTACTAAGAAATGATTGAGGAATTCACTAAATCTGGGATAAAAAACAACTCGTCATCATTGATCCATAGTTTTAAGCAAGCTCCTACAGAATCAGTGAGATTGGCTGCAAGAAGATTCAAACAATATGTGGATAGGTGTCCAGTGGAAGAGAGACCCACTCAAAACAAGATGGTGTCATTATTTTTGGAAGGATTAGTGAATGGATCATTAAGATCATTAGTATATGTGAAAAGAGTTCAAACTTTGCAAGAGTGTATGAAAGAATGCATTGATTTAGAGGACAACCTTGCGGAAGATCTGAAAATACCTCAAGAGAGTATCAAAAGTGAAGATTCAGCCAGCAGCACATCAAACCCTAAGAACAATGTAGAGGAAATATCCGACTTAGTAGCAAATAAGTTGAACGTTCAAGGACAGAGGAGCTACCCAACAACCCACTGAGAGTGCCTATGCTTAGAAGATGTATGCATTGTGGAGGTGATCATCCTTCTCATTTGTGCACTAGGGGAGTAGTCTCACCACCTGCTTATGCTTACAATAGACCACCTATTCCGGGGCCTCTACAATATTGCAGCATAGAACAAAAATACATAAATCACAATGCAGAAAATTTTCCCTACAATAGACAGTCAAGACCGGTACTCATGAGACCTTATGGATACCCACAGAGAGATCAAGGAGGAGAAGCCTTTAGATATCCTACATATCAGCTGCAAGCACCAGCACCACGACCCTATGCTTATCAAAGTTACACTCAACCACAACCAGTGTTAGGACAACAACCGCCCCATCCTCAAAATGTAGTCTCAGTGAAAGTAGCTAGACAGGAAGAGAACCTTGAGAGAGCAATAGTTCCAGCCACGCCTTTGACTAGTAGCGAACCATATGATTCATCCTATGACCATAATCAAGGAGATTATTCCGCATATGAGAGCTCTATAATAGAGTATGGACAAATGTAGGAACCATATACCTATGGCATGGAAGTACCAGATAGTTCCTACGGATATGAGCAGGATTATGTGTCATTAATGTACACAACTCCCAGAGCACCCATACCCCCCCGACCTATGAATAGACCGCCTGTACCTAGAGGACCATGTTACAGATGCGGAGGTGACCATTAATATCAGAGAATGTACATTACCAAACCCATCACCACCACAACGAGTTTGGGAAGGATATTGTAGTGATTGTGGTAAAGAACACCTTTTCAGAGATTGCCCCAAGAACCCCAACAAAGTTAACTCTAACGTGCAGATTAACGTGATAGAAGTGATAGAGTCATCAGAGAGTGATAAGGAGTACACTGTGCCATTGAAAGCAATAACTAGAGCCAAAGCTAGAGAGACCCCAGACAAAACCAAAGAAAATAATCAAGGTGACAGAGAAATAAACATACCTACACCTCAAATAGTTGAAGACTCGAGAGAGCCTGAGAAAAGTGTTGCAAGTAAACGAACACAGAGATGGAAGAACCGTAGAGATAGGATAAAGGAAAAGAAACTACAACAAAAGAAGGAAAATGAAAAGAGCGAACAAAATCCAAAAGAAAAACAGAAATTTGAAGAAGAAATTCGGAAAGGAAAGTCAAAAAAAGAAGAGGTAGGATCAGTTTTAGCAGATCCCATGCCTGAAGAATTAGCCATGTGGATTCAGGCGTACAAAGCACGAATAAGAGAAGGACCTACCATCGAACAACATGAAAGAGAATATCCTCGAGGAGACTTAGAGAAGGAAAGGTTGGAGATATGCAGAAAATTAATTGAAGTAGCTCAACAAACCTTAGAAAAACCTGCTCTTCAACTGCCCAAGTCACGAATTCTCGAAAGAGAATTCCAAGAGTGTGTTATCCCTAATGACCCCGACAAAACCAAAAGAGGTGAGACACATAATGAAAATTACTGTGAAGATAAAAGGGAAGGATCCATTGTTCCCGAAGTAGACGGAGAATGACCTAAAGACTTGTGGGCAAGAGTCCAAGAAGACCGATGGAAGAAAGTGGAAGGAATAGAACCACCCTTTGAGGAGCTGGAAGCAGAAGGTGAAATTGAAGACCCCATACCTGAACTGAATTCAGAAGAATTAATACCAATTGATCCAAGTGACAAAGAAAATGACAATGTAAAGGTTTTGCCAAATTACATAGGGGAATACGAACATAATTCTGAATTATACCACATTCCCTCAATAAGAAAAAAAGAACAGAATCCATCAGTCCAAACATCGGACACCATACAACACCTTAAAAGAGTAAAAATCCCTTGCACTCTGACATTGGAAGAACTTTTGAAGGCCAAACCACATTTGAAGGAGAAATTAACCAGTCAATTGGAGACCAAGACGAAGGAAAAGGAGATTCCTGATGAAGTAAACACAGTAAAAATCCCAGTCGATAAGGTTGGAGATTTTAGTGAGGGAGATGAAGGAAACACGTGTCTTCCAATTGCCTATAGGGGTTACACCACTAAAGCTATCTTAGATTCTGGAGCTGGAGTAGGAATCGCAACTAAAGAAATCTGGGAGAAATGGGAAAAACCTGCCTTAAGACCAACACGCATGAAGATACAAATGGCAGATGGACACACTGAACGACCCTTGGGATTATTGGATCGAGTAATGTTTACCACTTGCGGAGTTGAATTCGAGCACACCTTAGCGATATGTCAATTTGAAAGGGCTAGCAATTATGAAATGATACTTGGAAGACCTTTTATGAGACAGCTAAAGGTAGTGCAGGATTGGGGAAAAGACGCGGTATACCTACAACATGAAGGAACCACCACAAGAATAAATCTCCACACATATACATATCAAGATGTTCCCCCCTTACAATGGAATCAGATTCATAAGGAGGAAGATAATCAGTCGATTCATAGTATAGGTTCAAGTGATCAATCGTGGATGAACGAAGACACTCATCTATGGATATGCCAAACTGTGAAAAAGGAAGAGGATAGGAGGAAAGGATGGAAGCACAGGCAGGGAATCGCTAGATCGGTACAAGATCCAGCCTATATGCCTCAAATATTCCTAGATGAAGAATTCGAACCTCATGGTTGGATGGAGATTCTAGCCACTCTCGATGTGTGTGTAAACGAAGAAGTAATAACCATGAATGAATGTATTGATGAGGAAGGCTAAGACGTTAGTCTATATGTGGTAGTTCTTCAAGAGGCCGAAGAAGGGGAAAGAGGATTACGAGAGCATTGAAATGGAACTTGAACATATGGAAACGGAAAATGAAACTCAAGAAGTAAGTGTCATAGCTAATGAAATAAATCAAGAAATGACATAGGAAGAAGAGTTTGGAATAGATAAAGCAAAAGATGATGAAGACAAAAAGCCTCAAGATCAATTTGAAGTGACTGCCCACTTCAAAAAGTATGAAGTAGAAGACAGGAAAATCGCTATTCAAATGCCAAAACGAGAAGCACAGCCAGGAATAGCATATGACAATAAAGAGCAGACCAAGAAAATATTAGTAACTTTGGAGGAAGGAGAAGAAAGATGTACTTTTATAGGCCAAGATGTCTCAATGGAGGAAGAACAAGAGCTGATACGACTCATTCGAGAATATAGAGATGTCTTTGCTTGGACATATAAGGATTTGAAGGGAGTAGATCCTTCTATATGTGCACATAGAATCCCTATGACATCTGAAGCTAAACCTTCCAAACAAAGACCTTACACATATAATGATGTTTACTCAGCAAAGATCAAAGAAGAAATAGATAAGTTGTTAGATGTTGGGTTCATTTATGAGATCGAACACACGGAATGGGTGTCACCTTTGGTGGTTGTACCGAAAAAGAATGGTAAGTTAAGAGTATGCATTAACCTGAAAAAGGTAAATGCTACCACCATAAGAGACTGGTGTTTTATCCCACGTTCAGCCAGAAATGCATTAAAATCAGAAGACATATATTCCCCCCCTCGATCAGAACGGAGGGTGCCCATTTTACATGCTGACAGATTTTCAGTCAAAACCAAAAACTGTTTAAAGCACATGAACACATCGGACTTTACTTTGAGTGGATATACCCATGCATGCCTGGAAAAATCATCAATGAAAGTCACGAAGTAAAGGTAATTTCCAAAAGAGGGTGTCTGCATAGGACCACAGACATCACTATGTACAAGCTGCAATTTCTGTGTAGCCCGAACTGAACCATCTTTTGGAAAGGAGTAACGCTGCATTTTTCCCAAAATACAGCCTTCACAAACATGTTTTCCAGGTGCCTCAAGTTTGGGCAAAGAGGACACCATTTCAGATTTCTGCAGGCGTAGCAAACTAGCAAAATTCAGATGACCAAAGCGTGCATGCCAAAGCTTTGCATCTGACATAGCCTGAGAATCATGAACTGCACATGCCAAATCATTCACAGATCTTTCATAGTCTATGAGCTTATACAGCCCACGACATAAAATGCCAGAAGCAATAATAACATCGCCATTTGACAGATCATGAACTGTACATCTGTCATTAACAAATTTCACAACCAAGCCAATCTTGGCTAATGTAGAAACTGATAACAGATTCTTCTTGATCTGTGGCACAAATAAAGCATCTGACATGGTGAAAGAACTACCATCATCAGTAGTCAGAATGATCTTACCAACTCCCATAACAGGATAAGAGGAGTTGTTGGCGCATGTGACAGTATTCCCTGTAGGGGCAGGCTCGAGTGAAGAGAAGAAACTGCGCTGCGAGGTAATATGTTTGGTCGCCCAACTATCAAAGTACCAAACATCTGAGTCCACTGCAGACATGCACTGCTCATGAGAAGATGGGTCAAAACTGCAAACAGTAGTAAATGCCCATTCTTCTTCCTGCACAAGATTAGCAGACTCCATTTTTGGTGTAGAGGCTTCTGCAACAACCATTCCAGCCTCCTTTTTCTTTGCCTCTTTTGCAGCGAGTTTTGGACAGTTCTTTATGATATGATCGTTCCCTTTACAGTACTTGCAAAACAATTTCTGCTTTTCTGATTTCTTCTCATCTTTATCCTGGTTCTTCGAATGTGCAGCATTTGCATATTTCTACTTACTAGTAGAAGAGCTCCATTTTCCTTTGCCCTTCTAACTAACAGGAAAGCTTGACATAATGGACCTATTCTGCCTGGAATGATCTTCCTGCAACAAAACAGAGACTAACTCCTCAAATGACAAGGCATTTGGATTGCCTTTCATCATCAACCAAAGAGTAGAAGCAAAACTCTGATATGAATCAAGAAGACCATTCAGAACGATCTGCACAAGTGAGCTATCTGGTATAACCTCATCAGCAGAAATCAACTGTTCCTTCAAGTCTTTGATCCTTGTTAGGAAACTGTCCATAGAATCACCTTCATTCATGTACTCACTCTCAAACTGTTTTGGGAGGTAAGCAACACGAGCCTCATTCCTAGCTTGGTACAATGTGGTAAGTGTATCCCAAGCATCCTTAGCTGTTCTGCAAGAGCGAATATGAGGAATAATGGAACGTTTGACAGACAAAGCTATCAATGCATGTGCCTGGGCATCTCTGCCATCCCAATGAATCTGCTCTACAGTAGGTGCAGTAGAAACAATAGCACGAACATGAATCTGCACAATATCATCTTCGATACCATCTTCATCAGCTCCAGCACCTGTATTCGCAGTACCTGTTGTTACAAGTGTAACAGGATGTCTTTCAATACCCTACACAATGTTCCACAATCCTTTTGAAACCAATACATGTCGCATCATATAAGCCCATAATGGGTAGTTGGTACCATCCAACTTATCCTCAACAGCCAACATACGGAATACATCAATGTTTTCAGCCATGGCCAGTGACTAAAATACCTTGATGCAGAAAATTGACTGTATCTCAAAAAGTTGAACGGAATTGCCAAGACAAGTTCTGCTAAACCTGTAGCAGACTTCGAGACGCTTATACTGGCGAACAGAAACAGGTATATACCTTTGGCACAAAAAGACAAAATAGCTTGCACAAGCGCTGTGATAGTGCGTTCGGAGGCCGAAAACAGAGTATGCTCACCAAAATTCGTACGATTCTGAGATTGCAAATGGAGGAGTGTCGACGGCACCCTAGATGAAACAACGACCCGCTCTGATACCAATTGTTGGAGATAGATGTCTGCGGAAGCACGCGAACAACACAAGGAAGAAGAAGAAGCTTTGAGCAGAAACACACAATACTGAATGTATTACTAGAGAATGTACAAAGATAAGTAGCCCATTAGGGCAATAGGCGTATATACAAGCCGGGGGAAAAAACCTCCTAAAGAGGGAAAAAAGTGCCCCGGCGGTCCTAGTGTGTTCACACACATCACTACCTAAATATATCAACAGCTACGTGGGTTGTTTTATCCCAAGGGGGGATCACTATCGCCCAATTTGCATGCTTTTTTTTACTCAGATTGGACTGGTTGCTATGACACTCGTGTGTCCACCAGTGGTTTTTGCTTCATGCTTGGTAGCTCATGTATATCTTGGTTGAGCAAGAAGCAACCTACTGTGGCCACTTCCAGTTGTGAGGCTGAGTATAGTGCAGCTTTCAAAGCGACTGTTTAGTGTGTGTGGCTCAGACGCCTTATGGCTTATTTGGGTGTTGGCCAGTCTTCTGCCACCACTATCTTCACTGACAGTCAGAGCGCATTGGCAGTTGCGAGGAACCCTGTGTTCCATGCTCACACTAAGCACATTGAGGTGCATTATCACTATGTCAGGGAGAGGTTCTCTACTGGGGAGATTAGCTTGGCATATGTGCCCACGCAGGAGAACATTGCAGACCTTTTCACGAAGGCTCTGCCTAGGGAGAAGTTTGAAGCTTTCCGCAAAGCTTTGGGCTTACTTCCGTTTGTGGAGTGATTTCCACATAGCTTGGCACTTCCTTATACATGAGTGCCAGCTCCTTGTTCATCGCATCACTCCCAGGGGGGATTTGTTGATATATTTAGGTACTTATGTGTGTGAACACACTAGGACCATCGGGGCACTTTTTTCCCTCTTTAGGAGGTTTTTTTCCCCCATCTTGTATATGTTAAAAATAAAGAAGTAAGCTCGTATATATTTTTGCAAAAAGGATTTTCTTCAAGTAGAAGGAAAATACAAAAATGAAAAATAGAAGCATTTACTTCACCAAGTAGTGGAGGCCAAAAGAGAATCATTCAAAAGAGAATCAAATCCAAAAACTGAACTGTAAGAGGAGTGGCTGTCCAAAGTAGTGGAGAAATGATGGAGAAGAGCTCTCAAACTCATCATGAGAGTTTTTGGTCACTTGGCTATAAAAGAAGCAAGGGAGGACACTCAAGGATAGAGGAAGAAGGCGTGGAAGCCCCATTGTAGCTACTTCAATTGTTTTGAGTCATTTCGTTCAGTTTACTCTCATAGAGTATGTTCAGTCGCACACCCATTTTTGGGTAGTCTACTTGTAAGAGTCATATCTCTCAATATATGTATCCAACTTTAGTGTTTAAACATTTGTTGGAAAGCTTATCTTGATTACTTCCTCTATTTAGAAGATTTTTATGAAATTCTTTATGCTCTGTGAGTTATTCAGGTTTTAGTGAAGTCCACTTTTCAGCCTAACTGAGTGGACAGGTAGTCTGTTTTGAATCAAATAGTTGCCAACTCAAATATACTCCAAATTAAGTGTTTATTATCTCATTTGAAAGCTCTAGGTGTCTAGTTTGAGTGACCAAAGTTTCAAGTTCATTGGATATTTTACTTGGTACCAGCTTTCATTTGAAGGTTCTGCTGTTGGCAAGAGTCTTGATCCTGAGAAGGTCTTCTACACTTTCCGCTGCAATTAGGAGAGGAATTCTCCAACAATTGGTATCAGAGCATTGGATTTTGAAGAGGCAAAGCATTGGAACTGAACTGAAGCAAAGGAGAAGCTACAAATCAAGGGGGAGCTTCGCGAAGTCAAGAAAGAGTGCCACAATATACTTGAGGTAAACTTCAATCTTGGAAGTTTTCAATGGCTGATTTAGGACAACAAGTTGAGAAGTTAGACAAAGATAATTATCAATCTTGGAGGTATAGAATGATAAATTACCTTAAAGGTAAAGGTTTATGGAGTCTAGTTAGTGGAGACGATCCACAACCGGTGGACCTTGAAGATCCCAACATTACTCCGGCACAAAGGAGACAATTTGCTGAATGGGAAGAGAGGAATCAAAGGGTGATGTTCCTCATCTCACAAGTTATTTCTAACACTATCATTGGTCATGTGCTAAGCTTAGAAACAGCCAAGGAAGTTTGGGAAGCATTGGAGAAGGTGTATGCTACCTCAACAAGGTCTCGGAGGATGCAACTCAAGAACGAGCTCAACAACATGAAGAAAAGCTCAAACCAAAGCATTAGTGAGTATACATTGAGGATTAAGGAGCTTCGAGATCAGCTAGCATCAGTTGGATGCAAGATAGAAGAGGAAGACATCGTCCAAACAGCCCTCAATGGCTTGAGAAGTGAAGAAAAGTGGAAGCCCCTCATCACAAACATCCTTTATAGAGATCCTCTACCAACATTCGACGAGATTATACCAAATCTTGTGGCTGAAGAGGTTGCTCAACAAGGAGAAGGCAACAACGGTAAGGACAGCCATAGTCAAATGTTATATGCAGGAAGAGGTAGAGGAAGGAACTCAAGAGGAGGCTCGAGAGGAAGAGGAAGAAGCTACAACAACACAAATTTAAGCCAACACAACACGGAGGACAACAAGGACAACTCAAATGACAACACACATGGAAGAGGTCGAGGAAGAAATAGAGGAAGAGGTCGAGGTTCATACAATCCTCATAAAGGTATAACATGTTATCATTGTGGTAAACTAGGACATTATGCAAATGATTGTTGGCAAAAGAATGGAAGGCTAAATGGAGGCAACCAAAGGAGCCAAAATAACTATGCGAGTACATCAAGTGAAGGAGACAAGCAAACCATGCTTGCCATGAAGCATGACCACAACAACTCGAGAAGTGATGACAAAAAATGGTTCATAGATTCAGGTTGCAGCAACCATATGACATGCCAAAGAGATTTGTTCACAAAGCTACAAGCTCCAAGTGGAAAAGGATGTGTGGAGACCGGCGATGAAACTCAACACGCAATTGAGCATGTTGAAGATATCAAGCTTGGAGACAAGAAGGTATTGGCTGATGTTCTTCATGTTCCTACTATTGCAAAGAATTTGATTTCAGTAGGACAAATGGTAGAGAAAGGATATCATGTTATCTTCAATGAAAAAGGCTGCTTTATAAAGAATCCAAAAGAAGGATTCAAGGTCATTGCTCAAGGAAGGAAAGAAGGAAGGATGTTCACTTTGGACATTCAACAACCACATGGAAAGGTGATGTATATTCAGTTTGGAAACAAGAGAATTGCTGAAATCGATTTGTGGCACAAAAGGTTTGGACATATCAACATTCCCAAGCTCAAGGACATGAGCAACCATGAAGTGGTAAGAGGTCTTCCAACATTCAATGATGCTGGACTACATGAGTTTTGTGAAGCATGCCAACTAGGAAAGCAAACTTGACAACCATTCAAGAAAAGCAACTATGTGGCAAGGAATGTCCTCGACTTGATACACACGGATGTATGGGGACCATCACAACAACCATCAGTGGCTGGTAATAGATATTTTGTCACTTTTATTGATGATCATTCAAGGAAAGTATGGATGTTTTGCATAAAACAAAAATCAGATGTGTTCTCCATGTTCAAGAGATTTAAAGCACAGGTAGAAAAGGAAACAGGATGCTACATAAAGACCTTGAGGTTCGATGGAGGAGGCGAATATTTCTCCAAAGAATTTTCAGATTTTCTTTATGAAAATGGCATCAAGAGACAATTTACATGTAAGTACACACAAAATGGAATAGCTGAAAGGAAAAATCGACATATCACAGAAGTTGCAAGATGCATGCTCAACGAGATGAAGATGCCACTAAACTATTGGGCTGAAGCAACTAGTACGGCCGTTTATTTGATGAACAAGTGCACAACGGTTGGAGTGCATAATCTAACTCCCGAGGAGGTTTATTCCGGTAAGAAGCCTGACCTTACACATCTCAAAGTTTTTGGATCTGTGTGTTATGTTCACATCCCTCAAGAACTAAGGACAAAGATGGAGGCAAAGTCCAAAAAATGTATTTTTATTGGATATTCATCGGAGCAAAAGGGATATAGGTGCTACAATCCGGTGACAAAGGAGCTACGAGTCTCATGAGATGTGGTATTTGATGAGCTAAGACCATGGTTTGGAGACAAAGGGAAAGAGAAGATTCTTGAAGAAGATTACGAAGATGATGGAGGTGCTGTCCAAGAAGAATTTCAGCAAACAAGCACTCAAATGTCAGGTCCAAAAGCTTCTACATCACTTGGAGAAAGCTCAACATGGAAGGGGAGGCTAAGGAGTCATTCCTCATCACCAACATCAGCTTATGAAAGATCTAAATCTGAAAGTGCTGCCCAAAATAGTGATTCAAATGCAAGTGAAGAAGAGTATGAAGAGGTGATCACACCGAAGGTAAAGTTGAACCGGTTGAAGAAGCAATGTTCAAAAGGAAATGAAAGGAGGTCTTCAAGAGCAAGGTATCCAATTGAAAGGCTGAGCTATGATAGTTTTATTGCAAAACATTTTGCATATATGACACAGGTGGTCAAAGACAAAGAACCGGATGCATATGAAGAAGCATGTACATAAAAAGAATGGCAAGAAGCTATGCAAGAAGAGATGAAAGCTCTCAAGGACAATCACACATGGGAGCTAGTTCCAAAGGCTGAAGGTATAAAGATTGTTCCAAATAAATGGGTGTTTAAAATAAAGAGAAATGCTGATGGTTCTCTAGCAAGGCATAAAGCTAGACTAGTAGCAAAAGGATTCAAGCAAACTCACGGCATCGATTATGAAGAAACTTTCAGTCTGGTTGCAAAGATGGGAACAATTAGAACCTTGATTGCAGTGAGTGCAGCAAGGAGATGGCCATTGTACCAACTTGACATAAAAAATGTTTTTCTCAATGGTGAACTTCAAGAAGAGGTATACATGAGTCAACCGATTGGATTTGAAGACAAAAAGCATCCAAATTTTGTTTGTAGATTGAAGAAAGCTTTGTATGGGCTGAAGCAAGCACCACGTGCTTGGAATCAAAGATTGTTCGAGTACCTCACAAGGTGTGGGTATAGTCCAAGTAATGCAGATCCCTCTCTCTACATGAAGAAAGAAGAAGGCAATCACGTATATATTTGCATATACGTTGATGATCTCATCATAACAGGAAGTAATGTTACAGGAATACAAGAGATCAAAAGGAAACTCGGTAAGGAGTTTAAAATTTCAGATCTTGGTGAGCTGAAATAATTTTTAGGCATTGAGATAGTCTATGGGAAAGATGGCATTTACTTGATGCAAAGAAAGTACCTATTGGATGTTCTTTTCAGATTTGGAATGAGTGAATGCAAACCACTCACTCAACCTATGGACACAAATGTGAAGCTATGCTCAAATGATGGAAAGAAGTTACATGATGTAACTACATACATGAGTATTATAGGTTCATTGATCTATGCTACGATCACAAGACCAGATTTGTGTTATATTGTTGGAGTTCTTTCTCAATTTATGCAAGCTCCAACAAGTGAACATTTAAATTCAGCCAAACGAGTGCTAAGATATGTGAAGCACACTGTCAATCATGCATTGTCTTATAGATCTGATGAAGAATTGCAGGTAAAGGGCTTCATTGATGCTGATTGGGATGGTTCGAAGGAAGATAGAAGATCCACTTTAGGTTATGTGTTCATGATAGGTAGCAAACCTATCACATGGAGTTCAAAGAAGCAACCTACTGTTGCACTATCATCTACAGAAGCTGAATATAGAGGTTTAGCCTTTGCAACTTGTGAAGCTATGTGGATTAAGAAGCTCTTGGTTGATCTTGATGTGTAGGTGGAGACCATTCCAATTTATGGTGACAACATGTTAAGCATTCACTTGACAAACAATCCAATGTTTCATGCACGAAGCAATCACATAGAAGTGCATTATCATTATGTTCGAGAAAAAGTTTTGAGCAAGGATGTGGATATAAAGTTCATTGGAACTAATGACCAGATTGCAGACATGCTTACAAAGTCCCTAGATGCTTCTAAGCTCAAGAGGTTCAAGGACGACATCAACTTGCAGGATATGGTTGAAGGTGCAAGCTCACATGTGAGCTTGAGGGGGAGTGTTAAAAATAAAGAAGTAAGCTCGTATATATTTTTGCAAAAAGGATTTTCTTCAAGTAGAAGGAAAATACAAAAATGAAAAATAGAAGCATTTACTTCAGCAAGTAGTGGAGGCCAAAAGAGAATCATTCAAAAGAGAATCAAATCCAAAAATTGAACTGTAAGAGGAGTGGCTGTCCAAAGTAGTGGAGAAATGACGGAGAAGAGCTCTCAAACTCATCATGAGAGTTTTTGGTCACTTGGCTATAAAAGAAGCAAGGGAGGACACTCAAGGATAGAGGAAGAAGGCGTGAAAGCCCCCTTGTAGCTACTTCAATTGTTTTGAGTCATTTCGTTCAGTTTACTCTCATAGAGTATGTCTAGCCGCACACCCATTTTTGGGTAGTCTACTTTCTTGTGTTGTTCGCATGCTTCCGCAGACATCTAACTCCAACATCCATCCCTATAAAGTCTCTTCCCTTAGCAAGCCTTTGGCCTATGTCATTCCTAGTAGGTGCTAGATGTTCAATCCTTGGGATTCAAGAGGTCCCCTGAGTGCTATGCCCTTCAATGTTGTATTCTCATAGGGGTAGCACATGGACATATTTTCGGGTGGCCGAAGAGCACTTTTTGGGTCACACAAAAAGTGTACCTGGATGTTTGGTGGGGGGATTTCGGGTGGTCGGAGATAGAATTTGGGTCATCAGATTTAAGTGCACATGAGAGTTTGGTGATCAGATTTTGAGTGGCCGAAATGAACTTCAGATCATCGAATTTAAGTGCACATGAAGGTTTGGCGACTCGCTTTCAAGTGGCCAACGACGAACTTTGGGTCATGGTATTTAAGGCACATACAATCCTTGTATTCAAATTTTGGGTGGTCAAAAATATAATTTTAATAATCAAACTTAAACACACTTAAAAATTTAAGCCATCAAATTTAGGCATAAAAAATGTCGTATGTATATTGAAAACTTAGATTGTTTGCACAAAAAAGCAAGAAAAAATTATCCAAAAAAAATGTGTTTGTAAAACTATAAAAAAAAAGAAGCACATCTTTGATCATTGTCAAAAATATTAATAAAAAAAATCCTTCACCCCATTTCAGGTGACCCGAACGGACTGGTGCTGGTCTGATGCCCTAAAAGTTATGAGGTCACCCGAAGCGGGGGAATTTTCCCAGAAGTAAGGTGACTCAAGGCTCATGTGCGACGCATATCAATGAATTCAAGCTATGAGAAAGAGTATCTCAAGATTAAACTTCCCTTAAAAAAAGGTATCTTGATCCCTTTCTACTCCGGGCGCAATGGGCTATGGATAAAAGAAGAAAAATAACACATGAAAATAGGACTAAAGTCTGGTCAGCAATTTCACTTTTGGTCAATGATACGCTTTCGTTTTTTAGCGATGCGAGGCGCACTTAGTTGGCGGATCTTTCACAGCCAACCGGAGCTCTCTCTTTAGAGATTCTGAAAAATGATCAGCCCCTTGCAGGGATTGTCTTTGCGCGAAATAGAACTGGAGATTCGACGGCACGCCACTCCAACTATATTTGACGTCCTTGTTGATTTATAGCTTCTTTGATCCGTTAGGATGACGGACATAAAGAGAAGCCGTAACACTGAATTGTGGGATTTTGAAAAGGAGGTGACAACCAATGCTTCAGAAAGCAAAGTGATTGTCGGAGTAGATGGTGGAGCCACCTCAACCGTCTGTGTTTGCGTCGCTGCACCTCACACAGCGTACTTTCATGAGCCTCCCCCTGTCCTAGCACGAGCTGAATCCAGTGCCTCGAATCGTAATAGTGTAGGAGGTGAGTCTTCTCTACGCACCTAAAATATAACTGAACTATCGTTCAAATCTATGTTGAAAGATGAGAATTTCATCATATATGCATTGCCTTGGTCAAAAACCTAAAATCAAGTTTGTAAGCCATTTATTTATGCACTTCTAATAGGTGCACAAATAAATGCCTTAGAAACTTGATTTTTCCTGACAGTTGCAACTCTTCAGGGTCTCTAATCTGTTCTCCACCTTCTTTTTGGCAAATGACATGGTTGTTTGTAGACATCAACCTCTCTTTTGGGTCTATGGCTGGCTTTCCATGAAAAGAAATACTCTGCTTTGGTTTTGAGGCACCATAGTTTTGAGCAGCTTTGCCTCATTTAAAACATCATCTCAGCTCTTTACTACCTTATTGAGTTGTGGTAACCAAACTCTGTAGCCCATCTCGCTGTCCTCTTTTTATCTTAGTAAAGATATTCCTATGGATCTTGCACCTAGTTTACTAGGAGATCCTCTTTAATGTGTGCAGATGCTTCACAGCCAAAGATGCAAATTGTTATATGAGGCTGATTTTTTATTGCAAACCCTTCTACATCATAACATCTTTTATTGCATTGTGTGGGGATTAATTGAAAATGTGTACTGCTGTTTGTAAGACCTCTCCCCGAAGCGCATGAGGTAGATCAGCCATGAAAAGTATGCATTGGTCCCATTCACATAGTGTTCAATTGTACTCATGACCAATCCAATGGTGGTCGAACTATAAGGAACTGTGAGTTCTATTTTATACACCAATTTGTATCCAATAATCTGAAAAGTGTGTACTAATGTACACTGACATGGAGACTCTAGCATGTTTGAGTGATGGTATAGGCATCAAGACTTTAAAGGAAGCAAACACTTTTGCCTTATCTTTCAACAAGTAATGTCAGCAATTTTGGGAATATTATCAATGAATTTTATGAAATTTAGAGCCCAACCCAAGGTCTTTGTAGGGAGAGAAGATAACTTCAAATGAACAGTTTCAAGGTATTGGCTTGTGCAAGGAGCTAGAGTAATGAGGAGATTTTTCATGTTTTTTATAAATGTAATTGTTACGAAAATCACCCTTGGAAAGTGATTATGAGAAGAAGATAACCTATTGATGTCATTTTGGTCCTTGTGTCCTAATCTTTTTATGCGAGAGTTCAATAGTATCTTTGCTTCCCCAGTAGCTCATGATGATCTCTCTGGAGAGAGGAGAGGCGCAAGAATTTAACTCGAGAAGAAAGAGGAAAAGAATTGGAGGAGATAAGGAGGACATTGCATAGCATTAAGCTGGGGTTGTGGAGATGGAGGCTTGTTTTTGTTTGCTTTAGTCATGAGAAATTGGAATTTCCAAGAGCTTCATCCTCTAGAACTCCTTGTCTCCTATAATGAAGATATGCTATTAGTGTTGGAGTCTCTGTTTTATGGAAGCGAATAGGCATGCAATACGAGAAGGGAGTAATTATGTCTTCTCTTGAAGCCCTCAACTATAAGTGTATTACAAATGCAAGCTATTTCCAGTGTTGAAAAGGGTAACGCAAATGTTTCAAGGCTTGAAGGGAGCAGATAAATCAAATTCTGCTGAAGGAGACGGACTGTGGATATTTGGAACACTTGCGGAGAGCATAAATATAAGCAATGGTGGCAGATTTGGAGGCCAATTTGGAAGACCTGGATATTGTTTCACACAAAAATAGGAATCTAAGGAGAAGTGCTGATCTGCCTAAAAGGTTATATTGAGTGTCTTTTGCTGTTTGATGAGAGGAATAGGGGAATTTAGCTTGCGATAATCCGTTCTCTGCAACAAGAATGGAAAACACCTTCTTTATCTCTTAGTACCAAGGTATCATCCCAATCCTTTCCAAGGCAGGAATATGCATCACTTGTGAATGCTTCCTATATTGCATATCTTTTGTTACTACATTTGGTGGGCGGTAACCGACATCCCTCTTCTCTCTGTGTGTGTGATTCATTTCCATAAGTTTTGCTGCTTCAAATTTGAGTTGTAATGCAAGAAAAACAGAGCACAAGCTTATAGTCATCTCATATCGTACACACCTTCGAAGTTTGATGCTTATAACAAATCATTTCAGAACCATTCATTTTCTTTATATTTGGAATGAACCAATTAGTTTCCATATTACTTTTGTCAACTCCATCAAGTGTTTCAAAATTTGCTAACGGCCCTGGAATTGGATGCATTCGATACATCAGATGCTCTAAATACGGATTGTTGATCTGTGCATGGAAATGGGCATGATGAGAGTCGAGACATTAAGGAAAGAATTTGAAGAAGGCATTTGACAGTCACTGGTGGATTGCTCAGATCCTAGAAGTTATTTGGTTCCTAGAGCCTCCCAAAGGATTGGCAATCAGTGCTTACTCCTTCAAGTTGGTGAAAAGTGCTCCCGTTTAAAAACAAGTCTAAAATTACTCTAGCGCATATGTTTGTTTTTCAAGACATTTTATTGCTACTTATGTGTATAAATGTTTTTGACTGTTCCATTCATAAAATGCTAAATCTGTTTTGCATTCATTAAGATAATACAATGACACTAAAATAGATTCTTTCTCATGTCAAAATAGAAACAGATGTCCTATATGCATTAAAGCAAATTCTTTAGAGTCCCTTGTTTTCTATCTTGTAGAGCTATATTCAGTTAAGGTTTCCTACTACGACTTCCACGAGAAACGTAAACTCAAGAGCTTTACATTGGGAAAGGATAGATGCTCTTGAACTTATGAAAAATGCTTTGAATTTTTAATCTATTTCTTCATGAATGATAAAAAAAACTGCGAAAATTGAATCTATGCTTTGCAGTTGTTTTGGCTTCAAGGGGAAAGAAAAGAGTGAATGAGGGATGTTAGTGTCTCAACTTTAAAACAAAACACATTACGACGATGTTGATGCTTGATAAACCAAAACCGTGTTTGTTTTCTTAGCTTTGTGACCATATTTGATTAGTTTACAGGACGAATTTGATTTTAGTTTTGCATCCTTTTTGACAAGAGTTTCTACGGACCTTGTTGAATGATTGAAGAAATGTCGAGTGAACTTATATTTAGTCTTACATGGAAAATGAGTCAGTTGCATCTTATGACTATATGGTTTGCGATGATCCACAACCGCAAATGCGACTTGACACATCCATTCTTTGTGATTTTGGCCTTGGCTATTCCCCGAGCAAGGAACTTCTTGTTCCTCCAGGCACGTACATCTCTACAATATAACATTCTTTCCCTCCCTTTTAAAGATCATTGTGTTAGTATATGATGAATGTCTACCCCTCATGATTGTATGCACATTTTGTAAGGCCCCCATTATGAGGAGAAGCCAAGCGTGCATTACCCAATTGATGGGAATCCCAACTTGCATGTTGGATGAAGGTCATATTGGACCATGTAAGGTATTGTAAAGAAAGAGAGTTACCAGGGTCCCCAATTGTGGGGTCCGGGGCAGCGGTGAGCAGCCCCGACTTGGGGGTCCAAGGGGGCCAGCGGGCCCCCTATGGGGTCCGAGGGTAGTGCCCTAGGTGCGACGGTAAATGGAATATTCCATGGAATATTCCCTTTCGGAAATCATTTATATTTGTTAGATCGGTTCAACCGGGCTAAGCCGTGTATGGAAATTACGCGGGCGGTGGCCGCCCATGCTCTATCACCCATGTATAGCCGTCCATGGAAGGCCACCCATAATCCTATATATACATGACTTCTGCACTACCTGAGACATCGAATTGAGCCAGCATACCTCTACCTTGTATCTCCCTATCTAGCGTTGTCTAGATCACCATTTAAGCTCTACCTTGAGAGCGCACGGGTGGACAACTCCATCATCTTTGTACTTTCTGTTAGTAGAAAATTATTGAGATTCTCCTATATCTGTTATCTTCTCTGCTATTGCTCCTGTGTTATTTTACGTAACTATTGTTTTACACATTGTTCTCAATGATATAGAAGGAGCTATAAACTCGGGAATCAAAATCTATGATTCCAAATAATAAGAGTAGAGTCTGCTAGGTGTCTGAAATACTAGATGCTCAAAAAGTAGACAACTAGTTTCTGTGCTTCCTATCTAGCATTTCCATTAATAAATAGCAGTCGTTGCCATGGGCATACTATAGGAATCCCTCTGAGGCCCAATGAGTCAAGATGTGCGCAACATAGGTACTCGGAATATCCTCAGACTCCCTATGCCTAGACCTTGACCACTAACTTGTGATGACTTGTAACCTGTTGTAAGATATCACATTGATTTTCCTCCCCAAAAAAAAAGATGTGTAGATAATAATGACATTTTATGTTTAGGATATTTTCATGTCTGCAAAATTTTGTAGCAATAAGTTTTTACATTCTCTCTCTAGAAAGTTATCACATGAAATTTGTGTGTTAAATTTGAGCATGAAGATCTCTAGAAAGTTGTCACATGAAATTTATGTGTTAAGTTTTGTAGCAATAAGTTTTTACATTCTCTCTCTAGAAAGTTGTCACATGAAGTGTGTTAAATTTGAGCATGAAGATGAATGAATTAGAAAAAGTTTTGTGTGAGAGAAAGATAGAGTACTCTTAGTAGAAAAACTTTACCTGATTGAATTTTTTGTAGTTTCTATGTCTCACAAGCTTCAGCTAATTCATCATCGTTTTAGAGTTACAGGGTTTGAAAAAGTGCCGTTTTTTGACAAAAAAAAAAAGCTTTGATTCATTTTATTCATGTTCGCGGATTGAGAAAATGCACATGGGTATGTGGGTCATTTCGGGTGATTGACACATGTGTGAGTGTGTTGTAGGGATCACCTCTATTTTTGCAGGTACAATTCTTGAGGTGGATATGAAAAGTAGAGACATGGGTGGTTTGGAAGTCTTGCAGAGACATGAAAAAAGACACTATTTTGGAGCATGCAGATTCTAGGAGTGCATGTCTAGGAAGGTGTGATTGGTCGTGCACTGGCGAAAAGGTGGAGATCCAAAAGACGAAGACTTAGAGATAGAGAGGGATGATCATCGTGCTTTGATCACGATCGTTTTTGGCTTCTGATATTGCGATTGGGATTGAGATTGAGATAGGGATTGAGATTGTGATCGTGATTGTGATTAAGATTGAGATTGAGATCAGCTCGAGGGTGGTTAGGTTGACGAGGTTTCACATTGAAGCTATTTGATAGATTTTGTAACGCAGATCAGAACTACTTGTAAATCTGCACAGATAATAAAGTTCTCTCTCTTCTTGTTCTATGCATACTTTGTTTTTCTTCCTCATATCTTCTTGTGCCGAAGTCTATTATTCTGTGCGGGATTGTGATTGAAGATTAGGAGACTTGTTACAAGTGGTGTCAAAGCGGAGTTGGATTCGGGGACTAGATGCAGGCTTCGAAGAAGAAGATAGAAGAACAAGAGGAGCTTATCCGTAGATTGAATGCAAATTTACATAAAGAAAGATCCAACAAACAAAAAGAGGATACTACAAATGTTTTCATGGACCTCAATGATGAAGGTGGTAATGGTGCGGGCACATCAAATGCACGTAGAGCTATACTACAATGTGAACCTGAAGACGATGATGATGCAAGCGAATCTGCACTGAGTAGAAAGTATTTAAAAGAGCAAAATCAAATGAATTTGATGGTGAGAAGAAAACTGGAGAGGATCTTGAAGCATGGATCGAGGAGCTCGAAGATTTCTTTGATCTGCACTTGTTTAGTGAAGAATCAAAAGCAAAGGTGACAATTTTGCATCTGCGAGGAGTCTCCAAATTGTGGTGGAAATCATACATGCAGAGAAGAACACGTGAGGGTTGGATCCTCTGAAAAGAGTTTCGAGAGCAAGCAGAGAAGCGTTATTGTTCTCCTCGCTATCGGATGAAAAAGAAAATGGAATTCTACTCCTTCAAGCAATAGGAGGATGATAGACATAAAATGATAGACATAACTTATCTGTTCAAGAATACAAGGAGAAGTTTCTACGTTTACATAAGTATGCACGAGAATTTTTCGGAGATGCTTTGACGAGCAAATGTATTGAGGGTTTGCGGGAAGAACTTCGCTCTCAAGTAAAGCGGCCCGGATGTGTGAATTTTCTTGATGGGGTTGCAAAAGTAGAAAACTTTGAAAAGATGGAGAAGTTTACCATGAAAAATGCATCCAAATCAAGGTTTATCCCAACAGGACATCGACCCCCAAGAACTATTTCAACAAATCAGAATGGACAGAGATCGACTAATTCTATTAATGGTCAAAGAGGACAAACTAAACTGAAGCATATTGATACACTTAAGAAGCAAGAACCTGTGCAGTGGCAACGTGATTCTGATAGCTTGGAATGGGCTAAAAGATTAGGACTTTGCTTTTGATGTGGAGAACAGGGACATCGCACTTTTGAATGTCCAAACAAGGCCATCAATCGTTCTTTGCAGGCAAAGATAGCTCATCTACAAGAGGAAAACATAACAATTGAGGAAGAGGATGATGAAGGTAGGTATTCTTACCCCTAGACTTCAATGTATGAAAACTTCTTCTCATTCAAAGGCATCGATCATTAGGATTACGGGGGACATATCCTCACATAAGATTAGTTTCTTGATTGATTCGGGTAGTAGAAATTGTTTCCTTTCACTTAAGTTGGTAGAGGCTTTAGGATTGCATATTGAGATGAAGACTAAAAGACATCTAATGGAAGGATACACTATACTCGAGGCTGTACTGAGAATCTTGATTTTATGTTAGGTGAACATAAGTTTTTGGGTACCTTCTATGTAATTGAAATGAGAGAATGTGATGTAATCATTTGAATGGACTCGTTAATTCATAACAGTATCGTGATTGATTGCGAAAGTGGGATCCTTACTTTGAAAATAGAGGGGAAGGAACATCGTCTTGTAGGCAAGTGTAATTCAGGTTTTTCTTCTATTTCTGCTATAAAGTTGATTAGGGATATTCGACAAGGGTGTGAGATATATTTGGTTTATGTGAATGACCTTCAGGAGAAGAAGAAAGAAAAAGAAATACTCGAATATGTTAGAAAACTTTTAGATGAGTACGGAGATATATCTCCTAATGATCTGTCAGACATGCCCCCTCCTAGGAAAATTGACCATGCTATAGACCTCTATCCAGGAAGTGAGTCTTATTCTAGAGCACCTTATAGGTTTAATATTGATGAATTGAAAGAGTTGAAGCTCCTGCTAGATGATCTATTGAAGAAGGGGTTGATAAGACCTAGTGTTTCACCTTGGGGAGCACCTGTTTTGTTTCAGAAAAAGAAAGATGGCTCATACAGACTTACAAGTATCCACTTCCATACATAAATGAATTGCTGAGTCAATTGAGTGGTGCCACAATATTCACTAAAATTGACTTAAGATCTGGGTACGATCAAATTAGAGTAAAGTCTGAGGACATACCCAAAACCGCTTTTAGAACACGATATGGTCATTATGAGTTCACAGTTTTGCCTTTTGGATTGACAAATGCTCCTGCAACATTTATGTATTTGATGAATAATATGTTTCATGAATATCTTTATGAATTTATTTTAGTCTTTCTTGACGATATTTTTGTGTATTCTAAGGATGATGACGACCATGCATTGCATCTCAGGAAGACTTTACAGAAACTCAGAGAGCATAAACATATGGTAAGTTGAGTAAATTTTTTTCAGCAAAGGGGAAGTGACTTATTTGGGGAGAGTTGTTTCTAAGGAAGGGATCCAGATAGATCTTGAGAAAGTTAAAAGCATACTCGACTAGCCTACACCCAAATGTGTGAGAGATGTGAGAAGCTTTCTTGGTTTGGCACTATATGAGAGAGCACACATTAGAGAGTTTTCCCAAATCGTGAATCCTCTTACATAATTGACAAAGAAAAATAGAGATTTCACGTTGAATGATGAGTGTGAAAACGCATTTGAAGAATTAAAACGAAAAATTATTGAAAATTGTGTACTAAAAATACCTGAGTTAGGGAAGTCATTTATTGTTGCATGTGATGCTAGTGGAAGTCAAATTGGATATGTACTTTCACAAGAAGGAAGGGTAGTGGCTTATGAGTCAAGGAAACTAAGGAAACATGAATTAAACTATACAACACATGACTTGGAAATGCTTGCGGTTGTTCATGCACTTAAACATTGGAGACATTTATTGAGTAAAGTTTGAATTAAGAACGGATCATCAGAGCCTTAAATGTATCTTTACTCAACCCTTACTTAACAATAGACAAAAACGATGGATCGAATTGTTAACTGAATATGATTTTGATATTAAATACTTAACAGGAAAAGAAAACAAAGTGGCTTATGCTTTGAGTCGTAAACCTTCATGTCATTCAATTTCTATTTTATCTTCTGATTTTGATATTAAAAAAGAATTAAAAGAAGATTTATATTATGCAACAATTTCAAAATTTTCGTATGAAAATCAAGGTTCTATGTTTCAAGGAAAATTTCACTTGAAAAATAATGAATTGTATTGTAATTCTCGTTTATGTATTTCCTCAGAATCTATTTTGAAAGAAAAGATTGTGCATGATTGTCATGATGCACCTTTCTCTGCAAACCTTGGTTTTTCTAGGACCTATGCTAAAGTGAAAGCTTCATATTACTGGTCGTGTATGAATATGACATTAGGAGTTATGTGAAAGAATATTTGAAATGTCAACAGGTTACAACCATTAGATGTGCCTGATAAAAAATTGGAATCCATCTCCACGCATTTCATAACAAAGTTGCCTGTGATCAAAAGTGGGCACGATACCATCTTACAAAGATGACACATTTTCTTCCCATGAGAAAAAGTGATAGAACTATGCATGTTGCTAAACTTTTCATAAAAAAAGTTTTTAGGTTACATGGTATACCTAAAAGTATAATTTCTGATAGGGATGCAAAGTTTACATCTAATTTTTGGAAAGCAACATTTCAATTCATGGGAATAGAATCATGCATGAGTACTACATTTCATCCTCAAACTGATGGTGAGACCGAGAAGGTTAATTGGGTGCTTGAGGATATGTTACGTATATGCATAAATGATAAGCAGAACAATTGGATTAAGTATTTGCCTCTCGTTGAGTATGCATATAATAGTGCATGGCATTCGCCTATTAAAATGACACCTTTTGAAGCAATGTATGGCTATAATTGTTTGCTACCTCATTCGCTATTTAATGCACAAAATCAAGTTGAGGTATCCAAACAGATGCTTGAAAACATGGATTTGGAGCAGAATAAGGTAAAGAAGAACATTAAAGATGCACAGAGACGTCAGAAGTTATATGATGATCTCAAAAAGAGACCCTTGGAATTTAGAACAAATAATTTGGCTTTTTTGAAAGTGATTACTTCTAAATCAAATCTGGTTTTAGGCAAAGATTGTCAATTGTCTCCACGTTATGGTGGTCCTTTTAAAATCTTAAAGAAAGTTGGTTCTGTTGCATATTTACTTGATCTGCATAACACTTTATAGCAATAAGTTTTTACATTCTCTCTCTAGAAAGTTGTCACATGAAATTTGTGTGATAAATTTGAGCATGAAGATGAAGGAATGAGAAAAAGTGTTGTATGAGAGAAATTTTGAGTACTCTTAGTAGAAAAACTTCACCTTATTGAATTTTTTTGTAGTTCCTATGTTTCATGTTTCATTTGGTCGCATGAAGATACGTTAATGAAGAGATTTTTCATGTTCTTTAATCTCTCTCTAGAATTTTTAATTTTGCAGGGCTCAAAAGTGATATTTGATTTTGCAGAGCTCAAAAGTGATATCTGGAAGTGGATTTGGACATAAGGCGTCTCTAATACTATTGTACAGATTGAAGAACTGAATATTTTTGTGTCTCACAAGCTTAAGCCAATTCATCACCGTTTTTGAGTTACAGCGCTTGGAAAAGTTCTCTTTTTGACACTTAAAAAAAAAAAGAGAAGCCTTGATTCATCTTATTCATGTTCGCGGATTTAGAAAACGCACATGGATATGTGGGTTATTTCGGGTGATTGACGCGTGTGTTGCGGGGATCACCTCTATTTTTGCAGGTACAATTCTTGAGGTGGACATGAAAAGTAGACGCATGGGTGGTCCAGAAGTCTTGCATGAGACATGCAAAAAGACACTATCTTGGAGCATGCAAATTCTAGGAGTGCATGTCTAGGAAGGCATGATTGATCGTGCCCTGGCGAAAAGGTGAAGATCCAAAAGACGAAGATTGAGAGATAGGGAGGGATGATGGTCGTGCTTTGATCACGATCGTTTTCGGCTTCTGAGATTGCGATTGGGATTGGGATTGGGATCGGGATTGGGATTGGGATCGGGATTGGGATTGGGATTGGGATTGGGATTGGGATTGGGATTGGGATTGAGATTGGGATTGGGATTGGGATTGGGATTGGGATTGAGATTGAGATTGGGATTGAGATTGTGATTATGATTGCTTTCATGTGAGTTCATGCTCGTGGTGTGTGTGCGTTGTGGGGTGTGTGTGTGAGCATGTATTCATTCTGAGCTCTATACCCACTATTGGGCACTGAGGACGTTAGTGGGGATGTCATAGTATTGAGTCGATACTGTGCATAGTGGAGCTGATATGCTATGTAGTCTTGTGGTTGACTACCATGAGCTTGTAGTTGCACTTTCCTTTGAGGGTGAATTTGGGGTTTACCTGGATTCATTCTGGTATATATGATTGTCGTATTAGCGGACATGCAGTTTTCACTTGTGGATTCTTCGTCCGAGTTTCGACCAGTTGTTAGGTGTGTATACCCTATCAACTATGCTTTTTCTGTAATTTTTCCTATGTTTTGTTTGCATTTGGTGCTAGGCTTCATTATGGCTGAGTTTGCCCATCACTTTCGGAAGTGATAGAAACTCAGTTCTCAGAGCTTCTTGTGAGTTCATGCTCGTGGTGTGTGTGCGTTGTGGGGTGTGTGTGTGAGCATGTATTCATTCTGAGCTCTATACCCACTATTGGGCACTGAGGACGTTAGTGGGGATGTCATAGTATTGAGTCGAAACTGTGCATAGTGGAGCTGATATGCTATGTAGTCTTGTGGTTGACTACCATGAGCTTGTAGTTGCACTTTCCTTTGAGGGTGAATTTGGGGTTTACCTGGATTCATTCTGGTATATATTATGATTGCGATTGGGATTGAGATGAGCTAGGGTGGTCGGGTGGACGAGGCTTCACATTGAAGCTATTTGATAGATTTTGTAATGAAGATCAGAACTGCTTGTAAATCTACAAAGATAATAAAGTTCTCTCTCTTCTTGTTTTGTGCATACTCTGTTTTTCTTCCTTATATCTTCTTGTGCCGAAGTCTATTATTCTGTGTGGGATTGTGATTGAAGATTAGGAGGCTTGTTACACCTGTAGAGACCTTGGAGGCTTGCTCTTGTCTTTGTGAAATAACCATTGACAGCTTGTCACATGGTACAATTGTGCAAAAGCACTTACTCTACTAGAGTAACAAAAAAAATACTGTGTTCATCCAAAACAATTTGATTATGTCCCAATCTTTGTGGAAAAATACTAAAGATAAATGGAAATCTTTTCCAAATAGTGCTTAATCTCTAAGCTCAAGTAATTCTACTTGATTTACGCAATGTTATGAAATGAAACTCAAGAAAGTCTAATCATGATCCAAACTGTGAATCCAAGATGTCAATTTGCCGATGATCCAAATTATGGACCAAGATCTCAATCTGTCAGATCCAAACTATGGATCAAAATCTCGATCTATCATATATAATAATCCAAATTATTGATCAAAATATCTCCCATACAAAGTAAATCCCCATCCACTCTAGGGAACTAAGTCCATCATGCCACGTGAAGACATGCTAAGAAAGTATAGCAACTAGTGGAACTACCACTACCTTCTCAATAATAACATGCGAGATGTTCCAAGTGGATGAAACTTGCTTTATCTCTGACCACCATTGTCTGATTGTCACTATGATCAAATATTCCGAACTAGGAACGAGGTGTCTCTAGTAAATTACTGTAATAATCTCTCTCCCAAATATAATGAGGACCATAATGTGAGTCCACTAAATACCATGAAAAATGGTAAGTAGATGTATGCATACTCATAGCCCACTAGGCTAAGCATTTAGCTCACCTCATACATACTATGTATGAAACATGGCTTATCCTTAAGCATATCAAATAAAGTAGTATGTACTCTATGAATTTTGCAATTGCCTATTCATAGTTCTTATGTGCAAACTTTGCCTTTCCACTTCTAGGCTACTTGCCTATAGACTTGCCTTGTTTGTGATCACATACAGAGTGAGTGTCTCAACTGCCCCTCTGTTGTCTAATAATAAGAAGATCATATGAATGAACTTCAAATCATAAAAAAAATGCAATCTCAGAGACTTCTCTCCAATACCCTCTGTCCTACGCCTAGGTAGAATACAAAGTTTGATGTCCCATACCACCAGACTTTATACCCCACATAGATGCATGTATGAGATTGAAATCAAACACTTCTCTCAAAATGATAAGAATAAATCGGGAGTACTCACAATCATAAATATAAAAATGAAATCATGAAGTTATTTTGAAGTGTTTCCTTCTCTCTATGGAAAGAATAGAGTCATTCCTATGACTCTATCACTCATAACTATTTGTAACATAAACTCATCTTGAGTTTAGAAATGAAAAACTTATAATAAATCAACTCGAATAGAGTTGTGAAGGATGCGGCTTGCACTAAATATCAAATGATGCGACTTTAGTCCAGTGTTGCATACGCAACGCGTTGCGAACGTTCGCAACTTTCGCAACGCAACTCCACGTTGCGTACGCGTTCGCAACGCGTTGCTAATCTTGCAAAAAAATTCCTTTCCAAAAGTTCAAAAATGGTCCACAAGGGTCTTTTAAGTCTTAACCCTTACAACTTATGAACAAAAAATTGGTGATCAAGCAAGAAAACCAATGCCTCAATGAGGAAAAGAATGCAGCGAGATAAAGAGAGTATACAATGTCCCACTTACCATATGATATTTCCAACATCATGTACCATATCACATCATGCATATGCATATATATGTATGTGCTTATGTAATATGTATGTATGTATGTACTATATGTGTAATCTTTGATGTATATTCCTATTTTTGTATGTTTCCCCAAAGATAGGTTTATTTACCTAGCTATGTATGTATGTATCTATCTATCTATATATGCATGTATGTATGTATGATGTTATTCCTAAAATTTATTACTCTATGTATATTGAAAGGCATGTGTATTTACTTACGTATGTATCTAATATCTATGTTTCTATTTTTGTAGTATGTACCTACTATCATCTATGTACATAATATGTATGCATGTATGTATCATGTATGTATGCATCTATGTGGTGTGTATATATGTAATATGTATATACTATGTATATATGTTCATAAAAATGTATGTATCATGTTACTCATATGTATGTAGTATATATTTACTGCTACATGTGTAATATAATATAATCCATGCATGTATGTATGTATGTATGTATGTATGTATGTACATGACAAGACACAGCGACGACCTACATATTTGATATGAACATTGTATAAATCTTAAATTGTCTTGTTTTCATGCCTTTTCTATGATGTTTAAGCATAAATAGGAAGATTTTTATACCTAGGATATCTAAAATTTAAATAAAATCTAAAATAAAAATTGATCTGTACGCAACTTTATCGCAACTTGGGGTTCGCAACTTGAACCCGTTGCTAACGCGTTAGCAACCCTTTGCCTACGACGTTGCCATCCCGTTGCTAACCACTATGCTTTAGTCAAATATTAACTCACAAGAAATCGGAATTTATACAACTTGTATCAATCCCTAATATATGAAATGAGAACAACTACTAAAGTTCTCCTGTTCCATGCTCTCATCGCACTATATATATTTTTGAAAATTTCGACAGAGTCTTCTCTGACCTACTAAGAATGGTCACCATAAACCAATGATCAATAAACAAGTATCTAATAAGGCATGGCTAGCCATGGTGATCACACCATATAAAAAAAAATATCATAAAAACCTGTGGAAAATCTTTTCCTTTCAACAATATCACTTGCATAAACAATTTTCAACAGGAGAAGATTGAAGCTTAACTTTAACTAACTTTTACTCATGCAAAATCTATGAAATTTTTCAGCCTTATATAGCTTTGCTCAATCTCTCATTAGGCTCAAAAATCACTTGATTTGGACATTCGCTTAGAGTTTTATCACCATTTCATTCGAAGGGTCAAACACTTGACGACCAACTTTGGATATGTACATGGTCATCTTCTTGAAGCCCTTAGACTGATGAAACAAAATCTAAATTTCATTTTCTTTGTGCCAAAATCTAGATGAACTTATCTACTTTGATTTCACAAAAATCAACTTAAAATTCAATCAAATACTCATTCAAACCTATCATTCTATCTCTGCTACACTTGTGCTTAGGCGAGCCTAAAAACAATGCAACTCCACTTTTAGAATATCTTCGAACTATGAAGATAGGTTCAAAAACCTTTGAATTTTAGGCATACCATAGGTTCTATATTGGAGTAGCTTCTCCAAGAAAAAATTTTATCTCAATATAAAACAATCATGTGTTTATGAGACACATGTAGCGCTCTTTGGTAAATCCTTGCCGGAGATTGTTTTGAGAAGAATAGGTCATTTGATCTACCCATTGATGTTTAATTTCTTCAAAATTTTAATAGCATATAGCTAATAATACTTAATTTCATTGGTATAAATTTCATAGTATTTGGATATTTGAGGCTTTCACAATGACCAAAATACTAAGCCTCTATAACTGCAATATTTTAACAATTTGCAGAAGCTAACTTTCACTCTCTTCTTTATATCTCTTAGATGGAGACACATTTCATCTTGATATTTTGTAAGAACCATATGGAGGTGTTTAGCTAAGGTTAGAAAGAAAAATCATCCAAATTGAGTAAATGAGCTAAGAGAACCAATCACCTCTAGGTGACATGGTCTTTGATCATTTCATAAATTCCAGAGGCTTCATTTTCATGTGCAGAGATCATTTGAACTATCAAATGGTCTTCAAAATCTATGAAAATTATTTTGACAAAGTTCATGTGTTGAGCTTTCATGTCCAACAAAAATCATGCAATTTGGATTTACCAATGAAAAGAAATGTCCTTTCTAAGAGGTCTATGTCACTTGTTTTAGGCCTCTACCACTATTAGTAGCACTTCTAGTACAGAGGTCATTTGACCTTTGTAAAAGTATCCAAATTACTTCAAAATTGGGCAGCTTACCAAATTTCAATAAATTTGGGCATTCCCTCAAAGAGAAGCATCCAATTCTCTATGAGGTTGCTATCTCACTAACTATTTGCTCAATTATTTTTTAAGTGAAGGTCTAGTTTGATCTACTCTTAAGTGATTGATTGATTGATTGATTGATTGAATGCAACTCAACCACCACAAATTCATGGCCCTTGGAGGCGACACATCTCATCACCTCATTCACCATCCCGATTCCCACCCATACCGATTGGAGCTGATCACACATACCTCACTCTATCCATACGCGGCTAACCATCCATACCCCACCCCACCACCATACCACCACATGCCCATACCACCATTCACTTTAGATATGAGCTAGCATGCATCTATAGCTCATATGTTCGAGAGGGGCCAGGGCATCTACTCCCTTCATCCCTCCGCCCCATTGGACACCCTCACCGCCCACCTCTCCTCGGTCCTCCATACATCCACTACCTTGAGCTTCCCATGCACCACCCACAACACTGCACATTCGATATGGCTGGGACATACACCCTAGAATAGATGGTACGATGAGGAGTGCATACAGCTATACGGACACCTCATAGCACAGTATCTTGGGATTCATCACGGAGAGGGAGGCACGACGACAGATGCAAGCTCTCACACATCAGAAGTGGCGAGCTTTCGAGGAGCGACAGGAGGTAGAGCTGTTTGACCTACTCATGAGTAGGGACTACGCCTTCTACTTTTGAAGTTTGCTTGTCTCTCCGTGGTAGCCTTGTGTGCCCTCTCTTGATGCTGCCCATTTATTGCTTTGCTAGACTTAGTGCGAGTTACATTCGTGCAAACATTACGACAAGATGAGATGGATAGTATGATATGTGGTGAAGCAGAGAGAAAAACTTAATCCATTATAAAATGGATGAATAAATGCATCAACAATCAGACCACAAAAGCACTACAAAGAGTTTGAGACACATCAAGAACACTGTGAGTAGTGCTGTCGGGGTGCAACTGAGTATTTATGACCACTCCAATGTGATGAGTTCAGTAAAAAAACGCCCCTAAAATGAGGTAAGACCAAAATAATGATTGGGAAAAACAGCATATAGTGGTTATGACCACTTGTAAAACCAAAGATGCACTACTAAGGCCGTGAACGATGTCATAAGACCATGAAACTCCTCCAAAACTGCCAAAGACAAGGGTGGGAGGGTAGGACAAAAGGGCTTTGCCCCTTTTTGGGGGGTCCAGGGGGCCTATCCCCTCGGCCGGTAGTGTCGAGAGGGTAGGACTTCTGGTCGTGGATATATTGTTGGATTGTATATTTTGCCAACTATTTTGTATCTCCCGACCAGGGCAGATTCGGTGCGTAGCACCGCATCATTTTGCCATTCAAACCGTTCGGTGCGTTTTGTACCATTTGGTACGAAAAATTCTTTGTTACAAGGTTTAAAAAATTCGTTGATCAGTCATGACCTAGAGTTTGAAGTGATTCGAAGTTCAGTCCAGACCCCATAGCGTGAGATTTTCGCGAATTATCGCCGTGCCTTCAGCCTTTGCAGCCCTTAGAAGTTAGCTTCAGCCTTGCTCCTTGCCTCCTACCTTGCTCCTTCATCAAACCGTAAGCCTTCCCTCACAAATCATCGGCCAATCCGAGTCTCGAGTCCATATTGGGGGGGGGGGGAGGGGGAGAGAGAGAGAGAGAGAAAAGAAAGAAAAGAAAGAAAGTGTTTTTACGTCTATTAGGAGGCCGAACTCGGCCTATGAGACAAATCGATGTACATGGGTGTATCTTCTGTCAATCAGAAAAGATAAAAGTGCTGAAAAGAAACTGGTTAAGCTGATATAGATCTCCGTAGTATGCATGTGGGGATACCCATGAAAGTGGTGGGGGGTGTATGGAGTGCGATATCTATGATAGTCTATATGCAAAAGGGTAGTACAACAACCATGAGAATGCATCTAAAACGACAGAGAGAGAGAGAGAGAGAGAGAGAGAGAGAGAGAGAGAGAGAGAGAGAGAGAGAGAGAGAGAGAGAGAGAGAGAGAGAGAGAGAGAGAGAGAGAGAGAGAAAGAAAGAAAGAAGAAAGAAAGTCATATTAACGTCTTCTGGAGGCCAAACTTGGCCTATGAGACAAAAGCCATGTACAAGTGTAGTAACCATGTGTAGAAAATGAAATGAAATAAACACAAAGCTATCAAGGGTTGGTAAAAGGCTGGGGAGAAGTGGCTCTGACTCAGCAGATAGTGGCCACCTAATACAGGGGGATCCATAATATGAGTGAGCAAAACACCCTAGCTACTGGTGATGGGGGGAGGTGGGTGTAGTATGTGGTACATCGGAGGTGGTCTGAGTGCCTCCTGAAGGAAGACAACCCAAGGGGTGGTGGAACGCCTATGCTCCATCATGTGGTCGTAGGCTGTCCTGATGCGTGAGATATCCTCCTGATATAGTCGCGGTCGACGATATCCTACCATGTGTGGTCGGCGTCGTGCTCTCTGTGCTGCTGCCTGGTGGAGTGTGAGCCCTCTAGAAGGACCTCTCTGATCTAGCTCCGCTCGCTGAAAGAACTGGGTAATGGTCTGCTGGGTACTCACCCGTGGCTGATGTGTGGGCTGTAGTGACCGCTCTCGCCTCTCGTATGCTGCTGTGAGGAAGTGCCCCAAGCGTCGCTGGTCTCCCATGGTCATGCACAACTGGAGTGACTCCTCTAGCTGGAACTGTGCTCGTAGGTCTAAGTATGCTCGACATCTGATAACAAAATGCTCCTCACTCTCTACCTCTGTCTGGCATACTGGGCACCACCTCTCCTCACGGGGGACTCCCCTGGAGCGACCCCTCTCAATCTCGAGCTGATGTGATGAGACCCGGAGCTGCCCAATGACGACTCGGAGGTGGTGGGGAAGATATGTCTGCATGTATCTCGGGATCTCGATGAAGCCCGCGTCCGATATATGTAGAAAATGCTCGCGGTAATAGAGCATTTTCGGTGGCAATGTATCCCTAGGGCTCACCCATGTCCTCTGTATGTATGTATGCCATATCTCCTGACGAATGACCCTATTCCTCTCTTGATGAGAGAGCGAGTAGGTGGGTGCATGTGAGTCGTACTGTAGTGGTGGTAGCCTGTCTATGTCAAAGCCATGGTGGGCCAGCCAGTCTCGTGTCTGTGCATACCATGAAGAGGTGTCGCCTGCTAATGCCATATCACGCGATGCCTGGAGAGCACGATAAGCAATGCGCTCTGTATCCATGCTCCGAAGTCTGTGTACTAGGCATACTGTCTGGAATAGTGCCTCAACTAGCATCGGTGGTGCAGCGAGCTCTGCTCTAATGATATCATGCGGTACTGAAGGCTTGCTGCGGATAAGTCTGGCAATCATGAGGATCTGTGGCCTCTCTAATGCTGTCCATACTGATGTAGCTAATCCCGGCCCCCAAATGGCTGCCCCATACATGAGCGCTGGCGTAACCAAAGTGTCAAAGAGCCACCCCTTTGTGCGGGGCTCCTGAAAATATGCCTGGTGGCACTGTCTCTCCATCAAAGCTAGTGCTGCGTACCCACGTGTGATGCGGTCACGAGCTGCCTGAGACATAGAGAAGACCCCAGATGCTGCTGTAAATGTCACTCCCAAGTAAACATATGATCCGACCACCTGGATCGGTCCACCTGCTGCTGTGAACAAACTATGTCTGCGTACCTGTGCAGATGTATGAAAGATCATGAGCTTGGTTTTACCAAGGTTCACAGATAACCCTCTGTGTCTGCAAAAGTCATCTAGGCCATGTAGATGATGCTGTAGACCTTCTGCAGACTCTGAAACCAATACAATATCATCAGCGTATAAAAGAATATGGACATTGGCTCCCCGTACCTCAATGCCATCTCCCCCCTGCTGCTGTATGAAGTCCACTATCTCATCAATGTAGAGACCAAAGAGGGTGGGTGAAAGAGGGCATCCTTGCTTCACCCCGATAGTGCTAGCAAGTGGATCAGATAAGCCCCCTGGGCATCTAACTCTACCAGATACTCTCTCGTATAAGGCATAGATCCCCCATATCATCTCCTCCGGAGCTCCAATATCAAGTAGTCGTCTGAAGAGTCGGTCCCTGGGAACAGTGTCAAATGCTTTGCGGAAGTCCACAAAGCAACAGTATAATCTCCTCTTTCTCACCCTTGCCTGGTCAATCAAGCATCGCAGAGTGAAGATGTGGTCAATAGTAGAGTAATCTCGTCTGAAACCTGCCTGTCCTGGAGCCCTGATACCCTTCCTCTCAGCGAGAGTACTCAACTCTGTCTCTAGTACTGCCCCATATAACTTGGCCAATATAGGGCCAATCATGATCGTCCGATATGTAGCTGGATCCATAGTATCACCTGACTTATGAATGGGCACTATGGTGTGCTCAGTCCATGAGTCCGGGAACCCTTCAACCAATGCAGAGAGAGAGAGAGAGAGAGAGAGAGAGAGAGAGAGAGAGAGAGAGAGAGAGAGAGAGAGAGAGAGAGAGAGAGAGAGAGAGAGAGAGAGAGAGAGAGAGAGAGAGAGAGAGAGAGAGAGAGAGTTAACCTAAGAGCTTTCAACCCACAAATCATAGAGAGAGAGAGTCTTCAGCCTACTAAAAGTTTGAATTTACCTAAGAGTTTAGAGTCCTCAGCCTCCACAATTTGCCTCTTTAAGTCTTGGGCACACATATATCATCATGCCTCGTGGTATTTCACCTTTATGGAGTATCCATACGACTAATAATGAGTTGGTGAATACTACCGGATCTGGTTCTGGTACAAGGAGATGGATGTGTAAGTATTGTGGTAAGTCCAATGTTCATTAATAGACTAGGATTGTGATTTGATATTTGTAAGTATTAGATTTTAATATATATATATATATATATATATATATATATATATATATATATATATATATATATATATATATATATATATATATATATATATATATATATATATATATATATATATATATATATATTGTAACGATGCACCTTACGCACCTTACCTCCGCATACCATTCGGTCTTCGCACCTTACACGCACTGAACTGAACGCACCGAACGCACCGGACTGCCTTGCTCCCGACTATGTTTATCTATAGCGACTCCCTTTGTAAAAGCTATATAATATAAACATGATCCATGTGTTACTTTATAGAGCATTGCACACTAGTAAGCCTTTCATCTAGAGTATGTCTAGATCGCCATCTAAGCTCCACATTGGGAGCGCAATGGGTGGACAACACCATCTTTCTAGTTGCATTACTCTTGGCAAATTTGAGAATTTGAGTTCTCTATCTCTTAGTCTCCGTCTATCTTTGTCTGCTTTTTTTTCTTAGCTCTGTCTACTGGTCTATGTCGCTGTGTTACTATTTCTTACAGATACCACACCTGTTGCTGACATATTTGAACCTCTCCTGAATATAAAGTTTCTTCAAGTAAATTTGAATCATGAATATTCCAAGCTTCTTAGGAGTCTGTTTCTGTTGCCTATACTTATGATTTATGCCTGTTGAGCTACTTCTAATGCCTACAAACCTTCTATATAAAAATCCGACAAAATAACATAAACCCTAAGGTTAGGTTATGATTGTACTTGATAGTCTGGTATGCTGGAATCTGAGAGTTAATGATCTGAGTGCTGCCAAGCGGTTGACCTGACATGAGTGTCACAATCTATGACAGATTGTATGACCTTTTGACCTGAAGATAACCTGATACGTGCACTGACTAAGATTGATTTTATATATCTGATGTACTGACAAAGAATGCCAGATGCATCTGACTGAATTGAGTGCAAAGCTTCAAGCTAAAGATTAATGAATCTGAGAAATAAATTTTCTGACCCGAATTCCAGATGGACTGATCTGAGTAGAGCCTTCCGTAGTTATAACAGAGAGTTAAATCCTGAGGGAGCTGGTCCTATGTATTGTCTGAGGCGTATGCACACTTACTTTTGACCTGAGAGAATGATGAGGTGAGCTGACAGCACCCTGATAAAGTGCATCTGAAGACCTAAGAACTGACGCAAAGGCCCAAATTTCCTGAGTGACCACCTGAGAACATTGATTAAGTCTTAAGATGGCATTGATCTGAATGCGTAAGAAGATCTGAGTGTTGTCCCTGTTGCTGAACCTGATGACTTTTATCGAAGATAATGATGCTAAAGACTGACACTGAGCTGATGTGTAGAGATAAGCGATTGACCTCCTAACTGATGATCTCTGATAAAATAGAGTACAAACTTGAAGCTGGCACAGACAAATCCCCTTCTGATATTACAAATCTCTGATGCCATGTTTGATTAATTCAGCTCTGATACCACTGTTAGATGGTGTCAGAGATATATACTCAGAGAGATAAAGACACAGAAATAAGTCCAATTTCAATGACTGGGAGTTGATTTATAGATAAACTGATAAAGCTCAGAAGCTATGAATTAATAAAGCTACGAACAGATTAAAACATTATGATACAAATAAACCATGCACATATGTAATGATAATAATGAAATTAGAAAACAAAAGATAATTACAAAATTAAGAATAACTAAAAGAATAACATACATTGAGATTTAAAAGGAAAAGTACATACAAAAATTATAAATCCTTCCCAGTGAAGGTTCACAGACAAATACACAAACACATATCAAAACATATTCAAAATATACATAAAAATACAAATATGAAACACAACAAACAGACAGACATAAACATATGTCCTACATATAATGTCCAAGATATGTTCTTTATTGGTGGTGATTGGCTGGAAATAATCAGTAACTTGCTGCTGAGTCTGCGTCTCTGATCTCCTGAGCAGTTTATCTCTCTGTCTCCTCAGGTTAAGCAAAAGTAGGCTGAAGCATCTCTCGTATCCCATAACTCTGGATCAACTCCGGATCGTGGCCCAAAGCCCAGTCTAAATAGGCAATGGAAGTGGACCCATATGCATAGTATGCTGGGCAACAACATGTGTAGTGCAACTGTCTCGGGCTCCTTATGACATACCTGGCATGTCCTCTCCTCTGCTGGAATTCCTCTATGTTTACATTATTTCACTTTAGTTACGGAATTGTATCATGTGTTTGACGTCACAGACATAGGCCCTTTAGAATACCCATTTGGTATTCACTTCAAATTTTATAGAGATTTATTGAGAACATGATAAAAGTGAGAGGAAAAGAAACTGGATTACAAATGGGGAAAAATAAAAGCACCTCAAGCTGAACATTGGAATCAGTATAGAATGATATATTTAAATGGAACCAAAGCTCGGGAGTAGGGAAATATATTGGGAATTCAATGGGGAAATTGTTTCATTATTAGAACCTTTACCGGAGAAAATGTACGATTGATATCAAGATTATGGTTCTCTAACACATTTGGAATCGTTAAATCAATCTTAAGGGTGACTTGCAACCTTGATTTTGATCGTATAAATTCTTTCAGTAAATTCACTTTAAGTCATTCCAATCTGGTTTGGGCAGTTTAGGTCAATATAGACTGAGGAATAAAGATGAGCTTCAATGTTTAAGTTGCTTTCCTTGTTTCTCTGAGCAGATGCTGTTGCCAAACTGGTTCTGGAAAGGGTACTGTCAAATGTTTTGGAGAAAGCTCGCCGTTGTCGTTCAGCAGTCCAGGCAGTGTGTCTGGCTTTATCAGGAGTGAGCAGTGCTGATGATAAACAATGCTTTCTTGAATGGCTAAGGTTAGCTTTGGGGTATCAATGCTTTCCATATTCACAAACCCTTTATTCATCTGGAAAGTTGTTAAGTTTATGGCCTTGGAAAGCTCCATCGAGCAGGATGTTTTCTGTAAATAACCAAGACAAATGACTTAGTATCATGTGTGTCAAGGATTGGGACTGGCATCCAAAGACATCATATCATATTGCTATTACAGCTTAGATGCCGTTTCTAAAAATTTGCTTGAAAATACAGCTAAGCTGTTTAAACATTAGCAAGCAAATGTAGATATAGTAGCACCATAGCAACCATATGACATGACTGACAAGGATAATGGCATGATAATGTATGTGCTGAAGTAAAGGTTGATGTGTAAATTGTGTTCATATTGAGTGGCTCAATGTTTTTTGAACCCTAGAGCTCTTTCTTTTTTAAGGCATTCATTCATTTATCAATTTATATTTCCAACAAATGGATTTTCACATTGGGCTTGGAGAACCATTATCACACATGCATGAGATCATGTGAACCATAGTTGAAAGCAAGTATTGTTAATATTCAGGCATACACTACTCGGATGATGACTTGCATCTCATAAAAAGAGCACTAGCGGATTTTAAGTTCTGGATTAGTAATGTTATGCTAGTACAGGGACAGTTTTTAGGGTCATTTTACTCTTTTAAGTGCTGCAATGTCTAGTTCCAGAATTCTTTTTTTTTTTTGGGCTGTTGATGTGTTTTGGATGTTCAATTTGTGTATCAATTTGCCTTTTCTTAATGCACCTGTTCAGTATATAAAACGCTATAAAAAATCAGCTCAACTGCCTATGATACAGAGAATGGTGATTATTGTCACTACTGGGGAGTCCAAATACATGCACATGAAAATCCATGTCATGTGAGTTGATATGCACACATTTTCTTTTGAGGGGCAGGATATGGTATCGTTTTGGAATGAATCAAATGCAAAAGCAAAGGAATTTCTTGGAAAAGGGACTAGTATCATGCTTGTTTTAAAGGACTCAATGATTTATGTGTGTAATGTGCATGCTATATAAGAAACAGATATTTTCTGAATGACCACATGTTTTTCTGTAGATTAATCAATGTGCAAGTTAGAGACTGTCACCATAGGATAATTTTTTTTTTCTTTTTTCCTTCTTAAGTTGATCAGCATAAAAGGACAAAACAAAATCTTTGGGACGATAACAAATATTTCCAGTGCAAGTGGAGTAATGCAAAGCTTCAATGAGTAAATGTATACCACACTTATAGGATCTTATAATTTATCAAATACAGGGGAATTTTCCCAGCTAATGTGAAGCTGTCTGTTCACAATGATTCACTAGCTGCATTGGCTAGTGGGACCCTTGGAAAGCTATATGGCTGCGTGCTTGTAGCAGGAACAGGAATGATTGTTTTTGGTGTGTCTGAAGATGGAAAAACAGCACAAGCAGCAGGTGTAGGCCCATTACTTGGTGAATCAGGCAGGTGATATGCTTTGCCACTTTAACAAACTGTTTCCATTAAGATAATTCAACTAGGTTGCTTTTTGTCAAGAATACTTGATTGTTTTCTTCGACAAGCAGCCTGACATTTACTTTGTACATTGTGCTTGCTCCCAGTGGTTACTCTATTGGTCAGCATGCTCTAGCTGTTGTGATGCGAGCTCATGATGGTCGAGGGCCATCTACGAGTCTATCGAAGGCAATCCTTCAAAAGTTAGAGCTCTCATCACCAGAAGAAATTATTGGGTATATATTGGAATCCTTTCTCATGTTTTCTTGCTTACTTATGTTGAATTGCTGCGTTAAATATTGGCAACACAGCTTTTTAAACTTCTGACATTTGTACATTTGAATTCTAGCCTGCTATTCTGTGATGCTATTTTTGGCCATAACTGCAAGCAAGCTGTTCAAATTAGAGGTCTGCTCACTTCAATGTGGCGTATGGCTTAAATTCATATTTTTGCTCTTACCAAACGATATTATCAGAGCCGCATTCGCTCTGTCATCCATGCTGGTAGTTGTACTATCTTACAGGTCTGTGGTATGCATGTTGACAGACTTCTATGTAGAGCATTCAAGGCATTGAGAGCCCTAGCATTGATTGGTGAGGATCAATCTTGGTACTACCAAATAATGAGATGGCTACCTCTGTATGGTTTAGATACTGATCATTGGCCTCTCACTAATTTTTACTTTAAACTTGTGTGGTGGTCCAAGGAGCTTACATGATGCCAGGGAAGTCTTGAATGCTTTATGCTGGACAGAGATTTTCATTCTACATCATTTCTCTCATATTATGAGATTAACTTGTTATTGCAAATACTCAACATTAGTTGTACAGTTACTGATGTGACGTGTCTGCTATTCAAACCATGCAAATACTTTCTAAATGCTGCAGATGGATGTACAAAGATTATTCTTGGGCTCGAGTTGCAGCCATTGTCCCCATTGTGAAGGCATGTGCTTCCATGGGTGATCCAGAAGCTGTGAAGGTGCTAGAGAATGCAGTTGAAGAGCTTGCAGGAAGCGTGAAAGCTGTGGTTGAACGGTTGAATCTTGCAGGGGAAGGTAGATTCTCCATTTTCATTACTATCTGGAGTTTGTTCAACTGGCATCAGATTCACAGAGGTGTTTAAATGTCAGACTTACATTTTGCATACACAGATGGCCAAAAATCATTTCCATTAGTTGTGGTTGGTGGAGTCTTGGAGAATGATCATGGGTGGGATCTATGTTCTCAGCTTGTGTATCGCATCAAAGAATTTTGCCCCAATGTGCAACCTATACAACCAAAGGTAAAATTCATTTTATGCCAATGTGAAAGATAAGCCTTCAAAAGGTTTCGGGTTATTTGGCACTACTATCTAAACCAAACTTGATGCAACATTGTTATGTGTGAATTTTCCCTGATTACACTTTTAGGATGTTGATATATTTAGGTAGTGATGTGTGTGAATACACTAGGACCACAGGGGCACTTTTTTCCCTCTTTAGGAGGTTTTTTTTCCCCGGCTTGTATATACGCCTATTGCCCTAGTGGGCTACTTATCTTTGTACATTCTCTAGTAATACATTCAGTATTGTGTGTTGTGCTCCAAGCTTCTTCTTCTTCCTTGTGCTGTTCGCGTGCCTCCGCAGACGTCTAACTCCAACAATTGGTGTAACTCCAACAATTGGTGTCAGAGCAGGTCGAAGCTTCATCTAGGGCGTCGTCGACACTCTTGCCGTTGCAGTCTCAAAATCGCACGAATTTTGGTGAGCATACTCAGGGTGTTTCGAAGATCAAAACAGCCTCTGAATGCACTATCGCAGCGCTTGTGCAGGCTATTTCGTCTTTTTGTGCCAAAGGTATATACCAGTTTCAGTTCGCAAGCATAAGCGTCTCGAAATCTGCTACAGGTTTAGCAAAATTCGTTTGGGCAATTCTGCTCAACTTTTTGAGATAAAGTCAATTTTCTGCATCAAGGTATTTTAGTCACCGGCCATGGCTGAAAGCAGTGATGTATTCCGTATGTTGGCTATTGAGGATATGTTGGATGGTACCAACTACGCGTTATGGGCTTATATGATGCGACATGTATTGGTTGCAAAAGGATTGTGGAATATTGTGCAGAGTGTTGAAAGATGTCTTGTTATGCCTTCGAATACAGGTATTGCAAATACATGTGCTTGAGCCGATGGAGATGGTGTCGAAGATGACGATATTCTGTAGATTCCTGTTCGTGCTTCGGTTTTTGCTTCACCTATTGCAAAGCAGATTCGTTGGGATGGCAGAGATGTGCAGGCACATGCATTGATAACTTTGTCTGTTTCCTCACATTCGGTCTTGCAGAACAGCTAAGGATGCTTGGGATACACTTACCACATTCTACCAAGCTAGGAATGAGGCTCTTGCTGCTTACCTCCGAAAACAGTTGGAGAGTGAGCACATGAATGAAGGTGATTCTATGGACAGTTTTCTAACAAAGATCAAAGACTTGAAGGAACAGTTGATTTCTGTTGATGAAGTTATACCAGATAGCTCACTTGTGCAGACCGTTCTGATTCATATAAGAGTTTCGCTTCTACTCTTCGGTTGATGATGAAAGGAAATCCAAATGCCTTGTCATTTGAGGAGTTAGTCTGTTCTGTTGCACGAAGATCAGTCGAGGCAGAACAGGTCCATTATGCGTGTTGTAGATGAAGCCTTCCTGGCTAGTCAGAAGGGCAAAGGAAAATGGAGCTCTTCAACTAGTAAGCAAAAATCTGCTAATTCTGCACATTCGAAAAAGGAAGACAAAGATGAGAAGAAATCAGAAAAGCAAAAATTGTTTTGCAAGTACGTTAAAGGAAATGATCATATCATAAAGAACTATTCTAAACTGGCTGCAAAAGAGACAAAGAACCATCTTTTCATGAGCAGTGCATGTCTGCAGTAGGCTCATATGTTTGGTACTTTGATAGTGGGGAGACCAAACATATTACCTCGGAGCGCAATTTCTTCTCTTACTCGAGCCTGCCCCTAGAGGGAATACTGTCACATGCGCCAACAACTCCTCTTATCCTGTCATGGGAGTTGGTAAGATCATTCTGACTACTGCTGATGGTAGTTCTTTCACTTTCTCATATGCTTTATTTGTGCCAGGGATCAAGAAGAATCTGTTATCAGTTTCTTCATTAGCCAAGATTGGCTTGGTTGTGAAATTTGTTGATGCTCTGTCAAATGGCGATGTTATTATTGCTTCTGTCATTTTATGTCGTTGGCTATAGAAGCTCATAGACTATGAAAAATGATTTGGCATGTGGAATATATGATTCTTAGGCTATGTCAGATGCAAAGCTTTGGCATGCACGCTTTGGTTATCTGAACTTTGCTAGTTTGCTACCCCTGCAGAAATCTGAAATGGTATCCTCTTTGCCCAAACTTGAGGCACCCGGTAAACATGTATGTGAAGGTTGTATTTTGGGCAAAATGCAGCGTTCCTCATTTCCAAAGGATGGTTCAGTTCGGGCTACTCAGAAATTGAAGCTTGTTCATAGCGATGTCTGTGGTCCTATGCAGACACCTTCTTTTGGAAATTATCTTTACTTCGTGACTTTCATTGATGATTTTTTGAGGCATGCATGGGTATATCCACTCAAAGCAAAGTTTGAAGTGTTTATGTGCTTCAAACAATTTCTGGTTTCGGCTGAAAATATGTTAGCATGTAAAATGGGAACCCTCCGTTCCGATCGAGGAGGGGAATATATGTCTTCTGATTTTAATGCATTTCTGGCTGAACGTGGGATAAAACACCAGTGTATAGTGCCGTATACACCTCAACAAAATGGAGTTGCTGAACGGAAGAACGGGTCACTCATGGAGATTGCGAGGTTTATTGCGAAGAGTCAGGCTTTACCACATAGTTTCTGGCTTGAGGCTTCCATGTGTGCAACATATGTACTTAACATGTGTCCCACTAAAGCACTGCAGTCTATCACTCCATATGAGGCTTGGCATGATCGCCAGCCATCTGTTGTTCATCTGCGTGTTTTTGGTTGTTTGGCATATGCATTAGTGCCTGAACAATATCGCAGAAAATTGGATGACAAAGCAGTAAAATGTATTTTTGTTGGGTACAGTTTTGGAAGTAAAGGCTATTGTCTGTATCATCCAGAGAATAAACACATTCTGGTTAGCCGTGATGGTGTCTTTGTGGAAGATGCTATTCAGCCATTGCTTTCATGTACTAAGGAGACATCGGTTAGCTCCAAAGACATGTACGATACTTTGCTATCTCTTTTGACAGGTGGGCAGTCTAGTGCTGGTCCTAATGAGGAAACTTCTCAGCCTTTGCAGGTTTCATGTGATGATGCAAATCATCCCATTTCTGATGGAGATTTACATGATGCACTTGTTGATGAGAGAGCTGATATTGAGGAGGCAAAAACTATGCCAAAATTGTTGGTGCAGACCCTGCGTGACAACAAATTAGATGCACCTCTGTCATATCGTACTCGTTCAGGCTCTCATAGTGCCTCTTTTGCATCAGATTGCTATGCTATGGTTGCATCTAGTCTCTGTGATGAGAATGAGCCTGTTTCGTTTGATGAAGCATAAAATTCAGAAAATTGGATGGTTGTTATGCAATCTGAATATGATGCTATAATGAAGAATGGTACTTGGTCTTTGTGTGACTTCCCTCCTGGCAAGAAGGCCATTGGTACTAAGTGGATTTACAAGCTGAAGCGTAAGCCTGATGGGCTTGTTGCAAATGGTATGCGCAGGAAAGAGGCATTGATTTTGATGAGACCTTTGCATCTACATGTCGTATGACTACTGTTCGGAGCATCTATGCACTTGCAGCCAATCATGGTTGGAATGTACATCGGTTGGACATTAAAACAACATTTTTGAATGGTGACTTGCATGAAGAAGTGTATGTTTTTTCAACCCCGTGGCGTTGTGCAGAAAGGGCATGAAAACTAGGTTTGCAGGTTAAAGAAAGCATTATATGGTTTAAGGTAAGCACCACGTGCTTGGTATGAGAAGATACATGCTTATCTGATTGCACATGGTTTTGAGAACAGTCCAACTGAAAGCACCTTATATGTTAAGCGTGCTAATGATGTGCTTCTGATCATTGTTGTCTATGTTTATGACATGCTGCTCACTGGTCCTATTGAGAAGCATATTGCTGATTTTAAGGCTGATTTGCATGCCTCATTTGAGATGTCTGACTTAGGGAATCATTATTTGGCGTTCAATTTATGCACGTTGATGGTGGAATGGCTTTGTGTGAAACGAAATATATTGACACATTATTGCAGCATTTTGGCCTTGAAGACTGTAAATCTATTGTCACTCCTATGGAGACAGGTTTACGATTGAGTCTTCATGATGCTGGAGATGCATTTGATGCTGTTCTTTATCAGCAGGCTGGTAGATGCCTAGTTTACTTATGCATTACTTGGTTAGCTGTCTCACAGATGAGCAGGTTTATGCATTGCCCAAGTGTCAAGCATTGGCAGGCGGTTAAGCGCATCTTTCGCTACTTGAGTGGTACCCGGCTACTTATCCCAAGGGGGGATCCCTACCGCAAGATTTGCATGCTTTTTCTGACTCTGACCGAGCTGGTTGCTATGACACTCGTGTGTCCACTAGTGGTTTTTGCTTCATGCTTGGTAGCTTATGCATATCTTGGCTAAGCAAGAAGCAGGCTACTGTGGCCACTTCGAGTTGTGAGGCTGAGTATAGGGAAGCTTTCACAGTGACTATTGAGTGTGTGTGGCTCAGACGCCTTATGGCTGATTTGGATGTTGGTCAGTCTTCTGCCACCACCATCTTCACTGGAGGTCATAGCGCATTGGAAGTTGCGAGGAACCCTGTGTTCCATGCTCTCACTAAGCATATTGAGGTGCATTATCATTATGTCAGGGAGAGGTTCTCTGCGGGGGGGAATCAGCTTGGCATATGTGCCCACGTAGGAGAACATTGCAGATCTTTTCACGAAGGCTCTGCCTAGTGAGAAGTTTGAAGCTTTTCCCAAAGCTTTGGGCTTACTTCCTTTTGTGGATTGATTCAACATAGCTTGGCACTTCCTTATACATTAGTGCAAGCTCCTTGTTCATCGCATCCCTCCCAGGGGGGATTTGTTGATATATTTAGGTAGTGATGTGTGTGAACACACTAAGACCTCCGGGACACTTTTTTCCCTCTTTAGGAGGTTTTTCCCCCCGGCTTGTATATATGCCTATTGCCCTAATGGGCTACTTATCTTTGTACATTCTCTAGTAATACATTCAGTATTGTGTGTAGTGCTCCAAGCTTCTTCTTCTTCCTTGTGCTAGTGGCGTGCCTCCGCAGACGTCAACTCCAACACAGGATAGACAAATATCAAGGTTTGCAATGGGGAGTAATTAGGCAGTAGCATCTATGTTGGACAACATATTGGCTTGAATCTACCCTTTGTATGATTCAAAAGATTTTGGAGTTTTATGTTTTTTTCTTTTAGTTGGAAGAGATTGGAAGAGTTGCATTACATTCGATGGATAATTGGGCCATCTACTCTAATGTGTGAGTGATTGCTAAAGATGTTTCCAAGTCAGATAGTAGATCTTAGAAGGAACACTTCTGGCCATTGCATTACATTACACTTGAAATGGCTCGGTGCTTGCACTGTACATGAATTGCTATACATCATTTTCTTCGATGGATAATTGGGCCATCTACTTTGATGTGTGAGTGATTGCTAAAGATGTTTCTAAGTGAGATAGTAGATCTTAGGAGGAACACTTCTGGCCATTGCCCAAGCAAATTAAGTTCGTGTATGGAGACAGAACGTCTATGAGAAGAAAGATCAGTATAGGAGCATAGAGGTGAGTTAATATATAGCCCATATTGGTAGGTTGAGACCTAAGCCAGGAGCACAAGGAAGCATGAAAACCAAATAAGGATACTCATTAATGTAAAATAATATTTCTGTATCATGGAAAACATAAGAAAGTATGACCCATGGATATGTAAGAATGCTGAATTTTGATAGGTAAACAAGGCTTGTTGTTGTGCACATCTGTCATGCCTCTGTACTCTCTCTCTCTCTCTCTCTCTCACACACACACACACACACACACACACACACACACACACACACACACACACACACACACACACACACACACACACACACACACACACAATCCATAAACTCTTGATATAATTGTACCTGCAAATCATAGGTCTGCACCCACATTGGTTGTGAGCCCTAGGTCTTGCACTGTACCCATGTTCCAGGCTTACAGCATTCTGAAATGGCCTGCCATGGCTCTGTCCACTGCCTCTTGATTGTCACATTGAGAAAAAACTGCATCCCTGTGAAAGTGTTTCCCTGAGCCATACTCACAAGATAGTCTTCCTGTCTCTTAGGCTGTCCCCTGTTGAGGGCACCCATTTGGTCCAACACTAGTTATGGCTCTACCAAGGAAGGACGTGGAGGAGATGACCACCAAAGCAGTAAATTCCTTGGAGAAGTCCATGCACAACATCCCAAACATGGGGATCAGGAACATTGAGGATAGTTCAAAGATCAAAGAAGATAGGATGAAAGAACACTTGCAAGCTTTCAAGGAAGAGAATGCCAATCTTAAGGGAGAAGCCTACACATTGTACAAAGAAATGGGCAAGTGCATATGCAAAAAAAAGAGGGGAGCTTAATGATTGAAGACATCCAAGAAGAGTTCAAGAAAAACTAAGAGTTCCTGAGAAATGATGTGATGAAAGCAAGAACTTGATGGTACTATCTGTCTAAATTCTCAGCCTTCATTGCACCCACTTTTGGCAAACATATTGTTAACGTTCAGCCTCTTCTTTTGAAGGGTACTTTTGCTCAGTTTCGGATTCAGCTTCAGCCCTAGTTTTGGCCAAACATTTGTTGGAAAATAATGTCAGAATAGCACCAAAAGTCCCAAAATTTCAGCAACCCTAAATCTAGGACTTAGTCAAACTCAGGTCAAAGATGGTCTTTTTTTGTTTTTTTTTTTTGTTTTTTTTTTCTTTCTTTTTTGTTTGGCTCAGTTTCAGATTCAGCTTCAGCCCTAGTTTTGGCCAAACATTTGTTGGAAAATAATGTCCGAATAGCACCAAAAGTCCCAAAATTCCAAGTTCCAACAACCTTAAATCTAGTGTTGGAAATCAATGTCACATCAGTCCAAAATCCTTTTAGGGCAGAAACCCTAATTTTGGTACTTAGTCATTTTTGGCACAAAATTTGGGTGAAATTTTGTGCCAAAAATGACTAAGCAGCTAAAAATATGCGATCCAATTTTAAAAAGCTGCAATCATGAGTTTTTTACGCAAAAATAGCTTTAAGCTTTATTTTGGTCGCTAGGGAAGTATATGGCCTCTATAAGAAGCCTTTTGGTTCACTTTGAAGATTATCCAACACTATCCAACGCCAGTTTGGTCCCTCTCTTGAGGAGATGTGCTCTAGCACTCACGGGCAGCCATGATGCACTCTAGGAGCAACTCTAGGAGCATGTTGAGGAGCAGCTATGGAGTTCTTCTTGGAGAAGAGTGTGCTCACACTCTTACTTATGGAGAAGACTTACCTATCAGAAGCTTGGTGGTGTGGATCAGCCATCTACATGATGTATTTGTAGATTGTCTTCTACATGAAGATTATGGAGTACTTCAAAGACATTGGATGGAGCTTAACATAAGATTTGCATCTTATGTTAACTATTCAGGTACATATTCTCTTTATGCACACAGGTACTACTTGGAGCTTATGGAGGCAGTGGCATCCATATCAGGAGTCGTCCTATTCAGCATATCTAAAGGAGAATCAGTACATGCATGCTACATGCATTCAGATGAGATGTTAGAGAAGGTGTTTACACATGAGTATGAGGATTTCTGTTAGCAACATGTTAGCATTCAATGCTAATTCTGTAAGTATGTGATCTTTCACACACATCTGATTTAGGGTCTTCCATAGCCTAAAATCAGATTACGGTTTGCTGAATATCAATTTCACACTGATTTTTCCTCTTTCTGTCACTCATATTCACTCTTCTACAACTTATCAAGTCATACATCTCATACATATTCAGATTTCTGTCACTACATCTGAATATTCTTGTAAATTTTGTACATACACTCTTCCATCTATTTCTGTTTGCATAGAGTGGTTGAGGTTTTGACTCCCACATTGTAATTTGACATTTGTATATATGATGGTGCGAGTAAGCAGGGGCTTATGTAACACTTTAAATATGTTGTCTAATCTCTCTCTATCTTTGTCTCATCATTGTATGATTAAGTATGGTATGTTCATGTTTGTTAATGTTATGGAAGATACTGAAATCTATGTTGTAGATCTTGGACCTATGGGACCTGTGGAATTAGTTATGGGCCTATCTAATTTCCAACAAATAGGACTTAGTCAAATTCAGGTCAAAGATGGACTTTTTTTTGGGTTAATTTTTTTCTAATAAAATAAATTATAAAGTATAAATTATATATTTTTTTTATTTTTTTTTATTTTTTTTAGTTTTTTATTAGTTGGCTCATTGGATAGTACTCTTTGAGAGCTTTCTAATGGTATATAACATTCCACCATCTAACATCAGAAAGTCAATCAAAAGTCAAACTTTAGTTTTTGTTTTTCAAGCTTTTCATTAATTTAAGATGGATGGCTAAGATTTGATCTCTAAAAAACAAGTCAATCAATGGCTAATATTAAATCGATCCAAAAGAAAGCCAAAAAAGCAAAAATCAAAGCTCATAAAAAAACACATACGTGGGTTTGCAATTTTCAGCCAAAAAAAAGCAGCTTTTCAAGCTTTTTGCCCAAGACAGCTTGGGCTATATAAGAAGAGTTAATATGCACACTTTATGCATCAAGTTGAGAAGCTACTCTCATACAGACTCTAGGATTTTGAGCGAGGAGGATTCTTGGAGGAGATAGTGCAGCTTTGAAGGAGTTTCTGGAGGCCAACTCTTCAGCTTCTTCACACTAGTAAATGTGTTTCCTGATTTTGTGACCACTGGCTTCATATTTTAGGGTTTTTTCACGTATTTGCTGATTTTCTTCACGTGATGCTGCTCTACCGGGTATTTTCCTACTACTTCAATGCGACAAAGTTCCATAGCTGCTGCTCAACATCAGAGAATACCTAATTTCAGATTGGGTTTGCTGTTTAAACTGATAGTTTCACTTCCAATTGCATATATTCTCTTTGACCTTACCTCTTAGAAACATTCTCTCTACATTTTGTACCTAGAACCCTTTTCATTCGGTCTATATCCAGTTTTCTATCATCATCCACATTGTATATTGACATTTAGCATTTTATTAGTGTATAATTAGCATTCAGCTCCTATGCTTTGATAATTGTTTTCTCTCTATTCTATTGTCATTCATCTCATTTAATTTTGTCAAGGTGTGTTTTAAAGGTTTTAAGTGTTGGAAGCTAAATCAACTTGTGATTTTTATTTGGGCCTACCACACTTTCAGCAACATTTTCAGCTCATATTCAGTTTTATTAATTCTATTCAGCTCATCATTACGGACCTTATGTAATTGCAGATTTTGTATATGAACTCAGCTTTGATCATTGAAGTTTGTACAACGTATTCTTCATTTGTGATTTTTCTCTCTTTTATATTTTAAGATATTGGATGAGCAAAATCCAACATCTCGTAATAGAGCTGAAGAAGATACAAGTGGACCAGACTTTAACATCTCATATTCATATGGCCCATATTTCATCCTAATATTATATTAGTTGTAAGAGGGCCAATTCTCTTAATATCATTACTATGATTGCTTTTGGAATGGTTATTGAAACAATTAGTTTCCATATATGAAAGGGTGAGCTTCGATGCTTCTTCATCAACTTTAGGAGGGGCACAAGCAAAGTTTATCCATGTACGTTTTGTGTAAAGTATATAACTTCAGAAAAAGTCTCTTTACTCAGTTAACTAAGTATTCCCAGTTTGTCAAGTTAGTAAGTCATGTTTAGTAAAGGATTGCAATTGTGATAAAGAATAGAGAAACAAGAGTCTTCATGAGAACAAAAATCAAAAGATGTTATTAATGTCAAAAATTGTATCTTTGAAGCATTCATATTCTATAATTAAGTACAACATACATAGATCTGGAACTATTGGTTCGCTCATGAGTCTAAGCATGTTAGACTTGTCTCTATACTTATGCAAGTCTTTTTGGGAAAGGCATTGTCTTCTGAAGTCATGTTTACAACTAGTGTCATGATGGGCGAAGTATAGTAGTCTGCTTGAACTAGTAAGTACTAAGTCATGTTTTATGACTCATAATTATTTTCAATTTTCGACATCTGAAAGTTCAGGAATACTAGTAGTACCCACTTCCATAATATGTGTGTATTATGTGGAGACAAATGAACATTTATATTTTTTCACACATTTTTAGTGTGAGTTCTTGTGAAAGAAATTAGAGGACATGGTTCTCTTCAACACAAAGAAGAGGGGATCTATGATGCATTTGTAGTGGCTTGTTATTACCATTAAGACTTGCAGCTTTTAGAGTTTAGTAGTTATGGAGGAGATGTATGGCAAGTCAATGGAGAGATCATGCTTGTTAAGCTCTATATATATTCAAATCAATACAAGAATAGTTTCTCAACACACACACACACACACACACACACACACACACACACACACACACACATATATATATATATATATATATATATATATATATATATATATATATATATATATATATATATATATATATATATATATATATATATATATATATATATATATATATATATATATATATATATATATATATTTGTGTGGATAATGACTACATTGTGTGCAAGAGGTAACAATCCAAAGATGCATGTTTGAGTGGGATAAAGGTATCTCGTCTGAATCCTGCTTGTCCATGGGCCCTGATACCCTTCCTCTCGGCAAGAGTGCTCAACTCTGTCTCTAGCATTGCCCCATATAACTTGGCCAATATGGGGCCAATCATGATCGTCCGGTATGTAGATGGATCCATATCATCGCTTGACTTATGAATGGGCACAATGGTGTGCTCAGTCCATGAGTCACGAAACCCTTCAACCAGTGCTCGGTTGAAGAGGGGGGAGAGAGAGAGAAATAAAGAAAGAAAGAAAGTCATATTAACGTCTACTGGAGGCCAAACTTGGCCTATGAGACAAAACCATGTACAAGTGTAGTAACCCTGTGTAGAAAATGAAATGTAAAAAGTACTCGCTACACAAAGCTATATCGGGCCTATGAGACAAAATCATATACAATTGTGGTAATCTCTGTGTAGCAATGTAAAGGAAAATACTCGCTACACAAAATGTGTAGGCTGAAAACAACAAAGGATGGTTTAGCCGGTAATGAGGAGGTAGTGGGAATAAAATAATGGTGCCTGGGGGGAGCGTGGCTCTGGCTCAGTAGATAATGACCACGTGATACAAGGGGGACCCATGAAGGAGTGAATGTGTATACCCTAAGTGTTGATGATGGGTGGAGGTGGGTGGAATATGTGGTACATCGGCAGCGGTACGAGTGCCTCTTGGAGGAAGGCTGTCAAAGTGGTGGCGATGCGCCTGTGGTCCATCATGTAGTCGTGGGCTATCCTGATGCATGAGATATCCTCATGGTGCAGTCGTGGTCATTGGTACCCAACTAGATGTGGTCGGCGTCGCACTCTCTGTGCCGTTGCCTGCTGGAGTGTGAGCCCTATGCCTCTGGGAGGTGGGTCCGTCCGATGTGGACCAACGCGCTCAAAAAACTGAGTAATGTTCTGTTGGGTACTCACTCATGTCTGGTGTGTAGGCTGTAGCATCTGATCTCGTCTCTCATATGCAGCCATGAGGAAACGCCCCATCCTCTGCTGGTCTACAGTGGTCATGCACAATTGGAGTGACTCCTCTATGTGGAACTGTGCTCGTAGGTCTGAGTATGCTGGGCATCTAATAACGAGGTGCTCCTCACTCTCTATCTCTGTATGGCATATTGGGCACCACCTCTCCTCTCGAGGGACTCCTCTAGCCCGACCCCTTTCGATCTCGAGATGATGTGATGAAACTCGAAGCTTCCCAAAGACAACTCGAAGGTGGTGTGGTAGGTATGTCTGCATGTAGCGTGGAGTCTCAATGAAGCCGTGGTCTGAGATACATGGAAAAAGCTCACGGTAGTGAAGCATTTTCGGTGTCGATGTCCCCCCCGGGCTGATCCATGTCCTCTGTAGCCTCTACTAGCATCGGTGGTGCAGCAAGCTCTGCCCTAATGATGTCATTGGGTACTGAAGATTTGCTGCGGATGAGTCTGGCAATCATGAGAATCTGTGGCCACTCCAGTGCTGTCTATGATGATGTGGCTAATCCCGGTCCCCATATAGCTGCACCATACATGAGTGTTGGGGTAACTAAAGTGCCGAAGAGCCACCCCTTTGTGCGGGGCTCCTGAAAATATGCCTGGTGACACTGTCTCTCCATCAAAGCTAGCGCTGCGTATCCATGTGTGATGCGATCATGGGCTGCCTGAGACATGGAGAAAACCCCAGAGGCTGCTGTGAATGTCACTACCAAGTAGACATATGAACCGACTACCTCGATGGGTCCGCCTGCTGCTGTGAAAGAACTTTGTCTGCTCACCGGTGCTGATGTATGGAAGATCAAAACCTTGGTTTTACCAAGGTTCACTGATAATCCTCTATGTGTACAAAAATCATCTAGGCCGTGTAAGTGATGCTGTAGACCCTCAACAGACTCTGAAACAAGCACAATATCATCAGCATATAAAAGAATGTGGATAGTGGTCCCTCGTACCTCAATGCCCTCTCCTCCCTGTTGCCATATGAAGTCCACTATCTCGTCAATGTATAAACCAAAGAGGGTGGGTGAGAGGGGGCACCCTTGCTTCACCCCGATGGTGCTGGCAAGTGAATCGGATAGACCGCCGGGGCATCTGACTCTACCTGATACTCTCTCATATAAGGCGTAGATTCCCCATATCATCTCCTCTGGAGCCCCGATATCATGTAGACGTCTGAAGAGCCGCTCCCTAGGAACTGTGTCGAAGGCTTTGCGGAAGTCCAGAAAGCAGCATTACAATCTCCTCTTCCTCACTCGTGCGTGGTTGATCAAGCATCTGAAAGTGAAGATGTGGTCAATGGTAGAGTAATCTCGTCTGAATCCTGCCTGTCCCGGAGCCCTGATACCCTTCCCCTTGGCAAGAGTGCTCAACTCTATCTCTAGCACTGCCCCATATAACTTGGCCAATATGGGGCCAATCATGATCGTCCGGTATGTGGATGGATCCATAACAGGGCTTGACTTATGAATGGGCACAATGATGTGCTCAGTCCATGAGTCAGGAAACCCTTCAACCAGTGCTCCGTTGAAGAGGTGGGCAATGAGAGAGAGAGAGAGAGAGAGAGAGAGAGAGAGAGAGAGAGAGAGAGAGAGGGAGAGAGAGAGAGAGAGAGAGAAAGAAAGAAGAAAGAAGAAAGAAAGTGTTTTTACGTCTATTAGGAGGCCGAACTCGGCCTATGAGACAAATCGATGTACATGGGTGTATCTTCTGTCTATCAGAGAAGATAAAAGTGCTGAAAAAGAAACTGATAAAGCTGATACATATCTCCGTGAAATGCGTGTGGAGATACCCATGAAAGGGGGGGGGGGTGTATGGAGTGCGATATCTATGGCAGTCTATATGCAAAGGGGTAGTACAACAAGCATGGGAATGCATCTGAAACGACTAACTAGCTCCATCCTGTGCTAATGGGCGGGTGTAAGATGTGATACATAGGTGGAGGTGGAGTCAGGGCCATCGTGATAGCTGCAACGGGATCAGCCATCATCTGGAATCGTCTCTCCTCCATGGCGCCATGGTGACGAGCCTGGATCTCTGCAATCTGATGTCGGTGATGTCTCGGGGCCCGATATCCTCTAGCACGGGGTCGTCTCCTAGCTCGAGCAGCCTGAGCCTGCTGAAGAGTCACCCCTCTCGGTGTGTGGGCTGAGGGGGGGAGGGCTGCAGCACGTCGTGGAATAAAGAACTCAGTGAGCTGACTCTGTCTCCCTCCTGTATGGGCTGCTACAGTAGGCTGGAGTAGGGAATCTCTGTGACTCTGTATCTCTAGTAGGAATCGCCCGAGCTGTCGCTGGTCTCTAGAGTCCATGATCTCTCGGAGGGTGGGCTGCCTTGTAAATAGAGTCCCGTATCTACCTCTGATGCCATCATATGCGCTACATCTGCATACAAAGTGCTCCTCATCCTCTATCTCTACTCTGCAAACCCTGCATATCCGCTCCTCTCTGGGAATGTCTGCGGCTCTGCCCGTCTCAATCTCTAGTCTATGTGATGAGACTCTCAACTGGCCAATCGCTACCCTCGAGCTATGAGGCATGTAAGTATCCATGTAACATGGCCGCCGGATGAAACCGTCTGCTAGGATGTCTAAGAACTGGTCTCGATAGTGCAATAGTCTCGATCCCATGTGTGGTGTGTGCCATGTCTGACTAATGTAGCGCTGCCAAAGATCCTGTCTCAACACAACATTCCTCTCATGACGGGAGAGGTGGATGTGAGGTGAGTCTGGGTCGTACTGAAAAGGCGGTAATCTGTCCATATCAAGCCCATGACTATCAAACCATACTCTAACCTGAGTGTACCAAGCTCTCTCATATCCTGACTCTGATATCTGTATAGATGCCTCAAAAGCTCTGCGTGTGAGTCTGTCTGTAGGGAGCTCCCTCATCCTCTGAATAAAGCAGATAGTCTGGAATAGTGCATCTACTACCATGGGTGGTGCAGCTAGCTCTGCCTTGATGATGTCATGTGGTACCGACTGTTTCCCGCGAAATAGTCCCGAGATCATACGTACCTGGGGCCTCTCGATCGCACTCCACTGGGTGGCTGTGAGGCCTGGGGCCCAAACTGTCGCAGCATACATCATAGCTGGTCGGACTAGTGTGTCAAATAGCCACCCCTTCGTGCGGGGCTCCTGGAAGTGTGCTTGGTGACATCTCCGCTCTAACATGGCTAAAGCTGCATATGCTCGTGTGAGTCTATCGATGGCTGCCTGTCTCATGCTGAAGGGGCCAGGTAAGCTCGTGAATGTGACTCTGAGGTAGACATAGGAAGTGACCACCTCAATCTGTCCACCGCCGGCTCTGAATCCTGCTCCATTCCTCACCAAGGGGGAGGTGTGGAAGATCATGACCTTGGTCTTGCCAAGGTTTACTGTCAAGCCCTTCTGTGTACAAAACTCATCGAGGGCATCCAAGTGGCGCTGTAATCCATCGGGTGACTCTGAAATTAAGACAATGTCATCGGCATATAATAAAATGTGGACAGGTGTACCTGCGAGGTCTGCACCCTCTCCTCCAGCTCGGAGAATGTAGTCCTCAATCTCATCGATGTAGAGACCAAATAGAGTGGGAGAGAGCGGGCAGCCTTGCTTAACACCGATGGTGCTAGCAATGACCTCATACATACCTCCTGGACACTGTACTCTCCCGGTCACCTGCTCATAGAGTGCATAGATGGCCCAAATCATCCCTGATGGTATTCCCAAGCTCTGAAGGCGTTGGAAGAGCCTCTCTCGTGGCACTGTATCGAAAGCTTTGCGGAAGTCCACAAAGCAGCAATATAGTCTCTTCTTCCGCACCCTTGCCCCATCAATGAGGCAGCGCAAAATGAAGATGTGATCAATAGTAGAGAAAGCTCGCCGAAAACCTCCCTGGCCTCGTGCTCGTAGCCCCTCAGTCTCTGCATATGAGCTGAGCTCTGCCTCAAGTATGGCACCGTATAGTTTGGCCATGGTGTGGCCAATCATGATGGTCCTGTAATTCCCTGGATCCAGGGTGTCGCCAGATTTGTGGATAGGCACAATGGTGTGCCTAGTCCACTCCTCTGGGAAGCCCTCCCCTATAGCCCGATTGAAGGCATGTGCAATCAACGGGGCTATAGTGGAGGATGCATATATGAGGTGCTCGCTCTGCAATCCCGTATGGTCTGTCGAACGTCCATGTCGCAGTCGTCCTATGGCCCTCTCAACCATCTTTGCTGTGAAAAGAGAAGAACTAGTAGGGCGAGGCTCAAGTGGCTGGGGAATGGGAGGCTGCCCAGGCACCTCATATAATCTCTGAGCATAATCATGCCATGTGTGTAGGTCCCCAATAGGTGTGGTCGGGCGTGGCTCTCGTAGGGTACGCCATGCTGCAGCACTGTCCATACTCATAAAGAGATGATATAGCTCAAGCATCTGTGCCTCCTCAAAGGCTCGCCTCTTCCGACGTGTGAGAGTCTTCATCTGTCCTGTGGCCTGTCTCTCTGTGATCTCTCCCAATGCTCGTTGGGCTCGTAGTCGGCGGTAGGTATCTCTGCATTCCTCATCATACCAACGATGTTGTGGCATAGTCCCTGGGGGAGGTGTGTGACCAGAATGGATGGTGTGTGGGAAGGAGCTGATGGCGGATGTCTGAAGAACTGATGCTATCTGTGAGGTGAGTAGGGATAGTGGAGTGTCAGGGTGAAGCAAGAGAAGACCCTTCTCGACTTGGGCCGCGTATATGTGAGCTAGCTCGTGTGTGAAGTGGATGGTGGTGTGTGGGATGCGGGCTGCGGGTGTGCGTGTAGGGGTGTCTCCCTTGAGGGAGAGAGCGAGGTATGCGTGATCGGCCCCAATGGGTATAGGTGGGATGGTGAATGAGGTAAGTAGGTGAATGGCCTCTCTAGGTCCCATGACGTAATCTACTGAACTTCCCTGCCATCTGTGACTGAGTGTGGCATGCATGTCAATCCTCCTGATGTAGGCCACTGAGCCATCCCGTTATAGATAACGAGATTATGTCGAGAGCCTAGTCTGAGTAAGTGAGTGCCATAATGAGTGTGTGTAGAGTCAGCTGAAGCTCGAGCTGTAGACTCATCCTCTATGGTACGTAGTATCTGTGGGTCTTCTGGGTCAAATATCTCACACTGATCATTGCCTGTCCTGGCATTGAAGTCTCCCATAAGGAAGACTTCCCCTAGTGCTGAGTACTCTGTAATCTCTTCTGACAAGCAAGTGTATGGTGAGTCCTCCTCTCGATCTATGATAGCGAATCGCGAGCTAGAGGGAGCAAAGTAGCATAAAGCTATGAAGATGATCCGCTCCTGTGAGAGCTGGAGTCGGATCCAAAGATATCTGGCCTGTGAGTCACGTGTGACTATCTGTATCCTGCTCTGAAGTCCACATTTGAAGAGTATGGCTACTCCTCCTGATCCTCTGGTGGTATGCTGACGTGTACACTCTCTGTATGTGGACTCCCACTGGAAACCGTGGACTCGAGGTAGGCCCCTGTCCTGGCTCTCATGTGTCTCTGTGAGCATAATGATGTCTTTGCCTTTGCGCACCTCTTCCAACCTCTCTGGGTGTGTCCATAGGTCTCCATTGCAGTTCCAAACTGCAAGGTGTATCTCCTCGAGTGTCTCACAGGCCGAGAGAGAGAGAGAGAGAGAGAGAGAGAGAGAGAGAGAGAGAGAGAGAGAGAGAGAGAGAGAGAGAGAGAGAGAGAGAGAGAGAGAGAGAGAGAGAGAGAGAGAGAGAGAGAGAGAGAGAGAGAGAGAGAGAGAGAGAGAGAGAGAGAGACTTTTTAACGTCTATTAGAGGCCAAAATCGGCCTATGAAACAAAACATATACATCAGTATAATCCAATCCACCGTGATCCCAAAAGGAAAATAAAGTGTGAGTACAAAAGACGGGTATAAAAGGAGTGGACAATAACTAGCATCAAGGGTGTGGGGTGCTATGGGTATGCACTCTATATGCTCAATGGGTGTGATATAAATATGATATGCATAGGGATGGGAGGCTCGATGGTATCACAACCCTCTAAATGCCTGGAGTGGGTGTAGAATATAATGCATTGGTGGGTAAGGCATCATGGCGATCCTCAAAATGCTCTGAATGTCCAGATCGACAGGGATGCGCTGCTGACGTCTCCGTATCTCCATGTCATGGCGTGCGTGAATCGTCTGAATCTCTCTCTGGTGTGGACGGACTCTCCGGAGTGGGGGTCTCGGTCGTCGACGCTGTCGTCTAAGCTCCTCTGCTCTGTGTAATGTGACACCCCGCATCGAGCTTGGTCCTCGAGTGGCTGTGGGTCTGAAAAAATCTGTAATATGAGTCTGAGGGAGGGGGGCCAGGTGTATCTCCATCTGCTGCTGGAGGAGTGATGTACGACGGTGCTGGAGCTCTACTATGAAACGACCTAGAGGGCGCTGGTCCTCTGTCCCCAATAAAGCCCTGATCTCTTTGCCCCCCTGAAGAGCTGTGGGTAGCGGTCTTTGATGTCCTCATATGCGAGAGAGAGAAAGAAAGAAAGAAAGAAAGAAAGTGTTTTTACGTCTATTAGGAGGCCGAACTCGGCCTATGAGACAAATCGATGTACATGGGTGTATCTTTTGTCTATCAGAGAAGATAAAAGTGCTGAAAAAGAAACTGGTAAAGCTGATACATATCTCCGTGAAATGCGTGTGGAGATAGCCATGAAAGTGGGGGGGTGTATGGAGTGCGATATCTATGACAGTCTATATGCAAAGGGGTAGTACAACAAGCATGGGAATGCATCTGAAACGACTAACTAGCTCCATCCTGTGCTAGTGGGCGGGTGTAAGATGTGATACATAGGTGGAGGTGGAGTCAGGGCCATCGTGATAGTTGCAGCGGGATCAGCCATCATCTGGAATCGTCTCTCCTCCATGGCGCGATGGTGACGAGCCTGGATCTCTGCAATCTGATGTCGGTGATGTCTTGGGGCCCGATATCCTCTAGCACGGGGTCGTCTCCTAGCTCGAGCAGTCTGAGCCTGATGAAGAGTCACCCCTCTCGGTGTGTGGGCTGAGGGGGGGAGGGCTGCAACACGTCGTGGAATAAAGAACTCAGTGAGCTGACTCTGTCTCCCTCCTGTATGGGGGGGAGAGAGAGAGAGAGAAAGAAAGAAAGAAAGTCATATTAACGTCTACTTGAGGCCAAACTTGGCCTATGAGACAAAACCATGTACAAGTGTAGTAACCCTGTGCAGAAAATGAAATGAAAAAAGTACTTACTACATAAAGCTATATCGGGTTGGAAAAGGCTATATCGGGCTGGAAAAGGCTATATCGGGCTGGAAAAGGCTATACCGGGCTGGAAAAGGCTGGGAAGAGGTGGCTCTGACTCTGCAGATAATGGCCACCTAATACATGGCAGGCCCATAATGTGAGTGAGTAAAATACCCTAGCTACTGGTGATGGGTGGAGGTGGGTGTAGTATGTGGTACATCGGTGCTGGTCTGAGTGCCTCCCGAAGGAAGACAACCCAGGTGGTAGTGGTATGCCTCTGCTCCATCATGTGGTCATAGGCTGTCCTGATGCATGAGATATCCTCCCCATAAAGTCGTGGTCGATGATATCCAACCATGCGTGGTCGACGTCGTGCTCTCTGTGTTGCTGCCTGGTGGAGCGTAAGCCCTCTAGATGGACCTCTTTGGTGTAACTGAGCTTGCTGAAAGAACTGAGTAATGGTCTGCTGGATACTCCTCCGTGTCTGATGTGTCGGCTGTAGGACTGCTCTCGCCTCTCATATGCCGCTATGAGGAAGCGTTCCAACCGCCGCTGGTCTCCCATAGTCATGCACAACTGGAGCGACTCCTCTATCTGGAATTGTGCACGTAGGTCTAAGTATGCTGGGCATCTGACAACAAAATGCTCCTCACTCTCTAGCTCTGTCTGACATACTGGGCACCACCTCTCCTCTCGGGGGACTCCCCTAGACCGACCCCTCTCAATCTCGAGCTGATGTGATGACACCCGGAGCTGCCCAATGACAACTCGAAGGTGGTGGGGTAGGTATGTCTGCATGTATCGCGGAATCTCAATGAAGCCCTCGCCCGATATATGTAGAAAATGCTCACGGTAATAGAGCATTTTCGGAGGCAATGTATCTCTAGGGCACACCCATGTCCTCTGTATGTATGTATGCCATATCTCCTAACGAATGACCCTATTCCTTTCCTGATGGGAGAGAGAATAGGTGGGTGCATGTAAGTCGTATTGTAGTGGTGGTAGCCTATCTATATCAAAACCATGGTGGGCCAGCCAGTCTCGTGTCTGTGCATACCACGTGGAGGTGTCACCTTCCAATGCCATATCACGTGATGCCTGGAAAGCACGATAAGCCATGCGCTCTGTATCCATGCTCCGAAGTCTGTGTAATAGGCATCTGGAATAGTGCCTCAACTAGCATCGGTGGCGCAGCGAGCTCTGCTCTAATGATATGATGTGGTACTGAAGGCTTGCTGCGGATAAGTCTGGCAATCATGAGAATCTGTGGCCTCTCCAACGCTGTCCATACTGATGTAGCTAATTCCGGCCCCCAAATGGTTGCCCCATACATGAGCGCTGGCGTAACCAAGGTGTCGAAGAGCCACCCCTTTGTGCGGGGCTCCTGAAAATATGCCTGGTGGCACTATCTCTCAATCAGAGCTAGTGCTGCGTATCCACGTGTGATGCGGTCACGGGCTGCCTGAGACATAGAGAAGACCCCTGAAGCTGCTGTAAATGTCACTCCCAAGTAAACATATGATCCAACCACCTCGATCGGTCCACCCGCTGCTGTGAACAAACTATGCCTGCGTACCTGTGCTGATGTATGAAAGATCATGACCTTGGTTTTACCAAGGTTCACAGATAAACCTCTCTGTGCGCAAAAGTCATCTAGGCCATGTAGGTGATGCTGTAAACCTTCTGCAGACTCTGAAGCCAATACAATATCATCAGCATATAAAAGAATATGAATAGTGGACCCATGTACCTCGATGCCATCCCCTCCCTGCTGCTGTATGAAGTCCACTATCTCATCAATATATAGACCAAAGAGGGTGGGTGAAAGAGGGCATCCTTGCTTCACCCCGATAGTGCTAGCAAGCGGATCCGATAATCCCCCCGGACATCTGACTCTACCAAATACTCTCTCATATAAGACGTAGATCCCCCATATCATCTCCTCTGGAACTCCGATATCAAGTAGTCGTATGAAGAGTCGTTCCCTAGGAACAGTGTCAAATGCTTTGCGGAAGTCCACAAAGCAGCAATATAATCTCCTCTTCCTCACTCTTGCCTGGTCAATCAGGCATCTCAGGGTGAAGATGTGGTCAATGGTAGAGTAATCTCGTCTGAAACCTGCCTGTCCTGGAGCCCTGATACCATTCCTCTCAGCGAGAGTACTCAATTCTGTCTCTAGTACCGCCCCATATAACTTGGCCAATATAGGCCCGATCATGATCGTCCGGTATGTAGCTGGATCCATGGTATCACTTGACTTATGAATGGGCACTATGGTGTGCTCAGTCCATGAGTCAGGGAACCCTTCAACCAATGCACAGTTGAAGAGGTGGGCGATGAGCGGTGCAAGAGTCGTGCCTCCATAGATGAGGTGCTCTGCCTGTAAGCCGAAATGGTCATGTGCCCTGCCATGCTGTAGACGGGCAATAGCGCGTCGCACCATAGTGGCTGTGAAGAAGTCAGAGGTAGTGGGACGTGAGCTCTGCGGCCTGGGGGGGGGGGAGGGAGAGAGAGAGAGAGAGAGAGAGAGAGAGAGAGAGAGAGAGAGAGAGAGAGAGAGAGAGAGAGAGAGAGAGAGAGAGAGAGAGAGAGAGAGAGAGAGAGAGAGAGAGAGAGAGAGAGAGAGAGAGAGAGAGAGAGAGAGAGAGAGAGAGAGAGAGAGAGAGAGAGAGAGAGAGAGAGAGATTTTTTCCTTTTGCAGACTGAACCTGCAGTTGGGGCAGCCATGCTAGCTTGGTATTCCATTTCATGAGAATTAGTGAGCCATATGAATCCAAGTAGCATTTTTAGCTATTGAGATAACAGAAGTTTTTACTGCTGGCATTATCCATCCCCTCTTGTTTTCATCATGATTGACGTTTATTAGGATTCCATTTTCTTCATACCCTGTAGATATCAGAGGACACCCAACATACACATAAGTGTATGATTTGTCTCCTGGATTGACGTCTGAATTTATTCATTAATGTACCTTTCTTTTGTTTATATTTCTTCTTGTCCTCCTCCCTTTCCTTGTTCGTTTTCTTCTTTTTTCCTTTTTCTTCATCATCATCTTCTTCTTCTTCTACATATTCTTCTTCTTCTCCTTTTCCTGTTCTTGCTCCTGCTCCTCTTCATCATCATCTTTATCATCATCATCATCATTATCCTAATCATCATCTTTCCTCTTCTTGTCCTGCTCTTGCTCCTGCTGTTCTTTTTCCCCTCCTCTTCTTCTTCATCATCATCACCATCATCATCATTTTCTTCTTCTCTTTCTGTCTTCTTCTTCCTCTTCTTCTAATCATTTTTCTTGTCGTTGTTGTTGTTGTTGTTCTTCTTCTTCTTCTTCTTCTTCTTCTTCCTCCTTTTCTTCTTCCTCCTTTTCTTCTTCTTCTTCTTCGTCTCCTTCTGCTTCTTCTTCTCCTCCTTCTTTCTCCTCTCCTTTTCCTCTTCTCATTCTTCTCTTTCTTCTTCTCCTCCTTTTCCTCTCCTTTTGGTTATTCAGCTGTAGATAAAATATTTTGCTCATACCATGGACTCTCTTAAGTGATATTCAAAGATAAGAAGGATAAAGCTTGCTTCGTAGAGCAATAGACAATGTTATTGTATGGAAATGTAGCTTATGTATCTGAGTGGACAAGTTGTATATGTGCTCTATATGCTTCTCTCTGGTCTGTTATTGGTTACATTTCCAAAAGCTTGGGAAGGGTATTCTATACTCCTTCCATATCAGCACCTAATAGAAATAAGGTGTGTAAAATGTGGAAGACATTCCGAACATTTAGCCAAACTCTTGGGATTACTACCTCACATATTGGAAGAATAGTTATCTACGTGAGATGGGGAAATCTGGCAGGGATATGTTTCCATTGAGGAAACTTGGGGGGCATTACTCCCAAAACTGCCCCACTTTGAAAGCTGGAGGAGTGAGATTAATGCCACCTTGCCCAGGGGGCAAAGTCTTGGCATCCAGAGAACTATTGGGTAATGTTGTGAATGGTTCTAGACCAGCTGCATTGAATGTCCTTAGTGACAAAGCTGTTGTTGTTCAAGTTCCATTCATGTATCCTGCTGAAAATGGAGTCAGCTTAGCACCACCTATGGTGAATGCTAATATAAGTGGGACTGCTGCACATGCTTCACCTATACATGTTGACCATTTTCCAGGCAGAGCTCTAGTTGTCTACAATAAAGAGGATTCTGTACGTGAAAGCCCTCCAAATAATCAAGACACAAAAAATAAATTATGAGTGTGCTGAATCATCCAAACAAACAGTAAAGAATGTTGGTTTTACAATGGTAACTTGAAGGCCCTGACTAGAGGCAAGAGAAGCAAATTCCTATCGGATTATTTTACATCCCCAGGGGATGATGCTAATTATGCACTTGGTTTGCTCTCACCCTCAGTATTTTTTAATGATATAAAATAAATATGGACAGTTTTTCAAGTTACTGCACCTGCTTTAGTAGAAACGGACTCCAATAATAATCTACATAGACCCACATAAAGGTTTTTACATGGAACATTCAGGGACTCTATCAAAAGGGCAAATGGATGAAGTTGTGGCAATGGATTGTGAAACACCAACTAGAGATTGCAGCTATTCAGGAACACAACAAGCATGATTGTGAGGGATCTTATCCTTGACTAAGGATTATCAAATCATGTACAATGGGCAAAAATGTACATATTCTGGATGTTTGATTATAGGTAGGAAAGCTATAAATGTTAAAGAATTTAAAATGACATGCATGTGGAGAAGTTTGTTGTTCTTAATGTATATGCACCTAATATGCGTTGGAAATATTGGAAACATGGGGCCAACTTATGAATGCTATTGCTCTATGTAACTCAAAGCTTCCCGATGCAAAACTTCCACTGCTTCGAAGAGGCTTCTTAAGGGGAAGGGCAAGGGAAAATGCCACATAGATGACCATGCTGAGTGGGAGTACTTATCATAACCTCTCTCTCTCTCTCTCTCTCTCTCTCTCTCTCTCTCTCTCTCCCTTTCATTAGGGCCTTCCAATCCTAATTTTGAGGACAAAGATGGACTTAAAGGAGAGGAAATGTTAGATTATGCCATGGGGGGGTGAGCCAAATCCTAGCATCATGGTAGTGTTTTTATTGTATGCTGAATTATTGATTTTAGAGTAACACATGCACTTATTAAGTTTTATGGGAAATAATTTTATTCATTTACACATGAATGAACACCATTACATCTTCATTTAAAGTCTCATAGGATATTTTATGGAGAGTAGAAGAGCATATATGGTAGCAATCCAATAAATATCTTTAAGCGTAATGATTTATGCTTTGGAGTGTTAGCATATATATGCATGGATGTGCAATTGAAATGCATTCATAAAAGTTGATCATTAGGTCAACTTGTTTAGGTACACACTTGTTTGATGATTTGCAGGGAATGTAATTGCTAGAAGTTAAGAGAATATGCAACAAAGATGTTGCAAGCATATTGTGTTTTTTGCAGCTTATGGAGCTTGATGCTTTATTATATGACTTGTATGCCATGGGCTTGCAAAGCCCTATGTTATTGTTGATGACTTGTGTTCCATAGGCTCGCAAAGCCTTTATGCTTATGATATGATTATAATTTTTCAGATCTCCATTTCCTTGGGAAAATATTGCCAATTTTTTTTCTCTTATGATAGCATTATATATGCACTTACTTTTAAGTAGAATTCCATGGCATGGTAACATGCATTCACAACAAAACATCAATAAGTTATAATCATGTTTGTAAGCATTAACCTTATGGGATTATGACCATCAAAACTTGATAGTTAGGATAACTTCATTATTAATTGGATTCCCAAAAATAATCCTTATGGATTCAGACTATAGGATTGCGAAGGGAAATGATGTACACCTTTACCATTAAGATTGTGCACAAGAAATCTTATAGGTTTTAGGAAGATGCATAGATGATAATGGGAGATATATATATATATATATATATATATATGTGTGTGTGTGTGTGTGTGTGTGTGTGTGTATGTGTGTGTGTGTGTGTGTGTGTGTATGTATGTATGTATGTATGTATGTATGTATGTATGTATGTATGTATGTATATATATATATATATATATATATATATATATATATACATATACATATATATATATATATATATGTGTGTGTGTGTGTATGTATGTATGTATGTATGTATGTATGTATGTATGTTTTATATGTATGTATGTATGTATGTATGTATGTATGTATGTATGTATGTATGTATGTATGTATGTATGTATGTATATATATATATGGTTGTTTCTTCTCTCTTTTTGATCTGCGAGGAGCTTGCTTAGAGCATTTTCCACACCCCTGCATCTTTGCTTTGCCTCTTGACTTCCATAGTTTGTAATCCTTTTCCCTCTCTCTCTCTCTATATATATATATATGTGTGTGTGATTCCATCGACTTGGATCACAGGTTGGATATATATATATATATATATATATATATATATATATATATATATATATATATATATATATATATATATATATATATATATATATATATATATATATATATATATATATATATATATATATATATATATATATGCCCATTGTACTGACAGTCATATATCTTCAAAAGAGGCCCAAGATATGATTGGGAGACTATGATGTATCATGAGTATGCCCAAAGAGTGATTAGTTTCACTATTGCACATCACTTGAGTAAAATAATTAAGCATTTCTTGCTACACTACTAATGAAACTAAGTAGAAGGAATCATGAGCACCGGTTTCATGAGAGTGCATTGATGGGTGCTAGTGTGATTCCAATGATGGTTAGGAAGGCCATAGTTATGGCATTAGCTCTATGATCTAGATCATAGATCCCTCAATAAGGAATATTTAGGGTATCTAATATATATATATATATATATATATGTAGGGATCTATAGAAAGGTACTTATACATAGTCTTGGTACATAGTTAGTTTGGACTAGTAAGGGATATCCAGTATTATATGATGGGTAGAAACAAACTATACTAGTTTGGGGACATGGGATTCATTGGAGTCCACCTACATATTCCATTATATATATGGAATGTGCACTAGGTTTAGTGTATGTATGATACTATGAATTGGAAGAAGATGCCACTGATAAGGAATGGTGGAAACGACTTTCTTTTGAGTACTATTCCTTTATGGCCAGGGAGAAAAGGACTTATCATTCATGGGGGCATGTCTCACTAGATTAGAGGAGAGCTCTTACCAAATATCTCCTTAGGATTGGAACTTATCCTTCATAGTTTAAGGAAGATTTATTCTTTCCATGAAGTGTGTGATGGGCGATTTTATCTCCGCTAATTTTACATGCTTAATATATACTTTTTCAAAAAGAAGATTCCATTAATGTGGAAGGGAGGAGCTAAGAATATCATAAATCTCTCTTTTGAAGAAAGACAAAAGTTAGATCTAACTTAGAGATCGGGGAGAGATCCTTGCCAATGCTTGAAACCAATGCATAAGCCTACTCATATGAGAGGCAACAAACTAAATGCAAAACTGAGTTTTAATGTCCAACTCATGTCCATTTCAACCATGATGATTTGCAAGTGCACAAATGCTACAAACAATGATAATTCGGCATGTGGGAGCAAATGTCTCATCAAAATCAATGTCTCTCTCTTGAGCATAACCTTTGGCAACAAGCCTAGCATTGTACCTATAAACTATTCCATCAGGCTTACATTTGAGCTTGTATATCCATTTAGTTCCAATGGCTTACATTTGAGCTTGTATATCTTCATAATAACATCATAGTCTGACTACATACAAGCCATCCAATTTTTTGAATTTTATATGAGAGACTGAACGGGTAAGATATGAAAAAGGTGCATCTCATTTGCTATCTCTTAAAGTCTACGCTAGCCATTTAGGAATAGTTTTAGCCTCTTCTATGTCAATCCTCTCATCGATAAGTGCATCATGTAAATTTGCATTAGAAATGGAATGATCTGCAATATAATGTGGAACTTATAAAGGTTGAGAAATTGCCTTATTTGGACCAACACTTCATTTTCCACCTATAAAAAGAGGTAGCAAAGTATCATACATATCTTTAGAGCTAACTCAAGTCTCCTTAGTACATGAAAGTAATGGTAGAATTGCATCTTCCACAAGAACAATATCACGGCTAACCAAAATGCATTTAGTCTATGGATGATACAGACAATGGCCTTTACTTTTAGAACTCTACCCAACAAGTATACATTTCATTGCTTTATTTTCCAATTCTGATGTGTTGTTGTTTAGGCACTAATGTAAGTCATGCATAAAATCAACAGATGGCTTGACCATGCTGTTGATATATTTTGGTAGTGATGTGTGTGAACACACTTAGGACTGTCGAGGCACTTTTTCCCTCTTTAAGAGGGTTTTTTTCCTAGCTTGTATATATGCCTATAATCCTAATAGGTTACTTATTCTTGTATATTCACTTGGTAATACAATCACTATTGTGTGTTGTGCTCCAATATTCTTCTTCTTCCTTGTGCTATTCACATGCTTTCGCATACATCGAACTCCAACAATTGGTATTAGAGTAGGTTACTGCTTTATCAAGGGCATTGTCGATACCCCTTCGGTCATTGTCTTAGAATCGCATGAAAATTGGTGAGAATACTCATGGCTCAAAATTTGGATTTGAGTTGGTTTTAGCTTCTGAACACACTATCACAACACCTATGCAAGCAATTTTGTCCTTTTTTGCCAAACATATATACAAGTTTCGGTTCACTAATACAAGCATCTCGAAGTCTGCTATAGGTTTAGTAGAGCTTGACATGGTAGTTCTATTCATTTTTTTGAGAAACAATCATTTTTGCATCAGGGTGCTTTAGTAAGTGGGCATGGTTGAAAGCAATGATGTATTCCATATGTTGGCTATTGAGGATAAGTTGGATGGTACTATTTACTCATTATGGGCATATATGATGCGATATGTATTGGTAGAAAAAGGACCCTAGAATATTGTGCAGGGCGTTCAAAAACAACCTACTGCACTTACAAATATATTTATTGAACATGATGCAGGTGGCATTGAAGATGACGATATTCAAATTCGTGTTCGTGCTACAGTTCTCGCTGCACCTAGTGAAGAGCAAATTTGTTGGGATGGCAAAGATGCTTAGGCACATGCATTGATAGCTTTGCCAGTCAAACGTACCATTATCCCTCATATTCACTCCTGCAAACTTACCACTTTGTACGAGGCAAGAAATGAGGCTCGTGTTGCTTACCTCCAAAAATAGTTGGAGCGTGAGCATATGAATGAAGGAGATTCTATGGATAAATTTTTGACAAAGATCAAAGATTTAAAGAAGCAACTGATTTCTATAGATGAAGTGTTGCCAGATAGGTCATTGGTATAAACCGTTCTTAATGGTCTTCTAGATTCATATCAGAGTTTTGCTTCTACTCTTTGATTGATGATGAAAGGCAATCCAAATGCCTTAACATTTGAGGATTTGGTCTCTGTTTTGTTGCAAGAAGACCAGTCTAGGCAGAATAGGTCCATTATGCGTGTTGCAGATCAAGCTTTCTTAGCTAGTCAAAAGAGCAAAGGTAAATGGAGCTTATCTACTAGTAAGCAAAAATCTGCTAATGCTACACAATCAAAGAAGGAAGACAAAGACGAGAAGAAAAGAGAGATGCAGAAACAATTTTGCAAATATTATGAAGGTAATGATCATCCCATAAAGAGTTTTCCAAAACTAACTACAAAAGAGGGAAAGAAAAAAGAGGCTGGAATGGTTATTGCAGAAGCCTCTTCACTTAAAACAGAGTCTAATAATCTTGTGTAGAATGAAGAATGGGTGTTCACTACTGTTTGCAGTTATGAACCATCTTCTCATGAACGATTTATGTCTGCAGTAGAATCAGATGTTTGGTACTTTGATAGTTGAGCAACCAAACATATTATCTCACAATGCGGTTTCTTCAGTTCACTTGAGCATGCCCATATAGGGAATACTATAACATATGCCAAAAAATATTCTTATCCTATCATGGGAGTTGATAAAATCATTTTGACTACTATTGATGGTAGTTCTTTCACATTGTCAGATGCTTTGTTTGTGCCAGGGATCAAGAAAAATACTAAACATTAGCCAAGATTGGCTTGCTTGTCAAATTTGTTGATGATAGGTTAAAGTTCATGATCTCTCAAATGTAGGTTTCATTATTGCTTCTAGAATTTTATGTTGTGGGCTGTATAAGCTCATACACTATGCAAAATCTATCAATGATTCAACATGTCTAATTCAAGATTCTCAAGCTATCTGAGATACAAAGCTTTGTCATGCATGCTTTGGTCATCTAAATTTTCCTAGTTTGCTATTCCTACTGAAATCTAAGATTCCACCTCTCTTCCCAAGCTTGAGGCACCTCATAGACATGCCTGTGAAGGCTCTATTTTGGGAAAAATGCAGCGTTTATCCTGCCTGAAAGATGGTTCAATATGAGCTACTCAAAAGTTGCAGTATGTTCACAATGATGTCTATGGTCCTATGCAGACATCTTCTTTTGGGAACTATCTTTACTTCGTGACTTTTGTTGATGATTTTTATTGGTATGCATGGGCGTATCCATTGAAAGAAAAGTTCGAAGTATTTATGTGCTTCAAAAAGATTTTGGTTTTGGCAAAAAATATGTCAACATGTAAAATGGGCACCCTCCGTTCTAATTGAGGGGGGGAATACATGTCTTCTAATTTCAATGCATTTCTGGCTAAACATGGGATAAAACTTCATTATACAATGCCATATACACCTTGAAAAAATGGAGGTATTGAAAGAAAGAAAAAGTCTCTTATGGATATGGTGAGGTGTATGGTCAAAAGTCAGGCTTTAGCACATAACTTCTGGCTTGAGGCTATTATGTGTGCAACCTATGTACTTAAAAGGTGTCCCACCAAAACACTACACTATATCACTCCATATGAGGATTGGCATGGTTGCGAGCCATCTGTTCCTCATCTGCATGCCTTTGGTGGTCTGGCATATGCGTTAATGCCTGAACAACAACGCAAAAAAATGGATGATAAATCAATAAAAAGTATTTGTGTTGGGTACAGTTTTGGAAGCAAAGGTCATTGTTTGTATCATCCATAGAATAAGAACATTTTGGCTAGCCATGATGTAATTTTTGTGGAAGATTCAATTCAACCATTACTTTCATGTACTAAAAAGACATGATTTAGCTCCAAGGATATGTATGACACTTTACAACCTCTTCTTATAGATGGACAATCAAGTGCTAGTCTAGTTGAGGTAATTTCTTAGCCTTTACAAGTTTCACATGAAATGAAGATTGTTCCATTTCTGATGCAGATTTACATAATGCACTTGTTGATGAGAGGGTTGATATAGAGGAGGCAAAAAATATGCCTAAATGGTTAATGCTGACTTTGCGAGATAGAAAATTAGATGCACCTCTATCATATCATACCTGTTGAGGCTCTCATAATGCTTCTTTTGCATCGGATTGCTATGCAATCATTGCCTTGATGAGGATGAGCCTGTTTCTTTTGATGAAGCACAAAATTCAATAAATTGGATGGCTATCATGCAATCACAATATGATGCTATTATGAAGAATGATATTTGGTCTTTATGTTATTTGCCTCTAGGAAAAAAGGCCATTGGCATTCAATAGCTATACAAGCTAACGTGTAAGCCTGATAGAGTAGTTGACAGGTATAAGGCTAGGCTTGTTGTATAAGGTTTTGCGTAGGAGAGAGGCATTGATTTTGATGAGATGCTTGGTTCCGCGTGTCGAATGACCACCGTTCATAGCATCTGTGCACTTACAAATCATCATGATTCATTAGGAAAAAAGGTGAACCCTACATGGGCCTTTTAGCTTAAGGAGTGATTAGGGATGGACCAATGAGAAGAGGGTGGTGGCCACAGTGTAGTCCCTTAATCAACTAGGCTAGGTGTAGGCTTCCCTTGGTTTGGGCCGGTCAAACCCACCAAAACATGTCAAATTTCATGGTTTTGTCCTTCAAGTAGTTTTGGACAGACAAGAGATTCAAATAGAACCCTTGGATCCCCTTCAAAATTCAATGGTCAAGATCATTTCTTGAGAAATGGATGACTTTAAATTATAACCCTTATATTTTCTTACATCTAATGGTTATGATAACTCCTTGAAGATGAAAAGGCACCTTAAATTTGGGCCATTGGATTTGTAAAGAATCTAATGGCTTAGATTTGATCCTTACATGGATCACTAAAGACTCAATCTACACCATTTAGCATCGATGTGATCCAATGGTCGACGTTCTACGAGGGTCCCGAAGTTTTTTGCATGAAAATCCGGAACTTTGTCTTTTAGTGATAGGGAGTGCATCTATTTTGTCCTTTAGTGCCAGGCTTTTTGCTTTCAATCTCCACCATCCAAGCTTAGAATGATCCAATGGTAGAAAATCGACACGATTCGATTTTTTATTCTCTCTCCTCCCACGACTGTTCGTATTTTGTCGTTTATTGACAGACTGTATCCTTTTTTTTTTACTTTTAGTTCCCAAGATTTGCATTTGATCATGGCCATCCAACAAAGAGAATCTAAGGGCTCGAAAATCACACGAATCCCCTCTTTGATTTTATTCTTTATTTTAATGTACAATACCACTGGTGGTTTTTCCCAACCTCTTAATCCATCTGATTAGCCATTTAAAATCCTTAAAATTAGGAATCCTTAGAAGGCCCATGCAAGGTCCACTTTTTCCCCTAATGTGGAATGTACATGAGATGGACATTAAAACTACATTTCTGAATGGTGACTTACATGAAGAAGTATATGTATTTCAATGCCATGGTTTTGTGTAGAAAGGGCATGAAAACAAAGTGTGTAGGTTCCAACTAAGAGCACCTTATATGTTAAGCATGCAAATAATGTGCTTCTAATCATTATTATCTATGTTGGTGACATGATGCTCATTGGCTCTAATGAGAAGCATATTACTGATTTTAAGGCTAATTCGAATGCCTCATTTGAGATGTCAGATTTTGGGCATTTGCATCAATATTTGTGCATTTAGTTTATACAAGTTGATGGGGGAATAGCTTTGTGCCAAACAAAATATATTGACAATTATTGCAGTCTTTTGGCCTTGAAGACTGCAAACCTATTACCACTCCTATGGAAACAGGTTTACAGTTGAGTCTTCATGATGCGGGAGGTGCATTTGATGTTGTTCTCTATCAACAAGCTATTGGATGCTTGATTTACTTATGCATAACTCGGCTTGATGTTCAGTTTGCTGTCTCTCAGATGAGCAGGTTTATGCATTCTCTAGACATCAAGCATTGGTGGGCGGTTAAGCACATCTTTTGATACTTGAGTGATGCCCAACTACTTGGATCGTTTTATCCCAAGGGGGATCACTACCGCCATATTTATATATATTTTTTTACTGTGAGTGGGCTAGTTTCTATGATACTCGTGTGTCCACTAGTGGTTTTTGCTTCATGTTTGGTAGCTCATGTATATCTTGGTTGAGCAAGAAGTAGCCTACTATGACCATTTCTACTTGTGAGGTTGAGTATAGGGAAATTTTCACAACGATTGTTGAGTGTGTGGCTTAGACGCTTTTGGGCTAATTTGGGTATTGGTCAGTCAGAGCTACCACTATCAGCACTGACAGGGAGAGCGCATTGGCAATTGTGAGGAACCCTGTGTTCTATGCTCACACAAAGCACATTGAGGTACATTATCATCATGTCAAGGAGAGGTTGTCTGTTAGAGGGATAACTTTGGCATATGTGCCCACACAAAAGAAAATTGCAGACCTTTTACAAAGGCTCTACCTAGGGAGAAGTTTGAAGCTTTCCACAAAGCTTTGGGCTTACTTGCTTTTGTGGATTGATCTCTTTCCACATAGCTTGGCACTTCCTTATACATGAGTGCCAGTGCCTTGTTCACTGCATCACTTCCAGGGAGTGTTTGTTGATATATTTTGGAAGTGATGTGTGTGAACACACTTAGGACTGCTAGGGTACTTTTTTTTCTCTCTTTAGGAATTCCCCCCTCCCCCGCGACTTGTATATACACCTATAACCCTAACAAGTTACTTATTGTTGTGAATTCATGTTGTAATACAATCAATATTGTGTGTTGTGCTCCAAGCTTCTTCTTCTTCCTTGTACTATTTGCATGCTTCCGTAGACCTGAAGATCCAACACATGCAAAGCCTCATATGGAATAATCAATTATAGTGCTTTGGTGGGATACTTGTTAAGTACATGTTCTGCACACATAACAACCTCAGGCCAAAACTTATGTGGTAAAGCTTGGCTTTTGACCATATACCTCACCATCTCCATGAGAGACATGTTCTTTCTTTCAATAAATCCATTTTGTTGAGGTATATATGCGCTATACACTAATGTTTCATCCCACACTTAGCAAAAAATGCATTAAAATAAGAAAACATGTATTCCTCTCCTTGAATAGAATAGAGGATGCTCAATTTACATGTTGACAGATTTTCAGCCATAACAAGAAACTGTTTGAAGCACATAAACACTTCAAACTTTGCTTTCAATGGATACACCCATGCATGCTTGGAGAAGGCATCAATAAAACTAACAAAGTAAAGGTAGTTATGAAATGAAGGTGTCTGCATAAGACCACATACATCATTATGAACAAGTTACAATTTATAAGCAACTCAAATTGAACCATCTTTTCAGAAGAAGGAATGCTAACTTTTTTCCAAAATATAGCTCACAAACATGTTTACAAGATTCCTCAAGTTTGAGCAGAGAGGACAACATTTTATATTTCTGCAAGCAAAGCAAACTAACAAAGTTCACATGACCAAAGCATGCATGCCAAAACTTAACATCTGAGATAGCCTAAGAGTCATGAGCTACACATTCTAAAGAATTCATAGATTTCACATATTCTATAATCTTATAAAGCCTATGAAAAGTAACATAAAACCTACAACTGCCCATAGATGTGGTCTTTGCAGGATTCCAAACATATGTATGTACTATTTTTAGCACATTCTCACTAACATGTTTGTCATATAGAAATGATGCTCTTGATTGTTTACCAAATTTACATGCTATGCATACATTTTGCATCTTTATAACCTTGAAATTTGGTAGTCCATTGACAATCTCCTTTGACTGCATCAATTTCAGCATCTACAAATTTGCATGTCCGATTTGATTGTGCTAGATCTCTATATCAACAATAACCCCTACATCTTTTACAAACATGGTTGCGTTCATTCTAGGAATTTTCACATTTAAGGTGAACATCCTACCCACTTTGTTTCCAATCTTCCATCCTATTTGTACTCTTCTACATATAACCCATCAGCACATCAGCAAGATGTTTTACCCTCTCGTCCTCCATAGATAGTGCTATGTTTCTTGTATGCTCGATAGGATGTGATGTGTCATCACCTATTTCAACATATCTAGGAATTGGTAATTTTTGCAAACTACTAAATCATTCTACATGATTGGTCATGTTATTTGAAGCACGTGAATCAACGTACTAGACATTACCATTAGATTTCAAAACATCAGTAGAAATCATATTCATCATATTATGTTGAACCATGAACAATTTCTCAAAATCATCTGCACTTGTGAATGCATAGTTGTTTTGGTACCTTCTGTTATTTTGATTCTTCAACTTGCACTCATGTTCAAAGTGTCTAGGTTTAACACAATTCCAACATCCTTTACTTTCATTATCTGAATCATTTATTTGGAAATTTCTACGGCCTCTTTGGCTCCCCTGCCTTGAAATTGTCCTCTACCTCCTGCATGATATTGATGTTGACCTTGGTCTTGATTACTATTTCCTCTTCCACTTCCAAAACCTCTACCTTTGCCTCTTCCTCTACCATACCTACTCAGAACTAGTTTTTACTTGGGAGTTTGAGTCCTCATCAAGATTCTTTTCTTCAATAATCAGCATGGACACTAGATCAACAAAATTCTGCAAATTGAACTTGTTTTCTATGGGTCCCACCTTATGGGCTCAAAATGGAGGTTGAGATGGCTTCTACCTTCATACCAACTTTTGTAGCAATCTGAGGTCATTTGTGAGTTGCGCTTTCTCCACGCCTTCTCGCGTACTCTTCACCATCATCCTTCTCCATGAGCTTTCTACGGCCACACTGGCTTTGATACTGTATCACGAGGAAGGAGATAAGGAAGAGATCTCACTCACACACCCTCACACTCAAAGAGGAGAACACACACAAATTGAGACAAGGAAGAATGATCTTCTTCTTCTTCTTCTTCTATTGCATAAAAGGAATGTACAAGAATGACCTAAAACAACAATATAACAAGTGCAATATATAAAGAATAATACATAAGGAAAATCCCAATGTCCGCAAAGGAGTGAGCTGGCAAGAAAAAAAATGTGCCATCACTCTTAGTAGTTAAATCGAGTAAAGCTCAATGAAGTATCCCTAACATATATTGGCGTGACCAATATACATGTCAAAGCTACTTGAGTGGTACCTGGATACTTGGATTTTTTTATCCCAAGGGGGATCACTACCACCAAATTTACAAGATTTTTCTTACTCTGACTCGGATAGTTGCTATGACACTCATGTGTCCACTAGTGGTTTTTGCTTCATGCTTGGTAGTGCATGCATATCTTGGTTAAGCAAGAAGAAGCCTAGAGTGGCCACTTATAAATCTGAGGCTGAGTATAGGGTAGCTTTCATAGCCATTATTGAGTGTGTGTGGCTCAGATGCCTTTTGGCTTATTTGGGTGTTGGTTAGTCTTCTGCCACCACCATCTTCACTAACAGTTAGAGCGCACATTAGGGGAAAAAGCGAGCCCTACATGGGCCTTGTAAGGATTCCAAATTTTAAGGAATTAAAATGACTAATCAATGTGATTAAGAGGTTGGAAAATACCACTAGTGGTATTGTCAGTTAAAATACAGAATAAAAAAGAAGAATCTTCAAACAAAGAATTCGTGTGCATTTTGAGCCATTGGATTTCTTGATTGTATGGCCACAATCAAATGGGAAAAAATGGGCACTAGAAGACAAAATAAGACCACAATCTTTATCAATAAACGACAAAATTATAGCAACCATGCAAAGAGAGAGAATATAATATCCTGATTTGCATGTAATCTCAGTCGTCAAATCACGTTTGATTTTGATGGTGGAGATTGAAAGCTAATCTACTATCACTAAAAGACAAAATAGGTGCATAGACTATCACTAAAAGACAAGAGCATGAAAATCTGTGGTAGGAGGGAGAAAGAAGTTTGGGATCCGTGTAGCTTTTTGTCCATTGGATGTGGTGGAGGATTGATGGTGTGGATTGAATAGGAAGTGATCCATGTAAGGATCAAATCTCATCCACTCATTTTCTTCAAGATCAAATGGCCCAAATTGAAGGCACCTTTTTTTCCTTTGGAAGCAACCACATCCATTAGATGTAAGAAACATCTAAGGGCTATAATCTAAAGTGACTCATTTCTTAAGAAATAATCTTAGTCATTGAATCTTGAAGGGCATTCAAAGGTTGAGTTTGAATCCCACGTCTTTCAAAAACTACATGAGGAACAAAACCACGAATTTCAGCTTGTTTATGTGGTTTTGATTGGCCCAAACTAAGGGAAGCCTATACCTAGCTTAGTTGATCGAGAGCCTAAACTGTGGCCACCACCCTCTTCTGATTGGTCCATCACTAATCACTCTCTAATCGAAAAGGCCCATGTAGGGTTCATTTTTTCCCCTAATGATTGGAAATTGTGAGGAACCTTGTGTTCCATGCTTGCACAAAGCACATTGAGGTGCATTATCATTATGTCAGGGAGAGGTTCTCTGCTAGGGAGATCAGTTTGGCATATGTACCCACATATGATAGCATTATATATCTTTCACAAAAGCTCTACCTCGAGAGAAGTTTGAAGCTTTCCACAAATCCTTGGGCTTACTTTCTTTCGTGGAATGATCTCTTTCAAATTATCTTGGCACTTCCTTATACATGAGTGTCAGGTCATTGTTAATTGCATCACTCCTAAGGGGGATTTATTGATATATTTCACTAGTGATGTGTGTGAACATACTTAGGAATATCGGGGTACTTTTTCCCCACTTTAGGAGGTTTTTTCCCTTGGGTTTTATATATGCCTCTAGCCTTAATAGATGACTTATCTTTGTACATTCATTTGGTAATACATTGGAAATTGTGTTGTGCTCCAAGATTCTTCTCGTTCTTGTGTTGTTTCTATGCTTTTGCACACCTCAAACTCCAAAAAAAAAGTGGGCAAGAGTTAATTCATATTGCCAAATCTAGCATGCCATATTTTCATATTCTCCTTAGTTATAGAAGACCTAAAAATACTAGCATGATTAATTTTGAACAAAAAGAAACATTTCGCTTTTTTTTCACTTTGCAGAATACACTAATCTTCATTAGGTTTGAAGATCATGCATGAATATTTCTTAGAAATGAATTTATAACCATCTCATAAGAAAGTAGAAATGAAGAGCAAATCCTTCTTCATTTTTTGACCATAAAGAACATTAAAAATTGTGAAATTTAAACTAATCTTTACTTAAAAATTAACTTCTCCAATACATATACATCCAAATCATGACCATTTTCTATGGTCACCCTTTTTCCTCTAGAGTTACTAAGGTAGAAAAATACATTGTTGCAATCATTCATTTGCTTAGTTGCACTAGAATAAAAAAATCCAAGGATTTTAAGAGATTGTATTTGATGTTGCTTGATCAAAAGCTATTTGTTCAATACTAACACATGCATATGGTTCTTCATTTGAAGACTTAGGTTTTGAACCATCTTCAACATTATTACCTGAAGCTCTTTTCTTCTCAATTAAAATCATCTTTATGCCTTCTACTATAAAATGACTTAGTATCTTGCAATAATGGCATATACCTTTCTTTGAGGTGGATGTAATGGAACTAGACTTCTCTTTGGGTGTGTAGAAGTATTGGAACTCAATGTGGTAGAAGAAGTGGATAAAGACTTAGAAGTAGAAGACTTAATTTTCTTTTTATTTTGCTTACTGTTCTTCTCTTTCTTTGGTCTTTCATTTTGCTTCTTCCCTTTAGATGATGATACCATGGCTTTATCATTCTCTTTAATATTCTTTTTTTGGGCCTTCATCTTGAAGTAATACTAATTGCAACTCTTCAAATGATATTTCTATATCTCTTCAGAGAGAGAAAAGTAACAAAAGAAAAATAGGTAGATGGAAGTGAATTTATGAGGATATTCACCATCTTATTATCATATATTGTGACTCCAAAATTAACTAGCTAATCTCATAAGTAAAGTTTCAAAATATGTGACTAAATTGACTCAACAACTTTCATCCTTGGTGTTGGCTAACTGTCTTTTGAGATTAGCTTTCTTAACAAGGCTTTTGCTCTGATATAAATTCTCTAATTCCAACCAATCATGAAGAGAGATTATGCATGAGCTGATCTGTGGAATAATATGCCTCTTCACTCCCATAACAATAAATGAGAGTGTTTGTGCATATTTGGACTCCTATCTGGACTCCTCTTCTATAAGTTAAATCTACATTACCTGATCCGTGTAATAATATGCCTCTTGACTCCCACAAAAATAAATGAGAGTGTTTGTGCATCTCTAGAATCTTATATGGAGTCTTGTTCTATAGGTTGAATCCTCTCTAGAATTCTCTTCTATAATTGAAGATATAGTCTCAATTCTTCCTCTTCAATGTGTTGGGCAAAAATTGGAGTGGCAACCTTATTGGATGAAGAAGAAAAATCTTCCTCTACTTGTCTTGGTTTGCGGTACTCACCATTGATAATATTCCACCAATCCTTGGAAACTAGCAAATTCATCATCATAAAACTCGGGATTGGATACTTAGACATTCCGTCAAGCTTGTCTTCTTGTTCCAATCTATCTCTATAGTCACTCATCTTGAATACAAGGGCGTATGTCAATTATTCTCCGATAGCAAATGTTGGAAGTGTGGTAAGCCCAAATAATAATCACATGTTAATCCAAGATCACTTGATCTCAACACATAACACACCTTGAGCTGATCAAGATAGATAAATGAAAATATATAGAGCTGTGAAGACAATTATAAAAGTGCAACGGCCAATAGCTACTATGCATACTAAATAAATTCAAAATATCAATATACTATGTATGATGAAATAACCTTTAATCTTTCCATAGCTCAATTAAGCTTACCAAATCCATCCACCCAACAATGCCTGAGCTCTCCTAGTCTCTCTCAATAAATCATCCATGAGATATATTCTCCTTCTTTGTACCAATGGGCAAGGCCTTCTAGCCTTTCCATGTGGAAACCATGCGTGTAACTCTTAAGGGTGTATCCACCCACCATCCTTGTTATGTAATGTGACATTTCCTTCCCCTCAAAAACATTTTCATCCTCATAATGTAGATGGAGTGTTTTTAATGGTAGAAGAAAGTGTTCAAACTCCCCTAAACCCCATGTACTACTAGTACATGGTCATCTCTGTGAGTTGTTTCCCATGTCCTTCACCTTAAGAAGCCTCATTAGAGAGCATCTCAAAAGTGGGAAACCATTTGTGTGGTCCTTTTTAGCTCCCATGTACACCTAATTTCCATCTATTATTTCCATAACCTTTAACATCACTAAAGTGACATAAGTCCATGTGATGTTTCTTTTGTGGAATAATAAAATGAAAGATACTTGACTAGTGCCCTTTAAAACTTGATCATACTAGTGCCCTTTAAAACTTGATCATACTTAACCATAAAATCCTGTGAAACATAGAACAAAGTCCCATAGGAAAGTGATTACAAACCCTTCTAGACCTAAGATGATATACTTGCCCTCATGTCAATCTAGGTCTTCCTTGATGGAATATATCAGCTCCTAGTTGCAGCACAAGATTGATGGGCCATTCTTAGGACCAATCTGTTCACTACCAGAGTCACCCAGAAATTGAATTGCTCTTTGGAAGAGACGAATGAACCTGTGAAATTTTGCATAGTAAAAATAGATTCTCTAAGAATTCCAACAAGCCATAGATCACTCAATTTGGAAAATTTAAGATATGTGAATCTCCTTGCATAAGACATATTATAAATTGTCCAAACATGCAGCTTGTACCTATGTGTACTTCTTCACACATATATACTCGGAAATATGCAGAGATAGAGTAGTGACTTTCAACTCAATATAATCAATGAGAATGAGCACTTTAGACTAAGATTATACTCAGAAGAAAGCTTATAAATGTAGCAACAAGATGAGCTATGTGGCACTTGGCTTTAGAATTGGTCTACACACTTGAGTTTGCTAAATTTTTAACACTCCCTCTCAAGCTCAAGTGTTAATCCCCATGGATCTCCTTTAAGTTGAGATTGATCTTGAACTTCTCCAACTTGATTACATCCATGAATTTGGTCATGATATCTTTTAGTTTCTCCTTTGTGTTGATGTACTTGATGTCCATTTTCTTTGCTAATACCTTCTCTCTGATGAAGTGATAATGGATCTTGTATGTGCTTGCTTCTTTCATTGGGCATAGTGTTGCTTATTAGATGAATGCTTGATATGTTATCTCCAAATAGAGTAAACTCTTTGACCTCCACATCCAAGTCTTTGAAGAGCTTCTTGTTGAGATATCAAGCTCAACATGTGATGATCCAGGATAACATGTATCACGTTTTCCGTCGTGTTATGCATAAGTAAATCAAGCATCCGACAACCTATTGATATAGAACAATGCATCTCCATCATCATGAAGACTCAATTGTAGACATGTTTCCATAGGAGTTGCAATTGTTTTGTAATCCTCAAGGCCATCTTTAATAATGTGTCAATATATTTTGTTTGACATAAAGCTTTTCCACTATCAACTTGCATAAATTGGATGCCCAAATAATGATGCAAATGCCCCAAATATGAAATCACAAAGAGGCATGCAAATTAGTCTTAAAATCAACAATATGCTTCTGATTAGGACCAGTGAGTAGTATTCATCAATGTAGACAACAATGATCAGAACCACATCATTTGCATGCTTAACATATAAGGTGCTCTCAGTTGGATTGTTCTCAAAACCATGTGCAATCAAGTAGGCATATATCTTTTCATAGCAAGCACATGGTGCCTGCCTCAAACCATATAATGACTTTTTCAACCTACACGCTTTGTTTGCATGCCGTTTTTGCACAAAACTGTGGGGTTGAAATACATAAACTTCTTCATGTAAGCCCCCATTCAGAAATGCATTTTTAATGTCAAATTGATGTGCATTCCAACCATGTTGAGCTCCAAGCAAAAAAATACTACGAATAGTGGTCATTTGGCATGTGGGTGCAAAGATCTCATCAAAATCAAAGCCTCTCTCTTGAGCATAAAATTTTGCAACAAGCCTAGCCTTATACTTGTGAATTGTTCCATCATGTTTACGTTTTAGCTTGTATACTCATATTGTGACAATGGGCTTTTTGCTAGAAGGCAAATCACATAAAGAACAAGTACTATATTTCATAATAGCATCATATTATAGTTGCATATCAGCCATCCAATTTTTTGAATGTTTTGCTTCATCAAAAGAAATAGGCTCATTCTCGTCACAAAGACTAGAAGCAACCATAACATAGCAATGTAATGCAAAACAAGCACTATAATAGAGGTGCATCCAATTTGATATCTTCCAAAGTCTTCACTAGCCATTTGGGCATAGTTTTTGCCTCCTCTATATCAGCCCTCTCATCAATAAGTGCATCATGTAAATCTACATAAAAAATGGAATGATCTGCATCATCATGTGAATTCTATAAAGGCTAAGTATTTGCCTCATTTGGACTAGCACTTGAGTGTCCACCTATAAAAAGAGGCAAGAAAGTGAAAGGAGCAGTTGATTTATACTGACGACGTCTTTCGAGATAGTTAACTTGGGTAGATTGTTCTTAATGGTCTTCTAGAATCATATGAGAGTTTTGCTTCTACTCTTGGATTGATGAAGAAAGTCAATCCAAATGCTTTTACATTTGAGGAGTTAGTCTCTATTTTTTTGGAGGAAGGTCAATTCAGTCAACACAGGCCCATCAAATGTGTTGCAGATCAAGCTTTCCTAGCTAGTCAAAAATCCAAAGATAAATGGAGGTCATCTATTAGCAAGTAGAAATGTGCTAATCCTACACAGTCAAACAAGGAAGACAACAATGAGAAGAAAACAAAAAGTAGAGATAGATTTGTAAATACTATGAGGGAAATGATCATATCATTAAGAGTTTTCCAAAATTGGCTCCAAAGAGGCAAAGAAGAAAGAGGCTAGGATGGTTGTTGCAAAGGCCTCTACATCTAAAAAAATGTTTGCTAATTATATTCAGAAGGAAGAATGGGCATTTACTGTTATATGTCGCTATGATCCATCTTCTCATAAGTAGTTTATGTCTGCAATAGACTCAGATGTTTGGTACTTTGATAGTGGGGAAACCAAACATATTACCTTGCAATAGAGTTTCTTCAGTTCACTTGAGCATGCTCCTACAAGGAATATTGTCACATGTGCTAACATCTCCTCTTATGTAATGGGAATTGGTAAGATCATTCCAAATACTACCAAAAGTAGTTCTTTCACATTGTCAGATGCTTTCTATGTACCCCGGATCACGAAAAATATGTTATCAATTTTAGCATTAGCCAAGATTGGCTTGATTTTCAAATTTGTTGATGATAGATGTACAGTTCATGATATCTCAAATGGTGATGCTATTATTGCTTCTAGCATTTTATGTTGTGGATTGTAGAAGCTCAGAGACTATGCCATCTATGTGAATGATTCAACATGTGCAGTTCATGGATGCAAATCTCTGGCATCCATGCTTTGTATCTCAATTCGCTAGTTTGCTACCCCTCCAAAAATCTAAAATGGTGTCTTCATTGCCCAAACTTGAGGCATCTTGTAAACATGTATGTGAAGCCCGTATTTTGGGCAAAAGGCAATGTTCCTCATTTCCAAAAGATGGTCCATTTCAAGCTATTCATAATTTGCAACTGTTTAATTGTGATGTTTGCACTCCTATGCTTACACATTCTTTTGGAACTGCCTTTACTTCATGACTTCTAGTGATGATTTCTCTAGGCATGCAGGGGTGTATTCATTGAAAGCAATGTTTGAAGTGTTTATGTTCTTCAAACAGTTTCTGGTGATGGCTGAAAATCTATCAATATGTAAATTGGGCACCCTCCATTCTAATTGAGGGGCAATACATTTCTTCTAATTTTAATGCATTTTTTACTTAGTGTGGGATAAAACATCCATGTACAATGTCGTATACACCTCAAGAAAATGGAGTTGCTGAAAGAAACAAGAGGTTTCTAATGGAGATGGAAAGGTGTATGGTCAAAGTTTATCACATAGCTTCTAGCTTTATCACATAGCTTCTAGCTTGAGGTTGTTATGTGTGCAACATATATATATAATAGGTGTCCCACCAAAGCACTCCAATCTATCACTCCATATAAGGCTTGACATGGTTGCAAGCCATCTGTTTCTCATTTGTGTGTCTTTGGTTGTCTGGCATATGCATTAATGCTTGAATAACAATGCAAGAAATTGGATGATAAAGCAATAAAATGTATTTTTGTTGGGTACAATTAAGAAAGAAAAGACCATAGTCCATATCATTCATAGACTAAATGCATTTTGGTTAGTCGTGATGTTGTTTTGGTGGAAGATGCAATTCACACATTACTTTCATGTACCAAGGATCTTTTTGTTAGCTCTAGAGATGTGTATGGTACTTTGCTGCCCCTTTTTACAAGTGGATAATCAAGTATTATCCAAATGAGATAATTTCTCATCCTTTACAAGTTCCACATGATGATGCAAATCATTTCATTTCTAATTTAGATTTACATTATGCACTTGTTGATGAGGGGCTGATATGGAGCAGGCAAAATTTATGCCTAAATGGTTGGTGAAGACTTTGAGAGAGAGAGAAAATTAGATGCAATTATATCATATGGTACTCATTTAGTACTATGCAATCAAAATATGATGTTATTATGAAGAATGGTACCTAATCTTTATGTAATTTGACTCCAGTCAAAAAGGCCATTTCCACTAAATGGGTATATAAATTGAAATGAAATCCCAATGGAGCAGTTGACAAGTATAAGGGTAGGCTTGTTGCAAAAGGTTATGCTCAAGAGAGAGGCATTGATTTTGATGAGACTTTTGCACCCACATGTTGAATGACCCATCATAGCAGCTGTGCACTTGCATCTCAACATGTTTGGAATGTACATCATTTGGACATTAAAACTACATTTCTGAATGGTGACTTACATGAAGAAGTGTATGTATTTGAGCCCCGTGGTTTTGTACAAAAATGGCATGAAAATAAAGTGTGCAAATTGAAAAAGGAATTATATAGTTTGAAGCAAGCACTACATGCTTGGTATGAAAATATACATGCCTAGTTGATTGCAAATTATTTTGAGAACAATCCAAGTGAGAGCACCTTATATGTTGAGCGTATAGATGATGTTCTTCTAATCATTGTTTTGTATGTTGATGACATGCTGCTCATGGTCCTAATGAGAAGCATATTAATGAATTTAAGGCTGACTTGAATGCCTCTTTTGAGATGTTGGATTTGGGGCATTTGCATCATTATTTGGGCACTCTGTTTATGCAAGTTGATGGGGGTAAGCTTTATGTCAAAAAAAAAATATTAATACATTATTGTAGTGTTTTGGCCTTGAAGATTGCAAATGTATTGCCACTCCTATGGAAACAAGTTTATAGTTGAGTCCTCATGATGCTGGAGATGCATTTGATGTTACACATGGTTATAAAGAAATTTTCAAGAAGGATTCATATCAAATCCTCACTACAAATAAAAAATACTTTTTTTCTAAAAGATAAGAATAGAAGTGGGATGTTTATATTATCAAAAGTGGGCCATGCTAATCAAGATAGTTCAACTTCATCACCGAATGTAAAAATATGAAACTTTGGTATGCAAGATTTGGTCATATCAGCTATACAGCTCTTAAGCATATGAAAGATAAAAGTATGGTTGAGAAATTTTCTACTTTTGCTTTATCAAACAATGCGGATTCATGTGAAGTATGCTTGAAAAGAAAAATACTAAAATTATCTTTCAAAAATCATGGATTTATTACATCTACAAGAAAGTTGCTAGGTTAGTAGTCAAAGGTTATGCACAAAAGAAAGATATTAACTATGATGCATCTACATCTACAATTATTATAGCCATAGTTATTATTTCTTCAACTTCATTCCGTGGAATATCAAGATAGCATTTCTTTATGATGATCTACATGAAGATGTATGTCTACATACAATAACCCAAAGGCTTTGAGATCAAAAGTAAAGAGCATCTTGTTTGCAAATTAATCAAAGTACTTTTTGATTTGATACAAGAACCAAAAGCATGGTATGAGACGATATACTAATATCTTATTATTATTATTGGTTTTAAAAACTCAAAAGTGTCTCTTACACTTTATGTTAAGTTAGAGGAAGAAGTTTTGATTATAATCATCATTTATATTGATGATATGATCATGACATATTCCAAAGATTCAGATATTCAATTTTTTAACAAAAAGTTTAAGAAAGGTTTTTGACGTTAATGATCTTAGTTATCTATAATTATATTTTGGCATTGATTTCATTCACACGGATAATTATATTTTCATGGAACAACAAAAATACATTTAAAAACTAATTGAAAGGTTTGGAATGCAAGATTCAAAACCTAAGCAAATAGATGTGTGTTAATGTTTTCTTTACAAGCTGAAGAAGATTCAGAATCTTTTGATGCTTTTGGTTATAGTCAAGCAATAGATCGCTTGATTTATCTTTGTAATTATACATTCAAATATACAGGTTATGGTTTCTCAAGTATCAAGATTCACTCTCTTTAAATTCATTGAAAAAGAGTTATTATAACATGTTTTCAGATATGGAAAGCTACGAAGAATTTTTGATAATTTTTAAGTCGACACATTTCACAATTAAAAAATTTATAAATCCTAATTAAGCGGATGATAAAGACTGAAGAAGATTTAGGAGTGGTATTTGTTTCTTTGTTGGAGAATGCTTAACTTCATGGCATCCTAAGAAGCAACCTACAATAACTATATCTTCAAGTCAAGTAGATTATGGGTCAAGTAGAGTATAGTGCAACGTTTACAGGTAGACTAGAAACTATTTGTTGCAAAAGATTTTAAGTTATCTTGATTTTTATATTCACTTACCTATGCAAATATTTTCAGAGTCAAAAGTGTTATAATTATTGCAAAGAACCATGTTCATCCTGCAATGACAAATATATTGAGGTTCACTATCATATTTACATAAACTAAAAACAAAGAAGAACATTAAAATTACTTACGTTCTACGTTCAAGTGAGAATATGATACATATTTTTATGAAGGCAATTATCAAGAGAAAGATGTCACAAGTTATTTAAATTATTAAATCTTACCTGAATATGAAACTATGTGAGGGATTTTTGGAAACAATGTCCTACTAAATGATACATAACCTAATTTATAGAGTGTCATATTAAATGATATATAACCTAATTTATAGCAAATCCTAAATTTGATCATAATTTCTCAAAAACAATTTTCAACAAAATTGATAAAAAATTATGTGCATATTCTTAAAGTACTCATCAAGAGCTATGATATACAATACTTGACAAACATCTAAAAACTCCTCAAATTTAGAATCCTATCTTTTAACTTTTCATATGCCATATATCCAAATCTTATTTAAAGTAATTAAAGCATAATTGAATGGCTTAAATTTAATTTCAATAAAGCTAGACATTGCAAACACCTAAAAATAAAGCATAATAAAGCATATCCAAAAAAGAACATGAATACTCAAAAGGGATTAGTGTGTAATTTTCCGATAGCAATTGATGGGCTCATAAAAGAAGCACTTGATAGGCTTACAAGAGCACTTGAGCACACTCTTTATTATAATCTACCTTATACACACTATATTTTAGGTGTTGCTACATTACTATTGTTGGATTTTATTTACTACTACTATATTATCCTACAAACACGTTCTACTCATCTCCTTACTATTGTAAGTTGTGGTATTTTTGTTCTACTCATCCCCTTACTATTGTATTTCAACCTTCTAATTCAAGTAGAGAAGTTCTTGAAGATGCCTGCATGATGCATTCAAATTTAGTAGCAAATTTTCACCCATTCACACAAAATACAAGCATATTTATCATCACTCTCCAAAACACATATATAATTCCTATAATTTTAGACTTGATTCTCTCATGTGTTGTATCTAGAACCAATCAATCTGCAATCTCAACCTAATTTTTGTACACACACACACGTTGTGTAGCACTTATTGTCTGCTTACATCTCATTTCTTTGTCTATTCTCTATCTTCTCTCAGTAAATGTATTTTCTTTAAGTTGTGTATATGAGCAAGGTTTATCTAGAGACACTAATCATCATCAATGTCAATACATTATGTTCTCTCTAGAGACACTAATCATCATCAATGTCAATACATTGTGCCATCTCTAGAGGTATTAATCATCATCAATGCCAATCTCTTCATTCATGCCACGACTATGGTAATCAAATCCAAAGAATCAACAACATGTGCATGTGAAGAGGAGTCATCCTCATCTAAAAATCCCTCAATTCTCATGGTACTGATAGAAATGAGGTGCATTTCCTCACCATCTTTCTTGACAAAGAAATGTCTCATCACCTATTTCTTTCTCAAATCCTCTTTCTTTGTTCCTTGCAAGTTATGCATTTGTATGAATGTATTCCAATTTTTTGCTTTGAAAGGGGCTTATTTTGTGCTTGATATGGATCAAATACATTCCTTCAATTACTCTCACAAGGGGTAGCACAAATTTCAAAATTATTCCTTTCCTTCTTTTTTAACAATTAATTAAAATGTGTATGGTTTTTTTTAGGGGAAAGGGGGGGAGGCTTCTACGGAAGTTTATTTAACACCAAAGTTAAAACAAGCAAACTTAATTTGCGAAACTGTAGGTAACACATTAGCATTCAACAGTGATATTTACCGTATATGCAAATATGCACCTGTGCAGACACATGCACACGTGCAGTCATGCAACCATGGGGATGGACACATGCATGCAAACATGTATGTATAAGAGGCTGAAGAGACAAGAACAGATTGTTATTATCAGTTTTAAAATTATCATTACATGATACCTTAAGTGTACAACTTTGTGTGAAAATGCAAGAGATTTATTTTAAGGCTAACAAAATACCATCAATCGACAAAAAAGGATGTACGAAGATAATATGCTGCATCATTCTCTCTTAAGTACATGAAATTCTTTCTTGTGTATGACCTAAATATACAACTGGTCAAAGAATGTACAATTTTGGATAAACAGAGCACTCATGATGGGCATGCTTCAGTAAAAAGGATCTCCCATTTCTTGTTGTCTGTGCCTGGACCATCACCCTAATAGCAAATAACAAAAAGTAAGGATAAGATGTAAGTGTAACATCACAGTACCATGTAAATGATGATGACGATAATGACATTCAAAAGATCAGTCACAAAGAGAAAGGGGGGAGGGGGGGGGAAGAGAGAGAGAGAGAGAGAGAGAGAGAGAGAGAGAGAGAGAGAGAGAGAGAGAGAGAGAGAGAGAGAGAGAGAGAGAGAGAGAATAAAGCAATACATTAGTGTCTTGAAAAGGCTCAAATAACTTGTGAGGATAAAAATTACATCATGGTGAATCTGATAGAAATCTGGGTGAGACAACCCATTAAAAACTAAAGAGGGATCATATTTTCAAGTGAAAGTGAAGAGAGTGGATGACAAAGAGAGGGAAAACCACCTCCACATGATGAGGCTTGGATCCAGCACAAGGCTCCCCCGAAGCAACCAATGTATTTGGTGTAACAATTGAAGGTGGTTATAGCAGGCATGCTGCAAGAGACCCCGTTCTCCTCACAAAATTTTTCACTTATTTTTCTGGTTCCCCATCTTGTTGAGCCAGAGGTTTGCTTTTGTTTCTCCTTCTTTGTCTTTGTTTCTTTGTTTTTCTTTGATGCTTTGTTTAATTTCACTTGTTGATTGATTGTTGTTTTAGTTTTAATAGATCTTTCACCCTTTCGCAGACTTACCTTATATCCAAAGCCCACATCTCACTGAATAAGGTCCTACAGTCACCTTCTTGCAGTCGGTTTCTGACTTTGCTAATATTCCTCTCTCTCGGGATGCCCATGTCTGGTTTTCAATGCTCAATGGGGCAAACAGGTAGAAGAGTGTGATGGTGAAAACAATGTCCTCTTGTGCATTGTATGTCCCCCTTTGTCCACGTGAAAAGCAATAAAAAAGTGTTATTTTTGCACAACCTCAAAGATTAATTAGGAGGTTGCAGAACACTACCATCAGCTCTCAACGCATAACAGTTCATGGCACAGGATAACATGAAATCATCAGAGGTGTGCCAAATAATGTAGGAAACGCCATCCAATATAAAGACCCATCTAGCCATTTTCTCCCACAAAACAGAAATATGAATGACATAAGCATGCATACACGTTCATTAACACACATGACTGCCCAAGCTCCTAGAATAACCCAGTGCACAATATTCTGCCAATTTTCAGAAGCATCATTTTGTGATATGCACTGCAAATTTCCATACATCCTTTCTTTAGCTTCATAAACAGCTTTAACAGAACAGTTATATCCCACCATAATGTATGAAAGATTACCTCAACTGAGTTGATTTCGTAAATGTTTCCACATGTACACTGAATATCAAGAGCTTGAATGCATGCTTCAGCTACAACGATTCTACTAACCTCACCAACAAGTTTATCTCCTGTATTGTTGATAACATAATGAGAAAGCTAGGTAACAACGACAACGACAACGACAACGACGACGACGACAACAACAACAACAACCACCAAAAAAAAAAAGGAAAAGCTCATATTACAATCAAGACCTTGTCCAAGAACTACACAACGCCTTGTCCCAGCCGTTGCTTTGAGTAAGGTGTTGAGGTCATAGGAAGTATAGGGCCCATCAGTTAATCTACCTGCCCTGTACAATAAAAGCAACTGGCATGTTAACACATAACACCTGATTTAACAACAGTACTGATTAAAGGCCTTGTGCTTTCTCAACTTCTTTACAAAAACCTGATAATTGTGAAAGGAATGCCTGATTTACATAGGTATTCTTCTCCCATCTTCTTGTACTTCAGAACACCAAACAAGTTCATTATACTGAGAAACACAAAAAAGATTGAGGAACAATCATTTCACATCCATGGAATTTCAACAAGCTCATAACTGGATTGACAAGAGAAAAACATGGGCAAGGGGCACACTTACTTCCATGGTAACTGATTGAATTTCGTTACACCCACTGAAGAAACAAGCACAAATCTCTGGACCGACTTTGGAACCGAATCAATTAAATTTCGTACCCCATGCCAATCTTAAATTCCAAGAAAGTTTTGTCAGACGCTCACCCACAAATACAGAGTGAAAATAAGCTGAATGCATCAATAGAATGAGCAAAGGCACCAAACAGCTTTATATGAAGACAAACTAACTAATCTTTTTTTTTTCACAATAGAAACAATGGAAAAATGTGAATTCTGATTACCACTCTGAAAGTACCGCAGAAAATCACAACTTTCTTCAAAACATGAACAAAGAATGCAACATTACAAGTTTAAAACAAATAGCATTCTTACTCTTTTGGAAGCAGGAAAAGGTTCTTATCCACATATGTACCTGTATTTTCAGGAGTATTGTCACCATCCCATCGCTTTGATGGAAAAGCAGTTGTTCCCGTGCAGCAAATAACATGTGTGACTCCCTGTTATATCCACAAGTTTTGATTGAACAGGAAAACATCAATATTGCACATAAAAATATGATCCTGTCATACAAGAGTTTTACAGTTGACCTGTCACAATCTCTGAAATTTTATGCATTAAGCTTCAAAGCTCATGCTCACCTCCCATGCAGCTGGTTCTATTCCACCCATATTGCGAGTATCACCCACAAAAACCTGTCATGTAATGTTGTCACTTAAGCTACAGATAACCAGTGAATATCTTTAAGCTACTACAATTACCTTGTGCACTCAAAACCATACTTGCATCTTGTCCATATTGGTCTCCCCAAAAACTGAAGCAGCTTTGTTTGTGTCTCGAACTACTACACAAGTCTTGTAGCCTCGATCTATGAGTGCAGCGACCACAAGTTGTCCTGAACAACATTGTGCAATCAAATGATTTAGTTCCAAAATGGAGTTAGAAATGGAGGGGGAATCGTCTTTTAACTTAATTGAAATAGGTTACTTGTTATGGTTCTCAGCCCTAACCTAAACAGTAAATGTAAAATAGATGCAGAATTTTATCCACTCTTAAATCCAACCTTCAGAGAACTCGTATGAGTCATGAAAGAGGCCGCGGAGAGCTACGTCGTGGTGTGCTCGGTTGCTCCAAACACCAAGGGAGTGGGCTGCTGCGTGAGGAGAGAGAAAGTAGAGAGAGAAACCTGCGCAGAAATTTGGAGAAGAAGATGGAGAAGCTGAAGTTGAAGAAGTCCCAATCAAGTTATGAGAGATTTGGGACCAAGTCTTATTGATAAGTGACTTTTAGGTCATTTGGGCATGTTCACACATGGCCAATGATCAAAAGTCATAAAAATAATGTAAATGCCTATAACTCCCCAATTTGGGGTCCAAAAAATACAACAAAAATATGTCTGGAAAGCTCTCGAAGAGAGCTTTCACATGGAAGGGTCAAAATATACAAAAGGAGAGTCCTTGGGGCCTTTATCCCCAACAACCTCCCACTTAAAGGACCAAGGAGGCTCCTTTAAGCTAAGTAACTCCCACCATCTGTATACATAGCTGATGTTGTGCCTTGGGTAGACACTTCGTGAGAGCATCTGCAGGATTCTGTGAAGTATTGACCTTGATCAAAGTGATCAGGCCATCCTCTAACACCTCTCTGATGAAGTGATATCTCACATCAATATGCTTTGTGCGAGCATGAAACATGGCATTCTTTGCCAAACATATGGCACTCTGGCTATCGCATCCAAGAAGAGGTGCCTTTTCAAGCATCCCAAACTCACTGCAGAGCCGAGCTAACCAAATGGCTTCTTTGGAAGCCTCTGTGGCTGAAATATATTCAGCCTCTGTAGTAGATAGTGCAACTATCCTCTGAAGTCTAGAGCACCATGAAATAGCTCCACCTGCAAGGATGTATACATAGGCACTTGTGGACTTGCGAGTGTCCACATCACCTGCCATGTCTGAATCACAAAATCCTTTTAACTCCAATGGACCCTTTCCATAACATAAGCATTTACTTTTGGTCCCTTTCAAATATCTCAAGATAGATTTGACTGCCTCCCAATGAGCTCTACCAGGATTAGCCATGAACCTGCTAACAACTCCCACTGCATGAGCAATGTCTGGCCGAGTGGCAACCATAGCGTACATAAGTGAACCACAAGCTGATGCATATGGAACACTCTTCATGTAACTGGCTGCATCATCATTTTTGGGACAGTCATCCTTGGAAAGCTTAACATGTGGCTGCAATGGCACTCCAAGAGGCTTTGCATCAGCCACATTAAATCTGTCCAGCACTTTTTCAATGTACCTTTCTTGGGATACCTGCAAAGTATGCTGCTGTCTATCCCTTTTTATACGCATACCAAGAATATGCTCAGCTTCCCCAAGGTCTTTCATTGAGAATGCAGAGTTCAGCTGCTGTTTTAGAGCATTCAGAGTGCTCTTTTTCTTCCCAGCCAGCAGCATATCATCTACATACAGTACAAGAATAATTGGGCTGCCATCTTCATCCTTTTTCGTGTAGAAACAATGATCTGCATGGCTTCTTTTAAACCCATGTTTGAGCATAAATGCATCAAACTTCTTATACCATTGTCTTGGGGCCTGTTTCAGCCCATACAAGCTCCTTTTCAGTTTGCATACCATATGCTCTTTTCCAGGAATGGCATATCCTTCTGGCTGTTTCATGTACAGCTCTTCATCTAAATCACCATGCAAAAAGGCTGTTTTAACATCCATTTGGAATAATTCCAAATCCAAGGCAGCTGTGAGAGCAAACAACACACGTAAAGTGGTCATTTTCACCACTGGAGAGAACACTTCTTGGAAATCAATGCCCTCTTTTTGGGCATATCCCTTAGCAACCAGCCTTGCCTTATACTTGGGTTTGCCATCAACAGTTTTGATTTTGTACACCCACTTGTTTGGAATGGCTTTCCTTCCTTTGGGTAACTCAACCAAATCCCAAGTATCATTTGCATGCAAGGCCTTTATCTCTTCCTGCATGGCTAACTCCCACTTCTTCTTGTGCTCACATAGCTTTGCCTCTTTATAAGTAAGAGGCTCACCCTCATCTGATAACATAATATAATGTATAGAGGGATCATATCTATTCACTCGCCTCCTAGGACGTATAGATCTTCTTACCCAATGATCAACATTACCAGGCAATGGATCTACATCAGGAGGTACATTAACTTCTTCATTGTTAACAGGCTGTTGTACATCATTTCCAGCCCTGTTTCAGCATGAATAGGTGGCTGCATATGCCCTTCAGGAGCATCATTTTGCTGTCCAGCATCATCTGGCTCAATAACCACGGGCTCATTGTCATTTCCAGCCATATGTGGTGCATCCCGAGGGTCCATATCAGATTTAACTGGTGGCTGTACATGCTGAAATTTGACTCTTTTATGGTCATCATCTGAGGCACAATTGTTTTTGAGCAACCTTGCCTCATTAAATACAACATCTCGGCTGCGTATTACCTTCTTGAGTTGAGGTAGCCAAATCCTGTAGCCCATTTCACCTTCATCTCCATAACCCATGAAGATTCCTTTCATGGACTTTGCATCTAACTTGCTTCTCAACTCAGGCCTTATATGCACAAAAGCATCGCAACCAAAGATGCGTAGGTGGTCATATGAAGCTGGTTTGCCAGACCAAACCTCTTCTGGAATGCCACCTTTTAAAGACATATGAGGGGATCGATTGCAAACATGAACTGCAGTTTTCAAAGCCTCTCCCCAAAATCCATGAGGGAGATTAGCTGTGGACAGCATGCATCTCACCCTCTCACATAAAGTCCTATTATACCTTTCAGCCACACCGTTGGAAGAGGGGCTGTATGGGACTGTTAGCTCCCTCTTAATACCAAGATTTTCTCAAAATCTATTGAATTCAGCACTTGTAAACTCACCCCCATTATCTGTACGTAAGCATTTCAGCTTTCTACCTGTTTGAGTGGTCACAAATGCATGAAATTTCTTAAATGCAGCAAAGGCTTCATCTTTAGATTTTAACAAATATACCCAAAGCTTCCTAGAGTAATCATCTACAAAAGAAACAAAGTAAAGAGCACCCCCCATAGATTTTGTGGGCATGCTACAAACATCAGAATGAACAAGATCAAGCACATTAGACTTACGAGAGACACCAGAGTAGTAAGAATTCTTTACTTGCTTACCATATTGGCATTCATTACAAGAATCAAGTTTTGAGCCTTTAGCATCAAACTTGTCCAAATTACATAGTTTATCAAGGCCTTTTTGACTCATGTGACCAAGCCTTTTATGCCATAATCCATATGTGAATGGATTTCAGCCAAAGCAATAAACTTGCCCAGCAAGGCTTTACCATGCAAGCAATAAAGAGTCCCTTTCTTTGTACCTTTAACAATCAGCCTAGAGCCTTTGATAAGCTTCCATGACCCCTTCTCAAAGAGGGTACTATATCCATGCATATCCATTTGCCCAACAGACAATAAGCTTTTCTTGATGCTTGGTACATACCTTACATCATGCAAAACCAGCTCATTGGTACCATCCACTGTGAGATGCACTGTGCCAATACCTTCAATTGAACAAGCATGGTTATTTCCAAGATATACATGTCCATGGCTGCCTGCATGAAAGGTAGTGAAACACTCCTTAATAGGAGTTACATGAAACGATGCACCTGAATCTACAATCCATGTTTGTGACAAAGCATCATTCACAGTAAGCAAGGCATCAATCAAATCCCTCTTTGTGATCTGCATATCTTGTGCATGAATATTAATAGAAGGATCAATAACTTCAGCATGCTCTGCTTCCATAGTAGCACAAAGTATATCTTCTGCATCTGATAGCTCCTCAATGATGACACTAGAGGCCACATTGGCCTTCTCTTTGTCTTTGTCCTTTGAGGTATCATGTGCTTCATTCTTGGTGTCCTTTTTCTTCCTGTCACCTGTGTTCTTCTTTCTTTCTAGTTCAGCTTTATAGAATCTGCAATCAGGCTTCTTGTGACCTTTCCTACCACATTGATAACAAGTCACTTCAGCCTTGCCTTTGCTTTTGCTCTTGTTCCTCTGTACATTTCCACTTTTCTTTTCTGTTCTTCCTCTAGCCACATTGGCTGAACCACTGCCCTCTCCACTAGCTTTCCTCCTGATTTCCTCATTCAAAATAGAACCCCTTACACCATCAAAGGTAAGACTGGGGCTATTCGAAAGTGAAACCACCAATGTTTCCCACGAATCAGGTAAGGTCATCAACAAGAAGATGGCCTTAAGCTTATCATCAAATGGAGGTAATCCAGAGTCCTGCAATTGTGAAAGAGTACCTGTAAACAAAGATAAGTGCTCAGCCGCACTTTTTGACTCATCAAGCTGCATACACACTAGCTTATGCATAAGATGCACTTGATTTACAGGCGTGGTATTTTCATAAGTGGCTTTCAGCTTCTCCCATACCTCAAAAGCAGTTGTAAGGCCTTTCAAATCCACTAAGATTTCATCTGATACAGCCATCTTGATGTAAGTGATGGCCTTCTTGTTTAGGTTCATCCATGCTGCATCTGTCATATCTTCAAGCTTGACTTCCTCAAGAGCCCCTTCACAATCTTTAAGAAAGAGGATGCCCAACATTCTCTCTTTCCACAAATCGAAACCATTACCTTCAAATCTCTTGATCTCAAACAAGCTTTTGACATCAGAGGAGGTAGAGGCCATGTTTGCACACTAAGAGCTTCAAAATTTCACCAAAAAGGTAAAATTCACCTGCTGTCCTGTGCGCAATTACCTTAGGAGACTATAGCTGAGAAATTAAGCCCAAAAACTGTTCAAAACTTGCAAAAAACAATTTCTGAAATTTTCTGCAGAAAATTTCAGAAAATTCCAGCAAGCTGTAATTGCATCAAAAACAACAAATTTGTTGTTTTTCAACCACAAAAGGCATACATAGATGTAAAACCAAGGCAATGGGTGCTTGTTTTCACAAAAGCCCCAATTTTTGAAGCAATATGACCTGTAAAATCAGAGAAATGACCTACTGTAATAAGTTTCCAGCAAGTATGCACTTCCTCAATCTTTGTGCATGTCCTCCCACTTGAAAAATGAGAGAATTTCTGTCACAAAAGACCTGTAGATGAAAAAATCAGCAATGTGGATGCTGAAAAAGACCTGTGGGCATACAAAAAGAAGAATAGAAGAGATTCTTCGCGATGAAACTCTCTAAAAAGCACAAAATGTGCTTCAGCTTTGCTCCGGGCTGAAGTAATCCTCCAAAAACAGCACTTTTATCGCGAAAAAAGAAGGTTTTTCGCGATGAAATTCTCCCAAATGCAAGAAAACACCTTCAGCTCAACATAGGCTGAAGTAGAAAAGCACTTCGAGCAACTTTGTCGCGATGGAACAGCTCAAAGCTCTGATACCAGTTGAAAGAGGCCGCGGAGAGCTACGTCGTGGTGTGCTCGGTTGCTCCAAACACCAAGGGAGTGGGCTGCTGCGTGAGGAGAGAGAAAGTAGAGAGAGAAACCTGCGCAGAAATTTGGAGAAGAAGATGGAGAAGCTGAAGTTGAAGAAGTCCCAATCAAGTTATGAGAGATTTGGGACCAAGTCTTATTGATAAGTGACTTTTAGGTCATTTGGGCATGTTCAAACATGGCCAATGACCAAAAGTCATAAAAATAATGTAAATGCCTATAACTCCCCAATTTGGGGTCCAAAAAATACAACAAAAATATGTCTGGAAAGCTCTCGAAGAGAGCTTTCATATGGAAGGGTCAAAATATACAAAAGGAGAGTCCTTGGGGCCTTTATCCCCAACAAGTCATCCATCTTTTATACACCATCAGCTTAAAAAATGAAAAGTTAGATAAATTAAATTGTCTTACTGTCATATAACAAGTGTAGAGCATGGTATAATGATGTATTCCTTGGAATATGAGCAGTGACAGCATATCACATGTATATACGTACATACATACATACATGATACACATACATGCATGCATCCATCCAGCCATACCTACCTACCTATGTAGCTGCATAGGTAGGTAGGTATTCATATTACATATGTACGTAGTACTCATATTACATACGCATGTATGTGTGTGTATAATGTGCACGTGCATACACTGAGTAAGACACGTCTTGATCTCAGGTTCATTCACAGCTTGGGTCTCCTCTCAGTTTTTCCAGCCTCAAATTCTTGTGCGTGCACGCGCGTGCATGTGTGATCAATAAAAGGGTGAATACAAGTGACAAACCCTTTGTAGATCCTGTGTACCTCTGCATACCTCTCTCTCTCTCTCTCTCTCTCTCTCTCTCTCTCTCTCTCTCTCTCTCTCTCTCTCTCTCTCTCTCTCTCTCTCTCTCTCTCTCTCTCTCTCTCTCTCTCTCTCTCTCTCTCTCTCTCTCTCTCTCTCTCTCAGCCCGTCGCTGCTCCACCCTCGACCACCTCTGAACCCTCGACCACCCTCTGCACCCATCACCTGGCCGCTGCGTCAGCCCGTCGGCCCTAAACCCTAAACCCGTCGCCCCTGCCATCCCTCTCTCCTTCCAGATCTGCATGTTTTAAGGGTTTCGAGACTTCGATTTTAGAAGTTTTGAAGCAAATGTCCTGCAAGTTCATATTTAGTTCGTATTTTCCTGCAAGTTAATATTTCATCCATGGAAAGTAGAGCAGAGTGTCCCTGCCCCGGCCCCGGACTAATAACTGTAGAGTGTCCCTGCCCCGGCCCCGGACCAGGGCCCGAACTAATAACTGTTGCCTACAGTTATTAGCCACTCCCACCCTTGCTCCATCGCGCATCGGGCGCGCTCCCGTCTTCATCGCAAGTCTTTGGGCTCAGCACACTGAGCATTTTTTTCTCGTCTTCGAATGCAATGAGCGCTACGGCTAAGAAGGACGATTTGATGAAAATGGAGGACAAACTGACCATAGCTATCAAAGAAAACAAGAAGATGGTGGACTCCACTACCACGGCCATCATCAACCGCCTCTCAAAGCTCAAGAAAGAAGTAGAAACATATCACAAAGAGAGGGAAGCATGGCAGAAAGAGAAAGAAGAGTGTGAGAGGGAGAGAAACAAAGAAAAAGAAGAATGGGCTAAGGAAAGGGCAAACATGAAAGAAGAATTGGAGCTCATCAAAGCTTCAATGGTCTCTCTCACACCCGAAGAGGGAGAGATTCATATGAACACGACAGAAGCTTTAAAAGAAGAACTCACCAAAGCTTTGACCGCGAGCATGGAAAACAAATTAGAAGCCACCAAAGAAGGATGCATCGACATAGTGAGAAAGAACATCAAAAAAGAAGCCAAAGAGGAAGCACAAAAGGAAGAAGCACTCATCGTGCACACCACCATTGAAGAAGAAAAGATGAGACATGCCCGTCGTCTCAATGTACGCATCACGGGTATTGTAGAAAAAGAAGGCTCTACACCCGAGTCCGACGGGAAGACACTATGCAGGATGCTCGGCTACAAAGAGGACTCCCCTCCATTTATCAAGTCTTGGAGAATGGGACGAGACCCCACGAAGAAGAGAGCTCTCATTCTACACTTCCCTTCAGAAGATGTAAGATCTACTTTCCTACGCAAGAGGGTGATTCTGGGAGCACTTGATGGCCCCCCCATCTACCTTGATGATGATCTCACACCCATGCAAGTAGCACACCGCCGTGCATGCATGCCGAGAGTACACCAAGCTCGCAAAGAAGGAAAGAAGGCTTCATACAAAGATGGTCGTGTCATCATTGATGGCAAGGCCATCCCATAGGGATTCGCGGCCTGTGAGACACTCGAGGAGATACACCTTGCAGTTTGGAACTGCAATGGAGACCTATGGACACACCCAGAGAGGTTGGAAGAGGTGCGCAAAGGCAAAGACATCATTATGCTCACAGAGACACATGAGAGCCCGGAGCGGGGCCTACCTCGAGTCCACGGTTTCCAGTGGGAGTCCACATACAGAGAGTGTACACGTCAGCATACCACCAGAGGATCAGGAGGAGTAGCCATACTCTTCAGAGATGGACTTCAGAGCAGGATACAGATAGTCACACGTGACTCACAAGCCAGATATCTTTGGATTCGACTCCAACTCTCACAGGAGCGGATCATCTTCATAGCTTTATGCTACTTTGCTCCCTCTAGCTCGCGATTCGCTATCATAGATCGAGAGAGAGGACTCACCATACACTTGCTTGTCGGAAGAGATTACAAAGTACTCTGCACTAGGGGAAGTCTTCCTTATGGGAGACTTCAATGCCAGGACAGGCAATGATCAGTGTGAGATATTTGACCCAGAAGACCCACAGATACTACGTACCATAGAGGATGAGTCTACAGCTCGAGCTTCAGCTGACTCTACACACACTCATTATGGCACTCACTTACTCAGACTAGGCTCTCGACATAATCTCGTTATCTATAACGGGATGGCTCAGTGGCCTACCTCAGGAGGATTGACATGCATGCCACACTCAGTCACAGATGGCAGGGGAAGTTCAGTAGATTACGTCATGGGATCTAGAGAGGCCATTCACCTACTTACCTCATTCACCATCCCACCTATACCCATTGGGGCCGATCACGCATACCTCGCTCTCTCCCTCAAGGGAGACACCCCTACACGCACACCCGCAGCACGCATCCCACACACCACCATCCACTTCACACACGAGCTAGCTCACATATATGCGGCCCAAGTCGAGAAGGGTCTTCTCTTGCTTCACCCTGACACTCCACTATCCCTACTCACCTCACAGATAGCATCAGTTCTTCAGACATCTGCCATCAGCTCCTTCCCACACACCATCCATTCTGGTCACACACCTCCTCCCGGGACTATGCCACAACCTCGTTGGTATGATGAGGAATGCAGAGATACCTACCGCCGACTACGAGCTCAGCGAGCATTGGGAGAGATCACAGAGAGACAGGCCACGGGACAGATGAAGACTCTCACACGTCGGAAGAGGCGAGCCTTTGAGGAGGCACAGGTGCTTGAGCTATATCATCTCTTTATGAGTATGGACAGTGCTGCAGCATGGCGTACCCTACGAGAGCCACGCTCGACCACACCTATTGGGGACCTACACACATGGCATGATTATGCTCAGAGATTATATGAGGTGCCTAGGCAGCCTCCCATTCCCCAGCCACTTGAGCCTCGCCCTACTAGTTCTTCTCTTTTCACAGCAAAGATGGTTGAGAGGGCCATAGGACGACTCCGACATGGACGTTCGACAGACCATACGGGATTGCAGAGCGAGCACCTCATATATGCATCCTCCACTATAGCCCCGTTGATTGCACATGCCTTCAATCGAACTATAGGGGAGGGCTTCCCAGAGGAGTGGACTAGGCACACCATTGTGCCTATCCACAAATCTGGCGACACCCTGGATCCAAGGAATTACAGGACCATCATGATTGGCCACGCCATGGCCAAACTATACGGTGCCATACTTGAGGCAGAGCTCAGCTCATATGCAGAGACTGAGGGGCTACGAGCACGAGGCCAGGCAGGTTTTCGGCGAGCTTTCTCTACTATTGATCACATCTTCATTTTGCGCTGCCTCATTGATGGGGCAAGGGTGCGGAAGAAGAGACTATATTGCTGCTTTGTGGACTTCCGCAAAGCTTTCGATACGGTGCCACGAGAGAGGCTCTTCCAACGCCTTCAGAGCTTGGGAATACCATCAGGGATGATTTGGGCCATCTATGCACTCTATGCGCAGGTGACCGGGAGAGTACAGTGTCCAGGAGGTATGTCTGAGGTCATTGCTAGCACCATCGGTGTTAAGCGAGGCTGCCCGCTCTCTCCCACTCTATTTGGTCTCTACATCGATGAGATTGAGGACTACATTCTCCGAGCTGGAGGAGAGGGTGCAAACCTCGCAGGTACACCTGTCCACATTTTATTATATGCCGATGACATTGTCTTGATTTCAGAGTCACCCGATGGATTACAGCGCCACTTGGATGCCCTCGACGAGTTTTGTACACAGAAGGGCTTGACAGTAAACCTTGGCAAGACCAAGGTCATGATCTTCCACACCTCCCCCTTGGTGAGGAATGGAGCAGGATTCACAGCCGGCGGTGGACAGATTGAGGTGGTCACTTCCTATGTCTACCTCGGAGTCACATTCACGAGCTTACCTGGCCCCTTCAGCATGAGACAGGCAGCCACCGATAGACTCACACGAGGATATGCAGCTTTAGCCATGTTAGAGCGGAGATGTCACCAGGCACACTTCCAGGAGCCCCGCACGAAGGGGTGGCTATTTGACACACTAGTCCGACCAGCTATGATGTATGCTGCGACAGTTTGGGCCCCAGGCCTCACAGCCACCCAATGGAGTGCGATCGAGAGGCCCCAGGTACGTATGATCTCGCGACTATTTCGCGGGAAACAGTCGGTACCACATGACATCATCAAGGCAGAGCTAGCTGCACCACCCATGGTAGTAGATGCACTATTCCATACTATCTTCCTTATTCAGAGGATGAGGGAGCTCCCTACAGACAGACTCACACGCAGAGCTTTTGAGGCATCTATACAGATATCAGAGTTAGGATATGAGAGAGCTTGGTACACTCAGGTTAGAGTATGGTTTGATAGTCATGGGCTTGATATGGACAGATTGCCGCCTTTTCAGTACGACCCAGACTCACCTCACATCCACCTCTCTCGTCATGAGAGGAATGTTGTGTTGAGACAGGATCTTTGGCAGCGCTACATTAGTCAGACATGGCACACACCACACATGGGATCGAGACTAGTTCTTAGACATCCTAGCAGACAGTTTCATCCGGCGGCCATGTTACATGGATACTTACATGCCTCATAGCTCGAGGATAGCGATTGGCCAGTTGAGAGTCTCATCACATAGACTAGAGATTGAGACGGGCAGAGCCGAAGACATTCCCAGAGAGGAGCGGATATGCAGGGTTTGCAGAGTAGAGATAGAGGATGAGGAGCACTTTGTATGCAGATGTAGCGCATATGATGGCATCAGAGGTAGATACGGGACTCTATTTACAGGGCAGTCCACCCTCCGAGAGATCATGGACTCTAGAGACCAGCGACAGCTCGGGCGATTCCTACTAGAGATACAGAGTCACAGAGATTCCCTACTCCAGCCTACTGTAGCAGCCCATACAGGAGGGAGACAGAGTCAGCTCACTGAGTTCTTTATTCCACGACGTGCTGCAGCCCTCCCCCCCTCAGCCCACACACCGAGAGGGGTGACTCTTCAGCAGGCTCAGGCTGCTCGAGCTAGGAGACGACCCCGTGCTAGAGGATATCGGGCCCCGAGACATCACCGACATCAGATTGCAGAGATCCAGGCTCGTCACCATCGCGCCATGGAGGAGAGACGATTCCAGATGATGGCTGATCCCGCTGCAGCTATCACGATGGCCCTGACTCCACCTCCACCTATGTATCACATCTTACACCCGCCCACTAGCACAGGATGGAGCTAGTTAGTCGTTTCAGATGCATTCCCATGCTTGTTGTACTACCCCTTTGCATATAGACTGTCATAGATATCGCACTCCATACACCCCCCCCTTTCATGGGTATCTCCACACGAATTTCACGGAGATATGTATCAGCTTTATCAGTTTCTTTTTCAGCACTTTTATCTTCTCTGATAGACAAAAATACACCCATGTACATCGATTTGTCTCATAGGCCGAGTTCGGCCTCCTAATAGACGTAAAAACACTTTCTTTCTCTCTCTCTCTCTCTCTCTCTCTCTCTCTCTCTCTCTCTCTCTCTCTCTCTCTCTCTCTCTCTCTCTCTCTCTCTCTCTCTCTCTCTCTCTCTCTCTCTCTCTCTCTCTCTCTCTCTCTCTCTCTCTCTCTCTCTCTCTCTCTCTCTCTCTCTCCCCCTCTCTCTCTCTCCCCCTCCCCCTCCCTCCCTCCCTCCCTCCCTCCCTCCCTCCCTCCCTCCCTCCCTCCCTCCCTCCCTCCCTCCCTCCCTCCCTCCCTCCCTCTCTCTCTCTCTCTCTCTCTCTCTCTCTCTCTCTCTCTCTCTCTCTCTCTCTCTCTCTCTCTCTCTCTCTCTCTCTCTCTCTCTCTCTCTCTCTCTCTCTCTCTCTCTCTCTCTCGCCCCCCCCCCTCCCCCCCTCTCTCTCTCTCCCTCCCCCTCCCCCTCCCCCTCCCCCCCCCCTCCCTCCCTCCCTCCCTCCCTCCCTCCCTCCCTCCCCCCCCCTCTCTCTCTCTCTCTCTCTCTCTCTCTCTCTCTCTCTCTCTCTCTCTCTCTCTCTCTCTCTCTCTCTCTCTCTCTCTCTCTCTCTCTCTCTCTCTCTCTCTCTCTCTCTCTCTCTCTCTCTCTCTCTCTCTCTCTCTCTCTCTCTCTCTCTCCCCTCTCTCTCTCTCCCCCGCTCTCTCTCTCTCTCTCCCCCCCTCTCTCTCTCTACTTTTTTTCTCCATTCTCATATGTACTTCTCCAACTCTCTCACTAGCTAAGCTCTCTTCCTTTGATTCAAAGGGGTGAGGCCCCTCGTTTCAAGCTCTCTCATCATACTAATGGTGATATCTCATGACGATTCCCACTCATTATGGAGTCCCTCTCTTCAGTTGGTATCAAAGACAAGTTTGATTGCATATTTGGAGCTTGGGACGGAGTTCTATTGTGAGGAGCTTCCTCTAGAAGGTGATCCTTGACAAATTGCATGACACTTGGACTTCAAAGGACTACTGCAACCACTTTTGTTGGGTAATTCCAGCCCTTTATCTTCTCCTTCAATAAGCAAAAGTTGTCCTATCGAATCTCTTCATCTTCCTCTATTACCATCACATATTTCATGCTCATTTTCACAAAATTTTGGGTTGAAAATAGAGTTGTTACAGAAATTACAGCAAGCTGTAATTTATCAAATAGGAGTCTATTTTTATGATCTTTCTTTTACAAAGGCATTGTGAAGCCTTTACTACATTCTACACTTTAAAATAGCTATACATTTGCTGTTATAGAACGCCTTTTAAGGGGTTGTTGCCTTTGATAGTAAAAGTTCTTTGGAGATTAGAAAATCTAATGAGAATGGTTTTGATCTATGAAAGGAGCACATATAGTGCATGGGCTTACACTTCTATGAAAGAGTGTGAGGAGCCAGTTCTAAACCAGCATCAACATCAGATGATGATTGGGCAAAGCTCAACAAAAAGTTCATCACATACATAAAATCGTCATCACCTACGAAATACTCACATGGTTTGAGGGATTACAAATAGTCCCCAACGTATGGCAAAAATTGAAAGCAACATACAAGATCAAGACACCAATAAATCAAATCCACTGGATAAGGAGGCTTGTTGGATTGCAACTAAGCAAATCAAAGCCACCCTTTCAAATAGATCAATTTTATCATGAAAGAAAACTTGAAACTCTTATATTAATTGAGAGGGCTCGTCAAGAGCTATACACAGCTATGCTTGAAGCTCAAAATGAGTGGTCAAGTAGCTTGTTGTGCGAGGAAAGAGCAAATAGAGAGAGAGAGAGAGAGTTTTCATGCATAAATTTGAAGAAGATGATGAAGAAGACTACACCTACAACTTGGATAAAGATCCTTCATATAAAAATGTGAGTTACAGTCTTAGTCTTATTAAAGAACTTTGACCAAGCAACATTAAATGCAATTTCTGAAAATCCTTGGATTTTGGATTCTAAAGCTACTAAGCACATGATAGGTTACAAGAAGGTATTTTCTTCCCTTACTAACCATAGAGATGGTCATGATTTGAATGTCATTGGTGTTGGAGAAGTTACCCTAAAGTCAAGAGCAAATGGTAAATTCACAATTGCTAATGTTCTCTACGCTCAAAAAATGAAAAAGAATTTGGTTTCTATCTCTACTTTCTTATCAGATGGCCATAAAGTGTTTTTAAGAAAGATTCATGTCAGATCCTCACACCTAATGAGGAGCATTAACTATTACAAGGTGAAAACAAAAGTGGTATGTTTGTGTTGTTCAAAATCAGTCATGCTAATGTTGCAAGGTCTTCTACACTAAAGGAGAATATGAAGTTATGGCGTGCTAGATTTGACCATATCAGATACACAACTCTCAACCATATCAAAGGTCAAGGTATAGTGGAGAGTTTACCTACATCTGATTTACGAGATGATGCAGAATATTGTGAAGGATGTCTTGTCGGAAAGCTTCGCAAGGTTTCATTCAAAAAGCATGGATTCATTACTACCATAAAGAAGTCACAGATCATACATTCAGATGTTAATGGTCCCATGAGGGCAAATTCAAGGACATAGGTATTTTGTCACATCTATTGATGATTATTCCAAATATTTTGCCATAAGTTTTTGCTACTTTCAAGAAGTTTGTTGGTATGGTTGAAAATGAAAGTCAAACTAAAATCAAATTTTAAGAAGCGATAGAGAAGGAGAGTACATATCAAAAGACTTTTAGTCATTTCTTGAAGACAAAGGTATCTCACATCAACTCACTATTGTTTACACTCCAAAACAAAATATTGTTGCGAAAGAAAAGGACAAAAATAGAACACTTGTTGAGATGACACATTGTATGATGTCTTCAAAGAAGTTTTCGCTTAAGTTTTGGTATGATGAAGTCTTCCACAAAAGCTTTAAAGATAATAACACATTATGATGCATACTATGGTAAGAATCCCAATGTGAATTATTTCAAAGTTTTTGGTTCTTCCTCTTATATTCACATTGAGAAGAAGGATCGTGGTAAGCTAGATCTGAAAGCTATCGAAGCACTTTTTATTGGGTATGCTATTGAAAGCAAAAGCTACACATTCTATGTATCAAAAACAAGTAAAATCCTACTCTCATGCAATGCATATGTAGCAAAAGCTCAAATTTATGGTAAAGATGCAAAAATTCCATATTTTATTCAAGAAGATGATTATGCATTTTTTAAAAGAAACTTAGATTCTTATATTCCGTCATACAGGGAGGTTGATCAACCTTCTCCATCCCCAAAAGTTTCTAAGGATAAAGGTAACAAGAAAGTTGTAACTCTAGTCCTACTTAATATTCACCACAATCTAGACCACTCTCTTCCATTCCTACTCAACCTATTGAAAAACAAATCGAAGAATCTTCAAGAGATCCAAAAGGAAAGAGTTGCAAAGGAATAAGAGGTAGCACTAGTTTTCCAGAAACTTCCAAAGTGTTTCTTGCAAACTGTAAAAGATCGTGACTTCCAAAGTTTAAAGGAAGAACAAGAAGTCAGAAAGATCATGCACATCAATTAACTTATGCAGAAGCTTTTGAGATTCATAACATTCTTGCCCTTACATCAATTGAGAATGAACCTACTAGTGTCAAAGATGCATTACAAAGTCCTGTTTAGAAGAAACCAATGTAAAAAGAGATTAATTCTATGCATAAGAATCAAACATGGAAGCTTCGTGAGTTAACAAAAGGTAAGAAAGCTATTGGTATTAAGTGGATCTTCAAGATCAAACGAAAAACCAATGGTACAATTGACACACATAAAACAAGGTTAGTTTTCAAAGGTTATGAACAAAAGAAAGATATAGACTATGATGAAACATTCGCACCTACTTCTAGGATGACCATAGGTACAATTGTTCTTTCTTTTCTTGCATCCTTTGCAAGACTTCTTTTCTTTATGGTGATCTCTATGAAGAAGTTTATATACAATAACCAAGGGGTTTTGAATAATCTAATAAGAACATTTAGTATGCAAACTTATAAAATTTCTTTATGGTTTGAAGCAAGCACCAAGGGCTTGGTATGAAAAGATTCATCTATATCTTGTCTATTGGTTTTGAAAACTCGTTGGTTTTGAAAACTCGTTGGTTTTGAAAACTCAAAGGCATTTCCTACCCTCTATGTTATTGTTGGAAAACAATGTCAAAATAGCACAAAATTACCAAATTTCCAACAACCCTAATTTTGGGGCTTCATCAATAAGAGCTTTTTAATGGTATATAACATGGCATCATGTGACACCTAAAAGTTGTTGAAAAGTCAAACCCTAATTTTCTGCCCTAAGTTGCTTTCCACTTAAATTTTTAATCAATGGCTATGATTTAAAGTTCCAAAAAAAAAAAAAAAAAAAAACTTAAGATCTGATGGCTCTCGATTAAACTTATGAAAAACATCAGTCAAAAGCCAATTCGTCTACAAAAAGCTATTCGCATGTCTATAAGCACAAAATTGAAGATGCTTTATTGCATTTATTGCTTTTTCAATAGATTTTTTCGCCGAGAGAAGCTTGCCTATTTAAAGAGGGCATATCCACACACTTTTGACATCATCTTGAAGAGTTACTCTTGCTCAAGCTAGGAGGTTGATTTGGAGAGTTGTATGCAGATTCGGAGGTTTTCTTGGCAGCTACTCTTCATCTTCTTCACACAAGCAAAGTATATTTGCTGATTTATGTGAGTATCAGAATCCAATTTCTGGTTTTCTTCATTGTTGCTATTATGCCAAGTTTTCTACCCATCTCTTCAATAATATTAAAGACGAAACAATAATATAAAAAATAATTTTTAAAAACAATAAAAGGTTGACTCCCACAATTTCCGGCAGAAGAAGTAGAGGTGCTTTTCTTTTGACAGTTTTTCCATGTGTTTTTTACTTGACTTTTCATGGCAACACATTACTATAAAAAGACCACCCATAGATCAAATTTTAATTATCTCATGAAGACATAGCATTGAGCTAGAATTTGGAGGAGGTCTTCTTCACCTTGAGAAGAGGAGAGCTTTTTTCTTTTCCGTCTTCAACAAGGAGGGCATTAGCTAGGTTTTGTAATTCATCTTAATCTACAAGGAGGAGATTGACTTCGAGCTTATCTATACATAGAGGACATATGATGAAGATTGTGAAATTATTAAAATATGCAGCTGCATGTGCATTTATGTGCATATTTTTATGAATCTTTGTATCATTCATGCACTTCATCTTTTGGAGTACGCTTTGCTCCATCCCTCTATGACTGTCTATTCTATCTCGTGTCTCTATTTCATTTTCGTCTCTATATTGATTATCGATATTAAAAACCAACAATTGCTGTTGGTCATCATCACAAAAGACCTAATTTCAAATTAGGGTTTGCTCATTTGATTGTTTTCACAGATGATTCACTTCCAATTGCACATATTTACTTACATATTACCTCTTAGGCATATTCTCTCTACATTTGGTACCTGGAACCCTCATTCAGCTTAAATTCAGTTTTATATCACTACACGCGTTGTATATTGACATTTAGCATTTATTTTAGTGTGTAGTTAGCTTTCAGCTCCTACACTTTGATATTTGTCTTCTCTCTATTTTATTATTATTCATCTCAATTATTTGGTCAAGATATGTTATGTGCTAAGATTCTAAGTGTTGAAAGTTTGAGAATCTTAGCCAACACAAAGATGAAAGTTGATGAGTTAGTTCAATCACACATTTTGAAACGTAAGGATTTTGATGATCAACTTCTTAATGTTAAAGTTAGTATATCTAATGAAGAGATGATGAATACTCTCATAAATTCACTTCCATCTACATATCATTCTTGTGTTACTTCTCTTTATCTCTCTACAAGAGATGGAGAAATATCATTTGAAGAGTTGAAGTTTCTATTACTTCAAGATGAAGATCAACAAGAGTATGGAAGAGAATGATAAAGCCATAGTATCATCATCCAAATAAAAGAAGAAGAAGGAGACTACAAAGAAAAAGAGAAGCAAAGTATAAAAGAAAGTAAATCATCTACTTCAGAGTCATTTTCATCTTCTTCTACCTCTACTTCAACTACATCTACCACCCTTAAAGTGAACTACCACACCTAAAGAGAAGTCTACTTCATCTACATCCACTTCAAGAAAGGCATATGTCATTATTGCAAAAAACCAGGTAATTTTGTAGGCGAATGCAAAAACAATATTTTTAATGAGAAAAAAAGAGCATGAGTAATGTTACTAAAGATGGTTCAAAACCTAAGTCTTCAAATAAAGAACCTTATGCATTTATTAGTTTTGAAGAAATAGCTTTTGATCACGAAACATTCAATGCAATCTTTGAAAATCCTTGGATTTTTTATCCTAGTGCATTAAGCATATGATAAGTTACAAGGTGTTTTCTTCCCTTACTGATCCTAAGGTAGAAAGGTGATTATCGGAGATGGTCATGACTTGATGTTATTGGTGCTGGAAAAGTCACTTTAAAGTCAAGAGCAAGAGGAAATTTCATTATTTCTAATGTCTTTATGTTCTAGAAATAAAGAAGAATTTGCTTTCTATCTCTACTTTCTAATGATATTGTTAAAAAGTTGTTTTTAAGAAAGATTCATGTTCGCTCCTAACACCTAACAGTGTTGCATACGCAACGCGTTGCGAACGTTCGCAACTTTCGCAACGCAACTCCACGTTGCGTACACGTTCGCAACGCGTTGCTAATCTTTCAAAAAAAAAATATTTCCCAAAAGTCCAAAAATGCTCCACAAGGGTCTTTTAAGTCTTAACCCTTACAACTTATGAACAAAAAAGTTGTTGATCAAGGAAGAAAGACCAATACCTCAAGGTGGAAAAGAAAAGTGCATATATATATATATATATATATATATATATATATATATATATATATATATATATATATATATATATATATATATATATATATATATATATATATATATATATATATATGTGTGTGTGATTATGTAATATGTATGTATGTATGTACTAACTATATGTGTAATCTATGATGTATATTCCTATTTTTGTATGTTTACCCAAAGATATGTTTATTTACTTAGCTATGTATGTATGTACGTATGTATGTATCTATATATGCATCTATGTATGTATGATGTCATTCCTAAAATCTATTACTCTATGTTTACTGAAAGGCATGTGTATTAACTTATGTATGTATCTAATATACATGTTTCTATTTTTGTAGTATGTATGTATGCATGTGTATCATGTATGTATACATCTATGTGTTGTGTATAAATGTAATATGTATATACACAACACATACGTGTAATGTAATACACACATTTTTATGTGTATATACACTGTATATACACATAAAAATGTGTGTATTACATTACACGTATGTATGTAGTATATATTTACTGCTATGTATGTAATATAATATAATCCATGTATGTATGTATGTATGTATGTATGTATGTATGTATGTATGTATGTATGTATGTATGTATGTATGTGTGTGTGTATATATGTATGTATGTATGTATGTATCTATCTATATATATATATATATATATATATATATATATATATATATATATATATATATATATATATATATATATATATATATATATATACACACACACACACACACACATATACATATAAAAAAAATCTAAAATAAAAATTGATTTGTACGCAACTTTATCGCAACTTGGGGTTCGCAACTTGAACGCGTTGCTAACGCGTTAGCAACCCGTTGCCTACGACGTTGCCATCCCGTTGCTAACCACTATGACACCTAATCATGAGCATTGTCTATAGAAGGTGAAAACAAAAGTGGTATGTTTGTGGGTTTATGGATTAAAAGCAAAGTCAAAAGTCTTTCCTACCTTCAAGAAGTTTTTAACTATGATTGAAAATGAAAATCAATCCGAAATTCAGATTTTAAGAAGTGATAGAGGAGGAGAGTACATGTCACAGAACTTCAAGTCATTTCTTAAAGACAGGTATCTCTCATCAACTCACTATTGCTTACACTCCAAAACAGAATGGTGTTGTAGAGAGAACATATAAGACACTTGTTGAAATGATGCATAATATGATGACCTCAAAGAAGCTTTCACCTAAATTTTGGTTTGATGTAGTAGACACAACAAATCACATTCAAAATAGATCTTCCATAAAAGCTTTAAAGATCATCACATCTTATGAAGCTTATTATGGTAAGAAGTCCAATATGAGTTATTTCAAAGTTTTTCATTCTCAATCTTATGTTCACATTGAGAAAAAGAGTCGTAGTAATCTTGATATAAAAGTCATCAATGCTGTTTTTAATGATTATGCTATTGAAAGCAAAGGATACAAATTCCATGTACCAAAAACGGGTAAAATCTTACTCTCATACAATGCATATGTAATAAAAAGTCAAATTTATGATAAATATGCAAAAATTCCAGATTTTATTACAGCAGCCGATTAAGCATTTTTCAAGAGAACTTTGGATTCCTACATTCAACCATACAAGGGGTTAGTCAACCTTCTCAAATTCCAATGTTGATAAAGGTAAAGAGAAAGTTGTAACTCCTACTATATATTCACCACTATCTACACACCCTCCCTTATTCCTACACAAACTCTTGATTTACCAACTAGAGAAACTTCAAAAGCACCAGAGGAAAGAGCAGCAAAGGAACAAGATGTTGCACCAGTTTTCAAGACACTTCTAAAGTGCTTCTTTCAAACAGTGCAGGATAGTGGTATAGAAAGCTAGAGTAAATTATGCAAAACATTTTGAGATTCATAACATCCTTACTCTTACTTCATATGAGAATGATCCTATCAGTGTCAAAGATGCATTACAAAGTCCTATTTGGAAGAAAGCAACAGAGGAGATTGATTCTATTCATAAGAATCAAACATGAAAGCTTTGTGAGTCAACAAAAGATAAGAACGGTATTGGTGTCACGTGGATCTTCAAGATCAAATGAAAAGGAGATTGTGCAATTGACACATATGAAGCAAGGTTAGTTGTCAAAGGTTATGCACAAAAGAAAGGTATAGACTATGATGAAACATTTGCACCTACTTCTAGAATGACCATAGTCACGATTAATTCTCTTGTTGCATTCTTTGATTGGAAAGTATAAGAGTTAGATATCAAGATAGCTTTTCTTAATGGTGATTTCATGAAGATGTTTATATTCAATAACCAGAATGTTTTGAAGAACTGGATGAAAAGCATCTAGTTCGTAAGCTTATAAAAGCTCTTTATGGTTTGAAGCACGTACCAAGGGCTTGGTATGAAAAGATTCATTTATATCTTTTATCTATTAGTTTTGAGAACTTTGAAGCTCCTCCTACCCTCTACGTTAAGTAAGAGACATACGTCTTGATCATAATCATCATCTATGTTAATGATATGATTATGACAGGTCCCAAGGACCAAGAGCTTCAATTCTTTAAGTCACAACTTAAGCATTCATTTGATGTTAATGATCTTGGTGATTTACATTATTATCTTGATATTGAATTCAAACTCAAGAATGATTGTATCTATATGACACATCAAAAGTACGTTGAGAAACTTTTAAAAACGTTTGAAATATTGGATCGTAAACCTATGCAGACACCTATAGATGTCAATATGTCATTACACGTAAATGGAGATTCAAAACCTTTTGATGCTATGCTATATAGTCAAGCAATGGGATGCTCAATCTATGTGGAATGCTTGATCTATCTATGTAATACAAGTCCAAAGATTTAGCTTGTAGTTTCTAAAGTATCAAGGTTCATGCACAAACCTCTCAAAATTCATTGAAAAACAATTAAATGAATTTTCAAATGTTTGAGTCAGACTATGAATTATGCAATGGTTTTCCCAAAGTTGCCGCATTTCATACTTCAAGGTTTTGCAGATTCTAAATTGATAAGAGACATAGACACAAAAAGAAGTACAAGTGGCTATTGTTTTTATGTTTGAGAATGCCTTATTTCATGGCCTTCTAACAAACAACCAACAGTGGCTACATCTTCAAGTAACCAAAGTATAGGGCTTCCTTTAGAGCTATACTAGAAGCAATATGGTTGCATAAAATTCTAAGTTATCTTGATGTTCATGTTCATCTTCCTATACAGTCTACAGATATTCTCAAATTGTCAAAGTGCTATTTTTATTGCAAAGAATCTTGTTCATCATGCAAGGACAAAGCATATTGAAATACATTATCATTATACTCGGGAACACGTATCTAAAGAGTAGATTGAGCTAACTTGTATACCTACAAGTGAGAATGCGACAAATATTTTTACCATAGCATTATACATGAGAAGTTATATAAATTATTAAACCTTCTTCCATTATGACATTGAGGGAGGGATTGTTAGAAAACAATGTCTATATATCGCAAAATTACCAAATTTTCAACAACCCTAATTTGGGACTTAATCAAATTTGGATAAAAAATGGTCCAAATTTTTATTGGCTCATATGGAAGTATTCAACGAGAGTTTTCTAATGGTATATAACATGGCATCATCTCACACTTGAAAATCATTGAAAAGTCAAACCCTAATTTCTAACCTAAGTTGCATTTCACTTAAATTTTAATCAAGGTCTATGATTTAAAGTAAAAAAAAGCTGATGGCTCACGATCAAACTTATGAAACACATTAATCAAAGGCCAATTCATCTACGAAAAGCTACCCACATGTCTATAGGCACAAAATCAAAGATGATTTGCTTTTTTGATAGATTTTTTGCCTAAAGCAACTTGCCTATTTAAAGAGGGCATATCCACACAATTTTGACATCATCATGGAGAGCAATACCTGTGAATTAGTACTTGGACCTACCACAATTCCAAGAGTTACGCTAAAGAAAAATATTTTGATATGACTATGAGAGGTCCTAAGGACTCAGATCTTCTATTTCTCAAGTCCTAACTTAAGAGCGCATTTGATGTTAATGATCTTGGAGTTTGAATTCATATTCAAGAAAGATTGTATCTCTATGACACAACAAAAGTACATTGAGAAACTCTTGACAAGATTTGAAATGTCAGATTGTAAACCTATGCAAAAACCTATGGATGATAATGCGTCATTACAAGCAAATGTAGATTCAGAACCTTTTGATGCTATTCTATTTAGTCCAGACCTCTAAAAAATCACCGCAATGCAATTAAGCAAATTTTTAGATATTTGAAAGGAACTTTGAATTATACAATGGTTTTTCCAAAGTCATTGCATTTTATACTTCAAGGTTTTGTAGATTTGGATTGCGAAGGTGACAAAGACACAAGAGGAAGTTCATGTTGCTATAATTTTTATGTTGGAGAATGCCTTATTTCCTAACTTTCTAAGAAAGGACCGACAGTGGCTACATCTTCGACTGAAGTAAAGGGTTGTCTTTCTAACTACATTTTAATCTATTTGGTTGCAAAAAAGTTTAAGTTACCTTAATATTCATGTTCCTCTTCCTAGGCAGATATATCCAAATAGACAAAGTGCTATTGCTATTGCAAAGAATCTTATTCATCATGCAAGGATTAAGCATAGTGAAGTTCATTATCATTATATTCGTGAACACGTACCCAAGAAGCACATTGAGCTTATCTATGTACCTACAAGTGAGAATGTAGCATATATATTTACCAAAGCATTATCAGAATCAAACAATAGAAGTTATGCATATGTAAATTTTGAGTTTTGAAAGATAGATGAAGTCTAGGTTGACATTTTTATAGACCAAAAAAATACATTTCATAATGATTCTGTTATTTACCAGGTGAGAAAAGCACTTCGAAAATATGAGCCAAAAAAAAAAACATTTCATAATGATTCTGTTATTTACCAGGTGAGAAAAGCACTTGGAAAATATATACATGTAGAATGACTCGCTCAAAAGGACAAATTCGAGATCCTAAAGTATATACCAAGTAACCTAGGCAATATGTCAAACTATCCCACAGAAAGAGAATTTCGTACCAAATCTACTCAAGTATAGTCTATAAAAGAACGATTGCCACAATTCTCCAAGCCAAGTGAAGAATGGAAAATGTGTGATTCTGCCAAGTGAATATGTTTGCAAGATGGTTCTGTTATTACGGAGTCCAACAAAGGAATAGAATTGTATGTACTTCTGGGATATTCTCGTTCAGGAACATAAAGTGAGGAACGTAGGCCGGGGTCAGAAGCACAACGAAATTATCATTTTTTTAAGAAATCGCTGCTAGTATTTAATTTAAATGAGGCAGTAGGAAGCAATCAAAACGTAGAAAAATGTTCCTGATTGGACAATGGTTGCTTCATTAGCGAACGCAGTCTTTGATCTTTCTATGAAGGAGTTTAAAGTTTCATGGCCTAATAAACGCACATGTACGGACATGTACGTACATGTAGCGGTGTCACCACTAAGCGTGATAGCAGTAGCACATAAGCAAGAAATTGGTGAACAGAAGCATTTTCAGGTGGAAACTCGATAAGTGTAACAGTCGCATAGGAAGGCTCGGCGATCAGAATTACGATCACCTTATCAAAGTAGAATCACCTTGTCGAACCCATTGACTCTTCTCATCCACTCATGAGATGAGGGCCCAATTTTTATGCTTCTTTTTGTAGCACACATCAGCATGGCAGGACTCCAGCTCATCTGAACTGATGGTAAGGAGTGACAATCTGAGACCCTTAAACCCCCTCTTAGTAGGATGCACGCAAACATATAATCTGTCTCAACGAGACATGCCAGAGTATTGAGTTGGGTGGAAATAGCACGCCCATTCTTCTTCAGATAAGCGAATATCGCAATGTAAACGAAAAGTTTTAGATGAATTTGAGGTACTAAAATGCCAATTTACAGGATACCTACTAAATGGAGAGTAGCGCACCTACACCGCCTGTAGCACCAACAACTAAAACGCATTTGGTTGACTGCGCCGACTCGTCGCCGGATGGAAAAGATAACATTGATGAAGAAGATGAGGTGGGTGAAATAGATGACGCTAGACATCGTGCTGTCAACTGCCCAATCCGTCTTGACGGCGCAAGACGACGACGTCCCTGCACAGGAGAGATTCCTACACGGTATGTATTATGCTTCGTGAAAAGATTACGATCGTCGCGCAGAGCTCCTGCACTCAGCAAGCGGCCTGTGACGTCTGAAGAAGCCATTGCAACGTATGAGCGGACCAGTATCACCACACATCTGCCAGCTTCTTCAATACTAGAAGATCAGGGAGAAACACGCTAAGTATTGCCAGCATGGAAGTCCGAGAACCACGAAAAAGATATGGTGAACATTGGCGATTTGGCAAACTATGGCGAATTAAGGAAAATTGGATAAACAAATATTAAGGAATGTTATTTTAAGAAATTATTTACAGTTTAGAGGTAGAGGGGCGAGATGTTATTTTTGGTGAAAGGAAGAGTAGTCACCTACCTTTGTGAAGGGAGAGCATTTGGCAGATCTAGTTGAGGGTGTGGAGGGAGTCGGCCAACTCCTAGGGGTTAGAGAAGAGGAGTTTCCCTATAGCTTATGTAAATGTTGCTTTTGAGAAAAAACATAGGAGGAGGGAGGGAGAGGAGGAAGGGGAACTTGCCTTGGGAAGAAGGTGAAGTTGTCTTATAACTTGAAAAAGTGAAGTTGCCTATAAGTGTAACAGCCAATCACCCATGGTGGTGAAGGTGAATCGCCCATCGAGTGAATAGAGTTCACCTTGGTGGTCCGAAAAGTCACCTCTATAAGAGGTTGCCAAGAAGTGGGGCACACATGATGAGTCACCTTGTGTTTTTCTATCTCATTATGCTTTTGTGCTCAAATCACGGTTCCTGAAAGCTCCTCTAGTTGTACCATTCTAGTGCAAGGTGAGTGTACCCACACTTGAGTGGCCTCCTAGTTGTGATGAGTAACCGTAATCATATGTATGAGATAGGAATAACTTGGATGTTGGCTTAACCAAACTTCCTTTTGACTTCTAGTATGGGATTAAGTGGTGGAGATTATGATGTGATGATTGCAAGATTGAACTAAGTTAACAAGGAGACAAGCGACAATGGGCTTGAGGAACTTGCCCACTTGAGGGAACTATGTGAGTGAGTAGCGCACCTAGAGAAGAAGCAAGGGAAGTGGCCACCCATTTGGAGAAGAGCATAGAAAATAGTTTCCCAAATTGGATAAAAACAAGGAGAATAGTTGCCCAAGTTGGATGAGTGGTGTGTAAGGATGTGGGTGAGGGAGTCTAGGCAAGTCAAGAGAAGGATGTGGGCCAGTGAGTCCGGGGAGTGTTAGCAGACATGACCTAGAGGGGCCGAGCACAAGCCTCCATAGAAGAGAAGGAAGCACTTTAAGAGTCCCACAATTTTTATTTCATCCTTGTATTCCCTCCAAAAAAAATATTTCTATCACTAACTTTTGCGTGTCACACCCCAATTTTGCATGCAGAAGCTCCATTTTGTGCAAGTTAAGGATTCCTTTGTGGAGCACTAGGAGATTCCACCTATATTTTTTAATTGTTTTTAAAGCTCACTTTGACCCCCCCCCCCCCCCAAAAAAAAAAAGAGCTTTGCTACCTAATTTTTTCTCTCCTAGTCAATTGTAGTTTTCTAACTAGCTAGGTTTGGTAGGAGAGAAAGTTAGAGAAACAAAAAAGCTAGTGAGTGTTGCTTGTAATTCTTTTGTGATTTAATTCAAGTTTCCATTGTTCCACTCATTGTTTCAATTATGTGTGTACATGCATTTTTTGCATGCTTATGCTTGTGTTTGTGCACTTCCACTTATTACATGTTCACTATCATCATACCATTTCCTTGTCTCCTTGATAATTTGATGTACAAGTTCTCTCTTCTACATCGATATCTTCATCATTGTTCGTATTGGAAATCCCCAACATCTTTTTGGCATTGTTGTTGAGTTTGGCACTTTTGTTGTTGAGGAGTTACTTGTGGAAAGAGTGTGTGATGGTAAGAGTTCATTGAGAAGTGATCTTGAAGGCTTTTGGTAAGTATATTTTCATTATTTTCTTCATTTTTATTTTATAGAAAAATCCACCTACTCTCCTAGCACCTTCATTCATCCTCTTTCACCCTCCTTTTCCATTTTCTTCACCACCAAAATTTTTTATCGGGGGATTTAAACTCCCCTCATTCCTTATTTCCCTCATTACGCGTGTGTGTGTGTATGAGTGAGAGAGAGAGTGAGAGAACTTGTGTGTGCATGTTTTTTTTTTGTGATTTTCTTGTAGTTTTGAGGTTTTTGCAAGCTCCACTAAATAGTAAAAGTGAGCTTTTCTCTCTACATACGTCATGTCACATCTAAATCGGTCTATCACCATGGACCACAAAGTTGCATGGTTTAGCATAAAAAGTAGTGCACCACTTTCAATAGATTAGAGAAAACATTGAAAAATGTATAAGTCTATTATGATATATTGACCCAATTGTGATGGTTCGGGTCTATTGCGACAAGTAAGTCTATCGTGACATTGCCAAGATATTGCAATCATGCACTAACTCAATAGACTACATTTATCGCGACAACCCACCCTATCACAATCATTTGGATTATTGCACTCGTGCATGCTATCACAATGGTTCACCTTATCCTGAATCCACACCATTGTGACCGACCACTCTATCGCGATCGATCGGTCTATCAAGATGGTCCATCTTTCCATCACAGTTGACCAAGATAACATGAATGTTAGCCCTATCATGATACCCACCCAATCTTCTATCATGGCTCCTATTTATCACAACAATTGAGTCTATTATGGCTTCTATCCTTCAAGATAGTTTTGTCTATTGAGACTCTTTTCATATCATGATAGTCCCAAAATCTATCATGATCCTTTGCTCCATCATGGCAATTCATGCTATCGTGCATAGTGGACTAGTGTGACAGTTTCAATCCATCAGGGTTTTTAGTGATTTTTGTAGGTTTTTTACCTAATGTTTTGTGATTGCAGGGTCTTTTTGAGGCCTTGACAAAGTAAAGGGACACACAGTTGATGTCATGGACAAAGGAAACCATCTTGAATCTCATATTCCATGTGACTTTTTATATCTCATGATTGGTTCAGAATTTGGGGAAACTAATGCTTCCATTGCACCTGAAACATGCCAAAACCCTAAGATCGACTATCTACTTGCTAGATTATGACATCTAGAGGTCTTTTTCGGATTGTTGATGTCATTGATGACATCATTAGATTGTAACTGCCCTTGACCACCTATATAAGGAGGGCTTGGTCACATACATCCTCAGTCTTGCCAATGCCAGTCTTGGGAGCTCAAGGAGTCGCGATCTCCAAGTAAGTACTTTCCAAGTTCCTATTCGAGTTCTAGTCTTGTGCCTTGTCCTAGTCGTGTCTAGTCTAGTATCTTGGACATCCTATTGTGTCCTGTTGTAATCTCATAGTATGAGATCTTGTCGGGTTAATTTTTGTATTTAGTTCATCTCCCTGAAGGGAATTCATGTAATCCATATATCTTGTTTCATACTTACAATCCCGGGTTGTGGGATCTCTTGTATCATCTCTAGTCGAGTTATTCATACCTATCAGTGGGGGTTTTTGGGACTTCTTGTATCAGCTACATATTCTTGTATTATTTCCCCTATGTGGGTGATCTTGTAATCAAAAGTATAGTTATGAAATCTTGTCTAGTCTAGTCAGAGGGCACAACCTAGTGCTCCCTTGACATTTTGGCAAGACTAGCTTCTATCCAAGACCAGGCATCATGGAGAACACATTTGAACAGATTGTGGCATCGATTCAGAGTCTTCAACGACAAGTTGAGGACCTAACTCATTGACAGACACAAGTCGAGATGGGACATCCAGTACATGTAGGCGCACTCATCCAGGAACTACAAGAACGAGTGGGGAATCTTCAAGCAAATCTTTAAGTGAACCAACATCCTAGTTCATCCTCCATGAAGGAACCCAAGACTTGCATGCCAGAAAAATTTGATGGTGATCGCACGAAGTTCCAGGGGTTCTTGCAACAAGTCAAATTGTACATCCGTATGCAGTTTGATAGATACCTTGATGATGCATCCAAGGTTGGTTTTATTGGAGCTATGGTCAAGCATTATCATGGTTCACCCAAATCTTGGAGAAGGATATGGTAGTAGTTCATGACTATGAGCGGTTTCTCCGAGAGCTCACCACCATCTTTGGAGATGCAGACATGAGTCAAGTGGCAGAAACAAAACTCCAAAAGCTACATCAAGGTAATCACCCTACCTCTACCTATGCATTATAATTTAGGCTATTGATATGCAATCTCACTTGGCACAAAGATTATTTCATAAGCCAATTTAGATGGGGTCTAAGAGATGATGTGAAGGAGCTTCTACTCATGATGCTAGAGGTTAAGAGATTGAATGAATACACCACCCAAGCCATTCAATGTGATAACCGCCTTTTTGAAAGGAAACAAGTAGAAGGAAGAATTTGTCAATGGAAACCCTTCCAACCCACTCCTAGAGAAGAGCCTATGCCTGAACCTATGCAGATAGACATGGCTAGGTTCCAGACTCTAACCCCACAAGAGAAACAAAGAAGGAGAGATAACAAGCTATGCCTCTATTGTGGAAACCCTAGCCATATTGGAGTTAATTGTCCAAACAAGAGAAAAAATTATAGAGTTGCAGTTGCACTTGTCGAGTAAGGAAATGAGGAAGTTGAGTTGTAAAGAGACTGTCCAACCAGACCATGATATAATAAAGGGTCTCATAATTCCAACCACACCCATAGAAACATATCTTGCCCCTGTCAAGTTAATCATGCCTAAGAAGACCCTTTCCCTTACAACCCTAGTAGATTTAGGAGCCTCCTCATGTTTCATCGACAAAGGATTGGTTAAGAAACACAGGATTCCAGTACTTTAGAAGAGCAAACCAGTGGTAGCTGAAGTAGTAGATGGACGACCTCTAGCATCTGGGAATATTACCATGGAAACCACACCATTAAGATTACACCTTGGTGACCACGATTCCCACATATGTTTCAATATAATATCAAGTCCAACAAATCTTGTTATCATTGGAATTCCTTGGCTAGAGAAACATAATCCAGACATCAATTGGGAGAAGAATAGAAACACTCATTGGGATATCCATAAGAATCCAACATAGTAGGAGCCAAAGCCTTCATGCATGCAGTAAGAAAGGAATCAACATATATGATCTATGCCATACCAACTCAAGAATCCAAGAAAGATGATCCAGTGGAGCTACCCAATCAGTACCAAGGCTTTGAAGATGTTTTTGAAAAGAAGAATGTAGATATCCTCCCAAAGCATAGACCTTATGATTGCACCATAAAACTTCAAGAGGGAGCACAACCACCCTTTGGACCAATCTACATATTATCGCTAGAGGATCTTACAAAATTATGCAAGACCATCAATGAGAATCTAGCCAAGGGATTTATTAGATACTCAAAGTCTCCAATAGGAGCTCCTATTTTATTTGTAAAGAAGAAGGATGGGACTCTCCAAATGTGTGTAGACTATCGTGGGTTGAATAAAGTCACTGTAAAGAACAGATACCCTCTACCACTCATATCAGAGCTCTTGGAACACCTTGGAAAAGCAAAGTTGTTCACGAAGATTGACCTTCGAGGAGCTTACACTCTTGTCAAGATCAAAGAAGGAGACGAATGGAAGATAGCATTTCGAACAAGGTATGGGTGTTTTGAATATTTAGTTATGCCATTCGTTCTCATAAATGCTCCAATCGTCTTCGAGCATACGATGAATGATATTTTTCGAGAGTATTGTTGATATATTTAGGTAGTGATGTGTGTGAACACTCTAGGACTGCCGGGGCACTTTTTTCCCTCTTTAGAAGGTTCCCCCCCCCCCCCCTTGTATATATGTCTATTGCACTAACGGGCTACTTATCTTTGTACATTCTAGTGGTAATACATTCAGTATTGTGTATTGTGCTCCAAGCTTCTTCCTCTTCCTTGTGTTGTTTGCCTACTTTCGCAAACGTCTAACTCCAACAATTGGTATCAGAGCAGGTTGTCGCTTCATCTAGGGCGTCGTCTACACCTCTCTGGTTGCAATCGCAGAATCACACAAATTTGGGTGACCATAATCAACGTGTTTCCGAGATCAAAACATCTTCACTTTGTGGTGCCGAAATCGTGATCTGAGCTCGTTTTGGCCTTCGAGCGCACTATCACAATGCTTGTGCAGGCTATTTTGTCTTTTTGTGCCAAAGGTATATACCGATTTTGGTTCGCCGGTATAAGCATCTCAAAGTCTATTACATGTCTAACAGAATTCGTTTGGGCAGTTCTGTTCAACTTTTTGAGATACAGTCAATTTTCTGCATCAAGGTATTTTAGTCACCGGCCATGGCTAAAAGCAATGATGTATTCCATATGTTGGTTGTTGAGGATAAGTTGGATGGTACCAACTACCCGTTATGGGCTTATATGATGCGACATGTATTGGTTGCAAAAGGACTATGGAACATTGTGCATGGTGTTGAAAAACATCCTATCACACCTGCAACTGTACAATTGCAGGTACTCAAGCTGACGCAGAAGGTATCGAAGATGATGATATTCTGCATATTCTTGTTTGTGCTGCGATTTCTGTTGCACCTACTGTAGAGCAAATTTGTTGGGATGGCACAGATGCCCAGACACATGCATTGATAGCTTTGTCAGTCAAATGTGCCATTATTACTCACATACGCTCTTGCATAACAGCTAAGGATGCTTGGGATACACTTACCACATTCTACCAAGCTAGGAATGAGGCTCGTGTTGCTTACCTCCGAAAACAGTTGGAGAGTGAGCACATGAATGAAGGTGATTCTATGGACAATTTTCTAACAAAGATCAAAGACTTGAAGGAATAGTTGATTTTTGCCGATGAGGTTATACCAGATAGCTCACTTGTGCAGACCGTCTGAATGGTCTTCCTGACTCATATTAGAGTTTTGCTTCTACTCTTCATTTGATGATGAAAGGCAATCCAAATGCCTTTTCATTTGAGGAGTTAGTCTCTGTTTTGTTGCAAGAAGATCACTCTAGGCAGAATAGGTCCATTATGCATGTTGCAGATCAAGCTTTCCTGGCTAGTCAGAAGGGCAAAGGAAAATGAAGCTCTTCAACTATTAAGCAGAAATCTGCTAATTCTACACAATCGAAGAGGGAAGACAAAGATGAAAAGAAATCAGAAAAGCGGAAATTGTTTTGCAACTACTGTAAAGGAAATGATTGTATCGTAAAGAATTGTCCAAAACTTGCTGCTAAAGAGGCAAAGAAGAAAGAGGTTGTAATGGTTGTTGCTGAGGCCTCTACACCAAAAATAGAGTCTAGTAATCTTATGCTGGTGTTTAAAAAGGACTTCGATCAAGTCACTTTTAAATCTCTTTTTGGGTTCTTGGGGATGGTAGGGGTTTGATAGTGCAGAGGCCCTTTATTTGATTTTCCCAGTAACCTTCAACTACGTAGTTAATTATGATTTCAAGGTAATAACTTCCTCTACACAGTATTACTGTTCGTATTACGGTTATTTCTTACACAGTGCTTAACGTGCGAGTTAGCAATCACAGTCGCACAGACTTATTAATGTGATTTTCATTACTGTGTTAATGTTTAATACTGCAATTCAACAAACAACATACAATACTCAGTAATTCAGCAATGTCAGCATACGATCTTCTCCGCACGGTCGCCCAGAGAGACAGTCTAGCGAACCCGTCTCTTCTGCCGAAGAACACCGTAATGCCCTTTCATTAATGGGTAAGAGTTACATCGTATCGCTATGCCCTTTCGATGCATGCGACTATGAACAATAGAAATACATTATTCCCATCCGAGGGCCTAACACTGGCACGCATGGTGGACTCGAACCCGCAAAGAAAAATAAATTCAAGGCTCATCAACTATGCCTTGTATGTACAATGTTCGGGCTAATTTAAATGTTCTAGTAATTTTTTGTTTCAGAGAATTCAGCATCATCTGCAATGTGTCTGGCTCAACCAGTTGTGCGTCTGTTCTCACCGAATCAACTGCAATCAGTAACTCTATTTGTGTCTGCAAAAATGCTTCCTATAAATAGAAGTCGTTAGCGACTGCCGCATCTAGCTGCTGCTTCATATCCTCAATTTGTGTATCAATCCGCAACAGTCTATCTGCTTGAATACCTAACTGCTTTTCTCGGCATATCACTTCTTCAGTTTGAAACTGCATTGTTTTATAATAAGCTTCTCTCTCTTTCTACACACCTTCAAGTTCTTTCTTCAATCTGAGATACTTAGCAAGCTCCTCTGTTAACTCTTGATCTCGCTGAAACAATCGTTCAGTGGTATTATGTAACTTCTGCTTCTGCTTTAAGCACATTAGCCGCAAGAGAGTGAGAAGCTTCTTCTAAGACACTGAGAGCATCTCGTGTATGATGAAGTTCATGTCCTAACGCAGTCATAGCATCTGTCCTGTCAGTGAGATCGTGCTTCAGAGTAGTGATTTCTGTATCCCTTTGAGCAATCAAAGTGTCCCTCTGTGCTAATTGATCTTGAAGTTGCTGAACCTGAAGCTGCAGGGTATGATTCTCTGCTTTAACCGCATTAGCTTCTTCTAGCAATATCTGCCTCTAACAAATCAACTTTGCCTTGCAGATCCTATTGGATATTATCGGTTGCCAGCTTCATTTGAAAAGGTAACTGCTGAGAGAATTGAATCAGGAGACGACCCATAGACTCCAATTTATGGAACATCATAGTCGGAGGAGGAAGAATAGGAAGTAGTTGGGATGAAGAGGCTGTGAACAGATGAGGGGAGGGTGGTGGAGAGTAGTCAGGGGAAGAGGATGGGGGAGTGGGTGCATTAGTACGTACATTGACAATGGCACTAGTAGGGACTGCAACATGCTCAATCGGGTTAGTTGGGGAAGGAAAGGGAAGAAGAGGATTCGGCATCAAGATGATGCCAGTTGGATTCTGAGTTGTTGCTTCAACTTGTGCGATCATTTCCTCGACGTTGGTAATTACTTCAGTGAGGAGTTCAGCGACAATCTCCTTCACATTGTCTGCACTCTACTAATGAGAGTCTGCCCGAGAAGAGACCTCTTTGGATTCTTCACTGCATGCGCCTTGTTCCTGCTGGTTGATTGGAGAAGTGGGAACGGATGATTCGACATGCAAAGACGTGTCAGTGTCGTGAAAAGTTTCATTTTCATGTCCGGCTGTGGATCCCTGCACCTGACTCTCAGAGGGACTCACGCATCTACGTTTTCGGCGAAATAGCTGCAGTAGGTCTTCATTGTCATCATCCTCGTCCTCAAACATTCGTGTAGATTCTTCATGAAACAGAAGAGGAGCGGTTGGAGGAGGTTGTGCGGCTTGGACCACCAGAAATAGGAAGGTGAGGATGTGGGGTAGTCGAGTACGAGGTATATCATTCTTGGCCATTTGCTTCATAACCGCCACACATTCACGGTGAATGCGCCGGAAATAAAAGGATGTGAAATTCACAGGGACTCGAGACGCAGTATCGATCATCGAATAAAATGGGCATGATATGCCATATGTGTGTTTCTGTAGATTTAGGGTAGCGACCAAAAATTGCAGAACTATACGCTCTGGTTCTAGTCTACATAGAATGGCATACTCATTAGATGAGTGCCGGGGAAACAACTCGGTCATGGTGGCGACGGGGAGGAGGGGACCATGATCCAATCCTTCCATAGGGAGGCGAAAACCTTCAGCAAACGCAGCTAAAGTGATGACTACACGAGAGTTAAGATAGGTAATGGGCCAACACTGCTCTGTAGCAAGTGTGGTGGCAATAGCAGCAATGATCTGCACGTGGAATGGATGACACTCCACTAAATGCCACGGCAATTCAGCGAAGGCCAACAATCCATGAGTGCGCAAATACTCATGCACGTCGGGAGTGAGTCCTGCACGGAAGGTGGCGACATTCACGAGAGCTTCCATGGTGCGCACAAGTAAACAGGAGGACAGAGAATACACAGAGCACACAATCACACAAACACAATAGCAATTATCAATGGCAAAAACACGATTAAGTACGAGCACGGACAACATTAGGTGGCAAGAACCCTAATCATCGCACAGTATTGGCGAGATATCCTTCATGATTACGGCATGCATACATGACCAGAAACAGTAACACCGGGCGGCGATAATCATAGTTAGATACCAAAACGAGGAAATGACGATGAGTGGTCAACCGAAATACAAAAAAGACTAAGTACACATCGGCGGTTATCAAACGGCTGGTGATATGGGCGAAGTTTAGAACCATTAATCACTTTTGGCAAGAGAACACCTATTAAGGTCGCCAATCGAAAAGTTGCTGGTCCCACTTGTTCAGCAATCTGGTATGGACCGAACCATCGTAATTTAAATTTTCCGGCAGCACGATTGGCTTTGGCATTATAAAATAAAACACATTGATCAACCGTAAAGACACGGGTTTTTAGGAAGCGGTCATGAGTACAGGCTTGACGAAGCTGAACTTCCTGGAGAGTCATGAAGCTTTCCCAGCGGTGTTCATCCAATGATCTAAGCGTATCCAACCAAAATGGCAAAGATTCTTCCGGTAACAGTTTTTGAGATAAAGCAACACACAGACTCGCTATCACTACTTCCATCGGCACAATAGCTTCTATGCCATAGGCAAGTTTAAACGGGGTTGTTCCGGTGGCTACTTTGTACGTGGTCCTGTATGCCCATAATACTGCAGGTAAGAGTTGATCCCAACGTTCCGAACATTCCAAAATCAATTTGTGGAGCATATTCAACAGAGTCTTATTGGTACTTTCAGCCAGACCATTAGCACGTGGATAGTACGGTGAGCTGAATTTATGCATAATCTGAAAAGTGTGAGTTAGTACTTGCAGTAAGTTGTTTGCAAAATGTGTTCCTTGGTCCGTCACGAGCCCCAGAGGTAACCCATAACGCGGGAAGACATCCTTCATTAAACACTTAGCCACCAAAACAGCTGTGGCAGACCGTAAAGCCCAAGCTTCTGCCCACCTAGTGGCATAATCTGTACAAGTCAATATGTATCGATTGTTGGTGAGGGTCGCTGGCGGTGTTATTGGGCCAATAAAATCTAGACCCCACTTCTGAAAGGGTTCCAAAGGTAGAACTGGTTGAAGGGGAAAGAAGTGTCGCTATAAGGGTTGTCTAGTCGGTTGACATACATCACACTGCTGCACAAATTTAACCACATCTCTGTACATTGTAGGCCACCATAGCCCACTTTTCAGAATTTTCCAGTGAGTAAGATCAACTGCAAAGTGTCCTCCAGAGGGTAATGAATGAGCCATAGCAATAACTGATTTTGCTTCATGTGGAGGAATGCATCTAAGCAAAACACTAGTATGATCTAAGTAATACAGTTGACCCACAATCAATCAGAATTGTCGACTGTAGACTGCAATTTTCCATTGCAGAGCAGTGGGAGTATGAGGAGGAAGACAACCGTTGGTGAGGAAAGTTAGTAATGTATCATAATATGAAGAAACAACAGGAGGTTCAGTAGAGTCTTCAGTAGTTGTGTCGGTAACGTAAATTGCCGGTGTAGTGTCATCAACCCCTACCGAAGCCTCACCGGAATCCAGTCGAGATAGAAAATCCGCCAAGGCATGTGCTGTGCCGGGTCGATGAATAACTTCATATTTGAACTCTTGTAATAGTAAAACCCATCTGGCCAATCTACCACCTAAATGCTGCTGTCGAACAAAGTACACCAATGCAGCATGATCCACGTGGAAAGTAAATTTACGGCCCAGCAAGTAATGCCAAAATTTCTTAACAGAGTACACCAATCCAAGGCATTTGCGTTCGATTACAGAGTATTTTTTCTCCGCAGGAGCTAATCGGCGGCTTGCATAGTACACAGGCCGAAACCATTTGTCAATTTGTTGCGTGAGAACACTACCAATCGCAATATCTGATGCATCCACGAATACATGGAACAGTCTTTCCCAATCAGGTGGTTGCAGGATCGGTGCCTGCGTCAATAAGACCTTCAACCGATCAAATGCACTTTGGCACTCCTGAGTCCATTCATACTTCCGCGGAATGCTGGTCATAAGCCAATTAAGTGGTGTCGCTAAATGAGCTAACCACCGTAGATGTTTGCCATGCCACCGCATTTGGCCAAGAAAACGCATAACTTCTTTGGGCGTCTTTGGGACTAGTGCCTCCAACACGGCGGCTACCTTATCCGGATCCACCTGTATTCCGTGTTTAGAAATGAAGCAGTTTACCACAGGAGACCGCAAAGACGGATTTGGTAGGATTCAAACATAATTGATACTCTCGGCATTTTTGAAAGCAGCACCGTAAATGATACAGGTGCGCTGAAGTGGCTCCAAATAAGGAAAAATCATCCAAATATACTTGCATAAACGTGGTCAAGTAGGGTGAAAAGACTTCCTACATACATCTTTGGAATGTACTCGGGGCATTCCGTAAACCGAACCACATTACGGTGCAAGCATATACACCCCAGTTCGTGATAAAAGGTGTCTTCGGTATGTCCTATTCCGCCATCCTCACTTGATTATATCCACTATAGCCATCCAGAAAAGAATACATTTCGTGTCTTGCTACCTTGTCGAGCATTGTATCAAGAAAGGGGAGAGGGAACGGATCCGAGACGATGGCTGCATTGAGTTTCCGATAGTCGACACAGATACGCAACTATTTATTTTTCTTCAAGACGATGACTATTGGAGATATCCACTCAGCATGCTCAATTGGCACAATAAATCCCACCTTCAATAAACGATCAAGTTCAGCCTTAACCTACGCCGCATAATTAGGTTTCATCCTATAAATAGGTTGTTTGATTGGCCTCACATCCGGTTTGAGCACTACCTGATGTTGATAGATCCGTGGGTCAAGGCCTTTCATGTCTCTATAATCCCAAGTGAAAACATTGGAGAATTCACACAAGAGTTGTACCGAATCATCTTGGAATGTCTCTGCTGATCTTGCCTTAATCTTAACTGGTCGCGGGTTGACCGTGTCACCCAAATTGTACATTATTAACTGATCTTCCGGTACATAAAATTGTCGAGGTTGTACCAAATCATCAGCGGGCTGCAAGAGTTGATGTAAGGTTGCTTCATCCATAACGTCGCTATCATCTGCTTCTGCATCTCCGATCACTGGTACAAGCGTACAAGCTGTCGGACTCCAGTTATCTACTACCGCCTGTAAATCTATAGTACCTAATGGGATAAGGTCCTTATTGGTTTTAAGGAAAGCCTCCTCCTCATCATCAAATAGCCCATCCAACATATGTACTGGCTCTGCTACATATGGGCATGCATGAAGATCACAGGGTTGCATAGCATCCAATTTAACTACATACTTCCGATGATTATCTTTGAAAATTAACACTTGAGCTGACCAATCCTGTACAACTCTGGCTTGCTTCAACCATGGTCGGCCGAAGAGTAAGTTGAAGTCGAGGCTGGTTTCTGGTAAGTCTAGGACTACAAAAGTCATTTTAAATGTGGTGCCCTGCAAGGTAATAGGAATATTACGTACTAGTCCCATCGGATGGACTCGGGATTGGTCTGCCATTGGCACAAAAAATTGTATGGGTTCAATTTGGGTCCAACCAAAATACTTGCAGAGCGCGGCTGTTGCTACATTTACACCAGACCCACCATCAATTAAAAATTGGGTAATCTTCTGGTTTTTATACCAGACCGTGATTAATGGGACTGAATGATCCACCGTAGAATCCATCTCCGGTTGTATGGTCGCAGTCGCCGGAGTACATGAAGGTCCAAGACTAACCTGCTGTTGGAATTGCTGTCGTACTCCTGGAACTAAGGCGAGCAACTGTCCTAAAGGGAGTGTGATTGACGCTTTAGATAAGACGTCCCATTCCTGATCTGTTTGAGCCGTGGTTATCACCAATTCTGGTGATGATTCTAATGTTGTTGAGGCATACTTCTGTTCATTCGATCTTGCCTATGGCAGAGAGACCTATGTTACTGGCATTGGATCAGGAAACATAGTCAGCTCCTTAGCTATCCATTGACTAGCCTTTGCAAACATCTGCTGTTGCTCACGAATACCAGGCTCGAAAACTTTAGCTGCTGATTGCAACTGTTTACCTGATCTTGTCTGAACTACAGCTGCTTGTGACTCGACTGGTGAAATATAAACCATGTTGGTCATTGGATTTTGTCGTTCCTTCTTCCTTTTGTCATACTCTGCTGCTTCCTTGCAGAATCTACGGATATGGCCAACCTCGTCGCAAAAATGGCACCGAGGGGGTGGAAGAGAGGTACCTTCCACCGATGTACCCGCCTACCATCGATTTGAATTGAAGGTGGTGTTCTGCTGACCCCAATAATTCCTATATCCTTGCGGCTGATTGGTTCGCAACTGTGGCGGCACATAATGGGTTGCTGGTTGACTTGGTTCATGTATTATAGCGTTTACGACTGCTCTACCGTGCACCTTTGCATTATATGCACAGGTTTGCGTTGAGTGTCCTGTTGTGTTACAGATGGCGCAATACATCTGGTTAAGGGCACATGTAGAACTGGTGTGACCTAGATTCTTGCATTTGGTGCAATACACCTGTTTGGACGGATCATCAGCTGCGTTCTTACTTGCTTTCAGCCATTGCAAGTCCTCTGTAAAACCTCCCAACTTTATGCTCCAACTGCAAGGCCATCGCGATTACTGCATCCAATGTCATTCCGCCCACACAGCGAATGATCATTATTTGTTTTAACTGTGGATCCAGGCCGTTAATGAACCATTGTGTGATGACATCATCTGGTAGGTTAGCATGTGCAGGAGGTAGCTACCGCAAATGGGTTCTGAACAGTGTCGCATACTCCTGGACACTCTGGTGTGGTTTCTATCGATTGTTCTACAAATAATCAAAGATTTCGGCAGGGTTCTTCTTCAAATGGAACCTCTGTAAAAACGCATCTCTCACATCATCATAGTTAGCGAAATGATTAATATCATATTCAGTCAACCACCTTGCTGCTTCATTAACCAATGTGGCCTGAAATACAATGGCCTTGTATGCCGGATCCGGTGGATGATTCAACACAGCATAACTAATCTCGAATCTGCGAACATGTGCATCAGGATTATCTCCCGGAAATCCACCGAATTTTGTATCGAAATCACTGCTAACTGGCTCCGATCTTTCTGCAACGGGACTTAACTGCCCTGTACTTCTACCCCCTGGGGGTGTCCCTAATAGATTTGGAACTGCCTAGGGATGTTGATCTCTCCTATACTTTGGATAGGACTCGCCGGAACGAGTAACCGGCATATATCACTTCTGCACCGCTTGCCTTGCGTACTGCTCTTCCCTTACTGCTTATTCCCAATCTATTTCCATCTTCCCACAGACGGCGCCACTGTTTAAAAAGGACTTCGGTCAAGTCGCTTTTAAATCTCTTTTCGGGTTCTTGGGGATGATAGGGGTCTGACAGTGCAGAGGCCCTTTATTTGATTTTCCCAGTAACCTTCAACTACGCAGTTAATTATGATTTCAAGCTAATAACTTCCTCTACATAGTATTACTGTTTGTATTACGGTTATTCCTTACACAATGCTTAACGCACAAGTTAGCAATCACAGTCGCACAAACTTATTAATGTGAATATACCATTACTATGTTAATGTTTAATACTACAATTCAACAAACAACATACAGTATTAGTAATTCAGCAATGTCGGCATACGATCTTCTCCGCACGGTTGCCTAGACAGACAGTCTGGCAAACCCGTCTCTTCTGCCGAAGAACACCGTAATGCCCTTTCATTAATGGGTAAGAGTTACATTGTATCGCTATGCCCTTTTGGTGCATGCGACTATGAACAATAGAAATACATTATTCCCATCTGGCGGCCTAACAGTTGGAAGAAGAATGGGCGTTTACTACTGTTTGCAGTTTTGACTCATCTTCTCATGAGCAGTGCATGACTGCAGTAGACTCAGATGTTTGGTACTTTGATAGTAGGGCGACCAAACATATCACCTCGTAGCATAGTTTCTTCACTTCACTCAAGCCTGCCCCGACAGGGAATACTATCACATGTGCCAACAACTCCTCTTATCCTGTCATGGGAGTTGGTAAGATCATTTTGACTACTGTTGATGGTAGTTCTTTCACTTTGTTAGATGCTTTATTTGTGCCAGGGATCAAGAAGAATTTATTACAGTTTCAGCTTTAGCCGAGATTGGCTTGGTTGTGAAATTTGTTGATGACAGGTGTACAACTCATGATCTGTCAAATGGCGATGTGATTATTGCTTCTGGCATTTTATGTCGTGGGTTGTATAAGCTCATAGAATATGAAAGATCTATGAATGATTCGGCATGTGTAGTACATGATTCTCAGGCTATTGAGATGCAAAGCTTTGGCATGCATGCTTTGGTCATCTGAATTTTGCTAGTTTGCTAGGCCTGCAGAAATCTGAAATGGTGTCCTCTTTGCCCAAACTTGAGGCACTTGGAAAACATGTTTGTGAAGGCTGTATTTTGGGCAAAATGCAGCGTTCCTCATTTCCAAAAGATGGTTTAGTTCGGGCTACTCAGAAATTGCAGCTTGTACATAGTGATGTATGTGGTCCTATGCAAACACCTTCTTTTGGAAATTATCTTTACTTCATGACTTTCATTGATGATTTTTCCAGGCATGCATGGTTATATCCATTGAAAGCAAAGTTCAAAGTGTTCATGTGCTTCAAACAGTTTTTGGTTTTGGCTAAAAATATGTCAGCATGTAAGATAGGCACCCTCCGTTGTGATCGAGGGGGGGGAATATATGTCTTCTGATTTTAATGCATTTTTTGTTGAACATGGAATAAAACACCAGTGTACAGTGCCGTATACACCTCAATAGAATGGAGTTGCTAAATGGAAGAACATGTCACTCATGGAGATGGCGAGGTGTATGGTCAAGAGTCAGGCTTTACCAGATAGTTTTTTGCTTGAGGCTGTCATGTGTGCAACATATGTACTTAATAGGTGTCCCACTAAAGCACTATAGTCTATCACTCCATATGAGGCTTGGCATGATCACAAGCCATCTGTTGCTCATCTGTGTGTTTTTGGTTGTCTCACATATGCATTAGTGCCTGAAAAACATTGCAAAAAATTGGATGATAAAGAAGTTTGGTAGCTCATGTATATCTTGGTTGAGCAAGAAGCAGCCTACTGTGGCCACTTTAAGTTGTGAGGCTGTGTATAGGGCAACTTTCACAACTACTACTGAGTGTGTGTGGCTCAGATGCCTTATGGCTAATTTGGGTGTTGGTCAGTCTTCTGCCACCACCATCTTCACTGACAGTCAGAGTGCATTGGTAGTTGCGAGGAACCTTGTGTTCCATGGTCGCACTAAGCACGTTGAGGTGCATTATCATTAGGTCAAGGAGAGGTTCTCTGCTGGGGAGATCATCTTGGCATATGTGCCCACACAGAAGAACATTGCAGACCTTTTCACAAAGGCTCTGCTTAGGGAGAAGTTTGAAGCTTTCTGCAAAGTTTTGGGCTTACTTCCTTTTGTGGAGTGATTTCCACATAGCTTGACACTTCCTTATAATGAGTGCCAACTCCTTGTTCACCACATCACTCCCATGGGGGATTTGTTGATATATTTAAGTAGTGATGTGTGTGAACACTCTAGGATCGTCGGGGCACCTTTTTCCCTCTTTAGGAGGTTTTTTTCCCCCGGCTTGTATATATGCCTATTGCCCTAATGGGCTACTTATCTTTCTACATTCTAGTGGTAATACATTCAGTATTGTATATTGTGCTCCAAGCTTCTTCTTCTTCCTTGTGTTGTTTGCGTGCTTCCGCAAACGTCTAACTCCAACAAGTATTTAGATGATTTTGTGGTTATATACCTTGATGATATCTTGATATTCTCCAAAAATCAGAGGATCATGAATGTCATGTAAAGATAGTTCTAGAGAAGCTAAGAGAAAAAGGTTTACATGAAAAATTGGAGAAGTGATTTTTCCATTAGACAGAAGTGGAGTTTTTAGGGTACATTGTATCAGAGAAAGGAACCTGTATAGACCTTAAGAAGATCGAGATAATCCTTGATTGGCAACCACCTTCATGTGTTCGAGACTTACAATGTTTTTTAGGCTTTGGCAATTTTTATAGGATACTCATAAGAAATTACTCCAAGTTAGAGCTTACAAGAAATGCAAAATTCTCATGGATCGTTGAAGCATAAAAAGCCTTCCACACATTGAAATTAGAATTCATTGGTGCTCTAATTCTAGTTCATCCTGATCCTACCAAGCATTTCTTCCTAGAGACAGATGCATCAGACTTTGCCTTATGGGCCATTCTATCCCAACATGAAGATGATGGACACCTACATCTAGTTGCATATCACTCTAGGAAATTCTCCCCTCTAGAGATTAATTATGAAATCCATGATAAATAACTTCTTGCAATAGTGGATGCATTTGATACCTGGCATCAACATTTAGAAGGAGCAACCCATAAAGTTCTATGTATACAAATCATAAGAATTTGGCATATTTTATGATCACTTGCATCCGCAACAGAAGGCAATCTCGATGGAGTAACTTTTTATCTATATTTGACGTTGTCATCACATACCGTCCATGATGCCAATAGTGTTAGTCAAATGCCTTGTCGGGAAGATCATGCCTTGCACCAAAGAAAGGTGAAGAGGCTTTTGATCAACAAGAGAGTGTTTTACTCAAGCTTGAACAACTCCAGTTAGTAGTTGTCTCTTCAAGTCACCATGAAGATTCAACTTTGATTCATTTGGTTCATGAGACACCAGAACTGATGAATTGTTTTGTAATGTCAAGCACAAAATTCAAGAAGGAAAGTTTCAAGAAAAGGATGGGTTATTATTCTATAATAACCTATTGTATGTCCCTCTAGGAAAGCCCAGGATCCAAGTGCTTCAATGTGCAATAGTACAATTTGGAGTAAATAAAACAATAGAGCTCATATCAAGGGATTTTTGGTGGCCTCAAATGTGGAAGGAGGTCAAAGAATATATCTGAACATGTGACACCTACAATAGATCTAAGGTACCGTGACATGAACCTCATGGACTCTTGCAATCTCTACCTATTCTAGAAAGGCCATGGGCTTCATTATTTATGGATTTCATCATAGATCTACCATGTGCTAGCAGAACTCACATCTGAAGGTAACATGGATCCTTCGATAGCTTATGCAAGTAGGCAGTTGGTTTGCGACAGAGCAAAGTTATACCACCATAGAAAGAGAAGGATTAAGCATGGTCTATGCAATCAAAAAGTTTAGAGATTATCTACTTGAAAATAAGTTTAAATGTTTTACAGACCATCAGGATTTACTTTATCTGGTGAATAAACCTTGCAATATAGGCAAGTTACTAAGATGGTTCCTCTTACTACTGGAATATGACTTTGAAGTTGTGGTTAGGAAAGGTAACTCTCACCTTAAGTAAAATCATCTTTGCAGACTCACTTGAGGAGAGTCCTTGCAAGAAGTGTTAGATGAGCTACTTGATGCTTACTTATTCAAGCTAGAGGTTGTACCTGATTTGGCCAAGACTATTGTGCCTATTCTAGCTTTTGTAACTAAGCATCCTATACTGAAAGCCAAAGGTAAATAAGTGGTTAGATCCTAAAAATATCACATATTGGAAGGTAGTGTGTATAAGCACACCGATCAAGACATATTGGCTTGCTATGTAGAAGAAGACTAATATGTGAAATGGTTGCAATTAGCACACATAGGTTCACTGAAGCGACACCATTCACAACATAGAACCCTATAGAATCTGCAAAGATTAGGTGTATACTGGCCAACCATGGAAGCATATGTCCATAAGATGTGTAAGGATTGCCAAACATGTTGCAGTAGACCAACAATATGTTGAAGGAGATGGTGGACACTTTCCAGAGATGAGATGGTGCTGCAAACTCTTGCTTCACACCAGCCAAAATTGAGTTAAGAAGTGTAGAGTAGATCTCTTAAGCTTTTCCGGAAGTGCAAATACTCACCCAAGTACTTTGGAGTATGATCCGCAAATCATTGGATCAAAACAAATGAGTAGGAGTTTCAACTATGAACCAAATCTTGCTATTTTGGTCACTACATCTGCTCAAAGAAATGAACAATAATCCCTCTTTGCTAACATTTGAATAAAATTCTTTTGGAAAAATCCAATTAACTAGTATAACTAAATTTTGAAATTTATTTCACTAAAAATAATGAACTATGTTCAAAGAACTAAGCTTAACAATCAGGAGAAGCATCCCGATATTTTCGGGTACTCACAATATGCAGACCAATGAGCAGTGAGATTGCCTGAGGTAATCAAAGTGAAATTTTTTAGTAATAAAATAGACAATATGTTGAATGTATATCAACTTAAATAACTAGAAATGATCAAGTATACACTGAGAAACAGATCAAAGAAGTTTACTATTTTGAGTGGTACACAATAGAGAAGAGAGAAGAGTGGTACATAAATGAGAAGAGAGAATGAGAATGAGAACAACTCAATATCAAATAGAGTCCCTCTAAATATCTCTCCAAATCAGGCTACTGCTTCGTGACTTTTGAACTCCTCTCTTTATAGCTAAATTTGGAGCTCTTTTTTGAATTTGAAATTCAAACTTCTACCAAAAAGTGTCTCTAGATTTTAGGATCTCAATCTCCATCTAGCTCACCCAAAAATTGTGAAAAGATTCTCCTAACAACTGGTGATTGAAGTGATTCCATATGTGCACTTTTACAAATAGTAAAAATCACGATTTTACAAGAGATGATTCAAGTGCAACTACATGAATGTATATATGAGCCTTAAGATAAATGGTCAAGCATTTAGGCTTGGAGTATTTGCACCAACACAATAGAACATGCTATTCTATACTAGGTATAACTAATTCTAGATTGGAGCAATCCTTTGGTTGAATTTCTCAAGATGAAGACTTTCCCTCCAGAGACTCAAGATGAAGACTTTCCCTCTATTGATGACTCTAGCCAGGAGAAGAAGCTTATAACAAGAAGCACTATACACTCTTATTGAAGATAACCTATACAGACATGGAAGAGATGGCTATCTTTGACTATGTGTCCATGAAAGTGAATATCTAAAGATCTTTGAATCTTTTCACCAAGGTGTTAAAAGAGGATATTTTGGACCAGATAGGGCAATCAAGGAAATACTATTTGTAGGACTTTGGTGACCAACCCTCCACATGGATGCTCATACCTTTGTGAAAGGGTGTGATACTTGTCAGCGACCACTAGTAGACACATGAGTGTCATAGCAACCAACCTAGTTAGAGTCAAAAAAACATGTAGATCTAACGGTAGTGATCCCCCTTAGGATAAAACAATCCAAGTAGCCGGGTACCACTCAAGTAGTGAAAGATGTGCTTAACCACCTAACAATGCTTGACTCTTGGGCAATGCATAAACCTGTTCATCTGTGAGATAACAAACTGAACATCTGGCTGAGTAATGCATAAGTAAATCAAGTATCCAACAAGCTACTAATAGAGAACAACATCAAATGCATCTCCAACATCATGAAGACTCAATCATAAACCTGTCTCCATGTGAATGGCAATAGGTTTGTAGTCTTCAAGGCCAAAACACTGCATAAACCGAATGCCCAAATAATGATGCAAATGCCCCAAATCAGACATCTCAAATGAGGCATGCAAATGAGCAAATCAGCAATATGCTTCTCATGAGGACTAGTGAGCAACATGTCATCAACATACACAACAATGGTCAGAAGCACATCATTAGCACACTTTTGTTAAATATCTCTCCATCCTATCCCTACTGAACTGATGGAAGATAACAATGACAGAGATTTCTCTAGGGTTCTTAGGTTCGACAAGGGTCTCAAGAAACAGAGGCCTTATATTATTTTCCCACACTATACTTAACTTTGATCACTGTATTGGTTATTGAATAATATCATCCCATTACCATATTCATGTTGCAACTTTATATTATTATCTTCAAATCTATATATATCATCAAGTTATATATCAATCTCTGACCACAAATTACTTGAAGTATATCTACGGTGCACAATCACCAATACCAAATTACTTACAGTAATGATATGTAACAGACACTAAACACTGTTATCACCAATAAGTTTATTGCATCTTCATCAAACTTCTTAACCGAATCTACTATACAAATAATTACTTCAATCAAGATAGAGCACTTAACTGACACTAAATGATACCAAACTGAATAAGATGTTAGAACCACAAAATGAATCAACACAGGCTTACACTCAGTCGCTCCGCCACATGCAGTCCGACGAGGATCTGTCGTGCATCTTCTCCGCTACTAAGCAATGTGAACACATCCCCTTTTATATTAAGAGAACAGTAGTTACGTGGCTTTGCCCTTTTACGGTGTTTCATCGGAGTGATTACAAAAAGACTATGAATAATACATAAGGCCATCCGACGGCCTAACACTGGCACACACGGTGGGCTCGAACCCTAATTACAAGCTAATCTTCATCCACAATGCCTTGTATATACATGGTTCTAGCTTCTTCAACTTTAGAAGAATTATCCTTAACAAGTTTTGGAAAATCTTCTTCAAGATCATAAGGTAGGTTGACCTTTCTACATGAATCTTCATACCAAGAACTATTCTCATCAAATACTACATCTCTACTCACCAAGAGTCCTTTGGTTGTTGGGTTGTATAATCTGTAGCCCTTTTGATTGTTGTCATATCCAATGAATACACACCTTTCTGCTTTGGGATCCATCTTGCCTCGAACCTGTGAAGGAACATGAGCAAAAGCAACACATCCAAACATCTTACAATGATCCAAGCTTGGTCTTCTTCCATTCCAAGCCTCATATGGTGTCATGCCATCAAGTGATTTTGAAGGTAACTTGTTAATCAAATAAGTGGCTGTGGATACAGCCTCAACCCATAAGTAGTTAGGTAAGTACTTTTCATTTAGCATAGACCTTGTAGCTTCAACAATTGTCCTATTCCTTCTTTCTGCCACTCCATTTTGCTCAGGAGTGTACCTTGTAGTGATCTCTCTTTTGATTCCTCTTTCTTGAAGAAAGAAGTCAAATTCATGGGAGAAGTACTCTCCCCCTCCATCTGACCTTAGCTTTTTTAGTCTTTTACCTGTTTGATTCTCCACAAGAGCCAAATATCTTTTGAAGCATGAAAAGACTTCATCTTTGTGTTTTATAAAGTATAATATAGTCCACCTACTGCAATCATCAATGAAGGAGACATAATACCTTGATCCAGATATTGAAGCATCCTTGCTAGGTCCCCATACATCTGTATGAACCAACTCCAAGAGATCTCCATGCATATATCCTTTATTCATGAATGGTAACCTATGAGACTTTCCAAATTGACATGCACTACACTTATAAATCATGTGTTGTTTTGACAAGTTAGGGAGTCCAAGTACACTTTGGTCCCTGCAAATTTTCTTTAATGATCTTTCACCAATATGTGCTAACCTTTTGTGCCATACTTCCAATTATGTGAGTGTCTGACTACCATAGTTAAAGAGAGCAATGTTTCTAGTGTCTTGTAATTCAAATGTAAAAAATCTACCTGTCTTTTCACCTTTTGCAATTCTCTTGAATCCTTGACTTGGATCTTCAACAAATGCTCCTGCTTTTGTGAACCTGACTTGCAACCCTTTCTCTACTATCTGCCCAACACTTATCAAATTCTATGTAATGGTAGGGACATAGAGTACCTTACTGAGTAAGTTGATGTTTCCATCAGGTGCTTTGACATTTCCTATTTTCTCCACAAGCTATCTTGTATCATCTCCTGTTTGTATCTCATGCTTGTTCCTTGGATCTTCTAGATCTGAATAGGAGGGCCACATTTCCTGCCACATGATTGGAACAACCTGAATCTATGTAGAAAACATGCTCATCAGATTTACCTTGTGGCATGTCCATATTCATGATTAGCAATGAGTCCTCTTGATTTGAGTCTGATGTGTAGTTATTGAAGTCTCTTCTTCCTCTATTGCCTCCTTGATAGTTTGAATGGTTGTAATTGTTGTAGTTGCCATGGTAATTGTTGAACCTTCCTCTTAAGTAGCCATAACTTCCTCTATTGTAGCCTCTGCCTCTTTGATTCCTGGAATCCCTAAAGCAATTTTCAGTTGTATGATTAGTTAATCCACAAATAGAGCATGAATTAGAGTCTTGGGATCCCCCCCTGCCTTGTCTTCCTCCTTTGGCTCTACCTCTATCATGTCTTCCTCTACTTGCATAGTTAGCTTGATGTGTACCTGCTTCATCATCCACTTTCTTTCCTCTTCCTTTGTTTTCTTTGGACTTGCTTTTATTAGTATACAAAGCTGAAGATTGATTACCTTTGGAGCTTTCTCCATTCTTGATAAGCTTGGCCTCTTGAGTAAGTAGTTGTCCTATGAGTGTGTTGAAATCTGGTACATGCATATCCATATATAGATCCATAACTGTGGTGAATGCTTCCCACTTGTCATCTGCCTTCAAGACATTGATGACTTGCCTTACAATTTGCTCTTCATCTATACCTCTCCAATGCTTCCCAAATGATCTGCTATGTCCTTGAGCTTTGTGACAAAATTAGTCACATTTTGTTTGGGAGCTTTCTTGAGAGTTGTGAAGTCTAGCCATAGTTGATGCTTCATGGCCTTTGTACTTGAAGAGAAGAAGGCTTCAAGTGCATTCCACACTTCCTGAGATGTTTTACAACTTCTAATGTGAGGCAACAAAAAATCTAAGATAGAGTTGAGGAGATAAAACCTTGCAATTGCATCCTTGGAGCACCATGTGCTCAATCTTTCTTGCTCTTCTTGTGTTGGTTGACTTTTGTTCCTGAAACTTGGCATAACTTCATCTCCAGCTATATAACCATATAAATTCCTTCCTTGAAGATAAGCTTCCATCCTTAATGACCAGGCTGAGCAGTTACCTCTATCCAATTTGTCAATTGATGAAGGAAATCCATTTGCCATGTTGTCCAACCTTGCTCTGATACCACTGTGAAGAGATGGATTTGTAGTTGATGAAGATGAAGTGGTGCTACAAAAACTTTGCACTACACCAGCCAAATGAAGTCAAGAGATGTGTTGTGGGCCCTTTTATCTTGCCAAGGGATGTCTTAGACACCCTATGTACTTTGGAAGATCACTCTCAAAAAGTTGAATCAAAACAGATAAGTTGGAGTAGATTCAAGAGCCAAATACTTGCTATTTATGTTCATACACGTGTCCAAAGTTTTGAAAAATTCTCTAGCCACAACAACAATTAACTTAATTCCTTTTGGGGAACTCTTATAAAATTAATAAGCTAACAATCATGAGTGATTTGATAAAAAATGATGAACCACACAAAGAGAAAAAAACTTAGCAAGTCATAGGATGAGCCTGATTTTCCTGGACTGCAACAATACTCAGACCCGTGATCAGTAAAATGCAAATATCTCAAGATGCAAGAACCCAATCATTATGAAATTATGCAGGCATATACTAGATAGTATGTTGAGTCCAAAAAGCTTTAAATCATAGAAAATGGTGAAGTACACACTGCGAAACAGCTCTGACAAAATGACTGTTCTGAGAGAGTGCTGCTAGAGAAGAAGAAAACCAAGTGACACAGTTGACTTCAAATGATCATAGCTGAAGATTGAAACAGTAAATTGTCATGAAAATTTGGGAGCATACAATAGACTTAAATAGATGACTTTACCAAGTTAAATCACTGAAAATGATTCACCAAGCTCAGAGAAACCATCTCTACAATTCGACTGAGAAAATTAAGAGATATGGCAGTGAACAGTACACTTCACAAGAACATGAAGATATGAACCCAAATGATCATGAAAATGAAAGTATATTGATTGTAAAATACAATGGACTTACTGATACATATGTGTGCCTTGAAATCACACCTTGATATGGCATAAAGCTCAGCTCTTGGAGGTCTTCACTTAACCACGACTAAAACTACCATGTATTTATAGTTGATCTTAGGAGCCTAACTTCCCTCAATCACTTTTCAATATATTAGTGGTTGATTTGATTCTCGAACTATCATCAATCACAAATTCGTGGCTTCTCTTTCCTCTTTTGATCAAGTGGACTCAACCACCTAAGACTCTTTCACTTTTACATCAAGTAAGACTTCAAAAAGTTACAAGACGTAGTTCACAAGTGAACTTTACATAATCTTCATTTTAAAGCTTCTTCTATGACTTTGTGGGACTCAATCCAATACTTAGGCTTGTCATAGACTTGCTCCAACAATAATCATGTTGCCATTTGACAAATCATGAACCATACATATGTCATATTTCACAACCAAGCCAATCTTGGCTAAAGCTAAAATTGATAACAGATTCTTCTTGATCCTTGACACAAATAAAGCATCCAAAAATGTAAAAGAACTACCATCAGCAATAGTCAGAATGATCTTACCAACTCCCATGATAGGATAAGAGGATTTTTTGGCACATGAGACAGTATTCCCTGTAGGGGTAGGCTCGAGTGAAGTGAAGAAACCGTGCTGCAAGGTAATATGTTTGGTTGACCTACTATCAAAGTACCAAACATCTGAGTCTACTGCAAACATACACTATTCAGGAGAAGATGGGTCAAAATTGCACACAGTAGTAAATTCCCATTCTTCATTCTACACTAGATTAGAAAACTTTGTTTTCAATGTAGAGGCCTCTGCAAAAACGATTCCAACCTCTTTTTATTTTGCCTCTTTTGCAACCAATTTTGGACAACTCTTTATTACATGATCATTTGCTTTAAAGTACTTGCAAAATAATTTTTGCTTTTCAATTTTGTTGTCTTCTCTATCATCCTTCTTTGATTGTGTAGAATTAGCAGATTTTTGCTTACTAGTAGAAGAGCTCCATTTACCTTTGCCATTTTGACTAGTAAAAAAAGCTTGATTTGTAACACGCATAATGGACCTTTCTTCCTAGATTGATCTTCTTGCAACAAAACAGAGACTAAATCATCAAATCTTAAGGCATTTGTATTGCCTTTCATCATTAAATGAAGAGTGGAAACAAAACTCTGATATGAATCGGGAAGACCGTTCTGAACAGTCTACACAAGTGAACTGTGAGGCAAGACTTCATCAATAGAAATCAAATGTTCCTTCAAATCTTTGATCTTTGTCAGAAAAATGTCCATGGAATCACCTTCATTAATGTGCTCACTCTCCCACTGTTTTAGGAGGTAAGCAACACGAGCCTCATTCCTTACCTGGTATAAAGTGGTAAGTGTATCCCAAGCATCCTTAGCTATTCTACAAGAGTGAATGTGAGGAATAATGACATGTTTGACAGACAAGGCTATCAATGCACATGCTTGAACATCTATGCCATCCCAACAAATTTTCTATAGAGTAGCTGCAACAAGAATCAAAACACGAACAGGAATATGAAGAATATCATCATCTTCAATGCCATCTGCATCACCTTCAACAACTATGTTTGCAGGTGTAATAGGATGTTTTTCAACACAGTTCATAATATTCCATAGTACTTTGGCAACCAATACATGATGCATCATATAAGCCCATAATAGGTAATTGGTACCATCCAACTTATCCTCAATAGCCAACATGCGGAATGCATCACTACTTTCAGCCATGGCCATTGACTAAAATACCCTGATGCAAAAAATTGATTGTATCTCAAAAAGTTGAAAAGAACTACCCTGTTGATTTCTGCTAAACTTGTAGCAAACTTTGAGATGCTTATACTGGCGAACCAAAACCTGTATATATATCTTTGGCACAAAAAGATGAAATAGCTTGCACAAGCACTATGATAATGCGTTCGAAGACCGAAACGAGCTCAGATTACAATTGTGGCACCATAGAGTGAAGATGTTTTGATCTCCTAATCACCCTGATTATGCTCACCAAATTTCATAAAATTATGAGATTGTGACTGGAGGGGTGTTTATGATGCCCTAGATGAAGCAGCGACCTGCGCTGATACCAATTGTTGGAGTTTGAAGTATGCGGAAGCACACAAACAGTAGAAGGAAGAAGAATAATCTTAGAGCACAACACATAATATTGAATGTATTACCACTAGAATGTACAAAGATAAGTAACCCATTAGGGCAATAGGCGTATATACAAGCCAGGGGGAAAAACTCCTAAAGAGGGAAAAAAGTGCCCTCACAATCCTAGTGTGTTCACACACATCATTACCTAAATATATCAACAATACATATGCATCTATGTGGACGATTTGATCATCAGAAGAAGTGATATTGCAGGTATTAAAGATATCAAATCAAAGCTAGGAAAGGAGTTCAAGATATCTGATCGTGGAACACTAAAGTGCATCTTGAGAATAGAGGTAATCTATACACACAATGGCATCTTGTTGATTCAAAGAAAATACTTGTTGGATGTGCTATACAAGTTTGGTATGAGTGGTTGTAAGCAACTTTCTTAGCCCATGAAGGCCAATAGAAAGTTTGGTGCAGGTCAAGGAGACTCTATACAAGATATTACACTATATAGAAGCATAATTGGTTCATTGATTTATGCTACATTCACTAGACCTGATCTTGCATATGTAGTAGATGTACTCTCTCAATTTCTACATGCACCCACTCATGTTCATCTTATGACAACAAGAAAAGTGCTTAAATACATCAAGCACACCATCAACCAAGGCCTATTTTACTCTAATGAGACTGATCTAAGTGTCAAAGGATATAGTGATGCTGATTGGGTAGGTAGCAAAGATGATCAAAGGAGTACACTAGGTTATGTTTTCATGATAGGTACAAAAGTGATCTCATGGAGCTCTAAGAAGCAACCCACTGTTGCTCTTTCATCCACATAGGTTGAGTACAGAGGTTTAGCATTGACTACATGTGAGCTCTTATGGCTTAAGAAGCTACTTAAGGACTTGGAAGTGGAAGTGGAGGAGGTTCTTCTTTATGGAGACAACATTTCAAGTATCTACCTAGCTAACAATCCCATGTTTCATGCAAGGAGCAAGCACATAGAGGTTCATTACCACTTCATTAGAGAGAAGGTGATGGCAAAGGAGCTAGATATAAGGTATGTGAACACTACAGTGCACGTTGCAGACATGATGGCAAAGTTTCTTGAAGGTACAAAGCTTGGAGGATTCAAAGAAGCAATCAACATAAGAGACATAGGATGAAGCAACACAGGAAGAAGACTTGAGCTTGAGGGGGAGAGCTGAAAGTTTTGTATTTCAAGCTCAAGAGTGTGGGAGCATGCCCAACATGCCCCAAATTGAACCCTCCACATCATCTACAATCAAAGGAGGATGATTTCCATGAGTTGGAGGCATCAAATCATGTCTCTAATGGAAAAAAAATGATTAAAGAAGATTTAGCTCACCTCTTCATGTGATTGGACCTCACTTTTTAACATGTATATGCATATGATTGGTTAAAGAGGTTAGTATTTGATCTCTAAAACCTCTAATAAGTTTTATTATGACTTAGAGTCATGAAAATACATGCTCAAGCTAGATCCTTGCTTAGGCACACCCCCTACTAGCTCTTCTCTACATATTTTGCAGAGATTTCACTTTTACATACTATATCTCTCTAGATGATCTTGGTAGACCCCCTTGATCTTGTAATTGATGTTTCTCCATCATCCTGAATCTATTTGCAATTATTTTTGTCTTGTTAGAAAGATTATAAGTTCTACTTTGAGTGGTGTAAGTCTCAAGATCAATGCTTGCACATTCTTAGAGAAATGTCTAGATTAGTGTCTATGTATCTAGCTAGTACTCTATTAAGAGATCAAGTTGTCTATTTTGATTCAGTTGATTGAGGCATCATCCAATATCCAAATGAAGTGATTTTAGACTCATTGAAAAGATCTGCCGGTCTAGTTTCAAGCTGCAAAATTTCATCTTCTTTCTCTACATGTACTTAGAGAAACTCAGAAAATATAAAGATTATGTTTGAATAATTCAGGATCCTAGGAGGGTTCATTTGTTTTCATTGTGCACATATGAGTATTTATCCTCCAACACAATTCATGCTTTTGCCTCCGCTTTTGAGATCCTTGTATTTAATTTCTCAAATGAGATGGATTTAGATTTCTTGATGAATGTAGACATTTTATGGAAACATTCCACACATAAATGATATTCTTCCCTTAAATATTTGCTATTCAATTGTTTGTGCATATTGCATTTCATGCTAGACTTGTTTATATGTGTTTTGTGGACTCAAAAGACTTTTTTTCATGAAATTCTTGTTCATTTTTCTTATGGCATTTAAAGATTCATTACTTGATGCAAGTCATAACTGACAAATATTTGGATAACTTCAATCTCTAAACCCTCCAAAGAAAAATGGTTGGTTCTATGAATTGTGAACGGAATAATTAATGATAATAATGCATGAATGTATGAATTTGCCAAAGTAAGTAACTATCAATGACTGATCTTTAAAAATTCTCAAATTGTTTTTCTAAAATATTTTGATGCCGATCTTGAGCTAATCAAACTTCTTTGAGTTTTTTCATTACTTGAGCCACTTGAAGCACTCCACGTGCACCATATCATTGGATAATCGACAGTTGACCTGATCCATCAATTGAGCCCCTCACTCCTGTTGGTGCAATTGAGCCCAAGTCTACACACTTGATCACTTCACAGAAGCTTGATGTACTAGCATATCATTTGGGAAGCTCATATGTAGAACCTCTTGTAACTTTGAAGTTACAATTACTCATTGTTAAAGGTCAATGAACCCACGAGGAGTTATGAAGCATAGAATCTCGTACATTTTGGTAGTTGGGTCAAGCTATCTCAGTTGGAAATATGGCACAACAAGCTAGGGCACATAGGAGAGAGAACTCTGATGCAAATTTGCAGGGATCAAAATGTGCTTGGCATTCCCAATGTGACCAAGTAGCACATGATTTAGAAATGTTGGCAAGCTCATAGGCAACCATTTAATAGGAAAGGATACATCCATTAAGATTATTTGGACCTTGTACACACTGATGTAAGGGTTCCTAGCAAAGATCCATCCATCTCAGGATCAAGGTATTATGTCTCTTTAATTGATGATTACAGTAGGTGGAAAATTCTCTATTTCATGAAGCATAAGGATAAGGTGTTTTCATGTTTCAAGAAGTATTTGGCATTGGTTGAAAACCAAACAGGAAGGAGCTTGAAGAGAATCAGGTCTGATGGAGGTGGTGAGTACTTTTCACATGAGTTTGATCTATTTCTACAGGACAGAGGCATAAAGAGGGAAGTAACAACCAGGTATACTCCTGAATTGAATGGAGTGGCAGAGAGAAGGAACACGTTAATTGTTGAGGCAGTTAAGTCTATGTTAAATGAGAAAAAATTACCAAATTATTTATGGGCAGAGGCTATTTCTACAACTACCTATTTTATTAATAGGATTCCATCCAAGTCATTGGATGGTATGACACCATATGAAGCTTGGAATGGCAGGAGACCTCATTGGATCATTGCAAGATATTTGGGTGCATTGCCTATGCACACATCCCATCACAAATAAGAGGGAAACTTGACCCTAAGGCTGAGAAGTTCATATTCATTGGGTATGATCAGAATAAAAAGGAATATAGGCTTTATAATCCTACTAAAAAGGCATTCATAGTTAGTAGGGATGTCTTTGATGAGAATATTTCTTGGTTTGAAGATGATTGAAGGAAAGTCAAATTACCATATGATTTGGAAAATGATTTTCCAGCCCTAACTCAAGGAGACCAACACCAAGCAGAGGACATCAACTCAGAAGATGATGAGCAGATTGATTTCAAAGCTTGGAAGTCAAGAGGCAAGTTCAAATACAAACAATTCGAGGATATACCTGAGTCTTCCAATCAAGCCTTAAGGAGATCCCAAAGAGAAAGTAAGAAGCCCTTAAGGTTGTTCATATATTTAGGTAGTGATGTGTGTGAACACTCTAGGAACTCCGGGGCACTTTTTTCCCTCTTTAGGAGGTTTTTTTCCCCCGGCTTGTATATACGCCTAATGGGCTACTGATCTTTGTACATTCTCTAGTAATACATTCAGTCTAGTGTGTTGTGCTCCAAGCTTCTTCTTCTTCCTTATGTTGTTCACGTGCTTCCGCAGACGTCTAACTCCAACAATTGGTATCAGAGCAGGTCGCCGCTTCATCTAGGGTGTCGTCGACACTCCTCCGGTTGCAGTCTCAGATTCGCACAAAATTTGGTGAGCATACTCAGGGAGTTTCAGAGATCAAAACATCTTTGCTTTGTAGTGCCGAAATCGCGACCTGAGCTCGTTTCGGCCTCCAAACGCACTATTGCAGCGCTTGTGCAGGCTATTTCATCTTTTTGTGCCAAAGGTATATACTTGTTTCGATTCGCACATATAAGCGTCTCGAAGTTTGCTACAGGTTTAGCAGAACTGGTCTGGGCAGTTCCATTCAACTTTTTGAGATACAGTCAATTTTCTGCATCAAGGTATTTTATGTTGAGATATCAAGCTCAACATGTGATGATCCACGATGACACCTACCAGTTTTTCGTTTCTCTGATATGTATAGTCATGCCAGTATATGTCAGGGATACTTCATTGAGCTTTATTAGATTATCTATCGAGAGTGATGGCACATTTGTTTCTTGCCAGCTCACTCATTTGCAGACATTAGGTTTTTCCTTATGTACTGGTCTTTATATATTGCACTTGTTGTATTCTTGTTTTTTAGGTCATTCTTGTATATTCTTTTTATGTAATAGAAGAAGAAGAAGAAGAAGAAGATCATTCTTCCTTGCCTAAATCTGTGTGTGTGCTTCTCCTTGAGAGTGAGAGTGTGTGTGTGTGAGCTCTCTTCCTTATCTCCTTCCTCGTGACATGGTATCAGAGCCAGTGTGGCTGTAGAGAGCTCGTGGAGAAGGCGACAGTGAAGACTACGCGGCAAGGCGTGGAGAAAACGCGGTTTCACAAACGGCCTCCGTTTGCTACGAAAATTGCCGTGAAGGTAGAAGACCTCAAAATATTTTCGAGAGTTATCCCTTTAGGGTCACTTGTTTTTGTCAGATCGAAGTTTCGGAGCCATCTCGACCTCCGTTTCGAGCCCTCAAGGTGGGGCCCATAGAAAAACCAGGTTATTTCAGAAACTGTAACTTGCATTGTGTTCGGAAACACTGATATATTCCAGATCCAGAATTTCAAGCGATTCCGTGTACTGTTGATACACGAAAACTGTGTTTTTTTGAGATCGAACTGTCACGTCATAGTGCGACAGTGTTCAATCAGAAGTGCTACTTGTAGTGTGTTGCGGTGTTGTGAATTGTTGCAGAAATGGCAAACGCGGATGGAATGAGTCAGCTTATGAGCGATAAGCTGGACAAGAACAACTTCCATGCTTGGAGATTCAGAATGACAAATTTCCTGATGGGAAAAGGTTACTGGAAGTACATCGAAGGAGAGAATGAAAATGCTCCGCAGTTACCAGAAAGGAATCGGACTGCAGAACAGTTAAGAGCATATGAGGAATGGAATCAAGGAGCACGAAAGGTAATGTATTGGCTATCTATTAGCATACATGATAGCATGATTGGACACATACAGGATGCTAAGACTCCAAAAGAGGCTTGGAACAGTTTGGTCACTTTGTACGAGACCAATACAAAGGCACGGAAATTGCAACTCAAGAACGAGCTGCATATATTGGAGAAAAAGAGCATGTCGGTAAGTGACTACACTCTAAAAATCAAAAGCATATGTGAGTCACTTGCATCTATTGGCGTGAATGTAGATGATGATGATAAGGTGGAAGTGTGCCTTCGTGGTTTAGGAGCTGCATATAAGCAGTTCAGAACTTCTATACAGACCAGGGAAAATATTCCGAATTTTGCTGATCTGGTATCTATGCTGATTATTGAAGAAAAGAATCTTAGTGAGGATTCAAACTCCCAAGGAAAGCCCAGTTCTGAGCAGGTATTCTACTCTAGCAGAGGAAGAGGCAGAGGTAGAGGTTTTGGAAGTGGAAGAGGAAACAATAACCAAGACCAGGGTCAACAACAGAATCATGCAGGAGGAAGAGGACAGTTTCGAGGCAGGGGGAGTCAACGAGGTCGCAGAAATTTCCAAAGAAATGATTCAGGTAATGATAGTAAAGGATGCTGGAATTGTGGTAAACCTGGATACTTTGAACGTGATTGCAGGTTGAAGAATCAAAATAACAGAAGGCAGCAAAACAACTATGCATCCACAAGTGTAGATGATTCTGAGAAGTTGTTTATGGTTCAACATCACATGATGAATACGATGTCTGCTGGTGTTTCAAAATCGAATGATAATGTCTGGTATGTTGATTCAGGTGCTTCAAATCACATGACCAGTCATGCAGAATGGTTTAGTAGTTTGCAGAAAATGCCAGTTCCTGGATATGTTGAAACAGGTGATGATACATCGCATCCTATTGAGCATACAGGAAACATAGCATTGTCTATGGAGGACAGAAAGGTAAAACATCTCGCTGATGTGCTGCATGTTCCAAATATAACAAAGAATCTAGTTTCTGTTGGACAAATGGTTGACCAGGGATTACAAGTCAGGTTCAATGCTGATGGATTATATGTAGAAGAGTACAAGCAGGATGGATGATTGGTTGCCAAAGGAAATAAAGTGGGTAGGATGTTCACCTTAAATGTGAAGATTCGTGAAATGAATGCAGCCATGTTTGCAAAAGGTGCAGGAGTTATTGCAGATATAGAGATATGGCACAAACGGATTGGACATGCAAACTTGCAAAGGCTGAAACTGATGCAGTCAAAGGAGATTGTCCATGGACTACCAAATTTCAAAGTTGCAGAAATGCAAAAGGTATGTGCAGCATGTCAATTTGGTAAACAGTCAAGAGCATCATTTCCACATGACAAGCATGTTAGTGAGAATGTACTAGAAGTAATACATACAGATGTTTGGGGTCAAGCAAAGACCACATCTATGGGTGGTTGTAGGTTTTATGTTACTTTCATTGATGACCATACACGCAAAGTATGGGTATATTTCATGAAAGAGAAGAGCGAGGTGTTTACTCATTTCCAGAATTTTAAAGTTATGGTGGAAAAGTAGACAGGGAAGTACATTCAGACATTAAGATCTGATGGAGGAGGTGAATACATGTCAAATGAGTTCAGCAGTTTTCTAAAAAATCATGGAATTCGGTGTCAATTTTCATGCAGGTACACACCACAACAGAATGGTGTTGCTGAACACAAAAACATACATATTACAGAAATAGCAAGAGCCTTAATGGCTGGGAAGAATATGCCTCATTGTTATTGGGCAGAAGCTGTGCATACTGCTGTATATATCATGAACAGAACTTCGACTGCTGCTGTACATCAAGTTACACCTGAAGAGAAGCTTACAGGTAAAAAGCCAAACTTATCACATCTGAAAGTTTTTGGCTGTATTGCATATGTACATGTTCCAGATGAGTTGAGGACGAAGCTTGATCCGAAAGCAGAAAAATGTGTCTTCATTGGATATTCCCTTGAGCAAAAGGGGTACAAATGTTATAACCCACTCACACGACAGGTGAAGGTGAGCAGAGATGTGGTATTTGATGAAATGTCAAGCTTCTTGAGATGCCAAGGAAGGACTGAATCTTGAACCAAATGACAAAGAAAATGCTGAAAAATCTAGTGCAGAATCTCAAGTTTTGAGTGGACCGGATGCATCACCAAGCAATAGTTCCAACTCAAATCCATGGAGTGGAAGATTGCGTGGAAATTTCAGTCTAGCAAATTCATCAAATACATCCAAGAAAGGTAAAGAAAAGCTTTCTGCTGGTAGTAAAACAGGTGCAGGTTTTGAAGATGTTGATGGAGATTCAAGTGGTTCAGAAAAGAGTATTGATGAGGAACTTGGATTGCCCTCTGTGAAGACTCCAGGAGTAAGAAGGGCACATGCAGATGATACAAGAAGAAGTGACCCAGGACCAAGAAGATCTGGGAGGATGCGTAACTCAGTGCAACGATTGACATATGATAGTTACATGGCTCGCCATTATGCCTACATGACAAAGGTAATAAAAGATGCTGAACCTTCTTGTTTTGAAGATGCAATTGGTAATGCAGATTGGGAAAAAGCTATGGATGAGGAGATGGCTGCACTTTATGGAAATGATGTTGGAAGTGATGGCTGGATGCACTCAGAAGATCAGTTGGTGCTGCAAAACCTGCTTCATACCTGCCCTCTTTTCTCTTCAGATATGCTTAGTAGACACCTTGAACTTCCAAATGACACAAAGAAACCATATATGTACTTTGGAAATGGTTTGGGTAATGATCAAACCAAAACAGATAACTTGGTACTTCAAAAATCAGGAAAAACTTTCTATTCCTGTAGTGATACCTGCTCAGACTTTTACTCAGTGTGACCAGCACACTTAAAATTGGAACAATTCCTTTTGGGAGTATTAAAGTACCTTAGTAAGATACCAATCACAAGTGGAATCACTTCAATTGATAAACTATGCACTGAGAAATAAGTTTAGCAAAATTCTAATTACCCCCGACTTTTTAGGAACTCTGCAGACACAGACAAGTGTGCACTTCGAAGCGGATTTCTCCCAAATGGCTGAATGAAATCCTCTGAGATTTTGTATGCTTGTAGTAGACTTTGAGCTGGTTCCAATGAGCTATAGATCTCTTGATTTGGTTCAGTAGATCTTGAGTTATGCTCCTTTGAAGTTGACAGACTTGGAGAAGATAACACAGAGAACCAGAAATGATAAATGTGTGTATATCTATTGATTGATAAGATTGTACAAGCTCAATAGCATGACAAGCATAGCTAATTGAGGTGTGGTGGTGTAGGCTATGGAGTAGCACTAACACACACTCAGTTAAAATGAAGATATGTCTCGGGGAGTGAGCTAGAATGAGTAAGTAACCGCGACTTTTCAAATGGAGTTTTTATAGGAATTGTTTGTGATTTGAATTTCAAATTCAAACTTAGGCTCCCTAGAATCTCTCCTCTAAAAGTAGGGAGATATTCTCTCCATTACAACATTCAAATTTCCACGACTAATGAGGTAGGTGAATGACTTCAAGTGGTTACAAATAAATGCCAAGTCATATAGACTTTTACAAGGGGTAAAAGATAATAACTCATAAGTATGAGTTCCTATGCCTTATCTTTCATGGAGAGATATCCTTCAAGGGTTCCAAATCCATCTTCAAAGTTCCAATGTTCCAAGCCAATGCGTGAAGGCTTGATATGCACCAACAGCTCCCCCTCAAGCCAAACACTTTGGCTTAAGTCTTCTCTTTCATTCTTCAATCACTTCCTGCAATCCAATCATGGATTTGAATCTGCATAACTTGTTTCCATCCAATGCCTTTGTAAGTAAATCTGCACATTGCATATTAGTAGACACATATGTCAATTGAATCTCTTTGCTAAGTAATTTCTCACTCACATAGTGGTAATGAACCTCTATGTGTTTGGTTCTGGCATGATAAATTGGATTTGCTGCAAGGTGAAGAGAGCTAGTGTTGTCTCCAAAGATAATAGGTGGTCTTGTGTGTAGACCTAACTCTGTATATAGAAGCTTCAACCAGATAGCTTCTTGAGTAGCATTAGCAAGCCCTCTATACTCTGCTTCAGTGGATGACAATGCCACTGTAGGTTGCTTCTTAGCTGACCAAGAGATAGGCTTATCTCCTGCAAAACAAATATATCTTGAGGTTCTTCTCCTATCATCCTTGCATCCTGCCCAATCTGCATCTGAGTAAACTTTTATGTCAATATCTGATGTATAAGGAAAGTACAAACCATGACTTTGTGTTCCCTTCAAATACTTCAAGATCTTCTTGGCTGCCTCTAGGTGAGGTATCCTAGGTTTGTGCATGAATTGACTAAGCACACTTACTCCATATGCTATGTCAATTCTTGTCAAGGTAGCATAGTTCAAACTACCTACCATACTTTGGTATCCTGTAATGTCTTTGATTTCTTCTCCTTCATGAGCACTTAGCTTTTGGTTAACTTCCATTGGAGTAGTAGATACCTTAGCATCCTGCAAACCAAACTTCTTGACCATATCCTGTACATACTTCTTTTGAGTGATGTAGATACCTGAATTTGTGTAGACCAATTCAAGACCTAAGAAATACTTTAATAGTCCAAGATCACTGATCTTGAATTCTTTCATCATCTGTCCTTTGATGTGTCTAATCCCATTGACATCATTGCCTGTAATGATGATGTCATCAACATAAACACATAAGTAGATTACCTCTGTACTACTTCTCTTTATGAATAGAGAAGTGTCTGCTTTGCTCATCACAAATCCTTGGTCTAGGAGGTAGGTGGTCAATCTGTAATTCCATGCTCTAGGTGCCTGCTTCAAACCATACAGAGCCTTCTTCAATTTACAAACATAATGTACCTTTTTTGGATCTTCATAGCCAGGTGGTTGTGACATGTAGACTTCTTCAGATATCCATCCATTCAAGAATGCATTCTTCACATCCAATTGGTACATGTTCCAATTTTTTGATGCAGCTACACTCACCATAACTCTGATAGTTGGCATCTTGGCCACAGGAGAGAATGTCTCCTCATAATCAATGCCTTGGGTTTGTGCAAAACCCTTGGCTACCAACCTAGCTTTGTACCTGTTTATTGTTCCATCTGAATTCTTCTTTAGTTTGTAGATCCATCTAGATCCTATCACCTTCATAGAGTCCTTCTTGGGTACCAAGTCCCAAGTGTCACTTTCCTTGAGAGCTTCTATCTCTTCATCCATGGCTTCTCTCCATTCTGGTTTAGTAATTGCTTCTTCTTAGGTACCTGGTTCTTCATTCAACAAGTCTTTTGCAAGATATACAGAATGTTTAGTTACAAGTGATGTGTCATACCCAAATCTGATAGGCTTCTTCTTTTCTCTCTGAGATCTCCTCATTGCTTGGGTTGAAGTTTCTGGTTTATCTTCTAATTGCTTCATCTTTATCTTCCCTTTGGACTTCCAAGCCTTGAACTCTTCAAGGTTTATTGTATCATCATCTGAGCTTGAATCTTCTTGCTGAGTTGGTTCTTCCTTAGTAAGCTTTGGAAAATCTTCATCTATGTCATAGGGTAGACTTATCTTCCTGCATTCATTTTCATACCAAGAGTCATTCTCATCAAAGATGACATCTCTGCTTACCTTGAACCCTTTGTTTGTAGGGTTGTAGAATCTGTATCCCTTTTGATTCAAATCATAACCAATGAAGATACATTTTTCAGCCTTAGGGTCTAGCTTTCCTCTTACCTGTGAGGGAATATGCACATATGCTACACAACCAAAGATTTTGCAATGATCCAGAGAGGGTCTCTTACCATGCCAAGCTTCATATGGTGTCATGCCATCAAGTGATTTGGATGGCAACCTATTGATGAGATAAGTGGCAGTGGATACACTCTCTGCCCATAGGTAATTTGGCAATTTTTTCTCATTAAGCATAGACCTAGCTTACTATAAGTCTATTCCTTCTTTCTGCTACCCCATTTTGTTCAGGTGAATACCTTGTAGTGATCTCCCTTTTGATGCCTCTTTCCTGCAAGAAATCTTTAAACTCATTGGAGAAGTACTCTCCTCCACCATCTGACCTTAACCTCTTCAAGCTTCTACCTGTTTGATTTTCAACAAGTGCAAGATACCTCTTGAAACAATTAGACACTTCATCTTTGTGCTTCATAAAGTATAAAATGGTCCACCTGCTATAGTCATCAATGAAGGACACATAATACCTTGAACCAGAAATGGAAGGGTCCTTGCTAGGTCCCCAAACATCTGTGTGTACCAAGTCTAGGTAGTCTTCATGCATGAAACCTTTCCTTGAGTAGGGTAATCTATGAGACTTACCAAATTGACATGATCCACATTTGTAAATCATGTGTTGCTTGGATACATTAGGTATCCCAAGCACACATTGATCCCTGCACATTTGCTTAAGAGTCCTTTCACCTATGTGCCCTAATCTCTTATGCCATATCTCTAACTCTGAAAGTGTCTGATCCTTGTAATTATATAAAGCAATGTTTTTTGTATCTTCTAGCTCAAATGTAAATAATCTACCTGATTTCTCCCCTTTGGCTATCCTTCTGAATCCTTGTTTTGGATCCTCCACATATGCTCCATGTTGTGTGAATCTGACCTGCAAACCTTTCTCCACAATCTGACCAACACTCATTAAATTCTTAGTTATTGTTGGTACATAGAGTACCCTGCTTAATAGATTCTGATTACCATCACATGTCTTCACATTTCCAATTTTGACAACAGAGTGTTTAGTGTTATCACCTGTTTGTACCTGATGTTTGCCCTTGGGCTCTTCCAAATCAGAAAGTAGTGCCACATTGCCAGCTACATGGTTAGAACATCCTGAGTCAATGTAAAATAAATGATCATCATTTGTACCTATCTTGGAGGTCATATTCATGATCAATAGGGAGTCATCTTGCTCCTCTGTGTAGTTGTTGTAGTCTCTTCTATTTCTGAATCCACCTTGGTAGTTACCATTGTGATTGTTGTTGTAGTTGTTGTTGTATGAATTGTTGTATCCATTGTAGCTTTGGTGTTGATTGAATCTGCCTCTCCCTTGAGAGTATCCACCTCTTGAGTAGCCTCTTCCTCTCTGATTCTTGTAGTTCTTGTAGCATTCATCTGTGGTATGATTGGACAATCCACAAATGTTGCATGGTGATGAGTTGTAGGGTCTCCCCCTACCTGACTTACCTCCTCTGCCTCTCCCTCTAGATGACCTACCTCTCCCTGCATAATTAGCTTGAGAGATAGAGCCTTCTTCATCCTGTTTCTTCTTGCCTTTATCTTTAACCTTTTTTTCAGTATAGAGAGCAGAGGGATTATTACCTTTTGATTGATCTCCAGCCTTTGTAAACTTTGCTTCATGTGTAAATAGTTGGCCCATGAGTGTTGTGAGATCAGGGGTATGCATGTCCATATAGAGGTCCATTGCAGTGGTGAAACTTTCCCACTTATCATCTGCCTTGAGTCCATTTGTCACTTGCCTGACTATTTGCTCCTCTTCAATTTCCTCTCCAATGCTTGCTAGTTGGTCTGCCACATCTTTAATCTTTGTCACATACTCTGAGACTGATTGCTTGGGCTGCTTCCTAAGGGTTGTGAACTCAATCCATAATTGATTCTTCCTAGCCCTTGTGTTGGAAGAAAAATAATTTGACAAGGTTTCCCAAGTCTCTTGGGAAGTCTTACAGTTCCTTACATGAGGTAAAAGAAAGTCAGATATAGAGTTTAAGAGATAAGACCTTGCCAAAGCATCCTTTGCACACCATTGGTTGAGCCTTTCATGTTCATCCTTTGTAGGTAGTCCTCTAGTCTTGAATGAGGGCAACTCCTCATCTCCTGATATGTATCCAAATAGACTTCTCCCTTGTAGATAGGTCTTCATTCTCAATGACCAAGCCTGATAATTGTTTCTATCCAATTTGTCAATGAAGGAAGGGAAACCATCACCCATGTTTACCTTCTTTGCTCTAATACCACTGTTGGAAGTGATGGCTGGATGCACTCAGAAGATCAGTTGGTGCTGCAAAACCTGCTTCACACCTGCCCTCTTTTCTCTTCAGATATGCTTAGTAGACACCTTGAACTTCCAAATTACACAAAGAAACCATATATGTACTTTGGAAATGGTTTGGGTAATGATCAAACCAAAACAGATAACTTGGTACTTCAAAAATCAGGAAAAACTTTCTATTCTTGTAGTGATACCTGCTAAGACTTTTACTTAGTGTGACCAGCACACTTAAAATTGGAACAATTCCTTTTGGGAGTATTAAAGTACCTTAGTAAGCTACCAATCACAAGTGGAATCACTTCAATTGATAAACTATGCACTGAGAAATAAGTTTAGCAAAACTCTAATTACCCCCGACTTTTTAGGAACTCTACAGACACAGACCAATGTGCACTTCGAAGCGGATTTCTCCCAAATGGCTGAATGAAATCCTCTGAGATTTTGTATGCTTGTAGTAGACTTTGAGCTGGTTCCAATGAGCTATAGATCTCTTGATTTGGTTCAGTAGATCTTGAGTTATGCTCCTTTGAAGTTGACAGACTTGGAGAAGATAACACAGAGAACCAGAAATGATAAATGTGTGTATATCTATTGATTGATAAGATTGTACAAGCTCAATAGCATGACAAGCATAGCTAATTGAGGTGTGGTGGTGTAGGCTATGGAGTAGCACTAACACACACTCAGTTACAATGAAGATATGTCTCGGGGAGTGAGCTAGAATGAGTAACTAACCGCGACTTTTCAAATGGAGTTTTTATAGGAATTGATTGTGATTTGAATTTCAAATTCAAACTTAGGCTCCCTAGAATCTCTCCTCTAAAAGTAGGGAGATATTCTCTCCATTACAACATTCAAATTTCCACGACTAATGAGGTAGGTGAATGACTTCAAGTGGTTACAAATAAATGCCAAGTCATATAGACTTTTACAAGGGGTAAAAGATAATAACTCATAAGTATGAGTTCCTATGCCTTATCTTTCATGGAGAGATATCCTTCAAGGGTTCCAAATCCATCTTCAAAGTTCCAATGTTCCAAGCCAATGTGTGAAGGCTTGATATGCACCAACAAATGATACATGGAAGCTGGTTCCATTGCCACAAGGAAAGAAATCCATAGGCTGCAAATGGGTTTACAAGGTAAAGCATAATGCTGATGGTAGCATAAGCAGGTATAAAGCAAGATTGGTAGCTAAAGGATATGCACATACATATGGCATTGATTATGAGGAAACATTCAGCCCTGTAGCCAAAATGTCTACTGTTAGGACACTTGTTGCATTAGCTACAGCAAAAGGATGGACTTTGCATCAGATGGATGTGAAGAATGCTTTCCTACATGGTGAGTTACAAGAAGAAGTATATATGGACCAGCCACAAGGATATGAAGATTCAAAGCATCCAGAATATGTTTGCAGGTTGCAAAAGGCTTTGTATGGGCTGAAGCAGGCTCCGCTTGCATGGCATGCAAGGATTGCTGATTACTTAACTAGCATTGGGTTTTCTATGTGTGATGCAGATCACTCACTATATGCAAGGAAGGCTGATGATGGCATCACTATTGTGGCTATTTATGTTGATGACCTGATTGTAGGTGGTGATAATGAAGAAAGCATCAAAGAGGTAAAGAAACTTCTTATGTAGGAATTCGACATGAAAGATCTTGGCGTGCTGCGCTATTTCTTGGGCATTGAGTTTATACATACAGAAACAGGTATATGGATGTCGCAATGGCAATATGCCTTGAATATGCTGCAAAAGTATGGTATGGCTGATTGTAAGCAAATTTCTATGCCTTTAGATCAGAATTTGAAATTGGATACTACATCAGGTGAAGCATTGGAAAATGCTACTATGTACAGGAAAATTGTGGGAAGTCTTATATATCTTACAATTACAAGACCTGATTTAAGCTACACTGTTGGACTTGAAAGTCAGTTTATGCAGGTTCCCAGGAAGCCACATTTGGATGCTCTGAGGCGCACTCTACGTTATGTGAGTGCTACTTTGGATTATGCATTGTTTTATGAAGCTGGTGTAGAATTGCAGGTTCATGGATACACCGATGCAGATTGGGCTGGTAGTACTTCAGATAGAATATCTACTAGTGGTTTTCTTTTCTCACTTGGAGGTGCAGCTATTACATGGAGCAGTAAGAAGCAACCCACTGTTGCTTTGTTGAGTACAGAGGCTGAGTATAGAGGTGCTGCAATGGAAGCATGTGAGGCATCATGGCTGGAGATGTTACTTGCAGATTTAGGTGTGGAAGTGCAAAAGCCTATCACTATCTATTGTGATAATCTTAGCAGCATATAGTTAGCATGGAACCCTGTTTTCCATGCTAGAACAAAGCATATAGAGGTACATTATCACTTCATCAGAGAGAAGGTATTAGCAGGTGATATTGATCTTGTTTATGTGAGAACAGATGAACAGGTTGCTGATATTTTCACCAAAGCAGTTGGAGTTGAGAAGTTGAAGAAGTTTCGGAAGATGCTTGGATTATAGGATATGGTGTTGAGCTTGAGGGGGAGTGTTGAGATATCAAGCTCAACAACATGTGATGATCCAGGATGACACGTACTAGTTTTTCGTTTCTCTGACATGTATAGTGGTCATGCCAGTATATGTCAGTGATACTTCATTGAGCTTTGTTAGATTATCTACCGAGAGTGATGGCACATTTGTTTCTTGCCAGCTCACTCATTCGCGGACATTAGGTTTTTCCTTATGTACTGGTCTTTATATATTGCACTTGTTGTATTCTTGTTTTTTAGGTCATTCTTGTACATTCCTTTTTATGTAATAGAAGAAGAAGAAGAAGATCATTCTTCCTTGCCTCAATCTGTGTGTGTGCTTCTCCTTGAGAGTGAGAGTGTGTGTGTGAGCTCTCTTCCTTATCTCCTTCCTCGTGACATTTTAGTCACCGGCCATGGCTGAAAGTAGTGATGTATTCCGTATGTTGGCTGTTGAGGATAAGTTGGATGGTACCAACTACCCATTATGGGCTTATATGATGCGACATGTATTGGCTGCAAAATGATTGTGGAACATTGTGCAGGGTGTTGAAAGACGTCCTGTTACACTTGCGACTATAGGCACTGCAAATACAGGTGCTGAAGCTGATGGAGCTGGTGTCGAAGATGATATTCTGCAGATTCCTGTTCGTGCTGCTATTTCTGTTGCACCTACTACAGAGCAAATTCATTGGGATGGTAGAGATGCTCAAGCACATGCATTGATAGCTTTCTCTATCAAACGTGCTATTATTCCTCACATTCTCTCTTGCAGAATAGCAAAGGATACTTGGGATACACTTACCACATTGTACCAGGCTAGAAATGAGGCTCGTGTTGCTTACCTCCGAAAACAGTTGGAGAGTGAGCACATGAATGAAGGTGATTCTATGGACAATTTTCTAACAAAGATCAAAGACTTGAAGGAACAGTTGATTTCTGCTGATGAGGTTATACTAGATAGCTCACTTGTGCAGACCGTTCTGAATGGTCTTCCTGATTCATATCAGAGTTTTGCTTCTACTCTTTGATTGATGATGAAAGGCAATCCAAATGCCTTGTCATTTGAGGAGTTAGTCTCTGTTCTGTTACAGGAAGATCAGTCCAGGCAGAATAGGTCCATTATGCATGTTGCATATCAAGCTTTCTTAGCTAGTCAGATGGGCAAAGGAAAATGGAGCTCTTCTACTAGTAAGCAGAAATATGCAAATGCTGCACATTCGAAGAACCAGGATAAAGATGAGAAGAAATCAGAAAAGCAGAAATTTTTTTGCAAGTACTGTAAAGGGAATGATCATATCATAAAGAACTGTCCAAAACTGGCTGCAAAAGAGGCAAAGAAAAAGGAGGCTGGAATGGTTGTTGCAGAAGCCTCTACACCAAAAATAAAGTGTGCTAATCTTGTGCAGGAAGAAGAATGGGTGTTTACTACTGTTTGCAGTTTTGACCCATCTTCTCATGAGCAGTGCATGTGTGCAGTGGACTCAGATGTTTGGTACTTTGATAGTGGGGCGACCAAACATATTACCTCGTAGCGTAGTTTCTTCTCTTCACTCGAGCCTGCCCCTACAGGGAATACTGTCACATGCGCCAACAACTCCTTTTATCCTGTTATGGGAGTTGGTAAGATCATTCTGACTACCATTGATGGTAGTTCTTTCACCTTGTCAGATGCTTTATTTGTGCCAGGGATCAAGAAGAATTTGTTATCAGTTTCTGCATTAGCCAAGATTGGCTTGGTTGTGAAATTTGTTGATGACAGATGTACAGTTCATGATCTGTCAAATGGCGATGTTATTATTGCTTCTGGCATTTTATGTCGTGGGCTGTATAAGCTCATAGACTATGAAAGATCTGTGAATGATTTGGCATGTGCAGTTCATGATTCTCAGGCTATGTCAAATGCAAAGCTTTGGCATGCACACTTTGGTCATCTGAATTTTGCTAGTTTGCTATGCCTGCAGAAATCTGATATGGTGTCTTCTTTGCCCAATCTTGAGGCACTTGGAAAACATGTATGTGAACGCTGTATTTTTTGCAAAATGCAGCGTTCCTCCTTTCCAAAAGATGGTTCAGTTTGGGCTACATAGAAATTGAAGCTTGTACATAGTGATGTCTGTGATCCTATGCAGACACCTTCTTTTGGAAACTATCTTTACTTCTTGACTTTCATTGATGATTTTTCCAGGCATGCATGGGTATATCCATTGAAGGCAAAGTCCGAAGTGTTTTTGTGCTTCAAACAGTTTTTGGTGTTGGCTGAAAATCTGTCAGGATGTGAAATGGGCACCCTCCGTTCTGATCGAGGGGGGGAATATATGTCTTCTGATTTTAATGCATTTTTGGTTGACGTGGGATAAAAAACCAGTGTACAGTGCCGTATACACCTCAATAGAATGGAGTTGCTGAACGAAAGAACAGGTCACTCATGGAGATGGCGAGGTGTATGGTGAAGAGTTAGGCTTTACCACATAGTTTCTGGCTTGAGGCTCTCATGTGTGCAACATATGTACTTAGCAGGTGTCCCACTAAAGCGCTGTAGTCTATCCCTCCATATGAGGTTTGGCATGATTGCAAGCCATCTGTTGCTCATCTTCGTGTTTTTGGTTGTTTGGCATATGCACTAGTGCTTGAACAACATCCGAGAAAATTGGATGATATGGCAGTAAAATGTATTTTTGTTGGGTACAGTTCTGAAAGTAAAGGCTATCGTCTGTATCATCCATAGACTAAATGCATTCTGGTTAGCCGTGATGTTGTCTTTGTGGAAGATGCTATTCAGCCATTGCTTTCATGTACTAAGGAGACATCTGTTAGCTCCAAAGACATGTATGATACTTTGATGCCTCTTTTTTCAGGTGGGCAGTCTAGTGCTGGTCCTAATGAGGCAACTTCTCAGCCTTTGCAGGTTTCATATGATGATGTAGATCATTCCATTTCTGATGGAGATTTACATGATGCACTTGTTGATGAGAAAGCTGATATTGAGCACGCAAAAACTATGCCAAAATGGCTGGTGCAGACTTTGCGTGACAACAAATTAGATGCACCTTTGTCATATCGTACTCGTTCAGGCTCTCATAGTGCCTCCTTTGCATCAGATTGCTATGATATGGCTGCATCTAGTCTCTGTGATGAGAATGAGCCTGTTTCTTTTGATGAAGCACAGAATTCAAAAAATTGGATGGCTGCTATGCAATCTGAATATGATGCTACAATGAAGAATGGTACATGGTCTTTATGTGACTTGCCTCCTGGCAAGAAGGCCATTGGCACTTAGTGGGTATACAAGCTGAAGCGTAAACCTGATGGTACAGTTGACAAGTATAAGGCTAGGCTTGTTGCAAAGGGTTATGCGCAGGAAAGAGGCATTGATTTTGATGAGACCTTAGCACCTACATGCCATATGACTACTGTTCAGAGCACTTGTGTAGTTGTAGCCCATCATGGTGGGAATGTACATCAGTTGGACATTAAAACAACATTTCTGAATGGTGACTTGCATGAAGAAGTGTATGTTTTTCAGCCCCGTGGCTTTGTGCAGAAAGGGCATGAAAACCAGGTGTGCAGGTTAAAGAAGGCATTATATGGTTTAAAGCAAGCACCACGTGCTTGGTATGAGAGGATACATGCCTATCTGGTCGCACATGGTTTTGAACAGTCCAACTGAAAGCACCTTATATTTTAAGAGTGCTAATGATGTGCTTCTGATCATTGTTGTCTATGTTGACGACATGTTGCTCACTGGTCCTATTGAGAAGCATATTGCTGATTTCAAGGCTGATTTGCATGCCTCATTTGAGATGTCTGATTTGGGGCATTTGCATCACTATTTGGGCATTCAGTTTATGCAAGTTGATGGTGGAATGGCTTTGTGTCAAACGAAATATATTGACACATTATTGCAGTGTTTTGGCCTTGAAGACTGTAAGACTATTGCTACTCCTATGGAGACAGGTTTATGATTGAGTCTTCATGATGCTGGAGATGCTTTTGATGCTGTTCTCTATCAGCAAGCTGTTGGATGCTTGATTTACTTATGCATTACTCGGCCAGATATTCAGTTTGCTATTTCACAGATGAGCAGGTTTATGCATTGCCCAGGAGTCACACATTGGAAGGTGGTTAAGCGCATCTTTCACTACTTGAGTGGTACTCGTCTACTTGGGTTGTTTTATCCCAAGGGGGGATCACTACTGCCAAATTTGCATGCTTTTTCTAACTCCGATTGGGCTGGTTGCTATGACACTCGTGTGTCCACTAGTGGCTTTTGCTTCATGCTTGGTAGCTCATGTATATCTTGGTTGAGCAAGAAGCAGCCTACTGTGGCCACTTCTAGTTGTGAGGCTGAGTATAGGGCAGTTTTCACAATTACTGTTGAGTGTGTGTGGCTCAGACGCCTTATGGCTGATCTGGGTGTTGGTCAGTCCTCTGCCACCACCATCTTCATTGACAGTCAGAGCGCATTGGTAGTTGCGAGGAACCCTGTGTTCCATGCTCCCACTAAGCACATTGAGGTGCATTATCATTATGTAAGGGAGAGGTTCTCTGCTGGGGAGATCAGCTTGGCATATGTGCCCACGCAAGAGAACATTGCAGACATTTTCACGAAGGCTCTGCCTAGGGAGAATTTTGAAGCTTTCTACAAAGCTTTGGGCTTACTTCCTTTCGTGGAGTGATTTCCACATAGCTTGGCACTTCCTTATACATGAGTGCCAGCTTCTTGTTCACCGCATCACTCCCAGGGGGGATTTGTTGATATATTTAGGTAGTGATGTGTGTGAACACTCTAGGATCATCGGGGCACTTTTTTCCCTCTTTAGGAGGTTTTTTTCCCCCGGCTTGTATATACGCCTAATGGGCTACTGATCTTTGTACATTCTCTAGTAATACATTCAGTCTAGCGTGTTGTGCTCCAAGCTTCTTCTTCTTCCTTGTGCTGTTTGCGTGCTTCCGTAGACGTCTAACTCCAACAAAGGTATGGATATGATACATTTGTAGTCACAAAGCACTCTATGTACATCACTAAACATTCAATTGTAGAGGAGCCTTCTTCATTTGAAGAGGCTAAGAAGAAGAAAGAGTGGAGAGAAGCCATGCTGGAGGAAGTAGAAGCATTGCAGGAAAACCACACTTGGGACCTAGTTTCCAAGAAACCAAATATGAAGGTAATTGGTTCAAGATGGATATATAAAGTTAAAAATAACTTTGATGGTTCTATAAATAGGTACAAGGCAAGACTAGTGGCAAAGGGATTTGCCCAAACACATGGAGTAGATTATGAAGAAACATTTTCACCTGCAACAAAGATGCCAACAATCAGGGTATTGGTAAGTCTTGCTGCATCCAAAAAATGGAATTTATATTAGTTAGATGTCAAGAATGCATTTCTAAATGGTTGGATATCAGAGGAAGTATGTATGGCACAACCACTAGGTTTTGAGGATGAAGAAAAAGCGGGATATGTATGCAAGTGTTAGCTCAATAAATGGTCGGTTTTGGTGCACTAATATGTTTGTATTTGGCAGAAGAAGATGTTTGATTACAGGTACTTGAAGAGTGATCAAATGTTTGAAGGGAAGTATTTGCAACTACATGACGCCATCATGATCAGAATGGATCGGGAACTTGGTACTGCTGTTGGAAATGCATTGATAGACATGTATGTCAAGTGTGGCTTGATCAGAAAAGCACACGAAGTCTTCAATAGGCTGTTGAATCAGGATGTGGTGTCATGGGATGCCCGGTTTGCAGGATATGTAGAACATGATCATGCTGATAAAGCTCTTGCTTGCTATGAGCAGATGAAAAATTGCTCCTAATGAAGTCACATATGCTTGTGTTTTGAAAGCCTATGCTGTTCAAGGAGCTGTTCACATGGGTATAGAGTTGCATGCAGGTATTGAAAGACAAGGATTTGCAACAAGGACCTTATTTTTGGGAAGTGCCTTGATCAGTATGTATGCAAATTTATTTTTGGTATCAAAAGCTCAAGATGTTTTTGATAAGCTGTCAAGTCAAGACTTGGTCACATGGGACTCTCTTATTTTGGGTTATGCTGAGAAAGGATATCCACATTTATTAGACCCGCATCGGGAAGTTTTTTGGCACCGATCTACAGATAAGAGGGGGGCGGCTGGCATTTGTTGGGAGGTTTTTTTTCGGTGGCTCAGGCAGGTGACTCCTCGTCCACTTCCTCAACGGGGGGCCAGCAAACGCAGAGCTTTCTCTCCTTCCTCTGTCCGCTACTGAAGCTTATCGGAAGAACTGATCCATCAGCACCACGTAATGAACTTCTTGAGAGGACAACGTCAGGTATCTCTACACTAGCACGACTGCCATGGGGCTCAAAGGTATCACCTAAAATAGCTGAGCTTTCAAAGACCCGTACAACTTTTCGACCTCTTCAACTTTATGAGTTTGAGGCATGCCCATTTTGTAGACGAGTACGGGAGGCATTAACAGAGCTGGATCTTTCTGCTGAGATATATCCTTGTCCCAAGGGATCTATACCATAGGAGCATTGTTCAAGAAAAAGGAGGAAAAGAGCAGTTCCCTTTTTTGGTTGATGCAAATACAGGCGTTAACCTTTATGAAAATGGAGAAATCGTTAAGTACCTGTTTAGGACATATGGAGATGGAAGGAACCCATCCCCAGGGATTTTAGAGAGTACAATCTTCACAGGATGGGTCCCAACCCTTATGAGAGCTGGTCGTGGAATGACCCGATGGCATTTTGCTGTTACTGAGATACCTTCAAAGAAACTTGAATTGTTTTCGTATGAAAACAACCAGTTTGCAAGGATTGTACGAGAAGCATTGTGTGAGCTTGAGCTACCTTACATTTTACACAATGCTGGCATAGGCTCTGGTAGTCTTCCTCAGGTCAAAGGAAAGTAAAGCAGATTCTTGAATTCGGTGTGTACAACTGGAGTAAATAAGCTAGATCAATAGAGCTCTGCCCAATAAGCCCGAATGCATTTGTGGATTGAACACTGTCTTCTCTGCACATACACAAGCTGAACCGAGTACCCTTCAGCTCTGTGAGGAAGTATAACTTATTACATATGTGATGACCAACTTCAATTTATTAGAGCATCAAAGACAAGATGCAAAGGAAGTACAAAGGATGAAGGGGATGCAATCCCGGGATTGTTCTTCATCAAAGCTTAACCAAGAGAGTACCCATAAGACTCTTTCGTTTTGAATCACTCTTTTCCTTTAGCATCACCTTGTATGTATCGTATGATGGAATGATAATCAGACGATATATCATGTATACATGAAGAGTAGAAACAAGAATGTCTTTCTTGCTTGAGTACTTTGGAAAAATCATGGTATGAATGACTTGCACAAAGGCATTATAGATGGAAGTTTGAATCATTTATGTGTATCACCAAAGCATATGAAAAGAGAAATACAATATAAATGGACTTGTATGCAAAAAAAATCTGCAAGTTAGTTTCAGTGAGCACAGCATGTGAATCACGAGCATTTTTACATCTGTGTTCGCTTAGATTTCAAGTTTTCTGAATTGTCATTATGGTCACAGCCAACCGGTGGCAGTGTGGCTTCTCGGAAACATTCTATGTTAGTAGGACTTGTAAAATTCCTAAACCATTGGTATGCACTTATTGATTTTGAAGCAGACATCTCGAGCAGTGTGTTCAACATCTCAAGCAGTGTGTTCAAGATATTTTTGTCTAAACTGGTCCACATTCTTAATTCAAATGTGGTATGGTTGAGAGAGGCAGAAAAAGAGCAGATGATAAGAGAGAGGAGGTACGATTATTATTGTTTTTCTTTCCCTTCGTTTTTTACACGAAAAGGATGTTCACCAATGAGGTAAGCTGCAAGCAAAACCCTCCTATTCTGGACATAAAGGCTTGATCTCCATACATATGTATTCGCTACAGTCATGTATGTGCTACAAGTAAGTAATAGGAGCATCCATTTTGATGGCAAAAGAGATTGCAGTAGTTTCGATCTAGGGAAAAGGATTTTGAAGAAAACGGTGAATGGGGCAAATGTGAGGCATCAACTTCATTCATCTTGGGAATTGGCCACGCATATCTACGTTGTCATCGCAAAATAAAGGACAATTTTTTCTGCAAAAAAAGGAAACGGGAAGCACTCTTCATGGATGCTTAAGGGAAAATTAAAAGGGGTCCCCAGTTCTGATAATAGGGGGAAGATAAATGGACAGGTATTCTTTGTTTTAGCATTGAGTGCGAGATAATTGTGGGCTCCAAGTGATCCATCTAGACCGATTGCGAGGGATTTAAACCAAATAAAGTCTCGTACAAGCACTTTTTCCTTGGGCATTATAGCATAACATTTTGGTGCGTTTGCCGGGAACATATGAGCTAGTGCATAGCCATAAGAAGAATCCATTTCGAGATAATTGTGGGCTCTAGGTAATCCAAGTAGACCAATTGCGAGGGGTTTTGAACATCATAAAGTCTCATATAATCATTTGTTCCGTGGGCTCAAGAGCCTTTCAGCAAGCTTAGAAAAGCACTCTATGGTCTCAAGCAAGCTCCTAGAGCTTGGAACCATAGACTTGTTACCTATTTGTAGGATCAAGGCTTTGTGGCAACCAAGGCAGAATCTTCTTTATTTGTGAAGAAGAATAAATCAGAGATCATCTACTTGTGTGTCTATGTAGATGATATCATTATTATAGGTAATGATTCTGATGGTATCAAGCAGGTCAAGGCTCAACTGATGAAGGAATTTAAAATCAGTGATCTAGGGTTGTTAACCTATTTCCTTGGCTTAGAACTTGTGTATATTCATTCAGGTATATTCATCACACAAAGGAAGTACATACATGATATGTTGATAAAGTTTAAGATGGAGAACACTAAAGATGCAGGTATTCCCATGAAGATCAATCATAAGCTAAGTTCACATGAAGGTGAACCACTTGAAGATATTACAGGTTAACAACAACTTGTGGGTAGTCTTAATTATGCTACTTTGACAAGAGTGGATAATGCATATGCTGTGAGTAAATTGAGTCAATTCATGCATGTACCCAGGAAGCCACACATGGAAGCTACAAAGAGGGTGCTTAAGTACCTAAAGGGTACAATGAATGAAGGGATATTCTATCCCTTCACCTGTGACATAGATATAAAGTTATATTCTGATGCAGATTGGGCTGACTCCAAGGATGATAGGAGGAGCACTTCAGGGTACCTATCTTTTGTAGGTTCAAATCTTATATCATGATCATCCAAGAAGCAACCAATTGTGGCCTTATCTTCCATAGAAGGAGAATATTGAGGTTTGGCAAATGCAACTCGGGAAGCTATGTGGCTTAAACAATTGTATGCAGATTTGGAGATACATTCCTACACTCCAATTATATTTGGAGATAATACTAGCTCACTTCATTTGGCTACCAATCTTGCGTACCATGCCAGGACTAAGCACATTGAGGTGCACTATCACTATGTTAGGGAGAAATTGCTAAGCAAGGATATTCAATTAGCATATGTATCAACTCATTTGCAAAGTGCTGATTTACTCACCAAAGCGTCGGATGGAAGAAAGATGAACATGTTCAAACTGATGATTGGGTTGCAAGAGATCAAGGAGCAATGAAGATCAAGCATGTCAGGCTTGAGGGGGGGCTGTTGGTGAAATTGAGCCCAAGCCTACACACTTGATCACTTCACACAAGCTTGATGTATTAGCATATCATTTGGGAAGCTCATATGTACAACCTCTTGTAACTTTAAAGTTACAATTACTCATTGTAAAAGGTCAATGAACCCTCCAAGAGTTAGGAAGCATAGAATATTGTAAGTTTTGGTAGTTGAGTCAAGAGAGAACCAATCCTATACTTTAGGATTACTTTTAGGTGGAGATTTGAATTCAAATTCAAATCCTTGGCTCCAACAAAAAGCTATAAAAGATGAGAAGAAAAGCCTGCATGTATCTCAAAGTAGAGAGATCATATCTGTGTCCTTTTACTTGAGAAGAGGAGCTTATACCATAGCTCACTCATTGCTCACTCATTGAGCAATGCCTTATTGCCAATGACTTTGTAATTCTACATGATTTAGTCAATATATGTTCATTACTTCCTACTCTCATATCTCTATCATAGTTCATCAGAATTGTGATTTTGTTTGAGCTGGTTCTCACTGTATACTAGATCATTTTGCATGATTTAAAGCATGAAATCTTCAGCATACTGTCTACTTTACTCATACAAAGTTTCATCTATAATATTTCACTTGATCGTTAGATATTAATCAAACATTGCTCAGTGGTCTGTGACTGTCAAGGCGCGTAAAAGTCGGGATGTATGTTCAACTTGCTAAACATAATGCTCTACATATAGTTTATCATTTTAGATGATTCCACTCAGGAATGGTAGCTTGTTAAGCTAGTTGAAGTTCCCCAAAAGGAATTTTACTAATTGCTTCTGTACTCAGAGAATTGTGCAAAACTCTGAGCAGGTGTCTCAACCAAAATAACAAGTTTTGGAACTTGGATCATATGCCTACCTACATGTTTTGATCCTATTATTTGTGCATCATCTTCCAAGTAACATATATTATCATTTATGCTTATTAGCTAGCTAAAGAGGTCCACAACACTCTCCAGCCATCACTTATAGCAGGTGTGAAGCAGGTTTTAGCTGCACCAACTCATCTCCTGTGATTATCTACCATCTCCTCCAACAACTCCCACATGTGGAGAAACACAAAGAATTCTGATTAGCCTAGGACCAACATCAAAATATTATAGGGAAACAATTTTAGAATGATGAAAGATTAGTCATTGATAGTTACTTACTTACTTACTTTGGCAAAGGTCATACATTCATGCATTATTATCATCAATTATTCCATTCACAAGTCATAGAAGCAACCATTTTTCTTTGGAGGGTTTAGAGCTTGAAGTTATTCAAAATTATAAGAAAACGAGAGCTGTTTTCATATGCTATTTAGACAAGGAACAAATCGTATGCGGTGACCCTAGAAAGATCCTTGATTCTCAGGCATGCATATGTTTCATTTCCAAAACATATGCAAGAGGTGATTGAATTCTAGTGTAGCTGACGAGCTTTGTCACACTTGGTACAAAACATCAAATAGATGTAGTGGTACTTACGTGTTTATCATAGCATGACTTTGAGCACAAGGCATAGACACATTTTTTAGTTATGACACCCATCAAGTAATGAATCTTTAAATGCCATAGTAAAATGAACGAGAATGTCATGAAAAAAGGCTTTGAGTCCACAAAACACATGTAAACAGGCTTTGAGTGAAATGCAATATGCACAAACAAAAGGCTTTGAGTGAAAATGCAATATGCACAAACAATTGAATAGCAAATGTTCAAGGGAACAATATCATTTATGTGTGGAACATTTCCATAAAATATCTACATTCATCAAGCAATCTAAATGAATCTCGTTTTTGAAATTAAATACAAGGATGTCAAAAGAGGAGGGATGACAAATCTATGGTCGTATCAGTTTGAAGGGTATCTGAGAGTGAACAAAAATGAAAAGAGATGATGATTAAGCAAAGGTTGAGGGAGTTCTCTTCTCCATCAAAGTTGTTCTCTCTCTCTCTCTCTCTCTCTCTCTTTTCCTGTATGTTTAAGCCTTTCCTTTTCTTGCTTTTGTCCTCCATCCTCCAAAAATGGGCGATCCTCCTTCTTTTTTTTTTTTTTTTTTTAATGGAGGTTCAGCCGAGGCCTACTCCTCCAAGCTTTAACTTTGAAATTGCAACTGTACAAGGAAGGGCATAGTACCCATGGGACCCCCATTATCCCACAAGAACAGGGATTTACATAGCTGGGTTAAACTGCGGTCACATCTACCGCATAACAGGATAAACGGTGACACATCAGCCACAATACAAAGTTTCCATGTTAACATGTCCCTTACATGTTTCCAGTGGGGGTTGAACCCTCGCCCCCGCCTCAAGAGGTGAAAGGCCCAACCACCCAACCAAGTGGCTTGGGACCACCAGGCGAAAGACCCAACCACCCAACCAACCAAAGGCGATCCTCCTTCTATGTTACCACGATCCTCTGCTTTTATAACCTTAAAAATTAAAAACTCACATTTTAATCAAGGAGAAAATGTATGCGCACGATTTAATTGGTTTCCGATCTTTTGTGTTTGCTCTTTTTGCTTTACGTATTCATTTTGTTTTATTTTTTTTTGGTATTCCATTTGTTTTATGTTTAAGTTTTATTATATTTTATTTAGCTTTATTGTATGCTTATTGTATATCTTAGGTTCATAAGGTTCACACGCACAAACTAACAAACATAATCAATCACAGGTTTTGACACATAATGGACATATAAACACATCTAATAAAATACACATTCATACATAATGGAGATGCATTTGACACATAATGGACATATAAAAACATCTAATAAGACACACATTCATACATAGTGGACATGCACATGTATAGCAGTTAAATTATAGGTGATTTTCATGTTCACATAATAGTCACATATTTTCTCATAAACACATTTAGTCGTCATAATTTACCTGTAATCTTTTAGTCACACACATGTAAATATACTTCATAGCATTCACACCATATCCTTCTAATGTCTCTTTGTCTTTGGTTATATGTATCGAATCTTCTCAAACAAGTGCCATTTAGGAGGACAAAATTACAAATGAACCTTAACACTTGTATCATTTCAAAATTTTTGAACATCACTAGGAGATGAAAGGTAGAGACCCTTGTAATAGAATTATATCATCCCTCATCAAATTATGGAGAGGGTATCTCTCTGACATTCACCCCTACATATCGTGCTTGATGGGCCAGCCTTGAAAATCAACACAAAATGTAGTATCAAAACTTCACAATAAAACTCGAATCTTCTTGTTCTATTATGCTCAAAATGAATGCGAATGATTTTCTTTTTTGCCTCGCAAATGATAACAACAAATCAAAGTTTCATCTATTAACTATTTTGTGCAAAAATTACTTAGAATTCACTTCAAACGTAATTACAAACTTGGTCTTCATTGTCCAAAAACAAATGTGCTAATTCACTCGTTCAAACTCAATTATCATCTCATATAAATACATATAATGCATTTATACATATCCATGAAATGCTACTAATTACTCTTAAGCATACATCCACCTCATTTCACAACCAATTTATCATGTCTTTTCAACTTCTAAGTTTTCTTCATTTTTCTTTAGTTCCTCAACATCCATTAATGTACTGAATGATCCTTAGTAACTTCTACTTTTTAGGGGTGGAAGAAAAGTATAAACTTTCATTTGTCAGAGTTTGATCATAATCTTCATAGATTTTTTGTTTTGAGGGAAAAGTCTTAACCCCTTATTCTGAGCTGAGGGTCTAGATGTATGCATAAGCAGGAACTCATATTTCATTCAGACATGCTTCATGCACAAACATGTGTCGATTTATACAAAACAATTTCTTTGTTCTATTTGAGCTTCAAATTTGATTTTTTCTTTCCTACCTTAATCTTATTTATAAAGACTTCAAACCAAGGTTCAAGTAATTGCACTCCTACTTGAGTCAAATAGTTGCACTTGTAATTTGATACTATCATAAGCCAATGTTATAATGGTGGAAAATATGAATGCAAAGGTGCAATGCAATACAAAAGAAAATCTAGACAAACAGAAAAGAAGAAATACCAATCATTTTGTCTTCAATTTCGTAATGATCTTCCTCTCTTTTCTTGAATAATTTCACTCTTTTGCCTATGATCAAAGTTTTTAGTGGAGTTCCATCTAATTCACGCAAAGCATATGTTCCATTATCATGTACTTTCATAACAACATAAGGTCAAGACCATCGACATTTTAGTTTTCTTTGTGCATCGTTCTAGGACTTGAACATACTATCGTAAATCAAAACCCAATCACCCTCATGAATTTGTTTTGGCCTTAGTCTATGTGATTTATCAAAGTACTTTTTGTTTTTGATTTTTCACTCTTTTAATGTCATAACAACTTCATCTAGTTTCTCATTCCCTTGCTCAAGTTGCTTTATCCATAAGAACAAAAGTTCATGAGTAGATAGATTATCATTCCAAGGTAGAGTACTGATGAAATTTAATCCCTCCAATGCCTAGGCCCCTTCATACACCTTTTCTACTACACTAAAACTCTGATTCACCTACCTTACACTGATCCAAATCACCTATGATTTTAGACACACTTAGTATCTTTCATAAGCTTTCCAACAAGCTATAGAACACCTCAAATGGATCTACGTAGGTCAGTCAAAAGCTCTATACAAAATAGAATATGCAGAGATGTAGGATATGTAGAAATTAGGGTTACAATGATACACCCATTTCTCTGCACATAAAATTCATTGCAAGAATCCCTCTTAGAGAAAGTAAGATAAATATACAAGATACATAATTCACTTTAAATATCTTGAATCGGATATGTACACAAGGAGTTACAACTATTATAAGCAGACTATGTCTGTAACTTCCTGAGACTAGAGGGGGTGTGGGCTTGATAGCTCCTCCTTACTCCCCCTTTGTGCATGTAACACCTTCCTATGCATTTTTCCTAGTTTGGACAACCACATTTTAGCTCCTTGAGCCTTGGATGACTCCTTGAGCCTCCATGAGTATATGTCTCTTGGTCATCAATGATCTACAAGACTTCCATGCACTTGATGAATCTTCACCTTCTTTTAGAGCTTTTGGATGCCTCTCCTGACTTTTCCACCACTTAGGATTGCCTTGCTCAACCCTGCCCAACCTTGAGACTACGCTAAGTGATCTAAGTCTTGAAATTTGTCCATATTAAGGTATTTTAACTCCTTTATCCACCTAAAGCTTGCATAGTTCACGCTTTCAACACTACCCGTCAAGCTTAAGGTGGTAGTCTCCATATCAAGCAAGATCATATCTTTTGAAAACTTTGTTAACTTGGTTACATCCAAGATTTTGGTGAAGATAGCTACAACTTGGTCCTTTGTACCTACAAAATTAACATTAATGTCCCCACCTGCAACCTTTTCCCTTACATAATGATAATGCATCTCAATGTGCTTGCTTCTTGCCTGATACATGGGATTGTTAGCAAGATGTAGGCTTGACATGTTATCTCCATAAATTGGAACTCGTCCAAGTTGTATACCAAGAAGGCTTTGAAGAGTTTCTTAAGCCACATTGCTTCACATGTAGTGAGGGTAAAGCTCTATATTTAGCCTCTATTGAACTCAATGCAACTATGGGTTGTTTTTTGCTCATCCATGAAATTGATTTTGTACCTAGCATGAAAATATAGCCAAAAGTTGACCTTCTATCATCAACACTCCCTACCCAATCTGCATCACTCCATGCTCTTACTTGAAGTTCTTCATCATACCTATATAGCAACCCATGATTAACTGTAGTCTTCACATACCTTAACACTCTCTTTGCATGCTTGAGATGTCTATCTATGGCTGCATGCATGAACTGAGATAGAACTCCAACTATGTAACACAAGTAAGGCCTTGTGAGTGTAGCATAGATCAATGATCCCACAATGCTCCTATATAGTGTAAGGTCTTCTAGATTCTTATCACCTTCCTTTCTTAACTTGACATTTGAATCCAAAGGTTGAGCTATTGGTTTGCAATCTATCATGCCAAACCTAAACAACACATCTAGAAGGTACTTTTTTTGAGAGAGATAGATATCTTGTTTCCCATAGATCACCTCACTGCCAAGAAAGTATTTTCACACACCTAAATTTGAGATTTTGAACTCTCTTCCAAGCTTCTCTTTGATGGTTCTTATCCCTACATCATCATCATCATCACATGTCACAAGAAGATCATCTATATATATGCATATCAAACATATATTGTCATTTGTATTCTTCGCATACAAGGATGGATATGCATCACTTGGAGAGAACCCACATCTCTTCAAGAAGTGCACTAGCCTTTGATTCCAAGCCCTTGGGGCTTGCTTTCTATCATATAAGGCCTTCTTCAACCTGCAAACATAGGTAGGATGCTATGGATCTACATTCCCTTGAGGTTGTTCCATGAATACCTCTTCTTGTAACTTACCATTCAAGAAAGCATTCTTAACGTCCATCTGGTAGATAGGCTACCTCCTTACTGCACATAGGGCTCTGAGAGCTCTAATGGTAGCCTTGTTTGCCACAGGTCTAAAAGTCTCCCCATAATCCACCCCTTGTGTCTCTGTGAAGCCTTTGGCTAAAAGTCTAGCCTTGTTTGCCACAGGTCTAAAAGTCTCCCCATAATCCACCCCTTGTGTCTCTGTTAAGCCTTTGGCTACAAGTCTTTGGCTACAAGTCTTTGGCTACACGTCTAGCCTTATATGTTGCCAAGCTGCCATCTGCATTACTCTTGGTCTTGTACACCCACTGTTTTTGAGTATCTTCATGCCTTCCTTCTTGGGTACTAGTTCCCAAGTTTTGTTCTCCTTAAGAGCTTTGAACTCTTCATACATAGCCTTCCTCCAATCTAGTTCGGTCTTTGCCTCATAAGAATATGTCTCTTGATTGACAATGACATTCATCATGTATGCATAGTTCTTTGCCATGAAAGAACCATATGTATATCTTTGTGGGGGTGCCTGCTTCCTTGTAGACCTCCTTTCTTGACCTTTGGGATATTGCTTCTTGAAGTTGATTGAGCTTTACATTAGGAGTAATGAACTCGTTAAGATCTTCCTCTTCTGACTCCTCTTGAGCTTCCCTAGTGTCATAGTCTGTCTCTTACACCCTTCTATACTTTGAAGTATCAAGGTGGCTTAGGATTTCTTGTTGGAGGTATATTGAGAATATCAAAGAATTTTTGATCATGTATGTCAACAAGTACAATGGCTTTATCAAAATTATATCTAAGCCTAGACACAACAACATAGTCCTTGGCCATAGGTGTCACCCTATGACAATGTACTGCACTAAAGTAAGCATCATTCATAAAATCAATTGCAAAATCTTTTGCTGCCCCTTGCAAGCATGAAAGAGCCTAGGTGCCATTTGATGTTCGTTAATGAAGTTGTCTTCATCATTGAGCAGAGATTGGCATATATCTCTTTCATGACTATCATGAATGGAAGTCTTGAATGAGGAGTCCCACAGAGTTCTAAGCCCTTTCGATTTCTCGAAGTGATTTGACATGGTATTCAATCCTTTTCTTTGAATTTCCCTTCTAAGGATCACCTCAATTATGGCTATTTGTGGTCTTTGGAGTAGGTCCTTGCCTCTTTGAAATAGGTCCCCCTTGATTTTGCTCCTCAATAGTGTACAACGTCTTGGTTGTCTTCTTTGTCCTAGCCATGATCTGTTGAAAAAATCTTTGAAAGAAGGATCAAACATATGGATATGAGATAACACAACAAGAAAACCAAGAATCCAAGAGACATCCAACTCAAGCAAGTAGGGCTATCAAAAAAATCCCGGATTGCTGTAGTCGCTTGAATCAGACGTATAAAATGATTCAAGATCTAAGCTAGAATCGTGTGAATCCTATGAGATCTCTAGAATAAAATCTCTCTTGTATAACTAAGAAGAAAGTAGCTCTTAAACAGGTTTTTGATTGCACATAAATGATTCAAGAGATTATGTCCATCCAAAAATCTTCAATTCCCCTAATCGCTTGAATCGATCGTATCAAAAAACTCCAAATTTTGTAGTATCATTCATGTGAATTTCATCTAATCTTGAACTAATATTTCTCTCTCATACCTAAGAAGATTGGTCTTAAAAGTTTAAGTTTCTGACTGCACACAATGGATTCAAGAGATTATGTCAATCCAAAAATCTCTAGTTCCCCCTTATCACTTGTATCAGCTGTGTCAAACAATCCAACGTCTAAGATTCATTCGTGTGAATTATATGCAATCATTGAAGTAATGTGTCTCTCTTATACATTAGAAAAAAAAATAGTTTCAATGTATAAGTTTCATTCATGTGGATTTCATGAAATTTTGAAGTTATCTTTCTCTCGTATACTTAGAAAACGAAGAATAATTTCTAACGGGTTTTTGACTACACAGGATCGAGTTAAGCGATTACATCCATCCAAAAATCTCTAGTTCCCATAATCGCTTGAATTAGTCTTGTACAAACTTCCAGCACAAGAAGGATATTACCTTGCACACCAAGAGATGTCAATGAGAAGAGGTGTTCAAAAGCTTTGCAGAGGAGGCTTTTAGAATGAAAACTATGAGAAGTGAGCGGTAGCAAGAATTTCACAAAAAAATGGCACAAATGAGGTGAGGAGGTTATATGGTTCTCTGGGTGGTGTTGACCATTGGTGCCACATGGCATCCTTTGATTGGTCCATGTCATTTGATTGTTGTGAATTCCAACGTAACTATGTCCCATGTCGTAGGCTCATTGGTCCAACATTTACAAATTCAAGGTTTGGGTCGTCACGTGTTGCACGCTCATTGGTCCAGTCATTTGACTGTTGTTCTCCCATCTTCTCTTATTAAATATAAATTGCTTTGTTCTTTTCCCATTTTCTACCTTCAACAAAGTTTTTCATACATACTCTAGCAATGGTACCTCAAATCCGATACATGATTGATTCAAGTGATTATGCCAATTTAACCATCTTTGACCACCTCTATTTGCTTGTAGCGATCGTCTGTTGCATAAGTAGGAAGAGTGTTGATTAATCTAGGGATGGAAGAGAAGAATCGGATTCTTAGTGTCTCTCCATGTGAGAAACTACTAGATTTCATCATTCAAGAGGGTTTGAGGGTAAACCATTTTTGAGATGCAATGGAAATGTTCAATCCTACTTTTGATTTTGAAGCACTTGTGGAGAATAGTAACAGATTTCTTATGGATGAATGGGAAAGCTTCCTGAAGATAGTCAATGGACAAGAAGTATAATCTCTAAAAAGAGATATATCAAACCAATATTTTTTGGAAATGATCCTTTGGACAGGGCTAGAATCACAAGAAAATGTAGGAAAGCTTCCCCCTTGCAGGTAGGATAGAATTTTGCCCTAGATTATTACAATAACTATTGCCCATTGCCATTGAACATTGGGTTTTTGATTTGGCTTCATCACATCTCAAGTGACAAGAATGAAGCACAAAAGCTTGATGAAGAGAAAAGAGCTTCTCTGGATATTTCCTTGAGAAGTATTCAAGAATTGAAGTAAAAGAAATAGTTGAAGAGATCAACCTTCTGTTAGAGCAAAAAGAGGTAACGAAATTTGATGTGGCTACTTTCAAAGCAGACACAACCATAAGAGAGCCAACAAAAGAAGTGAAGATATGAGAAAAATCACTAATGTAAAATCAAGGAATTAGTGTTGCCCATAGCCTCCATACAGGAGTTCATCAACACAACTACACGACTAGAGCAGATAAGGCAACAATATGGAGCAATTTCTTCTCAACTACCCTATTGTACAGAAATGGAGGATCCGGTAATCTAGCTAAGGGAGGAGCTAGAGGACTTAAAAAGGAATAAGCCCCACAAAGAGGAGGAGAATGCTGTTACTCAGTTGAGAAGGGAGATTGAGGCATTGAAGCTCCAAAAGGAGGAGGAAGCCCAAGCAGAAGAATTGGCTCAGTTGTGACAGGAGTTGCAGGAACTCAAAGGAGGTGGCATCAAACGTGGGCTATGGTGTACCATGTGCAGCAAGCAAGGTCATATAGTAAGTGAACATTCTTTATTAAGTATAACTTGCCAGTTATGCAAGAAAGCTGGCTCAAGACTGTTCTTCAAGAGGATGCCTGCAACAACATATTGGACACAAGGAGGAGCCCTACCACTAGCTAATGTGATGGCGGCTGCACCTAATCAAGGTAACAATTACAACCCTAGATAGAGGGATAACTTTGGAAATGGGCCAAGGAGGCCAATTATTTGTTTCAGATGTGGAGAATGTGGGCATTACCAAAGTAGGTGCACTCTCCTAGAAAATGCCCCTCCTTGCAGAAACTGCCCAGAGGCCATAGACCACTATACTAATTGTTGTCCTAAGAACCAAGCATCTTCATCTAGGCCCCACATTCAAATGATTTCTATGTCCAAAGAAGAAATGGTAGATCAAGTCAACGTGCCATCACCATCTACCACGGTGGTGCAATTAGAAGAAATTGAATCTTTTACAGTGCAGACAAGAAGCAAGGGGAATGATCAAGTGGAAATAGGTCAAGAATCAAGGATTAATGGATTGAACAAAGACAAAGAGACATCTGAAGACAAAGCCACCACATGTGTAGACACAAGGCAAATAGAAAATCTCATAGGTACTAGTGATGCCATTGGACATGCATTCAACACGGCTCATGAGGAGTTTGATAGGTCAATTGGAGCCCATGCTCTTAAGGAATCAGAAGCTTCTAGACTACTCAAGTGCATGAAAAAGGAGGTTAGTATTTTTGATTTAATAAAGATGGATGGGAAATTCAAGTCAGAGCTCTTGCAGATAATTGATGAGGTGTCCACAACAAGTTTAGTGGCAAAGGCTGCTGTTATGCATAAATATAAAATTGTAGGGGAAGCACCCCTCACAGTTCATGAGTTTCAAGGAGTTATTGTGGATGGTGGTTCTGGCATTAACTTGATGCCTGAACATACCATGGAAAAGATTGGACTACACCCTTCAAGACCTGCCAACTTTACTATAACACTGGTAGACCAAAGCATAGTAAAACCTATGGGGGTGGTCCCTAGAGTCCCAGTCAAGATACAAGGTACCATCTTTAACTTGGATTTTGTTGTTTTAAGGCTGCCACAGGCAGAAGGAAGTTTCCCCCTGTTAATTGGGAGACCTTGGTTAAGGCATGCCAATGTGCTGCATGACTGGGGCAAGGACACCATGTGGGTAAAGTAAGAGGGAAAGAGTTGCAGTAGATAATTTTAGAAGAAGGACCAGACAACCAAAAACATACCAGCATGATGTAGACAGTTGGTATTTGTATGGAAGAAGAATTGTTGGACAACCCAGAAGTAGATCTATTTGAAGGAGCAAATTTATATGAAGATGAAAACATGTTGGCATGGCTTCATGCAGAAGACCGATCTTCCTACTATGGAATTTTTCCAAACTCAAGTAGAGAGGAAGCATATGAGGAAAAAGAGGACATCATTCAAGTCATTGACTCGTGTGATACAGTCTTAGTCAAAGTCCATAGAAGAGAGAAGAAAAGAAAAGCTCTTAAGTGCAGCAGTGATGAAGCTACATCAAATCATATGTCAATTGCCACTTTTTTATGGATACTGGTATGGATATCATCTGTTATGTCAATTTTTATGATAGTAAGTGCAGGGCTTTATAGGGATGTGGAAGGAGTACCTGCAAATCTTGGAAACAGAGGGTTCCATTTGATGAAGGAGTTGGAATAGTGAAAATGAACATTTGCAGATTAAGTTATAAAGTTGCTAAAACAAAGATACAAAAGATGCAGTATGGAGGAGATAATACTCTAATGAAGGATTTAGGGTACCCCTATGAGATGATCAGTGTGCCCAACAAGAAGACAAAACAAATGAAGTGCAGTACAATTGGAGATTATGGAAGAGTTTTTCGAAGTCATCATATCATGGCTCAACTGTTAAACCCATAAAAGTCATATTGGTCAAAGTCAACCATAGTCAAAGTTAAAAGAGTCAAAGTCAAAGTGATCAAAGTCAACATGGTCAAGATCAAAGTCAACATGGGCAAAGTCAAAGTGCTCAAAGTTCAGGTGTCAAAGTGCACACGTAGTGCACAAGTAATTGTTCACAAAGGTTGTTTTTTGCAAAAAGTGGATTGCAGTTGCAGAGGTATTTTTGTAATTTCTCTAAGGGTCAAAAGTGTGTTTAAAGTTTTTTGGAAGGTTGAGGTGAACCCTCTCTTAGGTGCACATTTGAAGAATTAAAAGGAAAAATGTGAAGGTATGTGAAGCAGCAGTGTATGCAGAAGTGAAAGTATGGCCTCCCAATTAAAATTTTGTTTTAGTCTAAAGTCACTACATGACAAAACAGGAATTTGTTGGCTTCCCACTTTGGGAGACAATCTTGGGACATCAAAGTGAGCACCAAGATACTCTTGCCGTTAGGAGCGTACGTGAATCGACACTAAAATCAAGGCAAGGACTATTCTTGGAGTACTAGGCAAGGTGAGCATAGTCTAAGCTAAGCAAGAGAGAGAAGTGCAAGAGACACACAGTGTGCGAGGTAGAGAAGTGAAGTGCAAGGTGTGCATGAAGAGTGACTAAGGAAGTGTGCAGAGAAGTGCTAAGCTAGTCCCCCAAGGATCCCAAGGTCCCATTGAGGATGCGTGTGTGCCGCCAGAAGGTATCTATCTCTCCCCCTTATTGGAAGCTTGGTGCAAGGTGTGCACAAGTGCAGACTTGGAGACGGTGGAGGTCTGGTGCAGAGAACACTCGCAGCAACAAGACCCTTGGGTATTTGGTATTTTTTGTGATTGAGCACTCTATGGGATTTTGCATAGAAGCATTGGATTGTATTGTGCATCACCATTGTATTTTTCTTCTTATAATCAATCGACAGAGGCTTCCAGTGTGTATCTTTGTTCTTGTCTTTCCCTTTTCTCCTACAAAGTCTCAAATCCTTTCTTGTCCAAGAATCCACCAACATAATGATTCCTTTGGTTGCCCTGAGTGTTCCATGTGGAAAGTGTTTCCTTTTCTGCAAAGAATGGACCATGCAAAAGAAGAATATCCTGTAGAAATATAAAGGTAAGAATCATGAGATGTTTATTTCAAAAACTAATGGTGGAGGAAATAATTTCTCTAAAACTCACCAAGTAGTAAGTTATATCTTTGATACTCCAAGCCTTTGTGATGATTTCTATAAGCTCTATGATTTCCCTTCTGTTCAATTACATACATATCAGAAGTTACTTGTTGTGTCATGATCTTCAGAAGTTTATCTAGTTGACACACACCTCCATTCTTTTTTTTTGCTATTTTTGGATTGCTTTTTACATTTGTCATAACCTCACAAGATTGTTTCCAACAATTTCACATTGCATTTAGTTGTTTTTCATTGCTGTTATTGAAGAATCGTCTTGCTTTTGCACCTCCCATTGACACATCCTGTAGTAAGTCACTTGTATTTTTATGGAAGCTTTGGATATTTTCTTACATGAACATCACCACCATGAAATCCCATTTCTGAAAGAGGAGCTTCGCATTTTCTTATGCATTCATCTGCAAGAGCTGAAGGCTTGATGGAATATGCATAATCCACGTGAAGACAAACCAACTTGTCAATGATCTTTAACTCTGCATGCAATGTACATGTGCACATTTCTCAATTCTATTGAAAGTATGGGATCACAAATCATGGCGAAGATGAGTAGTTATGTAGATTAATACTTTGATTGGAAGAAGCTTCTCGAGCCTCAATCCTAGTAATCCACGCTCTTGTACCTAGACGTTGCATGTAGTACAAACAAGGGTACTTGCAATTTGCATCCTTGCTTATATCAAGCATGCATTTTAAAGTCTTTAAGTTTCCACTAAAACGCCACTCAATTTTAAAGCTTCCATAGTGGTTAACATTCAACAACTCTCCTCAATGATGCCTTTGGATAACATTTGGAGTGTCTCTCTATAAGAACAACCACTTAAGTGTTTTATGATTCTCAAATGGAACTTGGGCACACCCAACCCACCCTAGCTCTATTTTTTATTGTACTTTGAGAGATGGAGTATCTAGTTTCCAAAGGCTATAGTCCAAAGCTCTATTCACTAGTGCAATACTTATTAACTCCATTTTTTATGTTATTTAATTTTAGCTTCATCAAGTTTTATTACAAATTTCAAAAGGCCAAAACATTCATGTTCTTTAATATCATATAACGGAACTATGTATGTCTTAAGTCTTATAATATCTATCCATATATTGTTAGACAAATTGTAAGTGAAATGTAAAGTTTGTTTTCCTACCTCATAAGGCATGTTACTGTGAATATGTTTATAATTGTCAAATATAGACATGATTTTCTTATTCAAGTAAAGCCAATACTTTCCTACATGATGAGGTCTAGGCAATCCAAAGTGTTTTACTTTATTAAATTAAGAAATTCACACCAAACTTGTGAAATTTCTCTATAACCCTTTCTATTCACTCCAACTCCATCACAAACCTCTTATATTTGAGATGGTTCTAGCAATAAATTCATTTCTTTCATGAGTTTTTTGAAATATAAACCGTTTTAAGCATACATTTTCATTCAGTTTCAACAATTTTAAGACATCTTTCTCATTCATAATTTCATTACACAAATGTACGTGCTCAAAGCTTCTCAACCTGTTTAAACGTAGCACATTTGTTACATGGTCTCTTACAATTTTGATTCTCTTTTTTTTTTTTTTTGTTTTTTTGTTTTGGCTAGATTTTTCATTCAAATCTAAAAAAGGCTTTACTCATTTTGAATGCATTCTCAATCCTATAGGAGTTTCTTTTATTTCTTTGGAAGATTCTAACTGAGAAGCCAAATTCAACAACTTTTGTTCTATATCCCTCTGATGTAAGTCTCTCTGATGTAGTACATTTTGCAGATAGTTTATGTATTGCATATAGTTCTTTGAAAACTCACAAAGCCTTGAAAAATATCCACATAAATCGTCATCGCCATCTCCTACAAATCTAATCAGGTCATGAAGATTATGAAAATTTGGATACCTGTGAGTTTTTGGATCAATTGGATAAACAACACCATATGTCCTTATATCAATATGCTTTTTTCCTTCTTTGTGCAATCCATCAACTTCATAGGATTGTAAAGCTATTTAGAATACCTTTCTTGTTGTTTCATACTCATGATTGATTGCAATATTCATATGGAACTTATCACATAGAGTTGAGCTAGATGAAAGTTCAGTGAAAGTGTTTGGATTGAGGTTCTCCATGATGAGAGTGTCTAGAGTTATGAGGAAGAGAGAAGCCGCTCTACTATGGAGAGTAGAGGAAAAAGCGCAAAACATCCTGTACACAAATTATTTAGGTTAGAGAACAAGAGGGAAAACTTTAGAATCAACAAAGGCCCAATGGGCACAAACTTTGAGGCATATCACTTTTCATGATTTTCACATGAACTTTCTCTCTCTTCCACAATTAATATATCTTCGTGAGATAAGTTTTAAATGAACCCACACAAAATTTTTTGAGAGGATTTGAAATGACTAATATACATTAAGCAAAACTAATTGAAATCCTTACATGAACCTTTTTTTTTGTGTTTTCCATCCTAATGTCCTTATGCAGTAGGATTGTAGCATGAGAAAGTCAAAGCTACAAAGGACTTCTTGGGAGAGATGAAAAATATGCTTAGGCTAAACGTGGCCCTACATTAGGTGGTTAGTTAGATGATAGGAAATGTAAAACTTCTATATAAAAATTGTTCTGCTTTTTTTCATGGGTTTTATGCATTCCACAAGCTTTCCTCTTAGTTTAATGAATTAGTATACTCCAATAAGCATCCAATTTGATTGCTTATCTCATTTTTGGATGACTTTTCTCCTCTCTATCTAGAGTTGTGGTTAGGATTTTACAATTTTGTTTGTATTAGATTGCAAAGCATTGTTTGCTCTCTCCTTGTACTCCTTTATCTCATACAGTGCCCCAAAATGTGCCAAAGTTTCAAGTTTCGCTATAGATTGAATTATAAGAAATTGCCAAGTTTTGATTCCATAAGTCCTTTGATACTACAGATTCATCATCATAAAACTCCACATTGGATAGTTAGACATGCCCTCAAGCTTGTCTTGATTCTCAAGTCTATAGTCACTCATCTTATTAAGGGTGTATGTCAACTTGCTCTGATACCAAATGTTGGAAGTGGGAGTGGGCCACAATAACAATAAATCACAGGTTTATAGGATCTTCTAATAGATGAACCTTAAAATACACACCTTAAGACTAAAAAAGAAGATGAGTGATAGGATTTCAAGTGTAACGGTAAGCTATGAGGCTCGCCTACAATAACTTATATATGAATGTTAAATTACAATATGTGAATATGATACAGACTGACAATATCTATATCTAGGCAGAAATAGGAACTAGATACAAGAGATTGTGTGCATAAGAGGTATGAAAAGTGTGTGTGTGAGAATATGGAGAATAAGAACACTTCAAAAATGTTGTACAACAGACTTGAATTCTGATCAACCTAAATCAGAAACGAGTGACCTGGCAAGTAAGAACCGAAATAGACTTGCTACTCACAGTAAGTCAACAATAGATGTTGATGGTAAGCTAGCAGAATCTCCTCCTCATAATCACCAAGATGTAAACCACGACTCCTTCAGGAGTGTGAGAACTCTTCCTCCAAGATAGCCTCAAAGATCTCCTCCAAGTTCTTGAGTAGCTTGAGAAGATTGCTTGTGTGATATTCACATAATGAGCCTTGCCCCTCTTTATATAGCTTTGATGTTTTGTCAAAAGAAAAAGAAAAACTCTTACGACCGTTAACGTAAAAACTCGATTCCAAAAGCTAATCGATGTCAATGTTTTCCGAAAAGCATAATGATACAAAAAGCAAATCAAAAACAAAAAATCCCCATCTCCCTGTTGGCGGTGGGAATTGAACCCATGTCCTATTTTTGAGGGCGTTCAGTATATCCATCACGCCACGCCATTTGGTTCTATGGATTCTCAAGAACTATATTATAATGTTGGTATTTGGACATTGTTTCCAACAGCTAGTTGCTATGATACAATGTGTTTGCTAGTGGTTTTTGCTTCATGCTTGGTAGCTCATGCATATCTTGGTTGAGCAAGAAGCAGCCTATTGTGGCCACTTCTAGTTGTGAGGCTTAGTATAGGGTAGCTTTCACAATGGCTATTGAGTGTCTGTGGCATAGATGCCTTTTAGCTGATTTTGGTATTGGTCAGTCTTTTGCCACCACCATCTTCATTGACTCGCAGAGCACATTGGCAGTTGTGAGGAACCCCCTATGTTTCATGCTCACACAAAGCACATTGAGGTGCATTATCATTTTTTAGGAAGAGGTTATGCATTGGAGAGAGTTTGGAATATGTGCCCACAAAGGATAACATTACAAATCTTTTCACAAAGGCTCTACCTGAGGAGAAGTTTCAAGCCTTTTGCAAAGCTTTGGGCTTACTTCCTTTTGTGGATTGATCTCCTTCCATATTAATTGGTACTTCCTTATACATGAGTGATAGCTCCTCATTCACAACATCACTCCTAGGGGGAATCTGTTGATATATTTTGGTAGTGACATGTGTGAACACACTTAGGACTGTTGAGGCACTTTTTCCTTCTTTTGAGGGTTTTTTCCCTCGGCTTATATATACGCCCATAACCATAATGGGTTACTTATCTTTGTACATTCACTTGGTAATACTTTCAGTATTGTGTGTTGTGCTTTAAGCTTCTTCTTCTTCCTTCTACTGTTTGCATGCTTTCATAGACCTCAAACACCAACACAATGTATGTACCTATGTACATTTTTGTGTATGTACTATATGTATGTGTGTATGAATGTATGCTTGTATGCATGTATCTGCATATATGTATAAATATATGAGCTTTCTTTGTATACATATGCCTAAATGTATGTGTATATATGTAGGTGTATATGTATGAATGCATGTAGTGTGTATCTACGTCTGTATGTATGTGTATATACTATATTTATTTATGTATTTGTTCATTCATGTGTCCACATCTATATGTATTAATGTGTGTTTGTGTGCCTACATTCATTCACACATTATATATATATATATATATATATATATATATATATATATATATATATATATATATATATATATATATATATATATATATATATGTGTGTGTGTGTGTGTGTGTGTGCGTGTGTAAATATAAGATACCACATTGATTTTCACACAAAAGAAAGATGTGTAGGTCATAATGATAATTTAGGTTTAGGATATTTTGGTCATGTCTGCAAAATTTCATAGTAATAAGTTTTTACATTCTCTCTCTAGAAAGTTCTCGCATGAAATTTGTGTGTTAAATTTGAGCATAAAGATGAAGGAAGAAAAAAAAGTGTTGTATGAGAGAAAGGTACAGTACTCTTAGTAGAAAAACTTTACCTCATTGAGTGTTTTGTGGTTCCTATGTTTCATGTCTCCTTTGGTCGCATGAAGATTGGTTAATGAAGAGATTTTTCATGTTTTTTCATCTCTCTCTAGAATTTATGATTTTGTAGGGCTCAATAGTGATATCTAGAAGCGGATTTGGACTTACGACATCTCTAAAACTTTTGTATAGATTGAAGAACTCAATATTTTTGTGTCTCACAAGCTTAAGCTAATTCCTCACTATTTTTGAGTTATAGAGCTTGGAAAAGTGTGGTTTTTTGACACTTAAAAAAATGAGAATTCTTGATTTATCTTATTCATGTTCGTAGATTTAGAAAACGCACATGGGTATGTGGGTTATTTCAGGCGATTGACACATGTGTGGGTGTGTTGCAGGGATTTCCTCTATTTTTGCAAGTAGAACTCTTGAGGTGGACATGAAAAGTAGATGCATGGGTGGTCTGGACGTCTTACATGAGATATGCAAAAAGACACTTTCTTGGAGCATGCAGATTCTAGGAATGCATGTCTAGAGAGGTGTGATTGGTCATGCGCTAGAAAAAAGTTGGAGATCCAAAAGATGAAGACTGAGAGATAGGGAAGGATGATGGTCATGCATTGATCACGTTCGTTTTCCGCTTCTGAGATTACGATTAAGATTGAGATTGGGATTGAGGTTGTGATTGTGATTGGGATTGGGATTGAGATGAGCTTGGGGGTGTTCGGGTGGATGATGAAGCTATTTGATACATTTTGTAATGCATATAAGAACTTCTTGTAAATCTACAAAGATAATAAAGTTATTTCTCTTCTTGTTCTCTACATACTCTGTTTTTTCTTCCTTATATCTTCTTGTGCCGAAGTCTATTATTTTGTGTGGGATTGTGATTGAAGGTAAGGAGACTTGTTACTCGTGGTACCAGAGTGGAGTTGGATTCCGGGAAAGATGGAAGCTTTGAAGAAGAAGAAGATAGAAGAACAGGAGGAGCTTATCCATAGAGTGAATGCAGAATTACATAAAGAAAGAGCAAAAAAACAAAAGGATGGTAATACAAATGCTTTCATGGACCTCAATGATGAAGTTAGTAATGATGCGGGCACATCAAACACATATAGAGCTAGATGACAACATGAACTTGAAGTTGATGATGATGTAGGTGAATCTGCACTTAAGCAAGCATTTAAAAGAGCAAAATTAAATGAATTCGATGGTGAGAAGAAAACTAGAGAGGATCTTGAAGCATGGATCGAGGAGCTCAAAGATTTCTTTGATCTTTCTGTGTTTAGTGAAGAATCAAAAGCAAAGGCGGCAATTTTGCATATGCGAGGAGTCGCCAAATTGTGGTGGAAATCATACATGCAAACAAGAACACATGAAGGTCTGATCCTCTGAAAAGAGTTTAGAGAGCAAGCAAAGAATCATTATTGTTCTCCACATTATCGAATGGAAAAGAAAATGGAATGTTACTCCTTCAGGCAACAGGAGGATGATAGACATAACTTGTCTGTTGAAGAATACAAGCAGAAGTTTCTTCGTTTACATAAGTATGCACTAGAAGTTTTTGGAGAGACCTTGAAGAGCAAATTTATCAAGGGTTTGCGGGAGGAACTTTGCTATCAAGTAAAGGGGTCCAGACGTGTGGATTTTCTTGATGCGGTTGCAAAAGTAGAAAACTTTGAAAAGATGGAGAAGTTTACCATGAAAAAATCATCCAAATCAAGGTTTACCCCAACAGGACATCGATCCCCAAGAACTATTTCAACAAATTAGAATAGATAGAGATCAACACAATCTATTAACGTTCAAGGAGGACAAACTAGACTAAAGCACATTGATACACTTAAGAAGCAAGAATCTATGCATTGGAAACATGATTCTGATTTCTTGGAATGGGCCAAAAGGGTAGGACTTTGCTTTTGATGTGGAGAATAGGGACATCACACTTTTGAGTGTCCTAACAAGGCCATCAACCGTTCTATGCAGGTGAAGATAGCTCATCTACAAGAGGAAAACATAACATTTGAGGAAGCGGATGATCAAGGTAAGTGTTCTAACGCTAGACTTCAATGCATGACAACTTCTTCTCATTCAAGGGCATCGGTGATTAGGATTATGGGGAACATACCCTCACATAAGGTTAGTTTCTTGATTGATTTAGGTAGTACAAATCGTTTCCTTTTCACTTAAGTTGGTAGGGGCTTTAGGATTGCAGATTGAGATGCAGACCAAAAGACCCATAAAAATGGCTAATGGAAGGATACACTATACTCGAGGCTGTTTTGAGAATCCTGATTTCATGTTAGGTGAACATAAGTTTTTGGGTACCTTCCATGTAATTGAAATGAGAGAATGTGATGTAATCATTGGAATGGAATGGTAATTGATAATAGTGTCGTGATTGATTGTGAAAATGGGATCCTTAATTTGAAAATAAAGGGGAAGGAACATCGTTTTATAGGCAAGTTTAATTCAGGTTTTTCTCCTATTTTTGCTATATAGTTGATTAGGGGTATTTGGCAGGGTTGTGAGACATATTTGATTTATGTGAATGACCTTCAAAAGAAGAATAAAGAAGAAGAAATACCTAAATATGTAAGAAAGCCTTTAGATGAGTACATAAATGTATTTTCTGATGAAATTTTTGGCATGCCTCCTCCTAGGAAAGTTGACCATGCAATAGACCTCTATCCAAGAAGTGAGCCTTATTCTAGAGCACCTTATAGGTTTAATATTGATGAATTGAAAGAGTTGAGGCTCCAAGTGGATGATCTATTGAAGAACGGGCTGATAAGACCTAGTGTTTCACCTTGGGGAGCACTTGTTTTTTTTTCAAAAAAAGAAATATGGTTCATATAGACTTTGTATTGGCTATAGGGATTGAACAAGAAAACCATTAAGAAAAAGTATCCACTTCCACACATAGATGAATTGGTGAGTCAATTGCGTGGTGCCACATTATTCACTAAAATTGACTTAAGATCAGGGTATCATCAAATTAGAATGAAGTCTGAGGACATACCCAAATCTGCTTGTAGAACACGATATGGTCATTATGAGTTCACAATTTGGCCTTTTGGATTGAAAAATGCTCTTGCAACTTTTATGAGTTTGATGAATATTTGGGGAGAGTTGTTTCTAAGGAAGGGATTCACATAGATCCCGAGAAAGTTAAAAGTATAGTTGACTAGCCTACACCCAAATGTGTGAGATGTGAGAAGCTTTCTTGGTTTGGCACAATATGAGAGGGCACACATTAGAGAGTTATCCCGAATTGCAAATCCTCTTATAGAATTAACAAAGAAAATTAGAGATTTCACATGGAATGATGAGTGTGAAAATGCATATGAAGAATTAAAATGAAAAATTATTGAAAACTGTGTACTAAAAATACCTGAGTTAGGGAAGCCATTTATTGTTGCATGTGATGCTAATGGAAGTCAAATTGGATGTGTAATTTCACAAGAAGGAAGGGTAGTGGCTTATAAGTCTAGGAAACTAAGGAAACATGAATTAAACTATACAACACATGACTTGGAAATGCTTGTGGTTGTTCATGCACTTAAACATTGGAGACACTTATTGCTTGGAGTAAAGTTTGAATTAAGAATGGATCATCAGATCCTTAAATATACCTTTACTCAACCCTTACTTAACAATAGACAAAAACAATGGATCAAATTGCTAAGTGAATATGATTTTGATATTAAATACTTAGCAAAAAAGGAAAACAAAGTGGCTGATGCTTTGAGTCATAAACCTTCATGCAATTCAATTTCTATTTCATCTTCTGATTTTGATATTAAAAAAGAATTAAAAATAGATTTATATTATGCAACAAATTTAGAATTTTTGTATGAAAATACAAGTTCTATGTTTCAAGGAAAATTTCATTTGAAAAATAATGAATTGTGCTGTAATTCTTGTTTATGTATTTCTTCAGAATCTATTTGAAAGAAACGATTCTGCATGACTATCATGATGCACCTTTCTCTGCACACCCTAGTTTTTCTAGGACTTAATATGCTAAAGTGAAAGCTTCATATTACTGGCTCCCTATGAAATATGACATAAGGAGGTATGTGAAAGAATGTTTGAAATGTCAACAGGTTAAGGCTGAATTTAAGAGGAGTCCTAGTATGTTACAACCATTAGATATGCCTGATAAAAAAATGGGAATCCATGTCCACGGATTTCATAACAAAGTTTCTCGTGACCAGAAGTGGGCATGATACCATCTTTGTTATTGTGGACCGTCTTACAAAGATGGCACATTTCCTTCCCATGAGAAAAACTGATACAACTATGCATATTGCTAAACTTTTCATAAAAAAAGGTTTTTAGGTTACATGGTGTACCTAAAAGTGTAATTTCTGATAGGGATGCAAAGTTTACATATAATTTCTGAAAGCAAAATTTCAATCCATGGAATTACACATGAGTACTGCATTTCATCCTCAAACTGAGGTGAGACCGAGAGGGTTAACTGGGTGCTTGAGGATATGTTACGTATGTACATAAAAGATAAGCAAAACAATTGGACTGAGTATTTGCCTCTCGTTGAGAATGCATATAATAGTGCATGGCATTTTTCTACTAGAATGACACCTTTTGAAGCAATGTATGGCTATAATTGTTTGCTACCTCATTCACTTCTTAATGCATAAAATCAGGTTGAGGTATCAGCTAACTCCTCACCGTTTTTGAGTTACAGGGCTTTGAAAAGTGCTGTTTTTTTACACTTAGAAAAAAAAGAGAAGCCTTGATTCATCTTATTCATGTTCACCGATTTATATTACACACATGGGTATGTGGGTTATTTGGATGAGTGACGCGTGTCTGCGTGTGTTGCAGAGATCACCTCTATTTTTGTAGGTACAATTCTTGAGGTGGACATGAAAAGTAGATGCATGGGTGGTCTTGACGTCCTACATGAGACATGCAAAAAGACACTTTCTTAGAGCATGCAGATTCTAGGAGTGCATTTCTAGAAAGGTGTGATTGGTCCTGTGCTCTTGTGATTCGAATTGGGATTGCACTTGTGATTCGAATTGGGATTGAGATGAGCTCGAGGGTGGTCGGGTGGATGAGGCTGCACATTGAAGCTATTTGATAGATTTTGTAATGGAGATTAGAACTACTTGTAAATCTACACAGATAATAAAGTTCTCTCTCTTCTTGTTCTCCGCATATTGTGTTTTTCTTCCTTATATCTTCTTGTGCCGAAATCTATTATTCTATGTGGAATTGTGATTGAAGATTAGGAAACTTGTTTATATATATATATATATATATATATATATATATATATATATATATATATATATATATATATATATATATATATATATATATATATATATATATATATATATATGTGTGTGTGTGTGTGTGTGTGTACATGCGTGTGTGTGTTTGTGTATGTGTCTGTGTGTGTTTAGATATTTGTGTATTTTTGTATGTACTAAATAGATGTGTGGCTAAGTTTATGCATGTATATATTTGTGTGTGTGCATGTATGTAGGAAGATGTGTGAGTGTATGTATGTATGTATGTATGTCTGTACGTATGTGCATACAGATACTACACCCACACACATACAAACGTACATACACACACACACATATCTATATATATATATATATATATATATATATATATATATATATATATATATATATATATATATATATATATATATATATATATATATATATATATATATATATAGATATGTGTGTGTGTGTGTGTGTTTTTATGTATGTATAAGTGTGTGTGTGTGCATATATATGTATGTGTACACACACATATATATATAAATGTATTTGTGTGTATATATATATATATATATATATGTATGTGTGTGTGTGTATGTATGCATGTATGTATGTGTACGTGTGTGTGTGTTTATGTTTGTATGCATGTGTGTGTCTGCTCATATATATCATATATATGTTTGTGTACATGTGTACACAAACACACACACATACATATATGTGTGTATATGTGTGAGAGAGTGTGTTAAATATATATATATATATATATATATATATACACACACACTCTCGCTCTCGTGCATGCCTTCTTTTTCATTTACTCGTCCGTCATTCGGTCTCTATCTTTCTCTCTCTTTCTCTCTCAATCTCTCTCTCTCTCACGATAAGAGGTGTTCGAGATGGTTTGCTTCTTGCGCGTTGTAGTAAAATGCAATCCTTTCTTTGCATATGTTGAGAGGTGGATTGCATGGTTTTTTTTCTAGGTGGGACATAACTTAGAACGCTTATGACATTGGTAGAACACCGTTGTAAACACACAGGCTCATGAAATCGTCACTTGTGTGATGTATACCGTGCTATAAGTGACGGTTCATAATTTCTTTTAAAAAGAGGTGGAATGCGGTGTCCGATAAGTTGTGGCTGATGCGATGTCCCCAATCTTTTTCGTTTATACAGGGATGTGGCTATACACCCTTTTGTTGTATAGTGGTATGCCGGATTATTTTAAAATGTATCTAAGAGAAGGAACTAATAACTAATAAGTTCTATCGATCAGTGTTGAAGTTTAGAAAGTTTCGACAACCACAAATTGCAAGAAGTCTTTAAATTCAAAGAATATAGAAAGATATTTGAGAGTGAAAGATAAATAATAGATAGAGAGAGATGCAATTGAGAGAGAGAGAGAGAGGATTTAGTGAGAGAGAGAGAGAGACAAAAGTTTGAAAGGGAGAGAGGATTTAATGAGATAAAGACAGGGAGAGAAAAAGAAAAATATTTGAAAGATGAGAGAGAGTTTTATACCACACACATGGAGAGATGAGATCTTAGATCAACACATGCATAGTAAATTATGGAGCTGGGTTGGATCATTCGATGGAATGATCCGTTTTGTACATTATAGGGAATCCTTCAAGTGATAAAGGAATGTTACTTAATCATGAATTAATTTTTATTGTTCGCAATATGCCACATAAGCAAAGCCAAAGCGTCACATAAGCTGCGGTAGTGTATCACCACACCCTGGAAAGGAAAAAATGGTCACTCAGAGCATCGCTTATGCAATGTAGAACTTCGTTTTGGAAAGGTATATCTAATAGTGTGAGCTTGGATGTGTTGTGATTTTCTGTAAGATGTAAAAAGTACCTCTGTTGACGAGGATGTTGAATGTGTTGCTTGTCGATTGTTTTTAATAGAGACCTAAATGATTGAAATCTTTCACTTTTTTGTGGCTTCGAAATGTTCAAAAATAATACTTGAAAGTTGAAGCTCAGATTAAATGTGAGTTGCATAATTCAAATCTCTCACGCTCCTAAAGGTTCTGTAAAAAGGACTGGAATTAACTTGTCTACCCGTTCAAGGATTAATCATATTTGCTTTAGGTCTAATTATGTGGATTAGATTCCTTGGGCCTAAACAAGCACAAGTGTCGACTTTCCACAGACATTCTATCGACGTGGATGAACAAGGAGGACTTTGAAATTGTTTGCATCGTCTCGCAAGAGCGTACAACGGTAATCACGCCTTTCAGTTTGCTTCCTCACATAGATACTATCTTCTCACATAGATACTATCTTCATGTATCATCATGCTGCACGTACGGATTCCTTCGGGAGTACTTTTCTGCACAACGGACGATGTCCCTTCGTTCAGACTCTTCCTCGTTGCTCTATTCTCTGCTTGGTAGCTACGTCTCCACATGCCGGCTGTTATTCTTCCTGCTGTACGCATACTCTGCAGGTCTCTTTCTCTTTCAATCTCAGGCATGCACCTCACGAGCGGGCGCGCACACACGCACTCCTGATTTAAGTATGTAACAGTTAGCTTAGAAACGTTTCAATCTTACGTCAAGGATTATCCGAAGGCTCAGTTTTTTCCGAATTAATCCAGCTTTAACACATTTGGAGCTTGATCACTTTCCTAAATAGAAATGATTATTGCAGAAGAAATCCCTGCACGACGTAAGATAAGATTACATAATCTTTTAGTTACGTCGTTTTAGCGGCGAATTAATTTTTTGGGTGGGGGAGAGATTCCAATGGTTAACGACTTGATAATCAAGAGCTTTTACGAGACTTTCTAAGCGCCTAAAATAAAAAGATTTTCTTATGCTTTATCTCTTGTTTGTAGGGTTCTCACGGACATCTGTAATCCGCTGTCAAGCGCAAGATTTGAACCATTAACTTTTACCGTTTCGTGTCTTGTGGGTTTTAAGATAAATGTCCACCTGAATGCATAACCACGATACTATGCTCATGTAATATATCGGTACACGCGTTTTCTGGATGAATCGTGTTTGTCAGTCACTTTTAATCACGGCATTTATACGTCAATGCGATGCATGTCATATTCTTGAATGTGAACGTAGAATTCGTTAATAACGTTTTATCTTTTATTTTATATATATATATATATATATATATATATATATATATATATATATATATATGTGTATGTATATGGAGAGAGAGAATATATATATATATATATATATATATATATATATATATATATATATATATATATATATATATATATATATATACATACATACATACATACATAGATACATACATATATATATATATATATATATATATATATATATATATATATATATATATATATATATATATATATATATATATATATGTATGTGTGTGTGTGTGTATATGTATAAGTATGGAGAGAGAGAGAGAGAGAGAGAGAGAGAGAGAGAGAGAGAGAGAGAGAGAGAGAGAGAAGCGTTTTCCACTTGAAATGAGGACCGAAGGGAGCATAAGCATCTTCCTCCACATCAGATGCTTCTAATTTTGATATGAATAATAGTGTTACTAGGAAGCTGACGAGGTAAGAAAAAGGATCGACTTAGAAAGCTGATGAGTTAAGGAAAATAGATCGAGAGTCCACTAATAGAGAAGAAGAGAGGGAGATCATCGTGCATCTGTGAGAGCAGAAATATTTTCGATAATCTATGCACCTTTATTAATTGATTCCTTTGTCTGAGCGTTGCAGTCTAAGAACCTCTGTTGTCCATGAGCACAATGTGCTTAACTATTTTTCATCCGTAGATCAATTGCATACAAAGTTGGATTCATTTTTTCCATTTATTCGTTTCAAAGAACAACTGAGACACAGGCAGGGTTCCCTTAGCTCGAGCTTTAGAGGCTGTCGTCAAGTCCAACCTGGATTTGCACTTCAGAGGTTCCCCTTGTTTATCACTACAGCACGCACCCCTAACCCGATTATAAAAGTTTTTTAATACTTTATGGATTTAAAAGTTTGATTTCAACTTAGTCTTCCATAAAGCTTGAACTTTGAAAGAACAAAGGACACACGAGAACTAACTCTATATTCAGAAGATAACATTAGGTCGAATTGCAGTTATTGAACTTTGGACCTTCAGTAACTATGAGATTTATGCTTTTCTGATGGCCGCAACGTATCCTTATGTTTGAGAGAGAGAGAGAGAGAGAGAGAGAGAGAGAGAGAGAGAGAGAGAGAGAGTATATCGCAGCATATTGATTCTCGAAATCATGGCGATGCAAGATACCACTGTTCTATTTGGTCTGACAATTTTGGTAGCACCTCTAGTGGAAATGGCAAAATTTTCGACGCCAAAATATGCCCTCAAATAGGTAATTTAGTTTATATTGTGGCAGACTGATTTTAGTCCACTGTCCAAACCTTATGGTTCGTTTTTAGTGAAAAAGATGATGTGAAAATCCTTAATCAAGTTTAGATGATAGATTTCAGGAGTAATTATGACGACACACAGAAGAAATTTCAGGCTCGATCATCTCAAAGTGGTCGAAAAACCAGGATTTCCTATTCAGGAAGTTCGTCTGCAGGCCAGCATTTATCCTCCGAGTCTGATATTGAAGAAGAAAATGGAAAAAATGTGAAGAAAGGAGATGATGGAGATATTGTAGTTGAGCAGGCTGAAGTACATCCCTTTCATGGTGTGAGCGACCTCTCGAACGAACAGCTTCAGAAACGAAATAGGTTTGGATGGAGTGAGACTGCTTGCGATGAGGAATCACTTATGATGAGGATCACGGATCAAAATGTCGAAGAATCACAGCACGACAATGTAGAGAAAAGTGCTACTTCACATGAAAATCTGCATACAGATGATGTTCGAAGATTCAAAGAAGCGTTTGTGCAAGTTGATCATGGGAAAATGACTGATGGCTATGGCGATTCACGGCCGCTCACCGGAGACGTGGAGAAACAAGTCAAGGATATATGCACTGAAGTCCCGGATGAGCGGTCTGGCGCACTGAAAGATGGAGATGGCCAAACTTTGCAACCTCAAGAGGACAACAATTTCCAAAAAATGGAGGAAGAGGAATTTCGACAGGATCGAGGGATAACAGCAGAGGATTATCATCGTCGGGCAGATCTGTTTGAAAGGAGTGCCGAACACTTCAAAGAGGAGAAGTTCAAGCATGAGCCACACGAGCAATGATTGAAGCGTTTCACGTAACAAATTGTAGTTTTGCCTGAATATTGCTGATGGTTTATTCCACACATGAATTTTAGATGAAGCAATAATTAGGACAGTACCTGGCTTATCCCGAAGCGTTTGTGATTAAAAGAAAAATGTCCCTCGTATTAAACACTTTAGTTTAAATACTTGTTCGTATGTTCATGATTGTTATATATTACCACCTCGTTAGAACCTTTCAGCTTAGAATCAAAATGTATGCTCATGTTTGTTATAAATTATGTATTTAAGATTGCATTTCATTGCAAAAGTGGTGATTCGTTGTAGATTCTTTGTTTTTCTGGGATCTCAAGAAGATGTATGAGCCAACGGAAACAATACATCTATAGTCCTTCCACCTGCCGTGGGATGCAACCTTCTTTTAGGCCCAACGGAAACAATACATCTATAGTCCTTCCACCTACGACTTTGTCGATTGTGTGGGTGCATTGTTAGACCGTAATCGCAATGATATGACATTTCCTTCCCCCAATTCCATCTTTGTCGGGTGTGTCATCTGAAAATGATTTAAGATGGATCTTCTTGTGGAGGGAAATTCGAGATCTCTTCCTCATGTTGGCAATGTTGGAGGGACGTTCCACAACATGACCCCATTTTCAATTCATGTTCGAACTGGATTCCAAATTGTGTGTGTTTTGTATCATGGAAAATGTTGTTAGCATGCCAGTCAAAAGTCATTCGGTCTCAAGTTTTTTGTTGACTAAGGTTTTAATGTCAAATTCCAACATCTATCAAAATGGTCCGTTTTGTCAGGATGTGTAGTGCTAAACAACTTGTCATCTCCATTGAAGGTCGAAGGTTCACGACCTATAAATTGAATAGATTATAACCCTTGAAGATTATGGCATAGAGGGGGTCTTTACTTCTTTTCAAATCTCAAGAAAAGTGTAAGAGTTGGTCGTCGATTTAATCTTTCGAAAAAAAAGGGGTCTTCGGAAGATGACTTTTGAGTTCATATAAGCCAGATCATGTGAAATTAACCCCAAGAAATGGAGCATAAAAAGGAATTCTTTGGGTGTGCGAGTTCTTTCAAATTTCCAGCGTAAAAAAGTAAAATTAATTTAGAGATCTTTCAAATGGATCCTCTCCTCTCTCCTAAAATTTGGCTTTTGAAATATCCTCGCAAATGTCGAGGAATCGGAAATCGGAATGCCCCCTTCCTCAGTCGAGGGAAATATTGTGGGGCATTGAGAGGGCTTCTTTTTCTCATCACAAGTGTCATTGATTTGTGGCTCCTCCTCACGAGGTTTTTTGGATTGTATTCCTCGGTTGTTTTCCTTAAAGCTCTTTTCTTATGCTAAATACACTTGTTTTCGTGAAGAGAAATTTACAAAGTGTGGGAGCTTGTATCGTTCTTGGTTTATTTTTAATATTATCTCAGTGAATTGTTCTCTCAATTGAAGGAGACTATGTGCCTTCAAGATCGTCTGGGGAGGGTCCATGCCTCTAGTTGAGGAGCTTTATAAGTAATCTGCTGGATCCCCACATTCTTGATCAACACACAAGGATCACGTGCAATCGACTTCGGAAACTAGCATTCAGACCAATAAAATGGATAGAATCCCTTAGGGAGAAAGGTTCGAATAGAAATAGTTGCAACCTTTGTTGGATTTTTGGATCCAAGACGCACACTTAGCACAAGGAACATAGGAGCAGAGTATACAATGTATTACTAAGTACTGAATGTACAAAGAAAAGTAGTTGTTTAGGGTTATAGTCATGTATATAAGCCAAGACGAAGAAACCTCTCGCTGCCCCTATGATCTTTAAGTGTTCCTTATCATTGATGAGGTGAGGAAGCGAGTAGAAAAAGGAGTTAAAAACGCAACATATAAGAAGGTGCTAACAATGTGGACTTAGTTGAATCCATAGAAGGATGTAAACCCAAAGCTTTGCAAAATAAAACAAATCGAACTTCTTATGAGGTAAAACCTCTTTAAAATGTTTTGCAATATTATCTTGTGCGGGATAAAACCAAATGAATCTCTCGAATAGGGAGTTCGTCACATTAAAATATACTCATAGATATCTTCTAGGAGTAGCGAGGTGAAGGGGATAAAACATTTTCATAAGGAGGTTTTAAGTAATATAGGTTGAAGTTAGTGAACAAATAGAAGAAAGCATAAATCCTTGCGAGAAGCTTCAAATTTTATGAGGCAGTTTTTGTGATAAGTTCTACAACATTATGTTATGTTGACACGTATGTCAAATGGGTGTATTTGATAGGTTTCGTGTGTGACATAGTGCCAAATAATGTTGAGTGCAAGCATGGAGCATGGGGGTTTTGTAATTGAAAATCTTCTTTGATTTTGATAAATTAATGCGCAAAGGTTGGATCAACACACAACATGTTGAGATATCAAGCTCAACATGTGATGATCTAGGATGACACGTACCAGTTCTTCGTTTCTCTCACATGTATAGTGGTCGTGCTAGTATATGTCAAGGATACCTCATCGAGCTTTATTAGATTTATCTATCGAGAGTGATGGCAGTTTTTTGTTTCTCTCACATGTATAGTGGTCACGCTAGTATATGTCAAGGATACCTCATTGAGCTTTATTAGATTTATCTATCGAGAGTGATGGCACATTTGTTCCTTGTTCCTTGCCAACTCACTCATTCGCGGACATTAGGTTTTTCCTTATGTACTGATCTTTATATATTGCACTTGTTGTATTCTTGTTTTTAGGTCATTCTTGCACATTCCTTTTTATGTAATATTAAGTGGCTACACCTTGAAAATCAAAAGCCTATGTGAGTCACTTGCATCTATTGGTGTGAATGTAGATGATGATGATAAGGTGGAAGTGTGTCTTCGTGGTTTAGGAGCTGCATATAAGCAGTTCAAAACTTCTAGACACACCAGGGAAAATATTCTGAATTTTGCTGATCTGGTATCTATGCTGATTATTGAAGAAAAGAATCTTGGTGAGGACTCAAACTCCCAAGGAAAATCTAGTTCTGAGCAGGTATTCTACTATGGTAGAGGAAGAGGCGGAGGTAGAGTTTTTAGAAGTGGAAGAGGAAACAATAACCAAGACCAAGGTCAACAACATATTTATGCAGGAGAAAGAGGACAATTTTGAGGCATGGGGAGCCCAAGAGGTCGCAGAAATTTCCAAAGAAATGATTCAGGTAATGATAGTAAAGGATGCTGGAATTGTGGTAAACCTGGACACTTTGAACGTGATTGCAGGTTGAAGAATCAAAATAACAGAAGCCAGCAAAACAACTATGCATCCACAAGTGCAAATGATTCTAAGAAGCTCTTCATGGTTCAGCACCACATGATGAATACACAGTCTGTTGGTATTTCAAAATCGAATGATAATGTCTGGTATGTTGACTCAGGTGCTTCAAATCACCTGACCAGTCATGCAGAATGGTTTAGTAGTTTGCAGAAAATGCTAGTTCCTGGATATGTTGAAACAGGTGATGATACATCGCATCCTATTGAGCATACAGGAAACATAGCATTGTCTATGGAGGACGGGAAGGTAAAACATCTTGCTTATGTGTTTCATGTTCCAAATATAACAAAGAATTTGGTTTCTGTTGCACCACACCAAGATCTTTCATATCAAATTCCTGCATAAGAAGTTGCTTTACCTCTTTGATGCTCCCTTCATTATCACAACCTACAATCAGGTCATCAACATAAATAGCCACAATAGTGATGCCATCATCCGTCTTCCTTGCATATAGTGAGTGATCTGCATCACACATAGAAAACCCAATGCTGCTTAAGTAATCAACAATCCTTGCATGCCATGCACGAGGGGCTTGCTTCAGCCCATACAAAGCCTTTTGCAACCTGCAAACATATTGTGGATGCTTTGAGTCTTAATATCCTTCTGGCTGGTCCATATATACTTCTTCCTGTAACTCACCATGTAGTAAAGCATTCTTCACATCCATCTGATGCAAAGTCCATCCTTTTGCTGTAGCTAATGCAACAAGTTTCTTGACAGTAGACATTTTAGCTACATGGCTGAATGTTTCCTCACAATCAATGCCATATGTCTGTAAACCCATTTGCAGCCTATGGGTTTCTTTCCTTGCAGAAATGGAACCAGCTTCCATGTATCATTTCCATAAAGTGCAGCCATCTCCTCATCCATAGCTTTTTTCCAATATGCAATTCCAATTGCATCTTCAAAGCAAGAAGGTTCAGCATCTTGTATTACCTTTGTCATGTAGGCACTATGACAAGCCATGTAACTATCATATGTCAATCGTTGAATTGAATTTCGCATTCTCCCAGATCTTCTTGGTCCTGGGTCACTTCTCCTTGTATCATCTCCATGTGCCCTTCTTACTCTTGGAGTGTTCAGAGAGGGCAATCCAAGTTCCTCATCAAGAATCTTTTTCTGAACCGCTTGAATCCCCATCGTCTTCAAAACATGCACATGTTTTATGACCAGCAGAAAGATTTTCTTTACCTTTCTTGGATGTATTTGATGAATTTGCTAGACTGCAATTTCCAAGTAATCTTCCACTCCATGGATTTGATTTGGAACTATTGCTTGGTGATGCATCCGATCCACTCAAAACCTGAGATTCTGCAGTTGATTTTTCAGCATTTTCTTTGTCATTTGGTTCAAGACTCAGTCCTTCTTTGGCATCTGCATAGAAGCTTGACATTTCATCAAATACCACATCTCTGCTCACCTTTACCTGTCATATGAGTGCGTTATAACATTTATATCCCTTTTGCTCAAGGGAGTATCCAATGAAGACACACTTTTCTGCTTTTGGATCAAGCCTCGTCCTCAATTCATCTGGGACATGTACATATGCAATACAGCCAAAAACTTTCACATGTGATAAGTTTGGCTTTTTACCTGTAAACTTCTCTTCACGTGTAACTTGATGTATAGCAGCAGTCGGAGATCTGTTCACGATGTATACAACACTATGCACAACTTCTGCCCAATAACAATGAGGCATATTCTTCTCAGCCATCAAGGCTCTTGCTATTTGTACAATATTCTATTTTTGCGTTCAACAACGCCATTCTGTTGTGGTGTGTACCTGCATGAAAACTGATGCCCAATTCCATGATTTTTTAGAAAACTACTGAACTCATTTGACATGTATTCACCTCCTCCATCAGATCGTAATGTCTGAATGTACTTCCCTGTCTGCTTTTCCACCATAGCTTTAAAATTCCGGAAGTGAGTGAACACCTCGCTCTTCTCTTTCATGAAATATACCCATACTTTGCATGTATGGTCATCAATGAAAGTAACATAAAACCTACAACCACCCATAGATGTGGTCTTTGGTGGACCCCAAACATCTGTATGTACTACTTCTAGTACATTCTCACTAACATGCTTGTCATGTGGAAATGATGCTCTTCACTGTTTACCAAATTGACATGCTGCACATACCTTTTGCATTTCTTCAACTTTGAAATTTGGTAGTCCATGGACAATCTCCTTTGACTGCATCAATTTCAGCCTTTGCAAGTTTGCATGTCCAATCTATTTGTGGAACATCTCTATATCCGCAATAACTCCTGCACCTTTTGCAAACATGGCTGCATTCATTTCAGGAATCTTCACATTTAAGGTGAACATCCTACCCACTTTGTTTCCTTTGGCAACCAATCGCCCATCCTGCTTGTAGTCTTCTACATATAATCCATCAGCATTGAATTTAAACCTTGTTTTCCATGCTAGAACAAAGCATATCGAGGTACATTATCACTTCATTAGAGAGAAGGTATTAGCAGGTGATATTGATCTTGTTTATGTGAGAACAGATGAGTAGGTTTCTGATATTTCACCAAAGCACTTGGAGCTGAGAAGTTGAAGTTTTGAGAGATGCTTGGATTACAGGATATGGCGTTGAGCTTGGGGAGTGTTGAGATATCAAGCTCAACATGTGATGATCCAGGATGACACGTACCATTTTTTTGTTTCTTTGACATGTATAGTGGTCACGCCGGTATATGTCAGGGATACTTCATTGATCTTTATTAGATTTATCTACCGAGAGTGATGGCACATTTGTTCCTTGCCAACTCACTCATTCGCGGACATTAGATTTTTCCTTATGTACTGATATTTATATATTCCACTTGTTGTATTCTTGTTTTTAGGTCATTATTGTACATTCCTATTTATGTAATAGAAGAAGAAGAAGATCATTCTTCCTTTCCTCAATCTGTGTGTGTGCTTCTCCTTGAGAGTGAGAGTGTGTGTGATAGCTCTCTTCCTTATCTCCTTCCTCATGACACAACATTCATAGGGTTTTGTAAGACATAGACACTTTGTACTAGTGCAAGTTGGCCTATACTCAAAAAGTCTCAATTAAAAGCAGCTAGAGTAGAATGTGTTTTGCTAAACCAAAATATGCATGAGCTACAAGTATGAAGAAAGAACTACATATGCATATGCATGTTATAAAAAGTAGCCCAATTCGAGTAAGAAAAAACATGGAAATTTGGAGGTAGTAATCCCTCATCACCATTAAGCAATTACTAGTTGTTAGATAAGTAGTCAAAGATAGGATTTCCAATACTTTAGCTTTGTTGGAGGATAAACACTCCTATGTGCACAATGAAAGAAAATCAATCCTCCTAGGATCCTTATTTTTTCACACAAAGGCTCTAGGTATTTGAGTTTTTTTTTAGCACATGTAGAGACTCTAAATGAAAACCTTCACACTCAAATTTGACATAGAGAGCTTTCAAATTAGAGTAAAGTAAATTTATTTGGACATTTGATGATGTCTGAACCAACTCCATCAAAACAAACTAAATGATCTCTTCAGAGAGTATTAGCTAACGATAAAGAAAATGTTCCAATCATTTCTTTGAACATGTAATTGTGAGACTTATACCACCCAAAGTAGAACTTATAAGATTTACAACAAGGAATAAATCACTAGAAATGGTTTGAAACTAAAAGAGAAACCACAAGTAGGGTTATAATGGGTTTTCCAAGATCATCTATAGAGATAGTGTGTGAGAATGAAGTCCTGATGAAATATGCAAAGGAAAGAGTAATAATGGGTTTGCCAAGATCATCTATAGAGATAGTGTGTGAGAGTGAAATCCCTATGACATATGCAAAGGACAACTAGCAGGGGGTGAACTTAAGAAAGATATTAGCATAGGGACACTTTTCCATAACTCTAATTTATAATACAAATCATTTAGAGGCTTTGTAGGTCACGTACTAACCTCTTTGTTCAATAAAAACCATATACATGTCAGAATGTGAGGTTCAATCACATCAAGAGGTGACCTATTTCTTCTCTTATCAATTTCGTTCCATTATAGATATGCTTTGATGCTTCCAACTCATGGAAAGCATCCTCTTTTAATTGTGGATGATGTGGAAGCTCAAACTTGTGGCATGCTCACACAATCTTGAGCTTGAAATATTCTCTAACTTCCAACACTTCCCCTTGAGTTCAAGTCCTTTTCCTTCATTGCTTCATCCTATGTCCCTTATATTAATTGCTTCGTTGGATCCTCCAAGCTCTCTACCTTTAAGAAAATTTTTCATTGTGTTTGAAACCTGCACTTTAGAGTTCACATACCTTATGTCTAGCTCTTTTTGCATCACCGTTTTCTCTAATGTAGTGATAATGGACCTCTATGTGCTTGCTCCTTGCATGAAACATTGGATTGTTAGCTAAGTAGATGCTTGAAATGTTTCCTTCATAAACTAGAAACCCTTCCACTTTCACTTCGAGATCCTTAAGTAGCTTCTTATGCCATAATAGCTCACATGTAGCCAATGCTAATCCTCCTTGCTTCTCCGAGTTCCATAAGATCACGTTTGTACCTATCATTAAAACATAATCTTATGTACTCCTTCGATCATCCTTGCTATGTTCCCAAACAACATCACTATATCATTTGAAACTTAGATCATCATCATCAGAGTAAAATAAACCTTGATTAATGGTAGTACTTGATGTATCTAAGCACTTTTCGTGCTGCCATAAGATGATCATGAGCGGGTGCATGCAAAAATTGAGAAAGTACTACTACATATGCAAAATGAGGTCTAGTGCGTAGCATAAATTAATGAGCCATTTATATATAATGTAATATCTTCTATAGACTTTCCTTGACATACAAATTTGTGTCTGGATCCATGGGATGAGAATGTGGCTTATCATTCATAACAAACCTCTATAGCATATACATTAAGTATTTTCTAGAAGATGCCATCGTGTGCATACATTATCTCCATTATGAAGAAGTACTTTATTGTTCCAAGATCAAATATCTTGAACTCCTTTCTTATCTTTGATTTAATATCTTTCATACCTGCAATATCACTTCCTGTGATTACCAAATTTTTCACATAGATGCATATGTATACTGTCTTGTCTTCTTGCTTCTTTATGTAAAGTGATGGATTTATAACACATTTTTTTATCCAAAACTTGCTAAAAATCCACTAAACTCCGATTCCGGGCTCTTGCAACTTGCTTAAGTTCATGTTATTCTTACCTTAGCTCGCAAGCATGATTTGGGTACCTACTATTAGCAAATCCTTGAGGTTGGATCATGTAGACTACTTGTTCAAGCTCTCCAATGAGGAAGGCATTCATCACATCCAACTGATGTAAGCTGAATTTAGTTGATGTGGCCACTATAATTGTTGGCATATTAGTTATGGGGCTGAAACCATCATCATAATCAATCCCTTACCTTTGGGAGAAGCCTTTCACAACCGACCTTGCTTTGTACACATCAATGGAACCATCTGAACTTCTTTTCATTTTAAAACCCCACTTATTACCTATCATCTTCATGCCTTCTTGAGATCGTACCGAGCTCCAAGTTTGTCTTTAATCAAGTTCCTTGTGCTTTGCTTCATTAGCTCTTTCCATTGATTTGCAATAAAATCATCATATGTTCAGCTTTTAATTGGATATCTTACTCTTGAGGATCTTCCAACATGCTCTCATCCACATAATTTCCTTGTTAAGTTGCAATCTTCTCTTTGCCTTCAAATTTCCTTTGTTTAGAGATTGTCTTTGTTTTCCTAAGGGTTCCACTCCATGATGAGGGTTCCTTTGTGTTGGATAAGTTTCTTGGAACACTTATTCGCATTTGCGGTCTATGAAAGCACACAAACAACACAAGGAAGAAGAAGAAGCTTGGAGCATATCATGTATTACCAAGAGAATGTACAAAGATAAGTGATGTATTAGGTTTATAGGCATATATACAAGCAGGGGGGACTCTTAAAGAGGGAAAAAAGTTCCCCGATGGTTCTAGTGTGTTTAGACACATCACTACCTAAATATATCAAAAACTCCCCCCCCCCCCCCCTAGAGTGATTCAATGAACAAGGAGGTAGCACTCATGTATAAGGAAGTGCCAAGCTATGTGGAATCAATCCACAAAAGGAAGTAAGCCCAAAGCTTTGCAGAAATCTTCAAAATTCTCCGTAGGGAAAGCCTTTGTGAAAAGGTCTGCAAAATTCTCATGTGTGGGCACATATGAAAATCTCATCTCTCAAGAAGACCTCCTCTCCCTAATAGAATGATAGTGCACCTCAATGTGCTTAGTGCGAGCATGGAAAAAAGGGTTCCTCACAAATGCCAATGCGCTATGACTATCAGTGAAGATGGTGGTGGTAGAAGAATGAGGAACACCCAAATGAGCCATAAGGTGTGTGAGCAACACACACACAAAAACCCTTGTAAAAGGTGCCCTATACTGAAACTCACAACTAGAAGTGGCCACAGTAGGCCCTTTCTTTCTTAACCAAGATATGCATGGGCTATGAAGCATGAAGCAGACATCATTTCCACACTTACCATGGAAGGTGTTATTTAGAGGATACTATACTTCAGTAAAAATATAACACCAAATCTCTCAAAGGAATGGGTACGGGAATGACGGTTCATGAATACAGTGGTACTCGTAAACATGAATTTAAATTCCTTATTACTTTACACTACATAAACTTTAGAATAATACAATGTATATCACTTAGAGACTTTTACATAGACAAACTTTAGAAAGAAAGTGATCTCAGCAATAAATAGTACGCATTCATAGACAAACTTTAGAAAGAAAGTGATCTCAGCAATAAATAGTACGCATTCTTACTGATTATTAGTGAGAACGATTGTACATTAGTCTGGAAAGCAGTTCGATTGTGCATCACACTACAAAACTACATCTTTCAGATCTTTTTGGACTACACCTCTTTGTAGCATCTTCACTAGACTTCATTCCTTCTTCTGCACACCGTATCACAATGAACTACTTTGCTCTTCTTCGTAATCTTCACACTGTTCCATACTTCAGAATATAGAATCAACACTAGATATTACGAACTCTGGAAACTCTTGTGATCTGTGTAAAAATCCCATTTCCCCATTACATAGAAAATACATTTTTACAAAGAAATTTGGTCATCAGCACCGGCTCCTAACATTGGCATGCATTGTGGATCCGAAACCACTAATTACAAAATGAGATATTACAAATCATCATCATGATTCTGCATTTCTTCGAACATTATACTTTCTATATCATACCATAACTCATTAAACATTTATCTTATATTTTCTTTCGCAAGCTTGATCTTTGATTCGAAAAATTCCTTCGGATATGGCAACTATTGACTAGCACTTCTACAACTAACTGTGGCTACTTCTAATTCTGGTACACTCCCCTGAAATCCTTCTAATAGATTATCAAAATCTAAATTTATATCAGATAATTTATTTACATAACCCTCTGTAGTTTTCTTCGCTTCATCTAACATTATTTTGTGAGTTAGCTCCAAAACTTAGGCATCCTTCTTTAACTTTTCCACCTCCGCTTCTTTGTCTTCAAAAATTGTGTTTGCATGTGCACAATGTTTCTTCCACTCATTTATCTATCTTTCCAGCTCTGAAATGCCAGCCAACTGTGTAGACACCGTATCATAGTATTCTTGGACAACATGGAGCTTTTCTTCAAGAGTTGTGAATTCTTAGTTCTGCACAACCAATTTCTCTTCTACTTTCGCACTGGAAATACTTTGTCTTTTGATTTTTCCACTTTGCTCTTTCACTTTTTTCTTCAACTTTTGAACTTCTTGCTCGACCTTCTGTAATTTACCTACCGATTCTTTGTTATTTTCTTCAACTTCTAGTGTGCCTTTTGGGTTTGTCCTACCTCAGCTTAAAGTCGAGCTATAATCTTTGATTTTTCTTTAATTGTTACTTTTAGTGTGTTGTTTTCTGCTAGAGCTTCATTCAACTCTTCCATCATCTCCTCTTGAATTGCATGATCCCTCCTTGAACTCTCCACTCTAGCTTGTTCTACATCGGCTCTGAGTCGGCTAATTTCTTAAATAAATTCTACTTTCTCCACTACCCACTTATCCTTGTCCTGAATCATTGTGTTGTATTTTCTTTCAAACTCTTCCAACTTAGCTGCAGTCCATTCAATCCCTCTAGCTAGATCTCCGAGAACTTTTGGACGACCTATTTCATTATTATACATACAAGGATAAATGAAATCACTACACTTTACAGGTGGTAGCTTTACTTTACCATCATTCTTCTTCCATATATTGTTTAGTTCGCAAGACGTAAATGTGTGTAACACCGGAATCTTATGAGATGCTTCCCTTGATCGGTTCCCTTGTTCTTGCTGTTGTTGCCTGCGTCTTTCTTCCTTCACAACTCTTTTTTCCCTTTCTTCCCCTTCTCTTCTCCTAAATTCTTCTTCTTCCTGCTGCTTCTGCCATTCTTCTTCCATTTGTTCTCTTATTGCCTCTTCCTCTCTTGCCTTCCTCTCAACTTCTTCTCTGGCCTTCCTCTCAGCTTCTTCCTTGGCCTTCTTCTTAGCTTCGATTCTTTGATTCTCCTCCACCTGTTGCCTCAGGGACTCCTCTTCTTCATCTTTGTAATTCACTGTCTAGTCTTGGAAAGTTCCTTCTACTAGCTTTCGCTCTACAACCCTTTTCTTTGAAAATTGAAGGAAAACATTCACTATACATATTCCTTCATCAATGCAAATAATTGTTGAGACACTCCAAAATGTTTTGCTTGCAAATTTATAATAATTGTCATCAAAAGCAATCCTAGTGTAAGTGGATTATCATCTAGAAGTTGGGCAAACTGATATTCGCTAGAGCAGGGTTTGCCTAGCAACCTACAGATCTCTACTGCATCCAGAGGCTTGGTACTAGCTGTTATTCTTGCGCTAGCTACTTGAAATATTTCTAGGATTAAAGTTGGTGATAGCTGAAAGGTATCCTGCTCTATCTAGAGACTAATCTCCTGAATATTGTTGTTACTACCGTCTCTTTTTAGAGCTATCACTTTGGTAATATCCTTCGTCTGTGAATGGGGACGAATACTTGTAATAAAGTGATAGGAAGAAGATGATTGAACCGCACCCTTCACAGATAGGAGATGGTTGAACTACACCCTAAGAGAGAGGATTAGGAATTAATCCTCAACCATGGCGTTTGGGGCAAGTGGTTAGCCCATCACATTCCTAACCAAGAGGTTGTGAGTTCAATTCCTTACATTGATATAAGAGCCTAGGAAGTAGGCTTGGCCAAGGTGGAATGATCCAATGGCCTATAAAAAAGGCGCTTGGGCACTCTACCATGTGAAAGGGTAGGAATTGTGGAGGTGGCGCTTTGAGAATTGGACCCAACAAAGAATCAAGTGTATCTCTCAATCCATAGGTCGGATTGAGGCATGTAAGATACCGTTGGAAAGCTCTTGGAAAGAACTTTCCATGAGCTAGCTTGCAAGTGTGAAGTCCTTGGGAATCCTTGGGTGGCACTTGATTGAGTGTTCAAGATACCGAACATGGGTGAGAACAAGGTTCAAGATACTAAGGTTGAGAACAGTGTTCAAGACACCAAGGTTGCGAACAAGGTTCAAGAAACTATGCAAGGTTTAGGGACATCAACTCAAGGGTACCAAGGGAGTTCAAGAATGGATCACTGAGGCTAGATGGATAATGAGTAGATCATTGAGGACAATGATCAACTAAGGGGGGAAGAATGTAATAGAGTGATAGGAAGGACATGATTGAACCGCACCCTTCACAGATAGGAGATGGTTGAACTACACCCTAAGAGAGAGGATTAGGAAGTAATCCTCAACCATGGCTTTTGGGGCAAGTGGTTAGCCCATCACATTCCTCACCAAGAGGTTGTGAGTTCAATTCCTTACATTTGTCTTGGGTTCAACCCCCATGGGGTACATGGGGAGAGTGTTTTGCCCAAAGAACTCTAGAAACTTCTAGAAGCATCCACTTGAGTTAACTCTGGCTAACTTGGACACTTGGCGCACATGTAGTTACATGGCTGACACTTGGATGGTTAGTATCCATCTGCCCATGCAGGCAGTCCCTTGGAGAGAGCTATATATAGAGGCATATGTTTGGGAGAAGAGTCATTCATTCATGATCATTTCCAGTTGCTACATTGTTGCAATACTCCTCCAATCTGGTAACGTGCATTGCAGCAATCCTCTACACTCAAACCAATCCTTTTGTTCTTACGATAACTTTTCTGGTATGTTTAGTAGATGGAAATCAGAGAATGTGGCTGCCATATCTGCACTACTCTGCTGTCTGTTGACTGCTGTAGAGTGTGGTCGCTCTCTGCGCTGTGATCACTTTTTTTGCAACTTAGCCAAATAAGCCAGATTAGGCCTGGTCCTCAACCTTTTATGGCCCATGTTTTTGTGTTTAGAGTGTTGAGTCTGCATCATTATTACCCTAAATGGTATCATAACTCTAGTGATTCTCCACTCATTGTTACTCACAAAATAAGAATTGTGGTATTAGATTCGAAACATTATGCCTGCCATCGTTGTTGATTACATGTACGATTGCATGCATAGTAGTTAATCTGCTGATTATGGCCAATTACTCCATGATCGTGTATTTTTGATTCACCTAAAATCCATTTGATTTGCCAATAATTTGTCTTATTATTGTTTTTTTTTTGAAATTTTGAATTGTCACTTACCCTCCGAAAGTCTGATAGGGTCAGAGTTTAGACCCAATAATGACTGTTGCTAGTAGTTCGCCCACCAACGTGGCCAACTAGAAGGAACATAGTCCGCAAAGCTCCTGAATCTAGGATAGACCGGTCCACCGCAATTTTAACTTGCCCATTTTCCTCTTCATCTTACAACGAAGGTACAAAACAAGATCACCAGGGTGAAAAATCTTCGTTCGTAGGTTCCGATCGTGCCATTTCTTCTAATGATTATGCACCTCCTACAATAAGACAAAACTATGGTACTAATGCTCATCTAACTATCTCCGTTGAACCATCCTATAAGGGAAGGAGCCTTCTGGAATCAATTGCCTTTGGACCACAATTTGAAGACTTGGTACCACAAACTAGAATGGAAGAATTGCCTCCTATCCATAAAGCAATTTGAAAGGTGTGTTGCCAATTGCAACTTTATAGGAAGTTTTGTATGCCTAGAGTAGAGTAGGAAGAATAATTTCCAAGTGATCCATCGAATCTAGTAGCATCTTCTGTAGCATATGGAGAAAGACCTTCTTGGTACTCTCCGCCAGTCCATTGGCTCGTGGGTGGTAGGGAGAACTAAACTTATGTTTAATGTGATACTCCAAGGTTAATTCCGAAATTAATTCATTAGAGAAATGAGTTCCCCTATCTGACACTAATTCCAATGTAAGTCCATACCATGGGAAGATTTCATTCTGGAGTTTCTTTGCTATTGTTCGAGCTGTAGTTTGGTTGCCTAGGCTTATACCCATTGAGTGAAATAATCTGTACAAGTCAAAATATACAAGGCCCTATTCTGGCTATTGGTGGTTTGATTAGACCAATGAAATCCAAGCCCCATTTCTAGAAAGGCTCCAACGGAAGAGTTGGATGCAGTGGAAAATGATGACAGACACGAGATGCACCAGTTCTTTGACATGGGTCATAGTTCTGCACTATGTTTTGAACATCTGCATACATGGTAGGCCATTGCAGTCTGGCCTGCTAGATTTTTTAGATCATAATTAGATGACTCAAATGCCCACCAGCCTCACATGAATGAGCTTCCGTAATAACTGCCACTACCTCATGTGGAGGTATGCAATGAAACCAAACTTCGGTTGGGTACTTCGCATCCTTCTAGTATAACTATCCCATAATAATACTAAACCTACAACTTTAGAAACCGAGTTTCTTCCGTGCCACCGACTGCAAATGGGGAGAGAGCAATACCATTTTCTAAAAATGTTAACATTTCTTCGTACCAAGTAGGAGAAGTCTGAAGAGCATTCTCGATTTCGGCCACCGTAAAGACTTCGGCATCCGAGAGTGTCGTCAACACCTTCGGGGGGTTCTCCATGATTGATGCACGATAGAAAATTTACAATGGCGTGATTGGCGTTGGGGCGATGGACAATGTAATACTCAAATTCTTGTAGCAAGAGAATCCACCTGGCGAGCTATCCAAACACGTTTTGTTGCTTCACCACATACAGTACGACATAATGATTGACATGGAAGGTAAAAGATTGTCCCAATAGGTAATGGTGAAAGTTGATGATAGAATAGATGAGGCCCAAACATTTGCACTCTGTCATGGAATAGTTCTATTATGCATTGGTTAAGCGAGGACTAGCATAGTAGACTGGTCAGAACCAATTTTTGCCCTCCTGCATTTGTAAAATGCCAATAGCTTTATGTGAAGCATTGACAAACACATGAAAGGGCTGTTTCTAGTTCAAAGCTTTTAGAACTAGTGCCATGGCTAAGATCTTCCAGAGTTGCTCAAAAGAAAGTTAGGCTTCCTCCATCTATACAAACTCTGTTGGTTCAATATGGGTTAACTTATTCAATGGGATGGCAATGTGTGTGAGTCCGCACAGATGCCGACCATGCCATCATACTTGCCCGAGGAATTGTAAGACTTCTTTTGGGTTTCAAGGTTCCAGAGTTTCCATGATGATCTTAACCTTATCTAGACCCACTACGATTCCCTTTTCCAAAATAATGTGTCCCCGCAATTTTCCCCACTTAACCGCTAAAGTGGATTTTTTTGGATTAAGACAGAGCCATACCTTTTTGCATGACTCGAAACAAGCCCGTAAATATTCGAGATGTGCAACCATCTTTCCACAAATAGAGAAGTCATCTAAAACAATTACATAAAAGATGTAAGGTACAAAGTGAAGATTTGCTGCATACATCGCTAGAAGGTGCTTGGCGTGTTTCGCAACCCAAACCACATGACAACACACGCGAATACTCCCCAATTCCTAATGAATGTTGTTTTATGTATATCCTCCTTCAGCATTCTCACTTAGTTATACCCACTAAACCTATTGAAGGAAAGAATACATTTCGCGACGTGCTAGCTCATCAAGCATACTATCCAGAAATGGTAGTGGAAAGGGGTCCGATATTGTCACTGCATTCAATTTTCTATAATCCACGTAGATCCGTAATTGCTTGTTCTTCTTCGATATGATGATGATGGGAGAGACACATTTCGGATTCTCAATGGGTTCAATATAGCCAACTTTGATTAATCTATCAAGCTCGTGCTTCACTTGCTCCATAAAGCTGGGATTTGTTCTATATCGCTGCTCCATGACTGGGGTAGCATTTGGTTTAAGTAGAATGCGATGATGATATAACCTTAGATCAAGAACCTTCATATCAACATATATCCCTGCAAACACATCTTTGTACTGTTGTAGGAGAGCAATCAGTGCCATTCAGAATTTCATAGCAAGCTTTGAACAAGTTTGTCCATGATTTGGGTCTTCCGCATTGCTAAGGTTCACAACTTCTAATGAATCCTCTTCAACCAAGTTTTTTTTTCCAGCTCCATGGGATATTTCATTATTGTATCTACAATATTCCCTTCTCCTGGGTCCATAGGTTTTGTGCATATAGTGGTTGCCATACTATTAGAGTCTAGGCTGATAACTGCATTTACATCCACAACCCTGAAAGATATGAGAGCCCTATTGGCTTCGAGAAAGTGTTGTTCTTCGTCTTCCACCAAGCCATCTAGCATGTGAGGAGGTTCCGCCAATATGGGTTTATGCTCTTGAAGACAATACTACTCCTCTTCTAAGGGGACCAAAAATTTAGTCTTCATAATGGTAATAGTTTTCTCGTCCCAATTTTGTCGAACTTTAACATTTCTTAACTAGGGTCGTCCCAATAATAGATTGTAATCAAGCTTCCATCCTTTAAGTTCTAATATGATGAAGGTAATATTAAACATTGCCTCAAAAATTTGGATGGGAATGTCATTAATTAGCCCCACTGGTTGCACACATGACTGATCAGCCATCCATAGAAAAATGGTGTGGGTTCAATACGGCTCCAACCCATCTGCTTGCATATGATTTTTGAAGCGATTTTTATGTTGGAACCTCCATCGATCAGGACCTTTGGGATAGCCTTATGTTTATACCACAACATAATGGTGGGGATTGAAATAATCTACTATTTTGTCTGGAATATCCTTTACCATACTCACTATTGGTTCCTGACTCGAGGCCGGTGCATATTTTTCCTGTAGATGCTTCAATAGCTTCTCTTTAAAAGCCAGAACAAGTTCCAACAGTGTGCCTAGTGATAATTTAATATGCGAATCTTGCAACAACTAGCAAGTCATACCTTCCTCAGATGCTTCCTCAAATGGAACATCCTGATTTTCTTCTTCTAGAGTTATCTTGACCCAAATTCCGGTATGAGTTTCATGATCCATAGACGTCTCCTTAGTATACAAGCTAGTACCCTCTACTAGTGGTGCTTAAGTGCTTCTTTCCTGTTTAGTTTCCGAAATCTTTTGGATTGGTGTCTTAGATAAGTTTTCCTTACTTACATTACTCTTTTGACTTATGCTTTACCTCTAGAATGGGCTTAGGGTCCACATAATATGATGGGTACTCCTGGGACCATTGCACTAATTTTTTTAATCGTTGCTTCTGCTCCGCTTGTACTGGATGATATGATGGCTATCCACTCTGATATCCATGTTGCGACCTAGTGACCAACCGATGCTGAGGGTTCAAAATACTCTAAGGTCACCTCATTAGCCATAGGTACCTTAAGCTTAGCCTCCTATTTTCGTTGTTCATATTCTTTATCTTCTTCACATTCCTATCTTCTATGGCCATATTGTAAACAAAATTGACCTTGTATTGGTTGATTTAGTGAATTGTTTGGGCCTAGTGGTCTAAACCTCCTACCTCGGCCAAATTCTTGAAAAATTAACCCAAAACCTTGCCGCTATTTTGGAAATCCTTGTGGACCCAAATACAAGAATGGTCCTGATACGCTAACGTCTTTCTTGTCCTGCCATTATCCCATAGTGGATTGATGGCTTGTATCCCATCGGATCTCCTTTCCACAAAGGAACATCTACTTGTGTAGTAGCCACTAATGTGTTCTTCACATTAAACCTGCATTCTTCTATACTATGATTACTTTTATCACAAATTGCACAATATACTTGGTTCAGGGCACATTGAGCAGTGATGTGACTTGCATTTTGACATTGTAGGCAATATAGCTGTTGTAACGGAGTAATAAATTTCTTCGAAACTAGGCTAATCTTTCAGATCCCAAATTAGCCAGTTGTATTTTCCGGTCTACTCGTGTCACGAGATTGATTATCTGATCTAAAGTCTTGGTTTGATCTAGTGTATACATATAGATCATTTCTTTAATAGCTAGTTGAAGTCCATCAACAAAAAAGTTTTGTAGCATTTCTTTTGAAGGACACTTATCCGTAGGAAATTGCTGCATTGTAGCTCTGAATTCTGAGGCATATTGTTCTATTGTTCCTTTTTGCATCATATATTGCAAAGTAGCATATAACTCTGAAATACTTTTGGCCATCTGAAAGTGCTCTAAGAAGGCTTCTTTTAATGTGTCATAAGTCGACAAATGGTGTGTGGGGTACTCTCTAAGCCACTTAACTGCGTCTCCTGCCAGAGTTGCTTGAAACACCTGAGATTTATGATCATTTTCTATTAGGCCTTGGTGATTGCAGACATATTGGTTTTTGAATGTGCAAACATGCACATCTGGATCTTCATCTTTCTTGCCATAAAAGTGTGTGTAATCTAATCCTAGGAGTGGATTTCATTGGGCCATCATATCATCAAAAGCTTCCAGGACACTAAAATGGATGAAAGAGATTATGGCTAAGGCTAATTCCGGTGGGGGTTCGCTATCGCCGCTTTGGCCTAGTTCCACATAGTATTCTTCTTCCTGCTGCTTGCACTGTTGGTTGGCTCTGTTGGATTCCCCTTGCCATGCAGCCTTGGATATCTTTCTATTCTTCCATTTGAAAATCCAGTCCTGTAAGTGTTTCAGAGAGAGCACTCCATTCTTCACCCAATACAAAAACTCTTCCAGAATTCTATTTGCTTCGTGAATTGAAATATTCTCAAGGTGCATTGTTTCCAGCGTCTGCTCAATAAATTCATCGAGTTAGTAAAAATGATGATTCTTTGATGTATTCCTTCCCACTCCATAATGGCACCCCATCCCATCGTGGTCGGCGAAATGTTTAGAGGGTACTATACTTTAGTAAAAATATAGCAGCAAATCTCTCAAAGGAATGGGTATGAGAACGGGGATTTATGAATACAGTGGTACTCGTAAACATGCATTTATTTTCCTTATTACTTTATGCGGCATACGCTTCAGAATAATACATTGTATATTGCTAAGAGAATTTTGCACACAAATAAACTTCAGAAAGAAAGTGATCTCGGCAATAAACAGTCCGCATTGGTTAGTAAGAACGATTGTTCATCAATCTAGAAAACAGTACGATTATACATCACAGTGCAAAATTGCATCTATGAGATCTTTTCAGACTACATCACTCCACATCATCTTCTTCACCAGACTTCCTTCCTTCTTCCACACACCGTAACACAATGAACTACTAGGCTGGTCTTCGTAATCGTCACACGATTCCATACTTTAGAATATAGAATCAACACCAAAAATTACAAACTCAAACCTCTTGTGATCTCAATAAAAATCCCATTTCCCCATTATAGAGAAAATATGTTTTTACAAAGAAATGTGGTCGTCCACACCAACTGCTAACATTGCTCTCAGTTGGATTATTCCGAGCATGGAACACATGGTTCCTCGTAGATGCCAATGCGCTCTAACTGTCAGTGAAGATGGTGGTGGAAGAAGACTGACCAACACCCAAATCAGCCATAAGACGTTTGAGCCACACACACTCAACAGTTAGCGTGAAAGCTACCCTATATTCAGCCTCACAACTAGAAGTGGGCACAGTAGGCTGCTTCTTGCTCAACCGAGATATACATGAGCTAGTAGACACACGAGTGTCATAACGAACCAACCCAATCACTGTCAAAAAAAGCATGCAAATTTGGTGGTAGTGATCCCCCCTTCGGATAAAACAATCCAAGTAGTCCGGTATCACTCAAGTAGCGAAAGATGCATTTAAATGCATGCCAATGCTAGAAACCTGGGCAATGAATAAACCTACTCATCTGTGAGAGAGCAAACTGAATATCTTGTCGCGTAATGCATAAGTAAATCAAGCATCCAACAGCCTGCTGATAGAGAACAACATCAAATGGATCTCTAGCATCATGAAGACTCAATGGTAAACCTGTCTCCATAGGAGTGGCAATAGGCTTATAGTCCTCAAGGCCAAAACACTACAATAATGTGTTAATATATTTTGTTTGACACAAAGCTATTCCACCATCAACTTGCATAAACTGAATGCCCAAATAGTGATGCAAACACCCCAAATCAGACATCTCAAATGAGGCATGCAAATCAGCCTTAAAATCAGCAATATGTGTGTCATGAGGACCAATGAGCAACATGTCATCAACATATACCACAATGATGAGGAACACATCATTAGCACGCTGTCACGGGGTCTTGTGGAAAGGAGGGAGAAAGAGTACATGAGTTCATTTCAGGAATGACTATAATCGCACTTATAAATGGTGAAGAGAAAGCTGGATCAAAACTTCAAATGTTCCGATCCTTCCTAATTCCAAGAATCTCGAATTCATGTAAGCACAGGACATCTTACAATTGATGTATAGAGAATTTCAAGTTTCTCCTCATGAGTATTTCAAAGTCGGCATAGAGAATGAAAGCGCTAAGTCATTTGAGTGTCACGAATTTGTAAGAACTGTGATATAACTCAATAGAACATCAATTTGTTTGGATCTAATTTCACATTAAATCTCCCTTTATTTCGTTTAGTGTGAACATAATTAGAAACTCCAATGCAGTACTAGGATCAAATCGACGGGAAGTCACATCACATCTTAAAGGGGATTCGATTTGTTTTGAAAGGTTAACAAAGATTCTTGACTTAAGCAAATGTATTGTAAGAGAAAATTTTAAACATTAACCTACAAGGTTTCCTGACAAACAATAAATTCAGACTGCAACCATGTGCACAGATCAAAGCTAAGAGCGCATACATAGACCTATTAATTAATTCATCGTTTTTATGCATGAAGTATGTCGAGAAGAACGAGAAAGACTCTAATTCAAAATGGTGTTTTCCTACCAACAACTTTCAATTCTACAACTATAACTAATGGAAAGTTTCAACTAGAGATATTCAACCTTAAAGGTTGTACTTTAACATTTCACACACACTTTTGAATCAGCAGCATCAAAGAACTTTTGTTTGTGTGCCCTATGAACCTTATTCTTTTCGTTTATGAATCAACAAAGACTTAAAAGAATTGCTTCAACAAGTTTGACAACGTACAAACTTAAGCAGATTCGGAAGCACACATTCAGTATTTCTTCGCAGAGAGAACATCAAAGCATTTTTCACGCAACAGTAAACCATAAAGAAGGGGAAAAAAAAACTTTGAATACATAACCTGTGAAGTATGTGCACAGTAAATGCTCCACAGAATTCCACCATCTTCTTCGTGAGTTGAAGACCAAAATTGTATTTCGATCGTCTTTATATATTTGAATGTCTTCGATGTGCGCTATGATCAACAACTCATTTCTCTGTAGATTTTTTTCGATTGCTTACAGAAGCACGAAGGATATCTGAACCATCAATCTATTTCAGCCAGCTTTATTAGACTTTTGTGTCCGCTATTTCTTTCTTCTTCAGCTCTCTGCACTATCTTCCTTTTGAAATCACTCTGAATATGAAGTCTCCTTCAGAGCATCACGCGTACAGCAGTAGAATCACCAATTTCTTAGCATGCCCATTCAAAAAAAGTCCTCCGCAAGGTGCATCAAGTTTCACAAAGACCGGATTATCCTCCCCATTTCCCTCTCAATATAGCGTACCACTTCTTCTGACAGAGTAGAGTTTTCAAAAACTCGCGACGTCATAAAGTGCGAGAGTTAGCACCTTGCATGTGTACATCAATAGAATCATGATTAAATTGAACTGATGTCGCAAAGAGGAGTGTCGATGAGCATCAGTCTCAACGTATAATCAGCTACCGCCTGGTACAGAATTCTACCTCGCAGCCTCTTTCTGATGTCCTCAGAACATGTCCCTCTCCATCATCCTTGGAGGTTGAGACATTGTCAGTTATTACCATGAACAGAGATCAATAGAACAGCTTCAACACGCGTGTCCTCAGATGTTCTTGATAGCATCCTGAAGTTTTTGTCAGCTTCTCACTTCTTATAGCTCCTCTTTAGAGACTTCTCGATCTTAGTTTTCAGATGATGCTCAAATCATGGCCATCTCTCTTCAATCTGATGGCGCAGAACATGAAGTGCCCTCCTGAAGCGATCATTTCCCTTATTGTCGTCCTTCTTCTCTGATTGCTCAATTCTCTACATGAAGAACTTTCCCCACCTCTTGTTTTTAGCAAGACAATAAATACTCTGCGTGGACATAACAGCAGTCGAGGAGACCTCTCTCTGTTCATGCCTTCCTCTTTTATGGTCACTTCCTGCTGTCTCTGCCACAACAGAACGTCGCCCCTGCTATCGGCATAAGGCCGTCAAGACGAACTATATGCTCCCCTTCAAACTGGCCGACCTAAAATGGGTAGATGGAAAAAACTCTAGATCTCTCCTTAAGATAGACGATATCAACATATCCCGATTGATAGATAGCAAGCAAGATTTCTCGCGTCCCCAGTTAAGGAAAACATTTTTCCTTTATTCTCCTCTTCAACGGTGCTTCAATTTGGTGTTTGAAATTTGACTTCCAAGGCTGGGTTTTGGATCACGACGACAATGCTTAACATATAAGGTGCTTTCAGTTGGACTATTTTCAAAACCATGTGCAATCATATAGGCATGTATCTTTTCATGCCAAGCACATGGTGCTTGCTTTAAACCATATAATGCCTTCTTTAACTTGCACACCTAGTTTTCATTCCCTTTCTGCACAAAGCCATGGGGCTGAAAAACATACTCTTCTTCATGCAAGTCACCATTGAAAAATGTTGTTTTAATGTCCAACTGATGTACATTCCAAGCATGATGAGCTGGAAGTGCACAAATGCTATGAACAGTAGTCATTCGGCAAGTGGGAGTAAAGGACTCATCAAAATCAATGCCTCTTTCCTACGCATAATCCTTTGCAACAAGCCTAGCCTTATACTTGTCAACTGTTCCATCACATTTGCGCTTTAGCTTGTATACCCACTTAGTGCTAATGGCCTTTTTGCGAGGAGGCAAGTCACATAAAGACCATGTACCAGGTTTCATGATAGCATCATATTCTGATTGCATTGCAGCCATCCAATGTTTTGAATTTTGTGCTTCATCAAACAAAAGAGGTTCAATCGCATCACAGAGACTAGAGGCAGCCATAGCACAGCAATGTGATGCAAAAGAGGCACTATGAGAGTGTGATGGATTACGATATGATAGACGTGCATCTAATTTGATATCACACAAAGTCTACACTAGCCATTTTGGCATAGTGTTTGCCTACTCAATATCAACTCTCTTATCAATAAGTGCATCATGTAAATCTGCATCAAAAATAGAATGATTTGCATCATCACATGAAACCATCAAAGGCTGAGAAGTTGCCTCATTAGGACCAACACTAGACTGTCCACCTGTAAAAATAGGTAGCAAAGTATCATACATGTCTTTGGAGCTAACACATGTCTCCTTAGTATATCCAAGTAAGAGCTGAATAGCATCTTCCACAAAAACAACATCACGGCTAACCATAATGCATTTAGTCTAAGGATGATATAGATGATAGCCTTTGCTTTCAGAACTGTACCCAACAAAAATACATTTTACTGCTTTATCATCTAATTTTCTGTGATGTTGTTCATGCACCAATGTATATGCCAAACAACCAAAAACATGCAGATGAGCAACAGATGGCTTGCGACCATGCCAAGCCTCATATGGAGTGATAGACTGTAGTGCTTTAGTGGGACAGCTGTTAAGTACATATGCCGCACACATGATAGCCTTAAGCCAGAAACTATGTGGTTAAGCGTCACTCTTAACCATACACCTCGCCATCTTCATGAGTGACATGTTCTTCCGTTCAGCAACCCCATTCTATTGAGGTGTATACGATACTCTACACTGATATTTTATCCCATGTTCAACCAGAAATGCATTAAAGTCAGAAGACATATATTCCCACCCTCGATCAGAATGGAGGGTGCCCATTTTACATGTTGATAGATTTTCAGCCAAAACTAGAAACTGTTTGAAGCACAGAAACACTTCTGACTTTGTCTTCAATTGATATACCCATCCATGCCTGGAAAAATCATCGATGAAAGTTAGAAAGTAAAGATATTTCCCAAAAGAAGGTGTCTGCATCACTATGTACACGCTACAATTTTTGAGTAGCCCGAGCTGAAACATCTTTTGGAAAGGAGGAATGCTGCATTTTGCCCAAAATACAGCCTTCACGAACATATTTTTCGGGTGCCTCAAGTTTGGCAAAGAGGACACCATTTCAGATTCTTGCAGGCATAGCAAACTAGCAAAATTCAGATGACCAAAGCGTGCATGCCAAAGCTTTGCATCTCACATTATTAGGTTGAGAATCATGTACTGCACATGCCAAATTATTTACAGATCTTTCATAGTTTATGAGCTTATACAACCCATGACATAAAATGCCAGAAGCAATAATGACGTCGCCATTTGACACATCATGAACTGTACATCTGTCATCAACAAATTTCACAACCAAGCCAATCTTGGCTAATATAGAAACTGATAACAAATTTCCCAGGCACAAACAAAGAAAATGACAAAGTGAAAGAACTACTATCAACAGTAGTCAAAATGATCTTACCAACTCCCATAACAGGATAGGAGGAGTTATTGGTGCATGTAACAATATTTCCTGTAGGGGATGGCTCGAGTGAAGAGAGGAAACCGCACTGCGAGGTTATATGTTTGGTCTCCCCACTATCAAAGTACCAAACATCTGCGTCTACTGCAGACATGGACTGCTCATGAGAAGATGGGTCAAAACTGCAAAAACAGTAGTAAACGCCCATTCTTCTTCCTACACAAGATTAGCAGACTCTGTTTTAGGTGTAGAGGCTTCTGCAACAACCATTCCGGCCTCTTTCTTCTTTGCCTCTTTAGGAGCTAGTTTTGGACAGCTCATGATGACATGATCATTTGCTTTATAGTATTTGCAAAACAAAATTTTTGCTTTTCTGATTTCTTCTCATCTTTGTCTTCCTTCTTCCAATGTGAAGCATTTGCAGATTTTTGCTTACTAGTAGAAGAGCTCCATTTACCTTTGCCCTTCTGACTAGCCAGGAAAGCTTGATCTGCAACATGCATAATAGACTTGTTCTGCTTAGATTGGTCTTCCTGCAACAAAAGAGACACTAACTCCTCAAATGACAAGGCATTTGGATTGCCTTTCATCATCAAACAAAGAGTAGAAGCAAAACTTTGATATGAGTAAAGAAGACCATACAGAACGGTCTACAGAAGTGAGCTATCTGGTATAACTTCATCAATAAAAATCAATTGTTCTTTCAAATCCTTGATCTTTGTGAGAAAAATATCCATAGAATTCCCTTCATTCATGTGCTCACTCTCCAATTGTTTTTGGAGATTAGCCACACGAGCCTCATTCCTAGCATGGTATAATGTGATAAGTGTATCCCAAGCATCCTTAACTATTTTGCAAGAGCGAATGTGAGGAATAATGGCATGTTTGACAGAAAAGCTATCAATCCATGTGCCTAAGCATCTCTCCCATCCCAACAATTTTTCTCTACAGTAGGTGCAATAGAAATAGCAGCACAAACAGGAATCTACAGAATATCAGCATCTTCGACACCATCTCCATCAACTCCAACACCTGTATTTGCACTGCCTCTATTCACAGGTGTAACATGACGTCTTTCAACACCCTACACAATATTCCATAGTCCTTCTGTGACCAATACATGACGCATCGTATAAGCCCATAATGGGTAGTTGGTATCATCCAACTTATCCTCAACAACCAACATACGGAATACATTACAATTTTCAGCCATGGTAGATGACTAAAATACATTGATGCAAAAAATTGACTATATCTCAAAACATTGAACAAAACTGCCTAGACGAATTCTACTAAACCTCTAGCAGAATTTGAGATGCTTATATTGGAAAACCAAAATTGGTATATACCTTTGGCACAAAAAGAGGAAATAGCATGCAATCAGAGAGCTGTAGATAATGCCCTAGTTGAAGTGATGACCTGCTTTGATACCAATTGTTGGAGTTAGACATTTGTGAAAGCGCGTGAACATCACAAGGAAGAAGATGAAGCTTGGAGCACAACACACAATGCTGAAGGTATTACCACTAGAATGTACAAAGATTAGTAGCCCGTTAGGGCAATAAGCATATATACAAGGAGAGGGAAAAAAACCTTCTAAAGAGGGAAAAAAGTGCCCCGACGGTCCTAGAGTGTTCACACATATCACTACCTAAATACATCAACAAAAAACTAGAGGCAACCTTAGCATAGCAATCTGATGCAAAACAAGGAGTACGAGAGCATGAATGAGTATGATATGACAAAGATGCATCTAATTTCCTATATCACATAGCCTGCACCAGCCATTTAGGCATACTCTTTGTCTGTATCAATTCTCTCATCAACAAGTGCATCATGTAAATCTGCATAGAAAATGAAATGATCTGCATCATCACATGAAACCTATAAAAACTAAAAAAATTACCTCATTTGGACATGCACTAGGTTTTCCACTTATAAAAGGAGGCAACAAAGTCTCATACACATCTTTGGAGCTAATTGATGTCTCCTTAGTACATGACAGTAATGGTTGAATAACATCTTCCACAAAAATAACATCACAACTAACCGAAATGTGTTTACCCTGTGGATGATACAAACCCTAGCGTTTGCTTTCAGAACTATACCCAACAAAATACATTTCCCTCGTTTATCATCCAATTTCCAATGTTGTTGTTCAGGCACTAATGCATATGCCGAAAAACCAAAGAAAGATAGGTGAGAAACAGATGTCTTATGACTATGTCAAGCCTCATATGCAGTGATAGACTGCACTGCTTTAGTGGGACATCTATTAAGTACATATGCTGCACACATAACAATCTTAAGCCAGAAACTATGTGGTAAAGCCTGACTCTTGATCATACACCTCGCCATCTTCAAGAGTGACCTGTTCTTTCTTTCAACAACTCCATTCTATTGAGTTGTATATGGCAGTGTACACTAATGTTTGATCCCACGTTTAGCTAGAAATGCATTAAAGTCAGAAGACATATATTTCCCCCTTCGATTAAAATAGAGGATGCTCGTTTTTTACATGTTGATAGATTTTCAGACAAAACCACAAATTGTTTGAAGCACATAAACACTTCAAAATTTGCTTTCAATGGACATATCCATGCATGCCTGAAGAAATCTTCAATGAAATTCACGAAGTAAAGATAGTTCCCAAAAGAAGGTGTTTGCATAAGACCATAAACATGAATATGAACAAGCTGCAATCTCTGCGTAGCTCATACTTAATCATCTTTTGGGAAGAAGGAATGCGGCATTTTGCTGAAAATATAGCCTTCATAGACATGTTTACCTGGTGCCTCAAGTTTGGGCAAAGATGATACTATTTCAGATTTTTGTAGGCATTGCAAACTAGCGAGATTCAGATGACAAAAGCATGCATGCCAAATCTTTGCATCTAACATAACCTCAGAATGTTGAACTGTACATGCTAAATCATTCATAGATTTTGCATAATCTATGAACTTATACAACATAGGACATGAAATTCCAAAAACAATAATAATGTCACCACCTCATAGATCATGTTATATATCTATCATCAATAAATTTCATAACCAAGCAAACTTGAGCTACAGTGGAGCTGATAATAGATTTTTCTTGATCCCTAGCACAAATAAAGAATCTAACAATGTAAAACAACTACCATCAACAGTACTCAGAATGATCTTACCAACTCCCATGACAAAATTAGAGGAGTTGTTGGTACATGTGATAGTATTCCCTATAGGGGCAGGCTCAAGTGAAGTGAAGAAACTATGTTGTAAGGTAATATGTTTGGTTGCCACACTATCAAAGTACCAAACATCTACGTCTACTACAGAGATACACTATTCATGAGAAGATGGGTCATAACTGCAAACAATAGTAAATCCCCATTCTTCACTCTTCACAAGATTAGGAGAATTTGTTTTGTGTGTGGAGGCCTCTGCAACAACCATTCCGGCCTCTTTCTTCCTTGCCTCTTTTGGAGCTAGTTTTAGACAACTCTTTATGACATGATCATTTCCTTACAAGTATTTGCAAAACAATTTCTACTATGTTTTTTGTTTTCTTCTCATCTTTGTCATTTGTCTTTGATTGTGGAGAATCAACTACCTACCAGTAGAAGAGCTCCATTTACCTTTGCCATTCTGACTAGCTGAGAAAGCTTGATCTGCAGCACACATAATGGACCTCTTTGCCTAGACTAATCTTCTTGCAATAGAACACATACTAACTCCAAAAATTTTAAGGCATTTGGATTTCCTTTCATCATTAATCGAAGAGTACAAGCAAAACTCTGATTTGCATGTGGAAGACCATTCAAAATAGTTTGGATAAATGAGCTGTCAGGCAAGACTTCATCAACATAAATCAACTACTCCTTCAAACCTTTGATCTTTGTCAAAAGAATGTCCTTGGAATCTCCTTCATTCATGTGCTCACTCTCCAACTATTTTTCAAGGTAAGCAGTAGGAGTCTCATTCCTTGCCTAGTATAATCACGTAAGTGTATCCTAGCATGTTTTGTTGTTCTACAAGAGCAAATGTGAGGAATAATGGCATATTTGATAGACAAGGCTATCAATGCATGTGCCTAAGCATCTCTACCATCCCATTGAAGTTTCTCTTTAGTAGGTGTAGTAGGAGCCATAGCATGGATAGGAACCTGAAGAATATCACCATCTTCAACACCATCTGCATCACTTTCACTAACCGTATTTGCAAGTGTACTAGGACATTTTTCAATGCCCTGCATAATATTCCACAATCCTTTTGAAACCAATACGTGATGCATCATATAAGACCATAATGGGTAATTGGTATCATCCAACTTATCCTCAATAGCCAACACACAGAATACATCACTGCTTTCATCCATGGCCACTAACTAAAATACCATGATGTAGAAAAATGCGTTTATCTCAAAAAGTTGAGCATGACTACCCTAACAAGTTCTGCTAAACATGTAGCAAAATTTGAGAGTGCTACAATAGTGCATTCAAAGGCTGAAACGATCTTAGATCGGGTTTTTGAGACTATGATCGGAGGGGTGTTGACGATGCTCTAGATGAAGCAACAACCTACTTCGATACCAATTCTTGGAGTTTGAGGTCTGCAAAAATACGTAAATGACATGAGGAAGAAGAAGAAATTCGGAGCATAACATACAATACTAAATGTATTACCAAGAGAATGTACAAAGATAAGTGACGCATAAGGGTTATAGGAATATATACAAGACGGAGGAAAAAACTTCCTAAAGAGGGAAAAAAGTGCCCTCGCAGTCCTAGTGTGTTCATATACATAACTACCTAAATATATCAACAAATTTAAATCCATGCTTTCTTAAACTCCATCATCATTACTCTTGTTTGTCTTGCCTATTTCTTCAACCTAGAATGAACTTGTGCATGCATACCATGGATTAAACTAATCACAGAAAACATCCTTACTTACCTTCATCTCCTTGGTGATGGGGTTATAGCATTTATGCCCCCTTTTCTCCATAGAGTATCCTAAAAAGATGCACCTTTTAGATTTGGCATCTAATTTTAACATCAACTCTAGAAGTACATGTAGATATCATAGACAACCAAAGATTCTTAGATGTGAAATGCAAGGTTTTCTTCCACTACATGCTTTCTCAAAGATTATATGATATATACCTAATTTAGGACATGTATTAATGATGTATGTGGTTGTATATGCAGCCTATCCCCCATTACAATTCAGCATATTCATTTCATTGTGCATAGATCTTGCTACCTCTGCTATGTTTCTATTGTTTCTCTCTGCTTCCCCATTTTCTTGAGGGATACACATGCATGTAGATTGTCTTTTGATGCATTTATGGGAAGAAACTCAGAAATGTGATGGGAGAAAATCTCTCCCCCTCCATGCAAGCTCAAATTTTTGATAAAATTCTTGGACAATGACTCCACTGGTGCCTTGAATTTTCAAGGAATTCAACACATATCATCTATCCTTGATGCAATATAACCACACCTTTCTAGAAACCTCATCAATTAATGTTAAAAAATATCTACTTCCATCAAGGGATGCTTCTCCTTGTTGGACCCTTAACATTCATATGTACTCGCATAGGGACTCTCCTTGAAGGGCAGCCTTGATTGTTTTTCTTGATGGCAAGCTATGCAAATTTCATGAAACAATTTAGATGTAAAATTTGGTAGGAATCTTAACAAGTTTCTTCTTTGGATTTTGAGGTTGATGTGACCTACTTGTTTATGCCATAGGTCCAACTCCACTATCCTCTTGTCTCCATATCTAACATACATTGAATTGTGTGGTTGATTTATGTCCACTGTGAATACTTTCCCTTGCTTCTCTCCTTTTGTTATGAGCTTCAAAATTGCCTTTGGATCCTCAAAACCACATCCTCTTTCATTTAACCTAACATGGTAGCCTTTCTCTACAATTTGACCTACAAAAATCATTTTTTTTTGTGGTAATATTAAGGACATCTAATACCTTTGATAAAAAATTTGACATTGGATTCCCTTCCAAACTAATATCTCCCACATGTTGAATGGTATGCTTTTAGTTTTCATCTATTTTTACATGTGTTTGATGCTTAGGGACATGAAAATGTCTAGAAAAATCCTTCCAACATGATAGATGACTGCTACATCCATTGTCTACATACCATACATTTTCACTAGCTTGAGTTGTATCTTCACCATACTTCATGGCAACTAAATAAGCGTTTCCTTAGCTCGATGATGTGTTTGCACAGTCACATTCCCCACTTCAATTGTCGGTGTTGTTTTTTTGATTCCCTAGTCTTTGATTTCTATGATAGCATTCATTTGCAAAATGACCGGGATTACGATATTCAAAGCATCCATTTAAAGTGTATTGTCCTCTTTCACCAAATCTTACATCTCTTCCTCTATTTTTGTCTCTTCTACCTCTTTCAAATCCATTTTCATGTTGCGCTTCACCTCGGTTTCTTTGCTATCTCCCTCGTCCTCTATAGCACCTTAGTTTGGACTTCCTCTTCCTCTACCTGCATACAAGCATTTCTCTTGGATATCCATGGCATGATTACCACCAAGATTCATCTCCTCTATCACCATAAGAGTGAATAATTCGTCAAAATTAGGAAGAGGCTCGCTTACATACATAGAAGTTGTGAAAAATCTCTATTTTTCATCATCCTTGAGTCCATTTAGGGTGTGTGCTACAAAATTATCATAATTTAGGGCTTGACCAATTGTGCCTACTGCAAGGTGTTTATATAAAATCTTCAATATCTTGAGAAGGCATTTTTTGAGATAATTTTAGTTGATTCCTAAGCTGAATTTTCCTTACTTCTCTGCAGGTGGAGTACAATCTTTCAAACGCTCCCATACCTTCTTTGATGTATCCAAATCCTAAATATGTCCTATCGTGGAGTTTCTAATATGTGAATCATGAATCTTTTGTCCCTTGTATCCCAGTCTCTCACGGCTCATCTTTGGTCATTGGTTGGATGTAACTCATCTATATAGGGTTTTGAGTGTTCACCACTCACAAGTCCCCACAAACCTTTCCCCATCAAAAGATTTCTTATTCTTAATCGCCATGATTGGTAGTTTCCCTTTCTCAAGCTTATCAATTTGAGCATTGAGATCAGCCATGATGACTTCTAGCTTTGAACCTCTCCCTTGATGAATGAAGTTTAAGAAGATGGATTTTACCCCAAAAAATAGAGCAAGGAACATATACATGTAAAAAAGTGAGATGCAATCATCTGAAGTGGTGAACTATCCCTTCTCTATCAATTTCCTTCCATTATAGAGATGCTTTGACGCCTCCAACTCATGAATATTGTCCTCATTTGATTTTTGATCATGTGGAAGTTGAAATTTGGGAAATTTTCTTACGATCTTGAGCTTGAAATCCTTTTTAAATTTCAACATGGTTGTGCATAAATGTACTTCTAGAACTATAAAATCATGTTATGCGTACATAAATTAGAAACCAATAGTTTGCTAACAAATACTAGCATCAAATCCATCTCTAACATCATGAAGATCAAATCATAAACCTATCTCCATAGTAGTGGCAAAAGATTTACAATCCTTAAGGATAAATCTTGTAATAAAGTATAGATGTATTTAGTTTGGCATAAAGCAATGATGCCATCAAATTTCATAAATTGATTGCCCAAATAGTGATGTAAATCACCTAATTCTAACATTTCAAAACATGAATATGACTCTATCTTAATAAAAAAATATGCATCTCATTAGGATAAGTGATCAACATATCATCTACACAACGAAGAATGGTAGGGAGCACATTCTCGTGCTTCTGATACAAGGTTCTTTTAGCTGGACTCTTTTGAAATCTATGTGCTAGTAAGTGGCCACATATCTTCTCATACCATCTACATGGTGTTTGCTTTAATAGACATGATGCCTTCTTTAAAATTACACACGTTTCTAAGCATTTCGCTCTAAATCATGGGTCCTTACATTGCCTTATGCAATTATTTTTTTAAATAATTCATGTTTCATGGCCAAATTACATACACTCCAACCATTGTGAGTTAGAAGTCTACAAACACTTGTCATAAAACATGTAGGTGCAAAGGTTTCATCAACATGAGTCCCTTTCTTGAACATAAACTTTAGCTCTAAGCCTAGTCTTAAGGAGATGAACAGTAGCACCAAGTTTCCATACAAATCATAGCCTTCTTTCTTGAATGAAGTTAAAAAAATACCAAAGCACATTTTATAAGCAAAGATGATAACAGATATGGTGCAATCTCGAAAAACTGCTACTAATAGCAAGTACAAAGATGATGCAATTGTCCACCCATGCCCTCTCAAATTAGATCTTAAATGTTGATCTAGACAACTCTGGATAGAGAGTTACAAGATAGAGGTATACTAGCTCAATTCGATATTTGGGGTAGTGCACATGTCATGTAATATAGGCTAATGGAGAGATGTGGCCTTCTACGGAAAGCTACATGTGGTGACAGAATGTGTGCGGCCACCACCCATGTAATCCGCATACATGGCTTAGGCCCGTTCAATGGACCTAACAAAATGAATGACTTCTAACTTTCACATGGAATATTCCATGGAATATTTCCTTTATGGTCTCGTCATGCATGCTACCCTGGACGCCCACCAAGGGGATTGCTAGGCCCTTAGGACCCCCTAGGCATGGGCATGCTAGCCCCCTTGCACCCCTGAGTCAGGGCTGCTCCCAATTGCTTGGACCCTAGTAATTACCTTTCCTTACAATACTTTAGATGGTCCAATTTGACCTTCATCCAACATGCAAGTTGGTATTCCTATCAATTGGGTAATGAATGCTTCATTTCTCCTCATAATAGGGGCATTAAAAAACATGCATTAGTACATAGAATCATGAGGTGTAGAAATTGGACATGTACTAACACGCCTCCTCAATGTTTATCGAATGATAAAACAAGTAGGTGTAAGTCCTATGCACATCTCTTGAAGATGCCTATTGAGCTGCTCTTTTCCAAGTTCTTTGGTGAATATGTCAAGACAATTTGCATTTGTTTGGCAATATTCTAGCTCCTCAAGTTCATCTTTAGCTAGCTCATGAACATAATGGCATTGTACTTCTATATGCTTAATGCAAGAATGAAATATGGGTTCTTTGCAATAGACATTGAATTTTGATTATCACATTTAAGTATACTTGCCATTTGTGATGGAAAGCCTATATCTCCAAGAACTCTCCTTAACCAGACTTCCTCACAAGATGGAAGACAAGCTAATTTGTACTTTGCTTTAGTAAAGAAGATTCTGAGAGTTAATTTTTTCTTACTTACCCAAGTTAATATTCCTAAATCAAGTGAGAAACAATATCAAGAAATTGATTTTCTAGAATCACAATGAAGCCCAATCCAAGTCACAATATTCTTGAAGAATATCACCTATGGTATGAATAACTCCAAAATCCAAGGTTCATGCAATGTTCTCTAGAATTCGCATTCCAGCATTCGAATGACTCTCCTTAGGTTTGTTGGAAAACTTTCTTAACCCTTAGACAACATAGTAGATATTTGGTACAGTGTTGCACAGAAAACTAAGAATTCCAATGAGCTTTGTATACTTCTTAGCATCTACATCAAGCATGTTATCATCCATAGATAGCTTATGATTTACCCCCATAGCTTTGCGAATTGGCTAGTGATCCATCATTCCAAATGCCTTAAGAACTTCTTTGACATACTCTTGTTGCGAGATGAAAGTGTCATCATTTCTTTCCCATACTTCAATTCCTAGACAAAAATGGAGTAGACCTAAGTGTTTCATTTCAAACTCAATTCCAAAACTGATCCAAGTTTGATTGATGAGTTCATCATGATCTCCTATAATGGTCAGATTATCTACATATCCAATGAAAACAACTAGCTTGCTATCCTTTTTCATTACATACATGTTATAATGAGAAGTACTTCATTCAAAGCTCATGTTTTTGAAAATGTTATCTATCCCTTGGTACCAACCCTGTGGAACTTGCTTAAACCCATAAAATCTTTCTTCAAATTGAAAACTTTATTTTTTGAATTGGGCACATCAAAACCTAGTGATTGAGATACATATTCCTCCTCCTTGAGATGACCATTCCAAAGTGCAGATTTGACATCCATCTAGAAAAAGGCCAAGCCTTTTGTGCAAAGCGTGTAAATCTGGATCCGTTGTGATCCTCCCTTGGAATAAAACAATCCAAGTAACTGACTACCACTCAAATAGCCAAAGATGCGCTTAACTGCCTGCCAATGCTTGACACCTAGGCAATGCATAAACCTACTCATCTATGAGATAGCAAACTGAATATCTCTCCAAGTAATGCATAAGTAAATCAAGCATCAAACAGCCTACTCATAGAGAACAACATCAAATGCATCTCCAACATGATGAAGACTCAATCATAAACCTATCTTCATAGGAGTGGCAATAGGTTTGTAGTCTTCAAGGCCAAAATGTTGCAATAATGTGTGAATACATTTTATTTGACACAAAGCTATTCCACCATCAACTTGCATTAACTAAATGCCCAAATAATGATGCAAATGCCCCAAATCTGACATCTCAAATGAGGCATGCAAATCAGCCTCAAAATCAGCAATATGATTCTCATGAGGACCAGTGAGCACTATGTCATCAACATACACAACAATGATTAGAAGCACATCCTAAAATGCTTAACATATAAGGTGCTTTTGGTTGGATTGTTCTCAAAACCATGTGCAATAAGATAGGCATGTATCTTTTCATACCAAGCACAAGGTGCTTGCTTTAAAACATATAATGCCTTTCGCAATTTGCACACTTAGCTTTCTTGCCCTTTCTACACAAAGTCAATGGGCTGAAAAATATTCACTTCTTCATGCAAGTCACCATTCAAAAATTCAATTTTAATGTGCAACTAATGTGCATTCGAACCATGATGAGCTTCAAGTGCACATATGCTACGAATAGTAGGCATTTGGCATGTAGATGCAAAGGTCTCATCAAAATCAATGCCTCTTTCCTATGCATATTCTTTGCAACAAGCCTACCTTATACCTATCAACTGTTCCATTAGGCTTATGCTTTAGCTTAGATACCCACTTAGTGCCAATGGCCTTCTTGCTAGGACGAAAGTCACATAAAGACCAGGTACCATTTTTCATGATAGCATCATATTCTAACTACATAGCAGCCATCAAATTTTCAGAATTTTGTGCTTAATGAAACAAAACAAGCTCATTCTCATCATAGAGACTAGAGGTAGCCATAGCATAACAATCTGATGCAAAAGATGCACTATGAGAGCCAGAATGAGTAGGATATGACAGAGGTGCATCTAGTTTGCTATCAGACAAAGTGTGCACCAGCCATTTTGGCATCATTTTTGCCTCCTCAATACGAGCTCTCTCATCAACAAGTGCATCATGTAAATCTGCATTAGAAGTGGAAAGATCTACATCATCACATGAAACCTGTAAAGGCTGAGAAGTTGCCTCATTAGGACCAACACTAGACTGTCCACCTATAAAAAGAGGAAGCAAAGTGTCATACATGTCTTTGGAGCCAACACATGTCTCCTTAGTACATGAAAGTAATGGCTGAATAGCATCTTCCACAGAAACCACATCACAACTAACCAAAATGCGTTTAGTTTGTGGATGATACAGACTTTGCTTTTAGAACTGTACTAGACAGAAATACATTTCACTACTTTATCATCCAATTTCCTACGTTGTTGTTCAAGCACTGATGCATATGCTAGACAACCAAAAACATGCAGGTGAGCAACAGATGGCTTGTGACCATGCCACGCCTCATATGGAGTGATAGAATACAATGATTTAGTGGGACACTTGTTAAGTACATATGCTGCACACATGATGTCCTCAAGCCAGAAACTATGTGTTAAAGGCTAACTCTTGACCATACACCTCACCAGCTCCATGAGTGACCTATTCTTCCATTTAGAAACTCTATTCTATTGAGGTGAATACAACACTATACACTCATGTTTTATACCACATTTAGCCAGAAAAGCATTAAAGTCAAAAGACATATTCCCCCCATCCTATCAGAACGGAGGGTGCCTATTTTACATGCTGACAGATTTTCATCCAAAACCAAAAACTATTTGGAGCACATAAACACTTCCGACTTTGCTTTCAATGGATATACCCATGCATGGCTAGAAAAATCATCAATGAAATTCACGAAGTAAAGATAGTTCCCAAAAGAGGGTGTGTGCGTAGGACTAGAGACATCACTATGAATACGTTGCAATTTCTGAGTAGCTCAAACTGAGGCATCTTTTGGGAAGACGGGATGTTGCATTTTGACCAAAATACGACCTTCACATACATATTTACTAGGTGCGCCAAGTTTGGGCAAAGAGGAGACTATTTTAGATTTCTATAGGTGTAGCAAACTAGCCAAATTCTGATGCTAACGTGCATGCCAAAGCTTTGCATATGACAAAGCCTGAGAATCATGTACTGCACATGCTGAATCATTCACATATTTTTCATAGTCTATGAGCTTATACAACCCACGACATAAAATGCCAGAAGCAATAATGATATTTCCATTTGATAGATCATGAACTGTACATCTGTCATCAACAAATTTTACAAACAAGCCAATCTTGACTAAAGCTGAAACTGAAACCATATTCTTCTTGATCCCTAGCACAAATAATTCATCCAAATATAAAATAACTACCATTAGCAGTAGTCAAAATGATATTACCAAATCTCATAACAAGATAAGAGGAGTTATTAGAGCATCTAACAGTATTCCTTGTAGGGGCAACCTCATGTCAGGTAAAGAAACTACACTACAAGGTAATATGTTTGGTTGCCCCACTATCAAAGTACCAAACATCTTAGTCTACTATAGACATAGACTATTCACGTGAAGATGGGTAAAAAATGCAAACAATAGTAAATGCCCATTCTTCATTCTACACAAGATTAGCAAGCTCTGTTTTGGCTGTAGAGGCCTGTGCAACAACCATTCTAGCCCCTCTCTTCCTTGCCTCTTTAGCAACCGATTTTGGACAACTCTTTATGACATGATCATTTGCTTTACAATATTTTCAAAATAATTTTTGTTTTTCTATTTTCTTCTCATCTCTTTCATCCTTCTTTGATTGTGCAGAATTAGCAGATTTTTTCTTACTAGTACAAGAGCTCCATTTACCTTTGCCCTTCTAACTAGCTAGGAAAGCTTGATTTGCAACACAGATAATGGACCTGTTCTGCCTAGATAGATCTTCTTGCAACAAACTGAGACTTACTCCTCAAATTTAAGGCATTTGTATTGTCTTTCATCATTAAATGAAGAGTAGAAGCAAAACTCTGATATGAATTGGGAAGACCATTCAGAACAATCTACACGTGAACTGGTTGGTAAGACTTCATCAGCAAAAATCAACTATTCCTTCAAATATTTGATCTTTTTCAGAAAACTATCCATGGAATCACCTTCATTCATGTGCTCACTCTCCAACTATTTTTGGAGGTAAGCAACAGGAGCCTCATTCCTTGCCTCGTATAAAGTGGAAAGTGTATATCAAGCATCTTTAGGTATTGTGCAAGAGCGAATGTGAGGAATAATGGCATGTTTAACAGACAAGGCTATCAATGCATGTGCATGAGCATCTCTACTATCCCAAAAAGTTTGCTCTGCAACAGGTGTAGGAGGAACCACAACACAAACAAGAACATGAAAAATAGCGTCATCTTCAATGTCATCTGTACCACCTTCAATAACTGTGTTTGTAGGTGTAATAGGATATTTTTCAACACCTTGCATAATATTCCATAGTCCTTTTGCAACCAATACGTGACTCATCATATAAGCCCATAATGGGTAATTTGTACCGTCCAACTTATCCTCAACAACAAACATACGGAATACATCACTACTTTCAGCCATGGCCACTGACTAAAATACCTTCATGCAAAAAAATGACAGTATCTCAAAAAGTTGAAGAGAACTACCCTGACGAGTTCTACTCAACATGTAGAAGATTTTGAGACACTTATACTTGCGAATCCAGACTTGTTTCTATCTTTGGCTCAAAAAGACAAAATTGCTTGCATAAGCATTGTGATAGTGCATTTGGAGGCCAAAATGAGCTAAGATCACAATTTTGGCACCACAAACCGAAGCCATTTTGATCTCCTAATCACCTTGAGTATGCTCACCAAATTTCATGTGATTCATAGACTCTAACTCGAGGGGTGTCGACAATGCCCGAGATGAAGCGATGACCTGCTCTGATACAAATCGTTGGATTTTGAGGTCTTTGGAAGCACGCGAACAACACAAGGAAGAAGAAGAAGCTTGGAGCAAAACACACAATACTAGGTGTATTACCACTAGAATGTACAAAGGTGTGTGACACGTTAGGTTTATAGGCATATATACACGCCGGGGCAAAGAAAACTCCTAAAGAGGGAAAAAACTGCCCCGATAATCCTATTGTGTTCACACACATCAGTACTTAAATATATCCAAAAAACCCTATGCAAATAATCTCTCCTTATACTTTTCTAATGTGCCATCTACTTTATAATTAGCTTTCCAAATCCATTTAGTACTGATTACCTTCTTCTTTGGTGAAAAATTGACTAGATCCTAGATATCATTTCTCAGCATACTATCATAATTAGTGTCCATTGCCACTCTCCAACTAGGATCATGAAGGGCTTCTTCAATGGTGGTAGGTTCGTTTATGTAGCCCATGCTATCTGTTATTAAAGCCATGTTAACAATGTGTTTTGAGGCTTTTCTTTGCTACCCTATTCTGTTTGATCTATGCAATTCATCCAACAATGATTCTAGTATATCTAAGTGTGGAATGCAATCATCAAAGAGCTATTGTGCCCACTTCGGTAGTAGCTTATGTTGTGCAACTACAACTGGCTTGGTTTCTACTAAGGAAATTTCACTATCATATGTTTTTTCCTCCTCAAATTTAAGTTTCCTTGTGATAGGCACATAGTGAGATATTTGTCGGGTTGATGAGATAGTGGAGTTACTGTTATCTTCTATCAAGTGTGTTAATTCATCAAATACCACATCTTGGTTGACAAAAAATCCTCGTTGCCTCAGGATCTGAGAACCTCTTTGCTTTAGAATCTTCACTATATCCGAGAAAGACACACTTTTCCCCTTTTGGATCCAACTTTGTTCTTGTTGAATCAAGAATATATGCACAATAGAAACAACAAAAAATTCTGATATGCAAAACCAAAGGATTTCACCAAAATATGCTTCTTGAGGAGTCATCTCCTTCAGTGCAGTTTTGATTGAGGATGTAGACTACTATATTGATTGTGTCTGCTAAGAATGAATCAAGCATGTCTTGAGCCTTTAACATATAGCAAGCCTTTTCTACTACTATCATGTTCCTTCGCTCAACAATGATATTTTGTTGAGGTGTATGAGCTGCCATAAGTTTCCTTTTTACACCATGCTCCTTACAGTAGTTATTGAATTCTGTTGATAACAAATTCCCTCCTTTATCTCTTCTGAATTTCTTCAATTTCTTTCCTTATTCATTTTCAACATACTTAAACCACATTTAAACTTTTTCAAAAGCATCAATTTTCTCACAAATAAAATAAATGCACATCATTCTACTATAATCATCGACTAACAACAAAGATCCTCCTAAAGAATATGTAGACATTTTACCACAAAGATCAACATGTACAAACTCTAGAGAAGCTTAAGCTCGATTGAAATTATCTTGTGGAAATACCTTTTGTTGTTTCTCACCCATCATGCAAGCTTCAAAAGTTTCCTAGAACTTTGAAAATGCAAGCAAATCAACAACCATCCGTGTTCTTTGCATCTCCTTCAAAATTGCAAATCCAAGATGCCCAATTCATTGATGCCATAATCTTCTTACATCTTTATGTTTTGTAGCACTTAAGACACTTAACACATATGAGTTATCATATCTTATGATGTTTTCTACTACATTACTTGATGAATCCATGATTTTTGTACCACTCTTGATGAAGTGAACTTTGAGTCCACAGTCTGCTATTGCAAAAACTGACAACAAATTTCTTTTAAGAGCAGATACATAGAGAAGGTCAGATCACCTCTTCTCAACACCTAGGGAAGTGATAAAAGAGATGGTATTGTTCCTTCAGTTGGACATTTGGAGTCATTTTCCACCACTAAATTGATAGATTCCCATAGAGGCATGAGGGAATCAAGCCAATCCTTTTTTTTGGTCATATGGCGAGAAGAACCTATCTAAAATCCATGGTTCTTCAACATGATCTTGAGTAGATGAGCATACGTCTTCAATAGATACCCATAGGTCTAGTGTTGTGTTCTTTGCCAACTCTTTGTTTGTCCAAGATGACTTCACATTCCCATTTTGTTGATAAGCTTCCTTTTTTTTGTAATCCTTGATGGAATCACCTTCATTTTCACAATAAAAGAAACTTCTTGTAAAATTTTTCTTCTTTGGATTCTTTTTTGATCCATTAGATGGGCCTTTTCCTTTTGCATTGGTTGAGAATGCAGCATCGCTTGCACCTTGCCAATTCTTCAACTACATCTCTTCTAAGAGCATGGCACATAACTCTTCAAATGTAAGGGGAGTTGGTCTTACCTTAGTGTTAAAGGTTGTTACTAATCCATCATACTTTGTTGGAAGAGTATGCACACATCTTCAAGCCATCTCTTCCAATGTTATAACAATACAACTACAACCAATCAATCTTGTTGATATTTTATTCGTTTGATAAAATCTTCAAACTCTTCGGAATAAAGAATGCTTTTCATTTGACAATTGGGTCTTTAGATTTTGTATGCTACTGTGGTTCTTGGTCTCATACTTAGAAGCCAATATGCCCCAAGCCTCATGTGCTTTAGTAGTGTGTTGAACAAAAGTAAGCATAGAATCACTTACACTGGTGACGATTGCACACTATGCATCAGCGTTTTTCGTCTTTCATGCTCATAAAAGATTTGGTTCTGGCTAATTCATCACTGCCAAATTTGTTGGATCTTCAATAGGTACATGCTTTGGATCCAATATCATCATCCCATGACAGTGTGAAGTAAATCATAAGAGTCTAAGATTGCAAAAATTTTGAACTTCTAGAATGTATAGTTGGTTCCATCGTGATTCTCTTTCGTGAATGCAGGCGAACAAATTCGAATAGTTGAACCATTAACATTGAATGGAGCATCAAGACATGTGTTTGATGATGAATCCATCATGTAATCTCTCAAGTAATCTAGACATATTCTAATGAGCTACTAGGTTGAAATAGTGATATTTCTTAAGGTATTAGACCTTAAGACTTTGATATCATGTAAGAAAGTATTTACATAAGAGAACACATGAGCACTAGTAGAGAAGATAAGAGATATACTGGAATTTCAAAAAAATGCTACTAATAGCAAGTACAAATATGATGGTGTTTTCCACCTATGTGCTCTCAAGGTAGACCTTAAATTGTAATCTAGAAAAATCTAGATAGAGAGTTACAAGGTGGAGGTATGCTAGCTCAATTAAATATCTGGATAGTGCAAAGATCATGTATATATAGGCTAATGTAAAGATGTGGCCTACCGCAGATAGATATACATCAGCCGTAGAATCTGGGTAGCCACCACTCACATAATTCCTATACTTGGCTTAGGCCAGATATCTCGACCTAACAAATATGAATGATTTTTGACTTTGATAGGGAAGATTCCATGGAATACTCCCTTTATCTTCACATTTGGAGTGCTACTTTCAGACCCCCTAAACTAGCTATGAACTCTTCACCAATATGTATCTTCTTAGCCTAATTCTTGAGTCTTTTTTGGTCAAGTTTTTCCTAATGCCCTTTCTCTTAAGATTTTGTAGTTCAATTATTTTCCAAGCATCGATTAAGCATGCATATATCCTTTTTTTTCTTTTACTCTCTCATCTCGTTTTCTCTTTTTCCTTTCCTCTATTTTCTCCACTCAACCTCTTTCCCTTTCTTCTTCCCGTTTTCAATCCAACCACTCTTCCTCAACAAATTCGAAGCTCACTCATATCTTCACTTTTTCCTTAACTCTCAAGCTCAACCTCCTTATCACAACTTCACGTCAACCTCCCTTTTCATTCTTCACTCACCTTTTCTCTTCTTTTACTCACTCCTCTCCTCAACCTTATATTCACTATTTCCTCTTCTCACAATCTAGCACTTTCTCTCCACACTCTAATTATTACTTGCTCACCTTTAACGTCAACCTACCAGCTCTCTGTTATCCCTTTCTCTATTTCTCCTCTCCTTCACCCTTCCCTCTTTCTTTTACTTCCTCTATCTCTAATCAGCCCTTTTCATTTTGTCTTTTTCTCTCTTCTCTTCTTACTCTTTTCTCTACTTTGCTATCCTTCAATACTCTTGGAAAAGCAGTCAATGAGACACACACTAGCTAGCTTACTCAGATATCTGCACACTCAAACATTCCCACATTCATGCACTGGCACTCTTACACATTCATGATCCGACCACCATACTTGTGCAACCACACACTTTCAACAAAAGGATATCCTTAGCCATACCCACTCATACAATTCGGATTTCAAAATCAAATAAGCAAACAATAGAGGAAACTCACATTCAGATAGGTTGAGAATCTGATACTCACATTCAAGCAATGAGAGAGTTAGCCACTCTCACTCATCTACTCAAACTTACTCACTTACTAACTTTCAAAAATATCATCACATTGGTTCACACAACTACTTGTACTCACATCCTTCTTACCCATGCACATTGTTCATGCATATACTAAGACACAATCAATAATACTTCAAACATGCAGTATCAAAAATGGGCATTCTCGTATTCACATGTGAGATGCTCATATACCAACATCTATACATGAACAAAAAACTTGAGCAAGCATAGACTCACATAGCATACTTCGTACAAGCGCACAAGTTGCACAAATCCACCATTCAAAAAATCATAGAATCACATGTACACACTCATTAATCATTTTTTCACCTTCAAGTAGATACAAACATACAACTCTGAAGTATTTCGATGATGATGCACCACAGTGCGCTCTCCTTCTCGAGGGCTTCACGATGATATGCTCAGAGTAGAAAACTGATCTCTTAAGGCCGCACACAGTACTCCGCACAGAGGCTGAAAAATACGTAGAAAACACAGTACACGGGGGGAACGAAGCCAAACTTCTTAGGTCTTACAAATGTGGTCGAACTTACAGTCTATGACTGACCAGGCCACTATATGTTTTATTAAAGAACATATACAAAGAAGTGTCCAGTGGCCATTTGGCTTTTCACATGGACACTAATGGTAACAATCTCCCACTAAAGGCCAACATGGCCAAAGTAACTATGGGAGAAAAATAAAGAACGATAAAGAATACCTGCGTGTAGGTATACAGACTATACCTCCCATCTGATGGGCATGTTACACAGTATACAACTGACTATGTAAGATCAAGAATCAAGTAACCCCCATCAAGTGACAATAGTGTCAAAAGCTATCCTGTGGTAGAGCTTTAGTCAAAGCATCTGCAGCATTATCTCAAGTGTGAACCTTCTCAAGAATAATGCACTGAGTGGCTAAGCAATCTCTAATGAAGTGATACCTCACCTCAATGTGCTTGGTCTTTGCATGATAGACCGGATTCTTAGCCAAAGCAATGGCACTCTCACTATCACTGAGCAAGCGAGGTACAAGCTGAGGTAAACCCATATCACAAGCAAGATGAGAAAGCCACAATGCTTCCGTACATGCCTCACTTGCTGCAACATACTCTACTTGTGTGGTGGAAACAATTGTACATCCTTGAAGACAAGATCTCCAAGAGATAGCACCTCGAGCAAAATGAAAAATGTATCCTAATGTAGACTTACGATTGTCTACACAACTAGCATAGTAAGAATCTATGTAACCAATAATAGATGCTTTCCCTCTACCTAAGCATAGACACTTGTTCTTAGTGCCACTTAGATATCTCAAAATCATCTTGATAGCTTCCCAATGTTTCTTGCCAGGATTAGACATATATGTGCTCACAAATCCCACTGCAAATGCAATGTCTGGTCTTGTAGCTACCATAGCATACATGAGTCTACCAACAATAGACTGATAGGGAATTTTGGTAATGAATTCCTTTTCCTCATCTGATTTGGGGCAATCATCCTTGCTCAATTTCACATATGTGGGTAAAGGTGTACTCAATGCCTTTCCACCTTGCATATTGAACCTGTGAAGTACTTTGGATATGTACTCACTTTGAGACAAGTATATGCATCTTTTACTCCTATCACGAGTAATGAGCATGCCAAGAATATGTTTGGCATCCCCCAAATCCTTCATATCAAATGTCTGACTCAACTTCTTTTTGAGAATTGACAAGTGACAAGAGGACTTCCTAGCAATCAACATATCATCGACATAAAGTATCAAACATATCAAGCTGCCATCTGAGCATCTCTTTGTGTAGAGAAAATGATACTCATTGCTTCGAGAATAGCCTTGAGACTTCATAAAAGCATCAAAATTTTGGTACCATTGTCTAGGGGATTGTTTAAGTCCATACAAGCTCTTCTTGAGCTTACAAATTAGACTTTCCTTGCCATGAACCACATAACCCTCTGGTTGTTCCATATAGATCTCATATGTAAGATCTCCATGCAAGAAAGGAGTTTTCACATACATTTGGACTAACTCTAAGTCCTCCATTGCAACAAATCCAAGCAACATGCGCAGGGTAGCCATCTTGACCACTGGAGAGAAGATTTCCTCAAAATCAACACCATGTTGTTGCTTAAAACCCTTTGCAACAAGTCGTGCTTTATAATTTGGAGAATCACTATCTGATGTGAATTTCAGCTTATATACCCATTTACATGGTAAAGCTTTCCTGCCATTTGGCAAAGGTACTAAATCCCAAGTACCATTCATGTGAATAGAATCCAACTCAATCTTCATGGCATGCTCGCACTTGACATGATCCTCTGTCTACATAGCCTCTTTGTAGCAGGAAGGCGCACTCGAATCTGTTAGCATAACAAAATCTAAACCTGGAACATATCTATCAGGTGGATGTGAGACACGTGCAAAATGTCTCAATGGTTGCTAAATAGGAACATGTGCATACTGATCTGAATGGACATTCTCTTGAGCATCCCTATGTGCAACATTTTTATGCATGCTATCCGGTGGACTAGTATCCTCAAACACCACTCTTCTCACTTCAACCTCCTTAATGGGCTGTTTATGCATCTTAGACTCATTGAAAATGACATCACTACTTCTGATCACTGTCCGTGTTTCAGGATCCCATAAGCGATATCCAAATTGTCCTTCTCGACCATATCCAAGAAAAAATGCATTTCTTTGACTTATGGTCCAACGTTTTTCTAAGATTCTTGGGTATATGAACATATGCTTCACACCCAAAAACTCGAAGATGATCATAATATGGTGGCTTCCCTGTCCACAGCTCTTGTGCCACTTTCAGACCTTTGACAATACTATGTAAAAGGTTAATCACATGAACTGCAATCAATACTGCTTCTGCCAAAAGCCTTGTGAGAGGTTTGCATGATGCAACATAGAGACTACTCTATCTTGAAGAACTCCACTTGAAGAACTCCATAGCTGCTCCTCAACATGCTCCTAGAGTGCACCATGGTTGCCCCATGTGTGCTAGAGCACCACCTCTACTGAGGGACCAGCGTTGCCAATTGGTGTGTGATATCTCTCAAAGTGAGCAAGACTCTTTTATATAGGTTTTAAAGCTCCATGCAAAAAAACTCACAAAAAGTGCTTTATTTTAATCACATCGCTTTTCAAATTGCTTTTGCTTTATTTTAAGTGAGTTTGCTTTATTTTAAAGTTGCTTTTAGCTAACTTTAAAAATAACTTCTTGACCTGCTTTTTCACACTTCTGACTACCTGATGAATGCTCGGACAACATTTTTATGATCCTCATGGCGAGAGCTATCATATGAGGTCAAAACACTAAATAAGTAGAAAATTAGGGTTAGGGTTTTCTCCCAAATCTGATCTCTGATGATAGCATGTCATATACCATTCGAAAGCTCTCTTCAAGCTCTACAAGATAGGCTCATAAAAAGTTTACCCATTTTTGTGCCAAAAATGACTAAGTACCAAAATTAGGGTTTTTGCCCTAAATGGATTTTGGACTGATGTGACATTGTTTTCCAAAAATCCCCCCTACAATGTCATATTGGTACAAACTGAACTGGATATACAACTTCATTCATTTGCAAGCTGTCATAAACTTCAAACTTGTACTCCCAAATTGACCCTCAAACCTTTTCTTCAAAAGTCTTCTTCAAAACTGAATTGGTGAATATGAACCATAATAAGTGAGAAAATATGCAAAGTAGATATCCAATAGTGTACACATCAAGCAATCACTGCTTGTAAACATATATAGCATGAATTGAATCTGAACCTGCTATCTCCTGTCTTCTCAAACCTGTAAACATACGCTAGGATCCACATATTTGCATTTACCTTAAGAAAGGTTTCTCACTGTACTTCTGCTATGTCATGTAAATACACTAAACAAAATCAAGAATTGAATCCTGGGACTTGTGACTGACAACTCACAACTTAGTGTATTATGAACACTGCTAGTTCATCTCTGACTGTACTCAACTCAACTCAACTCAACTCATCCTATGAGTCTCATCAAAATATCATATCTATGATGTCATCATGTCATCATCCTTGTTCATACTTGTTAATCCTTCATATTTCTTTCATTCAGAATCTGGTATAAACATATACGTGCACACTTCTAAAAACATACCTTTCCGAAATATCAAATTTCTCTTCAATAGAACTCTAGAACCTTCTCCTGAACAGGAACACCTAATAGGAACTTTCTCCAGACATTCTCCTTCTTCCTTCTTCTTTCAAAGCTGGAACATAAAGAGAAACTGACAAAGAAAATATAGGAATACCTAGAATTCTTATAGGTATGACTCTACGGAATTCTTATAAGTATGACTCTGCATTCTTTAACGTATGTCTAAAAAATAAGTCTTCATGTGAAAGCACTTTAGGATTCATATTCTTCTACCACACAACAAGTATCTTCTTCTATTCCTCTACAACACTAATCTGATAGAACCTGAATCTTTAACTTCTTCCAATGTTAAAGAACTTTCACAAACAAAGGATAGATACCTGACTCAAAAATATTCAAGATCTTCATGACCATTCAAGATCATCCAAGATCATACAAGATCTATCAAGATCTTACAAGATCATACGCGATCATCCAAGATCAATGATCTCTCCAACAAAATACCTGTATAGAATCTTCTCTCATCAAACCTTCATGACAGAATGTTTGATTTGCTACCTGAATGTCTCTAAGTGTCCATGCTTCTCACATAAAGTTGCAAAACTTTTCTTCAACCAAATCCTTTCCAAGAATCTACAACTCCTACTTGAAACATAAGTGGACAAACTCTCACCTTGAGAACTCCAAAAGCTGCAAGTTGATACTTCATATCTTCATATTCTACCGGGGTGAAATGTGATAGTATCTGCTTGACTTTCTTTTGGTTAACTCCACTTCTCAATCAAGTGATAGGATGCGATGGAACACCTTTTTTTAATATAAACATGTATCCAAAAGTATAATTCTCAAATCTCTACTCATCTAGATTAAGTGTGTATGTCAAATGTTAGAAGATGCTCTTAAATCATATGTTCTAAACCTAGAAGTCTCCGAACCTGGGAATCTGAGAGCTTAGATGCTCTGATACCAAATGTTGGAAATTAGGTAGGCCCATAACTAATACCATAGGTCCATGTTCCATAGATCCACGATCAACAACATAGATTCCAACATCTTCCAATATTGACAAAACATGAACATACCACATTTAATCACACAAATGATGAGACAAAGATAGAGAAAGATTAGACAACATGTGTTAAGTGTTATGTAAGCCACTGCTTACTGTTGGTGCATTTTACCCAAGCCTACATGCTTGATATGCTTGATATTATCCTCATTTGTAAGTCACATGTGTAGTCATGTGAACACCTCTTGTAAAAGAGTTCATTTTTATCTCTTGTAATTGAAAAAGGAAAAAGGAAAAAGATGGCTTACCTCATCCATGATGTAAAAGCAAATTCGTGGGTCAAACTACCTAAAACCACGAATTTTTGAGCTGCAGGAATATCTCCTAACTTTGGGGATCAGTTTTAGGTGGAGCCATTCGAATTTGACTTCAAAACTCCCTCCAAGAATAGCTATAAAAAGAGCAAGAAGGAAGAGGCGATTAGCAAGCCTTGTACGTGACCACTTCATGTCATTTTGTAGAGATAGAAGAGCTTACTCCATAGCTCTATCATTCTACTCCCATTGTGCAAATATTCATTGCCAATGTGGTTGTAATCATATGTGAATCTATACATTTGTCATTATCTACTTCTCTATTTTGTTCTCTGCTATACTCACTCAGAGCAGTAACTTCAAAAGGTCATATCTCGAGTTATACTCAATTTTTTTCAATATTTTAATGTTTCTTATATAGCTCTTACTGTCCTCTTTCTGCATATAAATTTTCAAGGTCATTGGATTTACAGTTTTGGAGATATCTGCATTTTACTCCTCACTGGTCTATCTCTGTAGAGTCCCGAGAATGGTGGGCATGTTCCAGAAATTGATAAATCTTCTTCTCAGTGCTCAGTCCATCATTTGAAGTGTTTTAACTTGGATTGGGAAGCTTGCTAAGTCTATTTTCTATGCCCAAAAGTAATTTATCTAATTCCTACCAGGTTGAGAGCACTGTTCATTTTTTCCAGCAGGTGTATGTCCAAAAATAGCAAGTTTTGGGAGCTAGTCATTTCGTAACTAGTCTGTCTTGACTTAAACTTTTGGGATACATGTTCCAAAGTACTTGGCTGATATTTTGGTGGATTTAGGAAGCTCAAAGGGTCTAATAATGAACTCTAAAGTCTCAGTTGGCTGGTATGAAGCCGGTTGTGGCAGCACCAACTCATCTTTGGATTGCATCCACCATCTCTCTTTACAGTGGTATCAGAGCATAGTCAAGCAACATGGGAGATGGATTTCCATCAACAATTGACAAATTGGGTCGAAACAACTACCCGGCATGGTCTCTAATCTGGAGATGAAGCAATGCAAACCATGAGGAACAAAGGGCAACCATCACATGAAGAAGTGGAAGGACTTTCAAATTGGTGTTTAAAGGATGCACTTGCAAGGTCATATATTCTAAACTCAATCTCTGATTTTCTTTTACCTCATGTCAAGGGATGCAAGACATCAAGAGAGACCTGGAATGCACTTGCTTCTTTCTTCTCTTCCAACACTCGAGCAAGGAAGAACCAATTGTGGATGGAGTTCACAACAATGAAGAAAAGCCCGAAGCAAAATGTGACTGATTATGTCACAAAGATGAAGGAGATTTCTGACCAACTTGGAAGCATTGGAGAGGTAATTGAAGAGGAGCAAATCATTAGACAAATAATATATGGAATCAAAGTAGACGACAAGTGGGAGTCATTCACAACAGCCATGGATTTATACATGGATATGCATGTACCCGACCTCAACACACTCATGGGCCAACTCTTCACTCATGAAGCAAAGATTAGCAAAGGTGGTGAGTCCTTAAGAGGTAATCAAACTTCTGCCTTATATTCTGATAAAGCTAAGGTCAAGGAAAAGTCAAGGAATAGGAAGAATGAAGATGAAGGTAGCTCTTTCCAAGCAAACTTTGCAGGTAGAGGAAGAGCTAGAGGAAGAGGCAGAGTTGGAAAGCAAGGCAGGGGGAGATTCCAATCATCTCAACCTTGCAATATATGTGGCTTATCTAATCATACTACTGAAGAATGTTTCAGGAACCCGAGGAACTCAAGAGGAAGAGGATTCAATAGAGGTGGCTATGGATCAAATAGAGGCAGATACAATGGAGGCTACAACAACAACAACAACAACTACAACAACAATTACAACAATAACAACTATCAAAGTGGCCATAGAGGAAGGAGAGACTACAATAACTATGCAGAGGACCAAAGTCAAGAAGATTCATTATTGATTATGAATCTATCAGTGAAGAAGGGTAAGGATGATGATCACATATTTTACATTGATTCAGGATGGTCAAACCATGTAGCAGGAAATGTGGCTTTACTTTCTGATTTGGAAGATCCTCATAACAAGCATGAAGTGCAAACAGGAGATGACACAAAGCACTCAGTGGAGAAGATAGGTAATGTGAAGACATCAGATGAGAATATGAACCTCTTAAGCAAAGTCTTGTATGTCCCTACAATTACCAAAAATTTAATAAGTGTTGGAAAGATTGTTGAAAAAGGATTGCAGGTTAGATTCAACCGATTTGGAGCATATGTTGAAGACCCAAGGCAAGGCTTTAGAAGGATTGCCAAAGGAGAAAAGACACGAAGGCTTCTCACTTTTGAAGTGGAAGATACAAAGAACATAGCTTTGTTTAGCTATGGATCTCAAACTCTAACAGAGTTGGAGATATGGCACAAAAGGCTTGCTCACATTGGTGAGAGGACACTCAAACAAATTTGCAGGGACCAAAGTGTACTTGGTCTGCCTAATATCACTAGGCAACACATGATTTCTAAGTGTGAAGCTTGTCAACTCGGCAAGACTCATAGACAACCTTTCAATAAGAAAGGATATATGTATCAAAATACTTTGGATCTAGTGCACACGGATGGGTGGGGTCCAAGTAAGGAGCCATCTATATCAGGCTCAAGATATTATGTCTTTCATACATGATTCTAGCAGGTGGACCATTCTGTTTTTCATGAAGCACAACGAAGAAGTGTTTAATTGCTTTAAGAAGTATATTGCTCTTGTTGAAAACCAAACAGGTAGGACTTTGAAAAGACTCAGATCAGATGGTGGAGGAGAATACTTCTCTTCTGAATTTGATGCCTTCTTGCATGAAAGAGGCATTAAAAGGGAAGTCACTACAAGGTATACACCTGAACTCAATGGTGTAGCAGAGAGGAGGAACAGAGCTATTGTCGAAGCTGCAAGGTCCATGCTCAATGAAAAGGGATTGCCAAACTACCTATGGGCAGAGGCTGTGTCTACAACCACATATCTCATAAATAGACTTCCATCTAAGTCACTAGATGGAACCACTCCATATGAAGTGTGGAATGGAAGAAGACCTAGTCTAGAGCATTGTAAAATCTTTGGATGCTTAGCCTATGCTCACATTCCTTCTCAAGTAAGAGGGAAATTGGATCCCAAGGTAGAGAAGTGTGTATTCATTGGTTATGATCAAAACCAAAAAGGATATAGATTGTACAATCGAACCAATAAAGGATTTTATGTGAGCAGAGATGTAATTTTTGATGAAAAAAAATCATGGTTTGATGATGACAGGAAAGTGAAGCTGCCATATGACTTGGATGAAGACTTTCCATCACTTCAACCAAAGGAGCCAAAGCAGATTGAAGAAAGTGATTCGGAGATTGACCTAGAAGACTTGGAAAGACTAAAGCTATGGAAGAACAAAGGTAAAGCAAACATGCAGGATGCTACATATGGACCCGAGAGCTCACATCAACCACTTAAAAGGTTTTCAAGGGAGAAGAAGAAACCAGATAGGTTTGGTTATGATACTTCTTTGGTCACCAAGCACTCAATCTACATTGCAAAGGATTCAACTAATGAAGAACCTACCACATTTGGAGAAGCACAAAGCAAGAAAGCTTGGAGAGATGCAATGGATGAAGAAATGGAAGCCTTGAAGGAGAATGTCACTTGGGAGCTTATACCTAACAAGCCATCTATGAAGTTAATTGGATCTCGATGGATATACAAAATCAAGAGGAATCCAGATGGAAGTATAAATAGACACAAAGCAAGGTTAGTTGCTAAAGGGTTTGCTCAAACCCATGGTATTGATTATGAGGAGACTTTCTCTCCTGTTGCAAAAATGCCTACAATTAGGGTTCTCATTAGTCTTGTTGCATCTAGAAATTGGAATCTCTATCAACTTGATGTAAAGAATGCTTTCTTGAATGGATGGATTTCTGAGGAAGTGTATATGGCACAACCTCCTGGATATGAGGATGCACATCATCCTATCTATGTATGCAAACTAAAGAAAGCTTTGTATGGATTGAAGCAAGCTCCAAGAGCTTGGAATTTCAGATTGGTGACTTATTTGCAGGACCAAGGATTCAAAGCTAGCAAGGCAGATACCTCTTTGTTCATAAAGAGGAATGGATCTGAAGTGACCTATTTATGTGTGTATGTTGATGATATTATTATCACAGGCAATGATCTTGAAGGAATCAAACAGGTAAAGAGTCAAATGAAGGAGGAGTTCAAAATAAGTGACCTCGGACCACTCACTTATTTTCTTGGATTGGAGTTAATCTACACATATTCAGGTATATACATCACACAAAGGAAGTATGTGCATGACATGCTCGTCAAGTTCAAGATGGAAAATACCAAGTGTGCAGGTACACCTATGGAGCAAAATCATAAGCTTAGTGCTTATGAAGGAGAGGCAATTGAAGACATCACAAGCTATCAGAGCTTGGTTGGAAGTTTGAACTATGCAACACTCACAAGGGTGGATATATGCTATAGTGTTAGCATATTGAGTCAGTTTATGCATAAGCCGAGAAGACCACATATGGAAGCGGCCAAGAGAGTCCTCAAGTACCTAAAGGGGACCATGAATGAAGGTTTGTTCTATTCATATACTTCAGATATTGAGCTAAAGGTCTACTCAGATGCAGATTGGGCCGGATCTAGAGATGATAGAAGAAGCACATCCGGGTATATATCATTTGCAGGTTCAAAAATCATTTCTTGGTCATCAAAGAAGCAACCAACCATGGCATTATCTTCTACCGAAGCCGAATATGTAGGTTTGCCTAATGCAGCTCAAGAAATCATGTGGTTAAAGTCTTTGTACACAGATCTTGGACTTCATTCTTCAACACCTCACAATTTTTGTGACAACACAAGCTCACTACATCTAGCAGCTAATCCGATATACCATGCTAGAACCAAGCATATTGAAGTCCACTACCATTATGTAAGGGAGAAGCTAATGAGCAAGGATATTCAACTATCCTATGTCTCTACAGATATGCAATGTGCAGACATGTTGACTAAAGCTCTTGATGGTACAAAGTTAAGTAGATTCAAGTTGATGATTGGCTTGCAGGAAATCAAGGACAATTGAAGACTTATTTGGAGGCCAAGCATGTTAGGCTTGAGGGGGAGCTGTTGGTGCATTTTACCCAAGCCTACATGCTTGATATGATTGATATTATCCTCATTTGTAAGTCACATGTGTAGTCATGTGAACACCTCTTGTAAAAGAGTTCATTTTTATCTCTTGTAATTGAAAAAGGAAAAAGGAAAAAGATGGCTTACCTCATCCATGATGTAAAAGCAAATTCGTGGGTCTAACTACCTAAAACCACGAATTTCTGAGCTGAGGGAATATCTCCTAACTTTGGGGATCACTTTTAGGTGGAGCCATTCGAATTCGAATTCAAAACTCCCTGCAAGAATAGCTATAAAAAGAGCAAGAAGGAAGATGCGATTATCAAGCCTTGTACGTGACCACTTCATGTCATTTTGTAGAGATTGAAGAGCTTAATCCATAGCTCTATCATTCTACTCCCATTGTGCAAACATTCATTGCCAATGTGGTTGTAATCATATGTGAATCTATACATTTGTCATTATCTACTTCTCTGTTTTGTTCTCTGCTATACTCTCGCAGAGCAGTAACTTCAGAACATCATATCTCGAGTTATACTCAACGTTTTTCAATGTTTTAATGTTCTTTAAATATCTCTTACTGTCCTCTTTGTGCATATAAAGTTTCAAAGTCATTGGATTTACAGGTTTGGAGATATCTGCATTTTACTGCTCACTGGTCTATCTCTACAGAGTCCCAAGAATGGTGGGCATGTTCCAGAAATTGATGAATCTTCTTCTTAGTGCTCAGTCCATCATTTGAAGTTTTTTAACTTGGATTGGGAATCTTGCTAAATCTATTTGCTATGACCAAAAGGAATTTATCTAATTTTTACCAGGTTGAGAGCACTGTTCATTTTTTCCAGCAGGTGTATGTCCAAAAATAACAAGTTTTGGGAGCTAGTCATTTCGCAACTAGTCTGTCTTGACTTAAACTTTTGGGATGCATGTTCCAAAGTACTTGGCTGATATTTTGGTGGATTTAGGAAGCTCAAAGGGTCTACTAATCAACTCTGAAGTCTCAGTTGGCTGGTGTGAAGTCGGTTGTGGCAGCACCAATTCATCTTTGGATTGCATCCACCATCGCTCTTCACACTTACTCACACTATCATATATACAAATGTCAACTTACAATGTGGACAGAAATAGATGGATGAGTGAATATACAAATGTAACAAACATATTTAGATGTATGGATTGAAATCAGAATATATATGAGATGTGTCACCTAATAGGTTGTAGAAGAGTGAATATGAGTGACACTCTTTAGTAGGGCACACACATGAGTACCATGTGGCACCTATGTGAGCTGTCACCCATGTGACTCTAATTCAGGAGGGAATCAAAAGATAGAAGGTACGCAATTGGGTGGCAATTTTTCAAGAGAGCATCTCTGTGAAGGAACTCGCATCGATTGGCGTGTAGAAGAACAGGGAAAATGAAGGGCATCCTCAAGAAATGAGCAACACCATGTATGCCCCAAATAGGGCGACAGAGGGAATCAACACTTGGGCCTTTTTGGACTTCTTTTCCCACAACGTGCTGATTTGTGGGGACTTTAACATGGTGGAAGACCCTTTGGATCGGTGGGATAATAGGGGGCATACCATTGATGGTCAAGAGAAAGACACAAGGGATAAAATTAAGCTCCATGTTGACCTAGTGGAAGTTAAAGATACGAATGGTTTCTCTTGGTCAAACCTCAAATCTGGGGATGACCTATGGAAGACTCGACAGAAGCTATATTGCACAAAACATTATGAGTCAGTGGGGTTAGCCCCACATATTGCTACACATTGACCTCACCATATCGGATCACTACCCTATTACTCTCACTTTTAAGCCGATTGCCAAACCCAAAAAAGCACCTTAGTTTCATGCTTACCAGACGTCCTTCTCCCTTCCCTCTGTCCATCAAGAAATTACCTTGGTATGGAACATGGATTTCGCCAATGGCGCCTCACCGGCCAAATGTTGGAGGACTGTGATTGAGAAGACTTGATAAATTATGGTCATGACCCACAAGATGCTTCGCAATGTTCAACGAAGGCAAAGAGAGAAGCTCTATCAGAGGATTTTGCGCCTTGAGGAGGAAGTGAACAAAGGGAACTACCAATACCAGATGGGATGACGGAAAATTAGAGGCATGCTAAGATACAAGGAAGAAATTCAAAGGAAAAACTTACAAGTATACTTTAAAGATTGGTGGGCGGGCAAGGCTCACAAACCAACAACAGAGATGTGTGGCATCCTCAAGAGGAAACAAATTAAAGACTTAATCCCCTTCTTGATTGGTAGTGATGGGGCCGAATGCAAAACGAAAAAAGAAATAGCAGTATTATTGTCAACCACTTCTCTCAACTCTTGGGGGTTTCTCTCTCTCTCCCCACTGGAGGGACTACATGGCAACCATCTTGAGAGTCTCTTCCTCGAGAATACTGCATAACATGAAGTCTCTTCTTGAGGCATGGATCTCAGATAATGAGATTCTCAAAGTTATCAATATGCTCCCCATTGGGAAAAGCCTGGGTCTTGATGGCCTCACAAATGAATTTTTCAAGTCTTTCAGGCAGGTGATGACCACCTCGTTGCACTTGGTTTGGCAAGTAGCTTTGGCTTTTGGTGCCCTCCCAGAATGCCTCAACAATGGTGTCATCAAGCTTATCCATAAAAAAGGTAACAAGAATAGGATTGAAAACTCGCGGCCAATCATGATGCTCCAAACAAGATACAAGTTCCTTGCAAAAGTCATTGCCAATAGAATTTCATATCACTTGAAGGGATGTCTTAGCAAGGATAAAAAAGGATTCATCAAGGGCAGATCCATACTAGAAGTTATTATTGATATCTAGGAAGGCCTCGACTATGCCAAAGAGTTTGAGCAAGACATAGTATTCCTTAAAATTGACTCTGACAAGGCATACGATAGGTTGGAATGGGACTTTGTTCTCCAATCCCTTAAAGATCCCGGGTGCAGTGAGAAATTCACTAAGATGATTGCCACTTTGCTAGGGAACACATTGACACAAATAAACATCAATGATCAGCTATCAAAGGCTATCAGATCAAAACGATCTATTAGGCAAGGTTGCCCATTGGCCCCTCTGCTCTTTACTATCTCCACATAAGGACCGTTGAAAATGTAGCAAGCTTCAATGGAAGCTCTTCATATATGTGTCACCGCATCTATCTCTCAATCTCAACCATAGGAACCCTCTCTTAAGCCATAGTTTTCATATTCATACTTTTTGCATATGAACACACCCTTTGAGTTATTCTCTATTTTAAGCTAGGAATAAATATCAAACCAAATGTTGGCTAGTGTTAACACTGATAACATGTTCTTCCTAACCCATGACATATATTAGAGATCTAACAATGTCAGTTTTTTACCATCGGAGCTATGAGGATTTCTTAATGCATGAACAATATTCTTGTTGGTGGTAGAATCAAGGGAGATGAAGAAACCATCTTTGGATGTAATATGTATGGTTGTACCAGTATCAAAGTATTAAACATTAGATTCTATAGATGAAAAAATGATCATGCATTGATTTCTTAAGTAACTTCTCTTCTAAATTACCATTCTTTAATTTCTACTAAGTTTGGAGATGGGAGTCCCAAAGGTTTAAGTATTTATTATAATCATTATCACCTCTTTCTTCTTTTCCTCTTTAACAACAAGCTTAGGGAATTGTTTTTTGATATTATCATTTCCCTTACAATATTCGAAAGAGATTAATTATTTGTTTTCTTCTAATAATAATATTTATTCTTTGATTGTGTAGAAAATATAAATTACTCACCACTAGAGGAGGATCTAGTTTTACCATTGTCAGTCTAACTAGCAACAAGAAGCTTGATTTACAACACTTATGATAGATCTATTTTGCTAGGAAAGAGTCTTCTTTCACGATCATAGGTACGAAATATTCATGCATTAAGGAATTTGGATCACCTTTAATTATCAATCAAAGCATAGATGCCAAAACCTCGTTTAAGAATTACATAGACCATTCACAACATTACTCACAAATGAAGACTCTTGGAAAATATCATTTGAAGAAATAAATTGATCCTTCAAATCCTCTTTATTTGTGAGGAAACTGTCCAATACAATAGCCTTCATTCATGTGCTCACTTTCACATTGTTTTTGGAGGTAACAAACATGAGCCTCATTTCTTGCTTTATATAATATGGCAAGTGTATCTTAGGCATCCTTTGTTGTTTTACATGCATGAATCTTAGGGATAATTACACTCTTGATGGATAAACTGATCAAGGCATGTGTGTGTGAATCTTTGTGGTCCCATAAAAGTTTCTCTATAGTGGTTGGGGGTATTAGTGGTATGATTAACATATTTTAGGAGTTGCAAGAGGAAATGAAATAGGAACAACAATAGAACTCAGATTTGCAACATCTCAACACCACCTTCTTACATGACTGAATGTTTGTAGATGTAATAGGACATATTTCAATGTCCTCCACAATATTTCATTTTTCCTTTGCAACCAATACATGGCCAATGATACATGCCATTGATAGTATCTGGAAAAAACTTCTTTATTCTCAACAGCCACTATACAAAATACATCATTGTTTCAACTAGAGGCATTGACTGTACCATACTTCAAAGAATTGACTATAAAAAAATGATTGAGCCAGATAGCCCAAGAACTCTACTAGACCTATAATAGATTTAGAGATGCTTGTGCAAAGAGAGACCTATATCAATGAGCAAAAACATGAATGAAAGTTGGTATAAAAGGTTGAAATTTCTTTCTTGGTCGTGAAAGTGTTTGAAGGTAAAAAGGAGATCAAATTTATTTATTTTTTTCTCTATGCATAACTCTTCAAAACTATTTGAAGTATATATATTTTTAGTATGCTCACAAGATCTGGAAGCACTATAAGAAATTGATTGCAAATGATATGACAATACACATTAAGAATCCATGACTTGCTTTGATGACACTTCTTAGTGCTTGGGAATAGAAAACACACAATGTTTAAGAACCTTGAGAGAAAAATACAAAATTTATAAATAATGGATGGATATATAAATGTAAGTAGCCCTTTAGGGATGTGGGTGTGTATACAATCTGGCAAAGTAGGAAAAAAAGTATATTAATAGTACGAAGAACACATACATCATCATATTAATCAAAGTATATCCATAGAGGTGGGATGCAGGGAGGGAAGAGTATCTTGTCCCTCACTATTCCCTTTCTAAGGTGATGGGGGAAGTATCTCAACCCCTATGTAGCAACCAAGTGTGAATGACCTCCAGAGGAATCCTTCTTTGACCTTTGCACACCAAAAATGCTCTTTCTTAGAGCATATGCAAAGAACTCTAGTGTGCTTATGTGAATGTGTAGTAGACACCCATAGCTTTCAAAGAAAACAAATTTCACTCCAAATGGATGCTTACACAAAGAGAAAAATGTCTACAACATGAGCTAGTTGAATGCTCACAACTGCTAGTTAAACAGAGACCTCACTTCACTCGAGCAAGCTTTTCTCAAAGAGTATACAGAGAATGAATCTCAAAATTGTTTGAACTTTAGAGAACTCTAATAGCTACCTAATGACACCAGAATCATAGAAAATGTATAAATAGAGAAGGAGAACCTGCCCTTACAATAGAGAGAAAAATATTTCCAACAGAGCCTACACACAGAGAGACATATCAATCACCCAACTTCACTAGAATGAATGTTGCTCCCAGATTACGTAGATAATGCTCCACAGACTTAGTGGGCATACAATAGGCTCTAACAGCTATCCAATGAGACATGAGTTACATCAAATGAATATAATATGAGGAAGAAACAATGCTAAAAACTTAGGGGTAGAGAGTTGCAACATTGCCTACGCACACATATAGATATGCCTACTAAAAGAAAACAAACAAGCAAGCAAGGGGCTAGTTTGAGCAAGGGTCTTGCTTATCACAACTGGAGCATTTAGTTCTCACTTTACAGGAGCTAAAACGCCAAGACATCAGCCCAAAAGAAGTCCGAATACATGCTCCTTTTATAATGAGAAATGTGCCCCTAAAATCTAGGAACTACCTTTCCAAATCAGCCTCTAACTTTAGAGGACTTAGTTGAGATGACTTGGGGAGTGGTTGAGTGACTTTTCTGGATGGAATCTCGTGACTTTTGGCTTCCTTTGATTGATCCACATTTCCATAAAAGATTTCCACGAATTTGTAGCTTCAACCTTGACTTTTAACACTCCTCCTCAAGCTTCAATTCTTCATCCTCATCCAAGCTCCTTCATGTTGATGCATTGCTTGAATTTTGAAATCTTCATTCCATCCAAAGACTTTGTAATCATGTCGGAAACTTGGTCCTTGGTACCAATATGATGTACTGAAACTTCCTTGAATATCACCTTGTCCCTTATGAAGTGATAGCGCACTTCAATATGCTTGGTTCTAGCATGATAGACATGATTCGATGCTAGATGAATGCTACTCATATTGTCACAAAAGATTGGATATGTGTCAACCTGCAAATTAAGCTCCATAAATAACTTCTTAATCCACATTAGCTCACATGTGACTTGAGCCAAAGCTCTATACTCAGCCTCGGTGGATGATAATGCCACTGTGGGTTGCTTCTTTCAAATCCATGAGATGATCTTGATATCTATCATGACTAGCTAACCACTTGTACTCCTTCTATCTTCCTTCGAACCATCCCAATCAGCATCAGAATACGCTTTGACTTGCATATCATCATCAAATGAGTAGAACAATCCTTCTTTTATAGTGGTCTTGAGGTATCGTAACATTCTTCTTGCAGCTTGCAAGTGTGTAGTTCTTGGACTATGCATAAATTTCTCCTCAAGTGCATCGATCTTATCTTGCATTGCCTCTTTCCATTCAGTGTACCTGCTTGCATCTTCATAACAATCGTGCTCATGATCTTCTACTACCTTGTTCATATATGCATAATGCGTTGCCATGTACGAATCATAAGTAAACCTTTGAGTTGGATACTTAACCCTAGAAGACTTCCTTTCTTCACCTTTTTGAGGAATACACCTCCTTTGCCTTGGGTACTTGATTTCTTTCTTTGAGGTGGCTTCTTTCTCCATCATGTGTCCATCATCTTCAACTTCATTACCTGCTTCATCCCACCCTACCAATGTTGCTTTGCCTTTTTTGATTGATTGTGCTTCATAGCTTGATGAAGATCTCCCCCTCCATGGTGAGGTCATGCTTGAACTATCTTCATTGATGGAACACCTTGGGCCGCTTAGCTCTAGGTTGATGTGTTCTTCATTATGTCCATGCTTTACTTCTTCATATTCCTGTATACAATCATACTTTTTATACCAAGGGGTAGCTCATCAAATTCTACATCCCTTGATATCGTCAAGTCCTTTGTGTTTGGGTTGAAGCACCTATAACCTTTACGATCAATTGAATATCCTATAAACACACATTTTTTGCCTTTGTTTGTAGCTTGTGCCTCAATTCACTTGGCACATGTACATAACAAATACATCCAAATATCTTCAAGTGGGAAAGATCAGGTTTCTTACCATAATAGGCTTGATATGGTTTCAACCCATGGATCCCTGAGGTAGGAGCCCTATTCATAAGATACATGGTGGTATTTGCTGAATCACTCCAAAACATGTTAGGTACATTCATCTCGTTAAGCATTGCTCTAGCGATCTCCACAATGTATCTATTCTTTCTCTCTGCTACCCCATTTTGTTTGAGTGTGTACCTGCATGTTACTTGCCTCTTGATGCCTTGATCCATTAAAAAACAAGAATTCGAGAAATATTCTCCCCCTCCATCGGACCTTAACTTCTTGATATATGTACCTGTTTCCTTCTCTACAATTGCCTTGAATGCTTTGAAACATGTAAACACATCTAATTTGTTTTTTATGAAATAAACCCAAACCATCCTTGTGCAATCATCTATAAAAGTGACAGAGTACTTGTTACCTCCAATGGCTTGCTCTTTGGTTGGCCCCCACACATCTATATGTATCAACTCCAATGGATGTTGGCTTATGAAGCCACTCTTCTTGAGTGGAAGTCTCCCTTGTTTCCCTAATTGACAAGATTCACATAAATGCTTCATACCTTTCCTTGGAAGTTGGGAAGACCTTCAACTAGCCTCTTGAATTGCATTTCCTTCATTCTTTGTATGTTGATGTGACCTATCCTCTTGTGCCACAAGTCCAACTCCAAAATCCTCTTGTTTCAATATGTGAAGTAGACATGTTGAGTGGAATGAGAAGTTACCTCCAAAGTGAAGAGCCTCTCTTGATTCTTTACTCTTGCTATGACCTTGTACCCTTTCTTAGCATTTTCCACAAAGTATCCACCTTTGTTGAACCTTACTTGATAGCCTCTTTCAACCATTTGCCCTACAGACACCAAGTTCTTTGTGATGGTAGGTACATGCAAGATGTCCTTGAGACATCTTCCTTTCCTCCTTGTCATCCAAAGCTACATCTCCAACATGGGAGATCTCATGGGCTATATCATCACCTATTTCTACAGGTCCTTTACCTTTGGGAACATGTAGATTAGTATTCCAAAATGCATTGCAACTCATATGGTTGCTACATCCACTATCAGTATACCAAGTGTTATCTTCTTTTCTTCAATTCCCATTCATGTACATAATCAAGAGATTTTCATTTTTTGAACTTGTAGAAGCATAATTACCTTGGACTTTGTATGAAGAACCTTGATTATAGCTCCTTTGGTTTCCTCCTTTGTAGCTATAGCTAGCATAGTGGCCAAAATTGCCACCTATGTAACATCCTTCGCCATCTTGATTCCTATTTTGTTGATGTCATCCTAGTGCTCCTCTTGTTCTTCCTCTACCTCTTTGTGATGAGGTGCCTTGGTCATGTCCTTGATTGCTTGAGTGGCCTTGCCTTCCTCCAAACCATCCTTTGCCCCTTTGATTACCTACAAAGAAAACTTGTGCATCCTTGCTTTTCGTTGAACTTCCATCGATGTTCATCTCTTTGATGACCATGAGAGCATTCAATTGCTCAAAATTGATAAGATTATCCCTTACATATACTGAAGTGGTAAAGGGTTTCCACCTCTCATCATCCCTTAAACCCTTGAGAGTATACGGCACAAGATCTTCATCATCTACGTGGCTTCCAATGGATCTCAATGCATCTGACAATTCCTTGACCTTAATTATGTAGTCATTTATGCTACTCCCTGAGCTCTTCCTAAGGTTGTTGAGCTCATTCTTGAGTTGGATATTCCTTGCTTTGGTGCTTGTTGAATAAATCCTCTTAAGTGTCTCCCATACCTTCATGCTTGAATCCAAGTCTTCGATATGGCCGATCATGCTATTGCTAATGTGTTGAGAAAGGATAAAGATAACCCTCTTGTCTCTTTAATTCCATTCCCTAAAGGCCCTTCTCTAGTCATTTGTTGGAGTTTTATCCAACCTAGGTCTTGGTTCACTTCCACTTATCAATCCCCAAAGGACCTTTCCCATAAGGTAGTTGGAGACCCCAAATCTCCATGGTTGATAGTTCTTCTTGTCTAGCTTTTCAATTTGAGTGTTGAAGTCTCCCATATCTAGTCTCTGTTATTTGACCTAGCCCTTAGATAATGCTCCAATGTGTGTAAAATGCAAATGCGGTTCTGAAGTTACCTCAATCCAAAGTTATCCTTAGATGGACACCTTGTGCTCTTGAAAATGTGAGTAGAATAGCTCCCTTTGATGTGAGGTAACTCAAAGAAGCTTTTGTTGACGAAAATTTTCAACCACCAACTCCAAGAGGTCTTCTTGCTTGTATTTGATACCTTCGAGATGCGAAAATGCTCTGATACCACTGATGGGGGAAGTATCTCAACCCCCATGAAATGACGAAACGTGAATGACCTTCACAGGTATCCTTCTTTGACCTCTTCACACCAAAAATGCTCTTTCATAGAGCATATGCAGCGAACTCCAGTGCAGTTTTGTAGACCTCTATGAGACACAAAGATCTTTCCAACAGAACAAAGTTCACTCAAAATGGATGCTTACACAAAGAAAAACAATGTTTAGAACATGAGGTACTTGAATGCTCACAACTACTAGTCAAACAGAGACCTCACTTCACTCCAGCAAGTTTTTCGCAAAGAGTATACAGAGAATGAATCTCAAAATGGACAAACTTTGAGTAACTCTAATAGCTATCCAAGGACACAAAAAACATAGAAAATGGATAAATAGACAAGAAGAACCATCCCTTACAATAGAGAGCAAAATATTTCCAATAGAGCCTACACACAGAGAGAAATATCAAGCACCCAACTTCACTAAAATGAATATTGCTCCTAGATTACTCATAGAATGCTCCAAAGAATTAATAAGCATAAAGTAGACTCTTATAGATATCCAATGAGACAAGATTTACATGAAATGGATAAAATATGATGGAGAACTAATGCTAACAACGCAGTGGTAGAGAGTTGCAACATTGCCTGCGCACACACATAGATATGCCTACTAAAAGAAAACAAACAAGCAAGAAAGGGACTAGCTTAAGCAAGAGGCTTGCTTATCACAAATCGAGCACTTAGTGCTCACTTTACATGAGCTAAAATGCCAAGAAGATGGCCCAAAAGAAGTCGGGATACATGCTCCTTTTATAATGAGACATGTGCCCCTAAAATCTAGGAAATACCTTTCCAAATCAGCCTCTAACTTTGGAGGACTTTGTTGAGATCCCTTGGAGAGTGTTTGAGTAACTTTTCTTGATGGAATCTCATGTAGTTTGCCTTCCTTTGATTGCTCCACATGTCCATTAAATATTTCTAGGAGTGGAGCATTGCTCTCTGCCTCTTCTATTCCCCAAGATGTGAATTTGGGCTCCTTGTTACTCCCTCCTTATCACCATTTCTTTGGTGTTATGCTGATAAAATTGTGGGTCCCCACATGCCTTCTTGACAAGAGTACTACACAGTGGTGGTGCATTTTGGTGCAACATTTTCCCCAAGCTATGGTGTTGTTGCACAAGGCTAGGTCCATGCCAATGGACGTAGATAGAGAACGTGTGGGAATATGTGAATCAAGGCAAGAATGATGTGCATGGAGATAAGTGATATTGATTCATATTTTGGAAAGTAATAATTATTTTAATTTTAAAACAATGATTTCTATTACTGCACATGTGCATACAAAAACACAATTTTGTAATCCAATGCTCCAATTTTTGCACACTACGGAGTCCCCCAGGTTGCGAACATTTGTTTTATGTAGGGTACAAGTTTCAAATTATGTAAATACCTTTGGGAAGTCTTCAAATACTTCAAGAAGGCTCATATTATTCATAAAATATAGCCAAAATACCACGTGATTTCTAGAACATGGTGAGTCAAATTAGTGAGTCACAAGGGAGCTGCAGTGGTGTCCTAGTGGAAGGTCGATGTGGCTAGTTCTCAAAGTCCATCAATACTTTGCTTATTTGAGCACTTGAGTCATGTAATACCTCCACCCAAGTGTCTACCACAAATTTAGATGTATTAGGAAGGTTTTAGATCAATTTCCCATGCTATAAGCAGAGGAGAAAAGTCGTGATCTTGTGGGATGTCCAAGAGAGTCATATGTGTATCTCTATGCTGCTGTATTTTTGTATGCAGAGATTGTAGAGCTTGTTTCTCCCTCATTATATATCCCAATTACATGTTTGATAGCTCATTTGAAAGCTCTTACGGTTTATGTTCTTCCTGTAAATTTTCATAATCATTGGATGTGTGAGCTGAGAGCAGTACTCTCTGCAAGTAGTGTGTGTTCTCTAGTTTTTACCCCCTGCTGAAGGTCTCCATTAAACCTCAAACCTGCAGAGGTCATATCTCCTTGTGTATGTATTCAAATCATGTGTTCTTTGGCTTGATAGAAAGCTCTCAAAGTCTACATGTATTCTAAAAAGTTTAAGAGTCATTGGAGTTGTGAGTTAAGAGCAGTAGTCTCTGCAAGGGATGTGTGTCCTCGGGTTCATCTTTGTTTCAAGGTCTCCATTAAAGCTGCATATTGCAGAGGTCATAGCTCATTGTGTATTTATCCATATGAGGTGTTCTATAGCTTGTTGGAAAGCTCTTAGAGTCTAGTTTATGTGTGTGAAAGTGTTTTGAAAAATTCTAAGTGAGTAAAGAGCAGTTTGCTCTGCAAGAAAACTGGTCTCTGCTTACAAGTTTGTGAAAAAGTCAACTAGGTTCTGTTGGGTTTCACCTACTTCTAGTTGTACTTTGGAGATCAATAAACTCCAACATTGGTATCAGAGCAAGTACTTGGAGGCTTGGAGAAGGTTATCATACCTTGATGAAGAATTTGAAGCTATCAAAGAAGCAGTTCATCATCAACACTACACAAAGGTAGAAGAAGATTGCAAGGAGGCATCTCAAGCAACATCCAAGCAAAGAAAGGTGCACATACCTCATTTACAAGGTAAATATTATATTTCTGTTGGAGTTAGACGTCTGCGGAAGCACGCAAACAGCACAAGGAAGAAGAAGAAGCTTGGAGCACAACACACAAGACTGAATGTATTACTAGAGAATGTACAAAGATAAGTAGCCCATTAGGGCAATAGGCGTATATACAAGCCGGGGGAAAAAAACCTCCTAAAGAGGGAAAAAAGTGCCCCGGCAGTCCTAGAGTGTTCACACACATCACTACCTAAATATATCAACAAATCCCCCCTAGGAGTGATGCTGTGAACAAGGAGCTGGCACTCATGTATAAGGAAGTGCCGAGCTATGTGGAAATCACTCCACAAAAGGAAGTAAGCCCAAAGCTTTGCGAAAAGCTTCAAACTTCTCCCTAGGCAGAGCCTTCGTGAAAAGGTCTGCAATGTTCTCCTGCGTGGGCACATATGCCAAGCTGATCTCCCCAGCAGAGAACCTCTCCCTGACATAGTGATAATGCACCTCAATGTGCTTAGTGCGAGCATGGAACACAGGGTTCCTCGCAACTGCCAATGCGCTCTGACTGTCAGTGAAGATGGTGGTGGCAGAAGACTGGCCAACACCCAAATCAGCCATAAGGCGTCTGAGCCACACACACTCAACAGTCGCTGTGAAAGCTGCCCTATACTCAGCCTCACAACTGGAAGTGGCCACAGTAGGCTGCTTCTTGCTCAACCAAGATATACATGAGCTACCAAGCATGAAGCAAAAACCACTGGTGGACACACGAGTGTCATAGCAACCAGCCCAATCTGAGTCAAAAAAAGCATGCAAATATGGCGGTAGTGATCCCCCCTTGGGATAAAACAACCCAAGTAGCCGAGTACCACTCAAGTAGCGAAAGATGCGCTTAACCGCTTTCCAATGCATGACTCCTGGGCAATGCATAAACCTGCTCATCTGTGAGATAGCAAACTGAATATCTGGCCGAGTAATGCATAAGTAAATCAAGCATCCAACAGCCTGCTGATAGAGAACAACATCAAATGCATCTCCAGCATCATGAAGACTCAATCGTAAACCTGTCTCCATAGGAGTGGCAATAGGCTTACAATCTTCAAGGCCAAAACGCTGCAATAATGTGTCAATATATTTCGTTTGACACAAAGCCATTCCACCATCAACTTGCATAAACTGAATGCCCAAATAGTGATGCAAATGCCCCAAATCAGACATCTCAAATGAGGCATGCAAATCAGCCTTGAAATCAGCAATATGCTTCTCAAGAGGACCAGTGAGCAGCATGTCATCTACATAGACAACAATGATCAAAAGCACATCATTAGCACGCTTAACATATAAGGTGCTTTCAGTTGGACTGTTCTCAAAACCATGTGCAATCAGATAGGCATGTATTTTCTCATACCAAGCACGTGGTGCTTGCTTTAAACCATATAACGCCTTCTTTAACCTGCACACCTGGTTTTCATGCCCTTTCTGCACAAAGCCACGGGGCTGAAAAACATACACTTCTTCATGCAAGTCACCATTCAGAAATGCTGTTTTAATGTCCAACTGATGTACATTCCAACCATGATGGGTTGCAAGTGCACAAATGCTCCGAACAGTAGTCATACGACATGTAGGTGCAAAGGTCTCATCAAAATCAATGCCTCTTTCCTGCGCATAACCCTTTGCCACAAGCCTAGCCTTATACCTGTCAACTGTACCATCAGGTTTATGCTTCAGCTTGTATACCCACTTAGTGCCAATGGCCTTGTTGCCAGGAGGCAAGTCACATAAAGACCATGTACCATTCTTCATTATAGCATCATATTCAGATTGCATAGCAGCCATCCAATTTTTTGAATTTTGTGCTTCATCAAAAGAAACAGGCTCATTCTCATCACTGAGACTAGATGCAGCCATAGCATAGCAATCTGATGCAAAGGAGGTACTATGAGAGCCTGAACGAGTACGATATGACAAAGGTGCATCTAATTTGCTGTCACGCAAAGTCTGCACCAGCCATTTTGGCATAGTTTTTGCCTGTTCAATATCAGCTCTCTCATCAACAAGTGCATCGTGTAAATCTGCATCAGAAATGGAATGATCTGCATCATCATATGAAGCCTGCAAAGGCTGAGAAGTTGCCTCATTAGGACCAGCGCTAGCCTGTCCACCTGTGAAAAGAGGCATCAAAGTATCATACATGTCTTTGGAGCTAACAGATGTCTCCTTAGTACATGAAAGCAATGGCTGAATAGCATCTTCCACAAAGACAACATCACGGCTAACCAGAATGCGTTTAGTCTGTGGATGATACAGACGATAGCCTTTACTTTCAGAACTGTACCCAACAAAAATACATTTTACTGCCTTATCATCCAATTTTCTGCGATGTTGTTCAGGCACTAATGCATATGCCAAACAACCAAAAACACGCAGATGAGCAACAGATGGCTTGCGGTCATGCCAAGCCTCATATGGAGTGATAGACTGCAACGCTTTCGTGGGACACCTGTTCAGTACATATGCTGCACACATGACAGCCTCAAGCCAGAAACTATGAGGTAAAGCCTGACTTTTGACCATGCACCTCGCCATCTCCATGAGTGACCTGTTCTTTCATTCAGCAACTCCATTCTGTTGAGGTGTATACGGCACTGTACACTGGTGTTTTATCCCACGTTCAGCCAGAAATGCATTAAAATCTGAAGACATATATTCCCCCCCTCGATCAGAACGGAGGGTGCCCATTTTACATGCTGACAAATTTTCAGCCAAAACCAAAAACTGTTTGAAGCACATGAACACTTCGGACTTTGCTTTGAGTGGATATACCCATGCATGCCTGGAAAAATCATCAATGAAAGTCACGAAGTAAAGGTAATTTCCAAAAGAGGGTGTCTGCATAGGACCACAAACATCACTATGTACAAGCTGCAATTTCTGCATAGCCCGAACTGAACCATCTTTTGGAAAGGAAGAACGCTGCATTTTGCCCAAAATACAGCCTTCACAAACATGTTTTCCAGGTGCCTCAAGTTTGGGCAAAGAGGACACCATTTCAGATTTCTGCAGGCGTAACAAACTAGCAAGATTCAGATGACCAAAGCGTGCATGCCAAAGCTTTGCATCTGACATAGCCTGAGAATCATGAACTGCACATGCCGAATCATTCACAGATTTTTCATAGTCTATCAGCTTATATAGCCCAGGACATAAAATGCCAGAAGCAATAATCACATCGCCATTTGAGAGATCATGGACTGTACACCTGTCATCAACGAATTTCACAACCAAGCCAATCTTGGCTAATGCAGAAACTGATAACAAGTTCTTTTTGATCCTTGGCACAAATAAAGCATCTGACAAAGTGAAAGAACTACCATCAGCAGTAGTCAGAATGATCTTACCAACTCCCATAACAGGATAAGAGGAGTTATTGGCGCATGTGACAGTATTCCCTGTAGGGGTAGGCTCAAGTGAAGAGAAGAAACTGCGCTGCGAGGTAATATGTTTGGTTGCCCCACTGTCAAAGTACCAAACATCTGAGTCTACTGCAGACATGCACTGATCATGAGAAGATGGGTCAAAACTGCAGACAGTAGTAAACGCCCATTCTTCTTCCTGCACAAGATTTGCAGACTCTGTTTTTGGTGTAGAGGCCTCTGCAACAACCATTCCAGCCTCTTTCTTCTTTGCCTCTTTAGCAGCCAGTTTTGGACAGTTCTTTATAATATGATCATTTCCTTTACAGTACTTGCAGAACAATTTCTGCTTTTCTGATTTCTTCTCATCTTTATCCTGGTTCTTCGATTGTGCAGCATTTGCAGATTTCTGCTTACTAGTAGAAGAGCTCCATTTTCCTTTGCCCTTCTAACTAGCCAGGAAAGCTTGATCTGCAACACGCATAATGGACCTGTTCTGCCTGGACTGATCTTCCTGCAACAGAACAGAGACTAATTCCTCAAATGACAATGTGAGGAATAATGGCACGTTTGACAGACAAAGCTATCAATGCATGTGCCTGGGCATCTCTGCCATCCCAACGAATCTGCTCTGCAGTAGGTGCAACAGAAACAGCAACACGAACAAGAATCTGCGGAATATCATCTTTGACACCATCTTCATCAGCTCCAACACCTGTATTTGGAGTACCTGTCGTTACAAGTGTAACAGGACGTCTTTGAACACCCTACACAATGTTCCACAATCCTTTTGCAACCAGTACATGTCGCATCATATAAGCCCATAATGGGTAGTTGGTACCATCCAACTTATCCTCAACAGCCAACATACGGAATACATCACTGCTTTCAGCCTTGGTCGGTGACTAAAATACCTTGATGCAGAAAATTGACTGTATCTCAAAAAGTTGAACAGAACTGCCCAGACGAGTTCTGCTAGACCTATAGCAGACTTCGAGACGCTTAAACTGGCGAACAGAAACTGGTATATACCTTTGGCACAAAAGGACGAAATATCCTGCACAAGCACTACGATAGTGCGTTCGGAGGCCGAAACGAGCTCAGATCGCGATTTCGGCACCACACAGCAAAGCTGTTTTGATCTCGGAAACACCCTGAGTATGCTCACCAAATTTTGTGCGAATCTGAGACTGCAAACGGAGGAGTGTCGACGGCGCCCTAGAAGAAGCAACGACCTGCTCTGATACCAATTGTTGGAGTTAGACGTCTGCGGAAGCACGCGAACAACACAAGGAAGAAGAAGAAGCTTGGAGCACAACACACAAGACTGAATGTATTACTAGAGAATGTACAAAGATAAGTAGCCCATTAGGGCAATAGGCGTATATACAAGCCGGGGGAAAAAAACCTCCTAAAGAGGGAAAAAAGTGCCCCGGCGGTCCTAGAGTGTTCACACACATCACTACCTAAATATATCAACAATTTCTTCTCATCACACACATTGGAAAGAAGGCTTAAAGGAGAAAGCTTAGCATTTGTATTATGAGAGACCAACATGCACAAATAGAGAAGCTTGATAAGACCAATTATCAAGCATGGAAGTTTAGAATCACAACATACTTGCAAGGTAGAGGCTTATATGGTTTGATTGACGGCACATATATCAAACCCACATTACCAGAGGACCCAAATCAGTAACAATTGAGGGAGTTTAGACTTTGGAATGAGAGAGACAAAAGGGTTATAATCATTTTATCACAAAATATTCAAGATTCAATGGTAGGACACATACAAGATCTAGACACAAGTAGAGATGTTTGGCTTGCATTGGAAAGGTTGTATGCTACAGGTACAAGAGCAAGGAAGATTCAACTCAAAAATGAGTTGAATAACATAAAGAAAGATACAAGGACATCGGTCAATGATTACATATTGAAAGTTAAAGAGATTGCAGATCAACTAGGATCAATTCAAGCTCATGTGGAGGACGACGACTTGGTTGCACATACTCTCAACGGACTCAAAGATGATGAGAGATGGAAACCCTTCATTACTTCAGTTGATGTCAGAGGAGAATTACCAGATTTTGATCAACTTATTGCCCTCATGGTCACAGAGGAGATGAATCTAAATGGTTCTACTTCAAATAAAAAAGGATCTCAAGGAGAAGCTCTTTATGTAGGATCATCAAGAGGTGGAAACAGAGGTAGAAGAGGTTCAAATAGAGGTGGAGGAAGAAGGAGCGATGATCAAGGGACTTCAAGTGGCTTCTTCAACACAGGAGGAAGAGGAAGATCAAGTGCTAGAGGTACGAGAGGCTACTACAACTACAATCAAAGACAAAGGAGTGAAGATAAGAACAATTGCTATATATGTGGAAGGTATGGACACTATGCCAAAGATTGCTATCAAAATGAAAATAATCAAGGTGGTAATCGAAGAGGAGGCTATTCAAAAGTTATGCTTTATTGGATGCTTTTCAAGGCTCAACAAATACTATATAAGAACAAGTTGGGTCACTCTCTATTTATCCTTCACCTAGTTTTCAACACAAGCCTTGAGCTTGGACCTCAATAGAGGTGGTGTTTTGTCTAGCACATGGGGCAGACATGGTGCTAACTTGAAGCATGTTGAGGAGTAGCTATGGAGTTCTTCTTGGAGATTCTTCTTGGAGAAGATGAAGGGTGTGCTCACACTCTAGCTCATGGAGAGGAGGTTATCTCTTGTTCATGGAAAGAAGACTTGGTCATTAGCAGCTTGATGGTGAGGATTGGCCATCTACATGTTGTAGTTGAAGATTGTCTTCTACATGAAGATTTCGGGCTACGTCAAAGACATTGGATGGTGTTAACATAAGATTTGTTCTTTGTTAACTATTCAGGTACATATTCTCTTTATGCACACAGGTACTACTTGAATTTTATGGAGACAGTAGCGTCCATATCAAGAGGAGTCCTATTCAGCATAGGTACAAGAGAATCAGTGCGTATATGCTTTATGCATATTTGGATGAGGTGTTTGAGAAGGAGTGTTCACTTGAGTTTGAGGATTTCTGGCAGCAAACTCGTTAGCATTCTTTGCTACTTTTTAAGTATGTGATCTTTTCAAACACGTATCTGACTTAGGGTCTTCTAGAGCCTAAGGTTAGATGCGGGTTTGTTGATTATCAGTTTCACACTGATCCTTCCTCTTTTAGACACTCATATTCACTCTTCTATAACCTATTAGGTCACACATCTCATGTATATTCAGATTTCTGCCCATACATCTGAATATGTTTGTTACATTTGTACATTCACTCTTCCATCTATTTCTCATCACATAGAGTGGTTGAGAGTTTTGCTCCCACATTGTACATTGAACATTGGTATATATGATACTATGAGTAAGAAATGGCTTACGTAACACTTTACACATGTCTTCTATTCTTTCTCTATCTTTGTCTCATCATCTGTATGATTAAGTTGTGGCATGTTCATGTTTTGTCAATATTGAAGATTGCTAGATTCTGTGTTGTATATGCTGGACCTATGGAACCATGGACCTGTGATATGAGCCAAGGGCCTACCTCACTTCCAACAAGAAGGTCTTTTCATAATCAACACCTTAGGTCTTAGCATACCCTTTTGACACAAGCCTAGATTTGTACTTCTTAATGGTTCCATGAGAGTTTTTCTTTACCTTATCGATCGAGTTGGATCCAATGACCTCCATGGTTGATGTCTTGGGTACCAACTCCAAGGCATTGTTTTCCTTAAAAGCTTCATTTTCTTATTGCTTTGCATGATTCCATTTCTTATTTCTTCTTGGAATCCTCATAAGATGGGACTCCTCATAAGATGTGATTCTTTAGATCTTAAGTCCTATGTTGTATAGATAGAGTGTTTAGTTACCAATTAGGTGTCCTAACTATACATTTTCTACTTCTTCTTTTCCATTTTTCATGATCTAATGGTTTATTGAGAAGATTCTCCAATATCGCTTAACTCTTATACTTTGGCTTTACCTTTGGAGTTCCATGGATTAATCTTTCTCCTAGGATTTTTATGATCATCTTCAAAATCACTTGAATCTTCGAGTGCATTTGTGCCCTTTCTTGAGATTTTTGGAAAGTCTTCCTGCAAGTAATATGACAACTTGATCTTGGTGCAGTTATCTTAAAACCAAGTTTTGTTTTCATCAAACACTACATCTAGGCTCACTATGAATCCTTTGGTGGTATGGTTATATAGCCTAAATCTCTCTTGATTTAGCTCATAGCCTAGAAAGGCACATTCCTCTTCCTTAGGATCAAGTTTACGTGTGATTTGAGATGGCATATGTGCATTATGCAATGCACCCAAATATCCTGCAATGATCCAAGTTCGGTCTCCTTCCATTCTAAGTTTGTTAAGGAGTCATAACATTAAAGAAATTTAAAGGAAACCTATTTATGATGTAGGAGGTACTAGAAATAACATCTTCCCATATCTAATTTGGTAACTTCTTATCATTCAACATGGACCTTCATGCTTCCAAAATAGTTCTATTTTTTCTCTCTACTACTACATTCCAATCAAGTGTATATATGGTAATTATCTCTCTTTTTATTCCCCTTTCTTGTAAGTAGGAATCAAACTTGTGGGAGAAGTACTCTCCTCCTTCATTAGACCTTAGTCTTTTAGGTTATTGCTTTTTGGATTTGTAGCAAGAGCTAGATCCTTCTTGAAATATGAAAATACTTTATCTTTGTGTTTCATGGAATAGATTATGCTCCATCTACTACAATCATCTATGAAAGAAACATAATAACTTGACCTTGCAATGGATGGTTCAATGCTTGTTCTTCAAACATAAATTTGGACAAGCTCCATAATACCTCCATGTCTGTACCCCTTCTTTGTGAATGGTTGCCTATGAGATTTGCGAAATTGACATGCATTACACTTGTAAATTATATGTGGTTTTCTAATGTTACATAGCCTAATCCCACTTTTATCTCTACTAATTTTCTTTATGGATCTCTCTCTCTCTCTCTCCAATGTGAGCCAATGAATTATGCCAAACCTCCAATTTTGATAGGGTTTGAGTACCATAAATGAAAAATGTAATGTTCCTAGTTTCTTGGAGTTCAAAGGTGAAAAATACACCTATTTCTTCTCCTTTGGCAATCCTTTTGAATCCTTACTATGGATCCTCAAGATATACTCTATGCTTTGTGAACTTCACCTATGAACCTTTCTCCACAATTTTTCATGCACTTGTCAAGTTCTTAGTAATGCTAGGTACATAGAGAAAGTTTCTAAATAGATTCATATTACCATTGGAAGTCTTTACACTTCCAATCTTCTCTAGAGGGTGCCATTTTTCATGTCCTATTTGGAGCTGATGCTTATGTTTTAGTTCTTCCAAGTCTACAAGCAATGCTACATTCACTTCTTCATGTTTTCAGAATCCATAGTCAATATAGAACACATGCTCATGTAATTTAGATCCTTTCATTGTCATGTTCATGAGTAGGAGTGAAACCTCTTGGGACTGATCATTAGTGAAGTTGTTGTAGTCTCTTCTTCCTTTGTATCCTTCTTGTGATTTGTTATTTTTGTTATCCATATGAGTTGATATATCTACCTCTAGAAGCTCCATATTCATCTTTCTTGTATGCTCTTCCTATTTGATTCCTTGGATTCTTGAAATAATTTTGTTTGATGTTATTTGCTAATCGAGATATGGGACAATGTGATGATCCTTGAGATCTCCCCCTTCCTTGCTGACCACCTCTTCTTCTTCTTCTTGAGATTCTACCTCTACCTACAAAGTTATCTTGGTAGGTGCTTCCTTCATCATCAAACTTCTACCTTTTCCTTTGGCATCTTTATCTTTGCTTTTGTATGTGTAAAGGGTAAAGGATTGATTAAATTTTTTATTCTTGCCATTATTTCATAAGTTTGGCCTTATGGGTCAAGAGTTTTCCCATGAGTCTATTAAAGTGTGGCAATGCATATCCATGTACAAGTCCATGGTTGTGGTGAATGCATTCCACTTGTGATCAACCTTGATTTCATTGATGGATTTCCTCACAATTTGTTCCTCATTTATAATCTCTTCAATGCTTCCTATTTGATCTACAATGTCCTTCCTCTTTGTGAAAACGTTTGTGGCACTTTTATTGGGCTTCTTCTCAAGTGATTTGAACTCCATCCACAATTGATTCTTCATAGCGTGGGTGCTTGAAGAGAAGAGTGCTTCCAAAGCATTATAGGTATCTTGTGATTTCTTAAAGCTCTTAATACGAGGAAGTAAAAAATAAGAGATAAATTGAAGAATGTATGACCTTGCCAAAACATCCTTTGCACACCATGTGTTTAACCTTTCCTTCTCCTCCTATGTTGGTTGTCCTTTGATTCTATGTATAGGCATAAACTCATCTCGAGAGATGTTTACATAAAGATTTCTCCCTTGCAAGTAAGCCTCCATCCTTAGAGACCATTGTAAATACTTGATTTGATCCAATTTGTTAATTGAAAAAGGGATTCCATTACACATGATGTCAGTACTATGATTATGCTCTAATATCATTATGAGGTGTGCTGGCAGTATGCAGAGATCATAAGGTCCTAGAATAAAACCTAATGCACAATCACTACTGAGGAAATATTTTTTGAAACCCCTCCTTAATAATACCTTATGTATAGATATGTACCCCTATAGTATTTGTATTTTTCAAACCTTTATGGAAACCATAAATATATGTACTTGAAAGAAATAAAAATCCAAGACTTAAGGTGGGCCCTACCCTAGTAAAGTAGCTACCCTTACCTATGTTGAATGGTAGAATCCAATCCTAAGTTAAATATAGAGTGGGACAAGTAGTTTTGTAGATAAAAATATTTAAGCTTGACCCACTCTCCATTTTGAAAGAGTCCAAACAACTTTTCAAAGACTCAAGCTCCTCCATAGACTTTTGAGTCCTACACAAAGATTCTTGACAAATGGGACACATGTGATTGACTTTTGGGCCCAAAATCAAGCATATAATATTCCAAACACCCAAATCTATATACTAGAACTACTGTCATGAATTGGAGATGCTATTTATAGTATTTGTACGATTTTTCATGAAAATATCAAAGATATAACCATATGGGATAGGGTGCATACCTTAGAATGACAAAAAATCTTCTAGGATTTTGTCAAAAGTTGTATTTTCTACCACACAAGTGTCACATCTAGAAGATTCTTCCAAATAATATAGTCTCCAAATATCTTCCCAAAAGGCCTATAAAATGACCCCCCTTGGAGGCCCTCAAAACAAGAAAGTGGTGTGTAGGTACATGCTATCAACAGCGTGGTGATCATAGTGCTACCGCTTTGGAGGTGGAGATCTTGGATACAAAAGAGGTGCTACACTCTCTTCCTTTATGTATCTCATATTATTTGTATCCATATCTTGTAATATGAGCTTTATTTCCTTTTGAATCCAACTATCTCCTTTTTTCCCTCTTCTATCTTCCACCCTTTCTATTTCTTCTAATTCCTTCTCTACATTCCCCTCATTTCGGAATCCTTATCATTTCCCTTCACCTTATATCCATTGGGAAGTAAGGTTGTCTTGCTCGTGTCTATGTATTTAAATGTTTGTTGTGTAAATGCTAAGAGGGCAGTGCGAAACACTTGTGTCCTAAGAGCATTTGGTGTAACAGTGAATGTATATGTGTATGTGTTACCTGTGTAAATGCTAAGAGGGTAGTGTGGAACACCCATGTCCTAAGAGCATTTCATTTTGTGTTGGTGCTAAGAGGGTAGTGCCGACCACCCGTACCCTAAGAGTGCTCTTTGTGTTGTGTGCATATGTGTGAAGTGAATGTCTAAGGAACTAAGAACCCTTCCTTTCCATCATATCCATCCCTGCTTATGAGCGGGAGTGCCAAAGGAGTGTTACAGGCCATTTGTTTAGTGCCCCTCTCATAACTTAGTGCTCGCATTGAGGAAACTCAATTTAATGAATTTGCAAAACCCTAATAACCAAAATTAGCCCATTCGTCCCAATTTCTGTTCCGTCCATATCACATACAGTAGGAAGATATTCTTCCAACAAAGCATAGTCTATCATTTTGGGGCAGAGTGCATTAGGGGAAAAAATGAACCTTGCATGGGCCTTTTAGGTTAAGGAAAGATTAGTGATGTACCAATGAGAAGAGGGTGGTGGCCACAGTCTAGTCCGTGAATCACATAGGCCAGGCCTAGGCTTCCCTTTTTTTTTACTGGTCAAATCCTCCAAAAGAGCTATTGAAACATGGTTTTTTAGGCCTGAGTGGTATGAGACTACAAGCAAAATAATTGTGACCCTTAGATGTCCTCAAAGATCCAAGGGTTCATGTGTATTTGCCAAAGTCAAGGCAGGAATGGATATTGGCCGTTGGATTTCCCATCGATCATGTGGCTCACAAACAAATTTGTTGGACAAATGCGTGCAAGAATCTGGACCGTTTGCTTCTCTTTTAATCGAATGGATAATATAGCAACCCGTTTGAATTTGGCGCCTTTGATGCTCAGCCATCATATATTTTCCATAACCTAAGGTTGAGAGTACTCCCCCAAAAAGCTACCGGCACCTTTCAATCTACTCCATCGGATGGAGCCATCATCCAACGGCTAGGCTTTTTGCAGAGCAACAATCAGCCCCATTTGCCGTTCTCCATCAGATTTGAGATACATCGGACGGCCACAATTTTTGTAGAGAAGTGTCACAGACCCACATGCGATTCATTATCCCCAATCCCACGTGAATTCATTTGCGACCATCAATCAAGAAGATCCGATGGCTAGAGTTTCTCTTTCTTTTCCATTGAAAAAGGGAAATGTATGAAATATTATTTTATTTAGGAATACCACTAGTGGTTTATTGTGCCCCCTTAGCAGACCACAAGATTAATTTTAATCCCTTAAAATTAGGGATCCTTACAAGGCCCATGCAAGGCTCACTTTTTCCCCTAATGGTTTGGTAAAAATCCTTAAATCTCAAGAGCCATTTATCTTTCTATTTCTAGAGTATAATCTTAGCTTCAATGTCTAGATCTTCATCCTTTTGTGAGGGAGCCACCTTAAAGTTCAACCATGGCATCAATCTTCCCACACTTCTATGGGAGACCCAACAAAGATGTTGTAGAGTTTTTGGACAACTTGGAAATGGCATACCTTGTGTTAGGAATGGATCAAGAAGCTATCAAGCTAAGGGATTTTCCATTGGTCATAAAAGAGGAAGCTAGAGTATGGTACAACAACCTATCAAACGAGGCAATAGGAAGCTAGGAAGCAATGCATGAAGCATTCATAGTGCGATATGGAAAAAAGGATACACAAGAAGGATTGTGGCAACAATATCTCTCACTAAGACAAGTAACTCTTGAAGACTTTTCAAATGATGAGTCCAAGTTTCAGTGTGTGTGCAATAATTGGTAAAGTTTCCTAGGGGCAAACGAGGTTGCTCCCTAGTTTTTGAAAAGAGATAGATTCATCTCATGACTCTTCCCTTCTCTGAAACAAAAGGTGGAGTCACAATTTCCAAGGACCTTGAAGAAGCACTAGAGACAGCAAGAGTGAAGTGTAAAAAATTAAAGTTTCAGTTTACAAAGGTTGAAAAATTAGAACATATGGATGTTATTCCCCTTGTATGAACTGCACAGATAGAGAACGAAGAAACTTCACAACAAGATATCTTGCAAAAACTCACATAACAGTTAGAACAATTGACACTCAACTTGGTGAGGAGTCAGCAAGAGAAACCACAAAGGGAACCAAAATCGGGGATAATGAAGACAAGCACAAGAATATATATGCTACAATTGCTATGAACGTGGTCATGGTATATATAATTGTCCTCACCTTTGTAGGAACCCACATGATATGTATCTTGTGAGGAGGCCGCCACAGGAACAACAAAAACTGTAAGCAAATATTCCACATATGCCAATGGCTCAAGGTGATGAAAGGCAAGTGAATGTTTTAGAACTAACTGAGGAACAAGAGACCATGGATACGTTGCCAATCAACAGGACAAGGGTGCAAGACAAAGAGCGATCTCAAGATGAAGATTCCAGCATGGGCACACAAACCAAGAAAGGAAGAGTTGCAGAAGGTGAACTTGTAAAAGAAAGAGAAGGCCAAAGAGGAAGATCGCGATGGAAGACTTTCCTCTAGGTAAGGGTATCAAACCTTATGATCTAATTGGGGATATCTCAACACAAAAACCAAATATCACTTGGCCACAATTACTGCAACTATCTTCAAAAACTAGGAGGGAATGGTCCAAGCTAGTGAGCACTAGGAGGATTAAAAATAAGAAAATTAACCTGATAAGAGCCAATGCATGTGATGGTGTGGTACCCATAGTGGATGGGTATGTAAAAGGGAAAAGAACTTCAAATGTGTATGTGGATGGCGGAGCACAAATGTGTGTAATGACAGAAAAACAATGCATAGGTTAGGCTTGGAGGTGACAGGACCATTTGCATACCAAGACAAAATGAAAAATAATAGTGTTTTTAAATGTGTTGGTGTAATTGAAAATTTAAGAGTTACAGTATGTGATATAGAGGTTTCCTTGGATATGTATGTAATTGCAACCAAAGGAGAGGACTACCCCATCATATTATGACATCCATGGTTAATCGCATTGAGAGTAGATAAAAAATGGGGTTCTGGCCTTCTAGTTCTCAAACTAAATGATAGAACAAACTCAATTACCTGTGATTTGAAGGACCAGACGAAGGAAGATCACAGGTATGAAACAAGAGCACATGAGGACAATTCTTGTTATGATAGTGATTCTAGCAGTGAGGAATCGACAACTATAAATGATTCATCAACACTCAAAGTTCATGGGCATGATCTTTCAAGGAAAGGAAGATAGAGGCAAAGAGGATGATCTACAACAACCACAAAGTGAGGATTCCACACCCAAAGTAGATCTCCAACTGCTAGCAAACGATCTCACCCAGAGGAAAGGACTAAGTACATTAACATGCTCAAAATGTACCCCAAATTGTTCATTAAAGATTATTATGAGATACAAGGTGTAACGCTATTCAACATCATATCAAAATCAAGTCAGAATCAAAGCCAGTGGCACAAAAGCTCAAAAGGATTAGAACATTTCAACAAGAGGCTCTACTAAATGAGGTAAATAGACTCATAAATGCTAGTTTCATTTACCCTATATCAAATTCAAAATGGGTGTCTCCTGTTGTAGTTAACCCAAAGAAGAACGGTAAATGGAGGTTGTGTGTAGACTATTAACCCTTGAATGCAACAACCAAGACAGATCATTTTCCACTACCCTTCCAAGATGAAATTCTAAATGAAGTGGGAGGTCATCAAAGGTACACTGTAGGTGATGGATACTCAGGGTACTTTCAAATTCAGATAGCTTAGGAGGAAGAAAGGAGGACTACATTCATTATGCCATGGGGATGCTTTGCTTATCGGGTAATGCCTTTTGGCCTAACCAATGCACCTAAAATATTTCAAAGGTTTCTGAACTATGTTTTTCAACCATTCTTTGGATCATCAATAAGGGTGTACATGGATGACTTTTGCATATATAGTGCTAGATCTATGCATTGTCAAAAAGTTGAAGAAGGCATAAAAAGGTTGTATGAGCTTCGACGTCAATTGAATCTTGATAAGTTTCATAGTGTCGAGAAGGATTTCATTCTCCTTGGACATCTCATATGAGAAAAGGGAATTCAAGTTGATCCATCCAAAGTGGAAGCGTTATGGGCTCTACCTCCTCCAACAACAAGAAAGTAGACCCTCACTTTTGTACAAAAGATATGTTGCATGTCACGATTCATCCACCTTCTATCTGAAATCATACCTCCGTTACAAAAGAGATAGTGTCTTTGCATGGGAGGATATACATAGTGAATATTTTCAAGAAATCAAAAGACTACTCACTACTCTACCCACATTGATGCCCCCAAATATGGAAGAGACTTTCTATGTGTGTCCAAGCACAGGGGAAGAAGCAATCGGAGTAGTCTTACTCCAGAAGGATATGAAGATATCTCACATGCATCTTGTTTACTTTGCTAACAAGGTAATGAAGGAAAATGAGAAGAGATACACAGATGCAGAGAAACTCATGTACGCGCTTGTGTTTGGAGTAAGGAAGTTTCAGTCTTACCTCATTGCTAGGCCTTTCATTGTTCTTACAGTAGATTATGCATTCTCATATGTGGTACAACATATGAGTATCTCATCTAGAATAGCTAAATGGGCTCTAGAACTTCAAGAATACAACTATACTTTTGTAGTAGAGGAAAGCACAAGAGCTAGTCTTGCAGACATACTCACCTACCAGAAGTGAGAGAGGAAAATATCCAATGGAAGGGAGAGGGGAGAAACCTTGCATGAAGAAGGTATTGAAGATGCACATACTGTATTTTTTGATGGTGCATATAAGAAGCAGGTCAACAAAGCAATAGGAGGGTTTCTAATCTATGACGAAAGCAAACAGCTCATTTTCAAGGAAGGTATAACTCTTCCTAATGCTCATTCAAATAATGAAGCACAATATGCAGGACTATGTGAGGGCTTGCATGAATGCGTTCCACATGGTATCAAAAGGTTGATTATCAAAGGAGACTCTCTTATCACGATCTTGCTCACACGCACACAGAGGTTACGAATGCATAAAACACACAGAAAAATAGAGATGCCAAGAGACGAGACCGAACGCAGTATTGGGTGCAATCTCCCCCCATGCACTTTGTTTTGACAGTCCACAGAGTGCATGTATTTATAGGAATTTTTTATTACGTCGAAAAGAGAGGTTACATGAGAGGGGCTTCAAAAAGCATGCGTGAAAGTAAATGTTGGTGACTTTTGTTGAAAGCCTTTGCTTTTAATATACGAAATTGCCCTCTACAATGACCCTTATTCTAACCACTACTTTTGTAACTATTTCTAACAATAGAACCTTCTACACGGGTTTATTTACAAACTAAATTATAAATCCGATTTATTGATGTCCACCCTAAAGTTAAATTATTGATGTCCGCCCTTTCATGCTTTCACACCCTCACGAATCTTCAGCTGCTATATCAGAAACACCAAAACACATTAATACATTAATAAATTAACACTCCAAAAATGCATTGATCAACATATTCCATAATTTATAACATGCCTCTCAGTTGAAAATGCAACTGACCTCAGTTGATAAAATAAAATAAACATTGATGGCCAGTCACATGTTCCATAACTAAATGAAAATAAGCATGTTCCATGTTAAAAAAAAAAACATGCATGGAAATGTTCATGGAGGAATTACATTAATGTGTTTGTATATGATATGCAAAAATTAAGTGATCATAATGAGGTGTTAATTGTGTTTTATGTATCCATTGATATTCTTCAATAGAGTGATTTTTGTACTTAACTAAATATCGATGATATTGAGTACCTATGCAGGTAGTAGTGACATCATGATCAATTATTTTCTCAAGAACCAAGATTTCAAATTTTCCTTCAATCAAAGGATGGTCATCAAGAAGTGGAGTGAGTGGTAAAGTTCCTTTAAATGGTTTAAGTAAACTAATATGAAAAGAGTTATGTATATTCCAATGAGATGGTATATCTTATCTAAATGAATTATCATTACTTTTTTGTATAATGTGAAACGATCCATAATAGCGTGGTGCAAGTTTAATTTTAGGATGCTGCAAAATATTTTTGAGACATCTTTTAATGATATGCAACCACACAAGATCATTTTCCTTGAATTCCTTAGCTAATTGTTTTCTATTGATATTATGTGTGTAGCACTCTTGACTTTTCCTAATGTGTTCGTGAACATCGTGAAGTATAGAAATGTGATCTTAAGCAATAGAATCAACCATCGGAATGTCAGTTTGGGTGAGCGACATGGGAGTGGGAAGCTTTTTACCATAAAAAATTTCAAAAGGTGCACACCAAGTTGTGGTGTGTGTGGTTTTATTATAAGCAAATTGAAGCAATGTCAACTTGTCATCCAAGTTGGTTGGACTATCTAATGAACAACAATGCAATAAATCAAGAATAGTACTATTTGTAGCCTCACTTTGTTCATTACTTTGGGGATGAAATGCAGAGCTAAAATCTATTTTAGAACCAAAATGTTGAAATAAGGCAACCCAAAAATGATTACAAAATCTAACATCACGATCAGATAACATTACTTTGGAAAGGCCATGATGTGGGAAATGCATTTAATGAATAATTTTGCAGCTTGAGGTGTAGACAAAGTTTTCCTACATGGAATGAAATATGCATATTTACTAAACCTATCAACTATTTTCCAAATCATATCATTATGTGATGAAGTGATGGGAAGACCTGTGATAAAATCCATAGAAATCTGTTCCCATGGTTCGTTCAAAATGGGAAGTGGAATTAATAATCCAAATGGTTTACCATGATGTCATTTTACACGCTGACATACAATGCATTGGGAAACATAATGTGCAATATCTTTTTCCATGTGTGACCAAAAGAAGAAATCTGTGCAGGCAAAAATGGTGCTTTGTATGCCTCTATGAACGATGTAAGATGGTTCATGCATTTCTTTGATGACAAAATCTTTAAAAGCTTGAGTTATGCATAATCTATGTTGAAAATAAAGAAAACCATTATGAAATGTAAAATTTTCATCAGATAAAGATGCATCATTGTTGAAGTCATGCCATGCACGTGAGAAATACAAATCAGATGCATAAGTGGAAACCATTTCTTGAAAAGAATGAATTTGGATGGTAGAAATATTATGGAAAACAACACAATGTGAAGGAAATCAGCTAAGAGCATAAGCTACAACATTAGCTTTACCAGGCTGATATTGGATCATGGGTTGGAAACTTTGAATGAATGATGCCCATTTAAGATGTTGATCAGAGATTAAGGGCTGATTTAATAAATGCTTAATAGCCTGTTGATCGGTTTTGATTAAGACCGCATGTTGATCGGTTTTGATTAAGACCTAGAAAGGAAGTGGAAGAGGTGGATATGGCAATAATAGAGGCAAAGGTGGACACAAGTTCAACAATAATAATAGAGCCCAGTTCAAATAATGTTGCAAGTAACACGGCTCTCTTATCTCACTTGGAAAGTCCAATGCATATACATGAAGTACAAACAGGGGATGACACAAATCATAATGTGGAGATAATTGGTAATATCAAAACTTCAAATGGTAGGAAAAATATTCTAAGAAAGGTACTCTATGTTCCTATGATTACAAAAAACCTCATAAGTGTAGTCCAAATAGTTGAGAAACGCTTTCAAGTTAGGTTCACCCGACATGGAGCTTTTGTAAAGGACCCATGTCAAGGCTTGAAGAAGATAGGCAGAGGTGAGAAGTGTGGTAGGCTCTTTACGTTTGAAGTAGGAGAAACCAAGGACATGGCTCTATTCATTTTTGGGTCTCAAACCCTAAGTGAGCTTCAAGTATGGCATTAGAGGTTAGCACATGTGAATGAAAGAACCTTAAAGGATATATCTAGGGATCAAAGTGTTATGGGACTCTTACGTAGAAAACGGTGTTTACCTAGCTCAAATGAAATACTTGTTAAATGCACTTTATGAATATGTTATGAGTGGATGTAAGCCACTCACACAACCTCTGGATCCAAGACTCAATTATATGCAGTAAAAGGGTAGCCTCTTGAAGATATCTCAGCATATAGAAGCATAATGAAAAATCTTAATAATGCTACCATCTCAAGAATTGACTTGTGCTATGTTTTAGGAGTCCTTTCTCATTTTTTGAATCCACCAAGTGATGTTCATATGAATGCAAACAAGAGAATTCTTAGGTACATCAAGCACACTATGAATCAAGGGTTGTACTTACCTTATCCAATAAATATTTCTCCTACTCTAGCCATACCATGGGGTACATTGGGATCACAAAGTCTATCCCGTATTTCTCAAATGCATACCATCCACTCAAGATGATAAGATGGTTGTGGCTCCTTCATGAATGGTGATTCCCACACCTTTGGCAGATATCACATTGCTTGGCCCAAGCATTTGCCTCCTTGAATGGAGTTGATCACCATATGCTTGAATAGAGTATTTGTTGTGACGTGATATGGCCGAGAGGATGTCTTAACCCCACTACTTCATGGGCTTCTTGCAAAACACATTGCATTTCATGCGAAGGTAAGCATATGTGAAGGGTTCCATCTAAACTTTTCTTAAAAAGTATTACAACTATGTATTTGAAGACTCTCCAGTTTAGTAGTTACCTTCTTTTCTCTAGAGGTGTTACATCTAGAGAAAACACTCTATCGGCTAAGAGGTTGCAAAGTTACGGATACCAAGAGAGATAATTGTCAACAATGAATAATGTGACATTGAGAAAATTCATCCAATGCATCCCAATCATGTTCATCCATGTCAACAGGCTTCTTTGAGATTCAATTTACTAGCTTCCATTGCCTCCTCTAAACTAGCACATCCTTAATCTGATTCTTCCGTAGAGCAAAGTTTGTGTCATCAAATTTTCGGATCTCAAAATGATCTTTTCCCTACAAGTTGTTGATCCTCCTCGGAACATTAGCACTAGACCTTGATCCACCTGACATGCCTGAGATCTCTAATGCCATGATGATATAGAGCTGACTAGAATGATAATGGCATTCGAAGAGTTCAAACACGACTAAGGCTAAAAAACGAATGACCAAGTATCAGATTCTAGGATTAGATCAACAATCTCCCCAAAAACATGGATTAATGAACAATAATGACCAATCAAATGGATTATGTGGGAATATAAGTGCTGAGAACAATAAGTGCCCATTGGATGTGATGCTAGATCGTTGCATAAGCGACGCTCTATAAATTTGAAAAAGAAATTTGATTTCTCCTAGCACATTTGTGCCGGGGTCAAGTGAGAGAGAAAGAGCGAATGAGCAAACAAGCGAAGGAGCAACCGAATGAGCAAAGGAGTGACCGAAGGAGAAAAGGTACATGCACATACATTCACACATATGCATACACACACATGCATACACACACATGCATACACATACATGCATATACATCGCGAAAATTTCAGTTTTTTGACTATATCCCCATCTCCACCTCATTTCCCTCATTTCACTTGTGAGAGAGAGCGAGAGAGCGAATTTGCATGTGCTGTTTTTTGCATGTTTTGTGAGCATTGTGCAGGTACAGGCCGCATCATCATCCTCAGCACTCTGCGCAGGTACGGAAATCTAGGTAACTGTCTGTGTGTCGCCGAGCTCTGTCAATCGCGACCGACTGAAAACTTGCTCTAATTGCTAAACAAAGTGCATATCCATGACCTACAGGCCAAGAGCTTCCCAAAAATGTGTTTAGTTTTTTGAAATTCCACAGATTTCTGTCAATCGCGATCGCTCTGTCAATCGCGATCGACAAACCACGACGGACAGATCTGTCAATCGCGATCGACACGTCAATCGCGACCGACAGCCCACGACGGCTCTGTCAATCGCGACCGACAGAGTCAACGACCGATTGACCACGACCGACTGACCATACGCGTGACACGTGTCAATCGCGATCGAGCCATCAATCGCGATCGACTCATCAATCGCGACCGACACAGTCAACGACGGTTTGACCACGACGGACAGACCACGACGGCTCTGTCAATCGCGACCGACACGGTCAACGACTGTTTGACCACGATCGACAGACCCTCGCGACCGACCTGTCAATCGCGATCGACTCGTCAATCGCGACCGACAGAGTCAACGACGCTTTGACCACGATTGATTGACTTTTCGGCCACGTGTCAATCGCGACTGACCAGTCAATCGCGACTGACAGCCACGACGGACCTGTCAATCGCGATCGACACGTCGATCGCGACCGACCTGTCAATCGCGACCGACAGACTTTGCGAACGTGTTAGAAGGGCAAATTAGGTCAAATTTTCAAGGCAAAGTGATTGGTCTAAATTGTGATTAAGTGTGGGACAAACCCTAGAGTGTAGTATTGCATCGTTAGGCCGTGCCACAAGCTACTCGAGTATTCCTGTTTGACCGTTAGCTTGTATTGAATCCTGATTTAACTCCCTAAACCCTGAACAGTCCTAACTTTTTCATACGAAATCCAATTTTTGAGCTCCTGGGCTTGTTGGAAAGCTCGTGGCATATACTACACGCCCTCAACTGTTTTTTATAAAGATAATGCGTTGATTTTCAGAGAGGGTATTTTGAAGTTGACCATACCCAGGGGGCTCAAAGTCAGGGGTCTTTAGAATTATTTTCCTAAAAGTCACAATGCAAATATGTGTTTATGTTACATGAATGAAAGTGGTTGGTTGTGTCCTTTGAATCTAAGCATTGAGCTAACTGTGGGACTTTTATAGGTCCATTGAGAGCAACAGAGAGCATACAAAGCAAGGTTTCTTTGCAAACTTGAGAACCGGGTTCTTGAGCACCATAAAGCAAGGGATCAACAAGTAAGGTTGGAATATTCTCAACTCCCTCTGTCATTTCCTAGCTCAAGCTAAGAACGAGTAGAGGTAGGAGTAAGTCAGGTTGACGATAGGCAGTTATCAAGTTGAAGACTACCTAAAAACTCAAGTTCAAGTTAAAAACATAATCTCTGTACTGTCGATAACCTAAAGGAAAAGAATCTAACGTGGAACGATCAACCTAAAGTACGAAGAACATTCAAGTGTTCCTGACGACGTGATATCAGACAAGACCATAAACACAATAATTAACTAAAAAGAATCAAGTGACTGGTACCAATTGATCGGCAACGAGGTTGTACACTGAAAAAAAATTTTGGGCTAATCAGTTAGGCATATGAACCTTAGATCAGGACGACACCTAGCAAGAGAGAGACAAAGCCTTAGGTCTTCAGAGGCTAGTGTCAATCACACTGCAAGGTCTTGGGCCCAGCAGTTGAGCCACCGCTCAAACTACCCTAGCTCTGAGACCAGTGAGTCAGAAATGTCCCAAGGCATGGACAGACCTACGGGAAGTTCAGGAGTGCCTTACCTATACAGGGTAGAAGGCCCTTACAAAACGCAGCTGGAGTACCTTAGGACCAACCGATTAGGTGCTAGCATCTATGAGGACGGCTTAGGAAGATCTGTGGTCCAGATTAAAAACCCTGATCAATCCATTGGACTAGAACACCCAGCTGTCAAGTTTGAAAATGGTGCATACTTGGACAAAGAAGGAACTATATATGTAGTCACTAGTCACCCTGATAGGACAGATGACTTCGGGAATGTAATCTCAGAAGCGGACTTAGGTGACCTGGAACAAGGGAACATGGGTGCGGAACCTAGAACCCCTCGAGGTAAATCAGTTCTCACAAGGATTATTACGCCTGAATGGGTTCCCCAAGACAATAAGAGCATAGAGTTGCTCCTCAATCGAGAAACTGATGAAGCCTTTTGGAGGTATAAGTCTAATCAGCCAACAGACATAGGAAATATCATGATCTATGAGTTTAAGGATCCGGATAGCCCAGGCAGAGTGACCTACTTAGATCATGCTTCAGAATGGATCTTCGTGGTGACAGAAAATGATAGGCATGCCTACACTTGGAAGGGTGAATTCATTTTCCCCCAACCAAGATCAAATGTATCCTATGGTCACCCTGGGGCTGGAACTTCCCAAGCTCATGGTACGCAAAGAGACAGAAGTAGAGATAGACAAGAAGTAAGTTTTGCCAACCCAGTGGGCAGAGAAAGAACGAGAACAGAGACGAATAGGGTAGAACCTGAGATGCATAGAGCTCACAGGAACCAAAGAAACGTGGATGGATTCCCTCTGTCGAGACCTAGAGAGCACACAAGAACTCTGAGACCCACCCAACTAGTTAAGTCCATGAAGAATTACTTTGATGGCACAGGAGATCCTTATGATCATGTGGCGGAGTTCAAACAAGTCTTGAGAGCGGAACAAGTGGAGGATCTGTTCACACAGTAGAATGCCTTCGGTCTAACCCTTAGGAACACCGCACTTACATGGTTTCAGCCATTGGATGAGCGTCAGTTCAGGAGCATAGACCAACTCCTAGAGGCATTTATCGTAGAGTTCTCTAAGAGCGGCATAAGACACAATACCTCCTCATTGATTCACAGCTTCAAACAGACCCCCCAAGAGACTGTCAGATTGGCCGGAAGAAGATTTAGACAATATCTTGAAAGGTGCCCTATTTCGGAACTACCCACATCTGCTAAACAAGTAGCCTTATTCCTTGATGGATTGCTGAGTACAAAATTGAGATCCTATGTGTATCTGAAGGACCCTAGGACCATAGAAGAATGTGTACGCATGTGCATTGACATTGAAGATAACCTAGGGGAAGAGCTAGAGCTTTCCAAAATCTACAAAGATTCAGATAGTGCATCTAGTCACTCTTCCACGCAATCCACATCAATTGAGGAACTTGCCGAAAAGGTAGCTCAGAAATTGGGTGTAACTAGCAAACAAATCCCAAGGTTTGCCCCAGCGAAGAGGTGCTATACATGCGGTGGTGACCACATGGCAAACGTGTGTCCCATTATGGCTCAACCCCAGGTCAATCCAAATAGCCAATATTGCACCATAGAACGAAGATACACCAATCACACCGCACAAGATTGCCCATACAACAAGCAGGCAGTTAGGCAACCCTACCCTCAGCCCTACCAACAAGGCAGATACCAGAACCAGTACCCTCCACCACCACAATATGCTAGACCCCAACAAACCTATCAGCAACCATATCAGGCCCAACAGAGACCCCAACCGGTACTAGCTCAACAGCCTCCAAACCCCGCTAACGTGATTCCAGTAAAGTATGTTGTTGCAGAAGAAAACCTGAATAGGGCCATAGTACCAGTAACCCCATTGATCTCAGAAAGTGACCCGAGTGACCATAGCTTTGATTCTACACATGTCGATAGTCCCCAAGCTTACTACATGCAGTCTCCGGAACATGGTGAGTCATACTATAGTGAAGAACCAAGTGAACCTAGTTGGGAGTCGGATTACACGAACGTCATGTATGCAAACCCCAACCCTAGGCCTCAACCTAGGCAGGTACGACCACCCTTTCCTAGAGGACCATGCTACCGATGTCAGGGGGATCACTTCATTCGTGATTGTCCCTTACCTGCACCTACACAAAATCAGTCCGTGACGATCCAAGGCTTTTGCCAAGATTGTGGAAAAGAGCATCTCCTACGAGATTGCCCAAAGAACCCCAATAACATGCCAAAAATCACTCCTATCAATGTGATTGGGTTGGTTGTGGATCCCTCAGGAAGTGTCACTTCCACTGCACCAGTGCAGGTGGTTACTAGAGCTCAGGCATTGCAGCAAAACCAAGAGGCAAGCCAGGAAAAGGGCCCAGAGGCTAGTGAAACCGAGAGCGTGACAAAGAAAAGGGCTAGAGCGTGGAAAGATAGTCGAGAAAGAATGAAAAGACAATGGGCTAAAAAGATGAGTGAACTTGAGGAAAGCATAAGAGAAACCAAAGCTAGGATAACTGAAATCACCTCTCAAATCCCCTCTCACAATACCCCGCAGCCATCCCTACCATCTCCATCTGACCCACCACCTTCCCCACCACGTCATACGATTCCATCACCCCCCAGGGTAGGATCAGTGCTAGCCGATCCCACTCCTGAAGACATAGACATGATGCTCAAAGCATATCAGGCCAGAATACAAGAAGGGCCAAACGTCACGGATCATGCCAAGTGCTATCCTAGAGCGGACCTAGAGATAGAAAGAACCAAACTGTGCGCGAAAATGGTCGCATTGGCTCAGACTATGTTTGAAGCTAGTCGCCTTTTCAATTACTCGGGCTCAGCCAAAACGCAATTACACTTGGATGGATTCCTAGAGAAGTTAGAGGAAATAATTGCAAGATCTGCCAAGGAAGAAAAAAATCAAGAAAAAGATAAAGCAAGCAAAAACATGAATCATTCCCCATCGGAAGTGTATGTGGCTACTTCCACTAAACCAGACGACTTCCCCTCCTTAGAAAGAATAGAGAGGCTAATCGCACAATCAGAAAAGGAACCTAACCCTCAAAGGAAGGAAAGGGCAAGAGAACGGATAAGCCAGCCTCTTCAGGAAGCCCATGTGCCTCCTCAAGGAGCCTATCTTCCTCCCCAAAAGTCACAGGAGCCTCCCTCGAAAGCTTACGTACCTCCACAGGTAACCCACATTCCTTCCCAGAGAGTGTATGAGCCTGCGCGGAAGAGTAATAGAATAAGCAATCCTCCCCAAGAAGCTTGTGCTCCAGCTATCTATGACACCGAGGAAAGAGCCAACGATAGAATAAGCCCTCCTTCCCAGATAGCATATGTACCTAATTCTACGGAGCCAGATACTTCTTCTTCGATGAATCGGTTTGCACCAGACTTCCTACGAGAGATTCAAGAAGACAAATGGGATAACAAAAGTGAGGTCGCCCCTCCTTTTGAACTTTTGGACGATGCACACGACCAATTCCCACAAGACATCCCATCAATTTACGGGGAACATGAGAGTGCTCAATCTCATGAGAGATTGGACTTTGAGTCTAATTCCATACAGGAGCTACCCCACTTCACAGGCCCATGGGAAGCAAAGTCCACATGTATGAGAGCACCCACGGTCATGGTAGGGAACGACGATTCAGTCATACCTAGGAACACGGAGATAGTAAAGAACACCAAAGTGCAGCGTGATCTCACTTTGGAAGAACTGCCCAAGGATAGACCAGAAGCGCGGAAATGTGCAGCCAGTCGAGTAACTGAAGTTGCAAAACCTCATTCCCGGGTAGGATCCCATAGGACAGTGCCAGAAATTCCCTTGGATAAGATAGGAGATATGTGTGAAGGTGAAGAAGGGAACACCTACCTTCCCATCACCTACCAAGAGTACACCACCAAGGCGATTTTGGACTCAGGTGCAGGAGTTGCAATTGCCACTACTTCCCTTTGGAAGCGTTGGGGCAAGCCAGCACTCAGGCCGACGAGAATGAAATTGCAAATGGCCGATGGTCACATAGAGAGACCCCTAGGATTGCTAGAAGGAATAACTCTCACCACTTGTGGTGTCGAGTTTGAACATACCTTTGCCATATGTGACTTCAGCAAAAACCATGCCTATGAGATGATTTTGGGAAGACCATTCATGCGACAGTTGCAAGTGGTACAGGATTGGGGAACCAATTCTTTATACCTGCAGCACTTAGGTGTTACAACCAAAGTCAATCTCAAGGATTATTCTCATAGAGATGTCCCTCCTATCCAATGGAATCCCATCCATAGAGCCAAAGATGATACAGAATCTGTGCATTCCATAGGATCAGGATCCTCCTGGATGCACGAAGACACTCACTTATGGATGTGCAAAGTAGCAGTGGAGGAAGAGAAGAGAGAAAAGGCCAGAGAAATAGGTGCAAACGAAACCCATAGACCCATTCAAGACCCAGCCTATGCACCTGTAGTTTTTCCAGACGAGGAATTCGAACCCCATGGCTGGGCAGAAATTTTAGCAACAATGGACGTAGCCATCAATGAAGAACAATGGACACCTCACTGTGATGAGGATGGCTATGATATTTCAGTCTTCTCCATAGAGCCAATCATGGGGGAGGCAATTCTAGAAGAATGCGAACCTAGCCCTGATGCATTTGAGGATGCAAGTGACTCCGATCTAGAGTCAATCATTATGGACCCACCATTTGCATCAGATGAAGAATACTTCCATGAAATAGAATTTCAACCCCAGAGGCATGGAGAGATTACAAATGATGTAAGATTAGCAACGCATATGACCCCTAAGGAAGAAGGAAAGAAACGAAAGAAGAGAGAAGCCTTACCTGAAGAGGAAGAATCTTTGTTTGAGGTCCCAGCAAATTTTAAGAAGTACGAGATAGATGACAGGAGAGTCATGATAAGAATTCCTAAACGAGAGGCACAATCAGGAGAGGCCTATGATAACAAAGAAACCACCAAGAAAATAGTAGTGGCCATAGAAGAAGGAGAGGAGAGATGCACGTATATAGGCCATGACCTGACAGAAGAAGAAGAGTACGAATTGATTACCTTGCTAAGAGAATACAGAGATGTATTCGCTTGGAGTTACAAGGATTTGAAAGGTGTTGACCCTGATATATGCTCACACACCATCCCCATGACCTCAGATGCCAAACCCTCTAAGCAAAAGCCTTATACATATAACGATAACTATGCTGCTAAGATCAAGGAAGAGATAGATAGATTGGTTGAAGCTGGATTTATCTATGAAATTGAGCACACTGAATGGGTATCCCCCATTGTAGTGGTGCCCAAAAAGAATGGCAAACTGCGTGTGTGCATTAACTTGAAAAAGGTTAATGCAGCCACAATTCGAGATAACTATCCGCTTCCCATAACAGAACATCTCTTAGAAAGAGTGGCAGGCAAGGAAGTGTACAGCTTCCTCGATGGATTTTCGGGTTACAATCAAGTAGCCATAGCTCCAGAGGATCAGCATAAGACAACCTTTGCCACAGAATGGGGCATTTTTGCTTTTAGAGTAATGCCATTTGGACTTACCAATGCACCAGCTACCTTCCAGAGGCTGATGTGCCATGTGTTTAAGGAGTTCCTGAGAAAGAGTTTAGAAGTCTATGTTGATGATCTTTGTGCTCATTCCAATGTTAGACAAACTCATATTCCTGAACTCAGACAAATCTTTGACAAATGTAGAGAATATCAAGTCTGCCTGAACCCAGAAAAGTGCGTTTTTATGGTCAGGCAAGGTAAGATTCTAGGACACATAGTGTCAAAGAATGGCATATCTACTGACGAAGAGAAAGTGAGAGCCATAGCAGAGCTACCTAGGCCAAATAATGTCAAGGAAGTACAAGCTTTCATGGGGCATTGTGGTTATTATCGACGATTTATACACATGTATGCTGTCATTGCAAAGCCCATGTACGGACTTCTGACTAACTTTGAGTGGACGGATGAATGTGAGAATTCTTTCCAGGAACTTAAACGAAGATTATGTTCAGCACCAATCTTGACCACACCAGATTGGAATAAGCCATTCCATGTTCATGTTGATGCATCCAATTATGCTATTGGGTGTGTGCTGGCACAACCTACTGGTGAAGGTAATATGGATCTTCCAATTGCCTATGCCAGTAGACAATTGAACGCGGCTGAACGGAATTACACCACTACAGAGCGCGAAGGATTAGGCATGGTGTATGCAGTTAAAAAGTTTAGACATTATTTGCTTGCAAATAAGTTTAAATTTTTTACGGACCATCAGGCATTGTTGTACTTAGTAAACAAGCCATGCAATACAGGTAGATTAGTAAGATGGTTCCTCTTACTAATGGAATATGACTTTGAGGTTGTGGTAAGAAAAGGTAGGACTCACTTGAGAGCAGATCATCTCTCTAGGCTCACATCTGGAGAAGCCCCACAAGGAGTGTCAGATGACCTTCCTGATGCTTACTTGTTTAATTTGGAAGTGGTACCGCAGTGGGCTAAGCCATTGGTACCAGTATTGACATACGGGCCCAACCATCCAGTGGTAAACACACGGAATAGAGAGGTTGTAAAAGCCCAAAAGTATCACATCATGGCCGGAAGCATGTACAAGCACACAGATCAAGGGATCTTGGCTTGTTGCGTAGAAGAGGATGAGTACGCTAAATGGTTGCAATTAGCACATGTAGGTGCGTTAGAGCAACACCATTCAAAGCAACGAACATTGCAGACTCTAAAAAGATTCGGAGTGCATTGGCCAACTATGGACGCGGATGTCCAAAAGTTGTGCAAGGAATGCCCAATCTGTTGCACTAAACCACCTGTGGAACATGCCACTCTCTATCAAATATCCATTGTGCCAGATTGGAGTGAACCTCTAGTATCATTCTTGCGGACAAACACATTCCCCCCAGACATGACTCTAGCTAGGAAAAGGAGTTTAGAACAAGAAGCCCTGGATTATTCACTCATAGGTGATAATCTATATAAGCGCGGTAAAGATGGTTACCTGAGATTATGTGTCCATGAGAGTGAATATCTTAAGATCTTAGAAACTGCTCACCAAGGTGTAGCAGGAGGACACTTTGGACCAGATCGGGTGATCAAGGCAATATTGTTTGCGGGCTTCTGGTGGCCCACCCTTCACATGGATGCACATACCTATGTGAAACGGTGTGATATCTGTCAAAGGACTCAGTATCCTATACGCAAAGATGAGATGCCACTGAAACCTATGATGGGTGGACGTGCATTCTCTAAGTGGGGAATAGACTTCGTAGGTCCTATTAATCCCCCAGCGAAAGGTTCTCATGCGGAATACATCATTGTGGCAACAGATTATCTCACCAAGTGGGTAGAGGTAAAAGCTACAACCAAGAACGATGCTCAAACAACTGCCAAATTCTTGTTTGAGAATGTATTCACGAGATATGGACTACCCATAGAGCTTGTAAGTGATAGAGGCACTCATTTCTTGAACGAAGTGATTGAAAATCTACTCCAAGAATTCTTGGTAATACACAAGAAGTCTGCCCCTTATCACCCTCAAGCTAATGGACAAGCGGAGAGCACTAATAAGATTCTATGCAATGTACTGACGAAATTAGTGAACACTAAACGCTCTGATTGGGACAAACAGCTACACCACGCTGTTTGGGCATACCGAGTTGCCTACAAAACGGTACTCCAAGCCACCCCCTTTCAGATGGTATTCGGCCAAAACGCTGTGCTACCCTTGGACTTCCTAATCCCTACATTGAGAGTAGCACAAGAGCACGAATGGACAGGTCATGAGCTCTCCTCTAGGATCTTTGACCTTGAACGATTAGGAGAAACAAGACTGAGAGCCGCTACAGGGATATATGCAGCCAAGAAGAGACAGAAGGCATACTTTGATGCCCACGTGAAGGATAAGGGCTTGAAAACGGGAGATTTAGTCTTAGTCTATACACTGAAACAACACGCAAGGAAGCTAGAAAAGAGAGGCTACGGACCTATGATCATCAATAGGATCTCCACAAGTGGAGCAGTACAATTGGCCACATTAGAGGGTGATGTTCTCCCTAACTATATTAGCGGATGCAGAGTCAAGTTGTACCAGGAACCCCTCACGGAGGAAATGCTCAGCCGACTCAACACTGCTAAGAAACGCAAAGAGGAAGAAAAGAGAATTAGAGAAGAAGCTCAAGCAGAGGCTTTAGAACGCATCAGAAGGATGAAATTACGAAGGCAAGGTAGAGATCCGCCTGGAGCGAATGACTATGCAGACCAAGGATTTCCCATAGCCATGTGTGAAGTTGCAGGAACAAGCTCGAATAGAATAATTGATAGACGTCCTTTCATAACCATAGACATAGGACAAGGAAAGAGTACAAGGACCGTAAGAGCCTTGATTGACTCAGTTGCTGCCACTAGCGCTGTTAAGTTGTCTTACTGTCAAGAGTTACAGTTAACTGTCCATCCTGTGGAAGCATACCTCATAGGATTGGGAGGCGTGGAAACCCCTTGCATGGGCGAGGTGGAACTTCCCCTCTACATTCACGAGGAGGCAATGACCGTTAAAGTACTAGTGTGTCAAGATGAGGATCTCACCGAACCTCTCGTCTTGGGTCAGGATTGGATCTATGACCAAGCAGTCAATCTAAACCTAAGAAGTGGACTTCTCCAGGTTTGGGTCAATCATAGTCGAGTTACAGTAGAATTAGACAATGGAGCACTCAAGGAACTAGGAAAGGCACAGACTCCTGGTCCTTCCAGGGGTACACATGAAGATGACCATGCTGTTCTTGTCCAAAACTATGTGTTGCAGAGGAATGATATTTGCAAAAAAGGAGTCAGGAATGCAACGGAACTCCCTTCTTTTCCAAAGGCTAGAAGGAGGCAGCAACCCAAGGTGGATCAAAGGCAGAAGAAGCAGGGTACTACCTATGTCAGAGATCAAAAGTACCTGCGCAGCAGAACAGCCCAGAAAATAGACCAGGTATGGGTGCGGAAAGGCGAACGACCGGTTGCACCACCGTCAACTACAGGGGCAAAGCCTCTTATTAGTGACCAACAACGCAACGCTAATAAGAAGTCTTTCAGAAATTCTTCTGCTAAAGTAAAATCTATTTGGGTGCCCAAGAAGTCGATGAAGGCAAGCCCACAATCAAGACAAATTTGGGTGCCTAAGGCTTGCTTGATGGCACAAGTAGCTACGCTGAGGCCACAACTTAAACAGCATAACGCAGCGACGCATACTGCCAGATTTCACTCGTTCTCGACACTCATGTACACACCAAAACCCAAGAGCGTACATGTAATCAATTGTAAATGGGTCCCAAAAAGGCCTCATCTTCAAACCACGACACCGAGAAGGCTCTGTAGAGACTCTCCGAAACCGAAGGCAAAGCCCACTCACTGCATTTGGCAGCCTAGGGCCTGTAATAAACCCCCCGACCCCAATTTGTAAATCCATACCTACTTACTAACTGCAGTAGTCTCCTAGGACAACACAAGCACTAAATACACACACTGTCTTCATGCACTTACTAACCACTAACTCATCATCCACCTCATGTTAATGTTGTAACGGGGACAACAACGGATTTATTCTGTCCATTACGATGTTAACACTTGGTTCTATATTCTCACAGAACCAACCAGCGAACAGGGCCATGGCAGAAGCAGGCACTAGTTCTCAAGCCGGATCTGGTGCCCAGATTGTGGACATAGAAACACTTCTCCTTGAGCCACGTCTCACAACAAGACCGCAAGAGCTTCAAGCAGTGCATGTGCTCCCCATTCAGGATCCTCCTCAAGGGCACACTTCTCAAGTAGGTAAGCATGCGCATTGGTTCAGTGATGTTGCTGGACCACTGGGCGATGGGACCTATTTCTGGGAAGCAGAATTGGAATTCAATGGCAAATGGGGTCGATACCACTTTTTCGCACGCGAGTTTGAAAGCTACCAAAATGCCGAAGTCATGAGATCAGTTTGGGTCAAAGCAGGTGTGGAAAGTTATTTCAGGACTCACTTACCAAAGCCGGATTTTTTACGATGTTCTTATCTGATCAGTACCATCACACCAAGCAGAGCCAAGGGCGGCGACAGCACCTTTGTGCTGCCATCACTGCTGCCGGGTAATGAGCTTAAAAGATTCAAGTTGACCCTCAATCTGGTAAGAGAAGCATTGGGTATGTATGGCATGCACATCCCAATAGAAAAGGAAACCATGGTTCCAGGTCGAATGAAGCACAAAGATCTTAATAAGCTGAAGGACATGGTTGCGATGACACCTACCATTGCGCTTCACCTGCGAACCATCATGCAACATTTTGCTTTTCCCGCCCAAGAACGCTTCACAATGCCCCCGAAAAAAATATGGTTCAGTTTATATCTAGCAGAAACCGAAAGCCTGCCCATCAATGTACCACACTGGATCATAGATCAGATCCACCTAGCGCATCAAAGGTGGAACAAAAAACAGAAAAATGTGCTCCACGGGTGTTGTGCTTTGACCAGAATAATCTATAGATGCTTGGCTTATGACGTGCCTGTTCAGCGGGCACTCGTATGGTCCCGAGTCCAAGAATTCCAGAGAAGACTATCAGCAGCAGGTCCCCCATCAAAGAAGATGAGGGGGGGAGTCCAACTACCCTGTGCTCAACCAAGGGGAGCTACCGCTACACCAGAAATCACTCCTCCCCAGACACGACGAGTTAGGCCATTCACAATCCGGTTACCAAGACCAAGCACAGAGGGGCCTAATCTGGTGTTTCCACCCATTCCATCCGATTTGGAATTTCCGCAGGGATTTACTCTTGAGGACCTCACGGATGAAGAAATTGCCAGATTAATCTATGACTCTAACCTCGAAGCCGAAGCAGCGCGAGCTCAGGAACCGCGACCCCAAACAACATCGGCCCCCACCCAACCACAAACTGTAGAAGTCGATGTAGATGAACAAGAGGCAGGAGGAGATGAAGAAGAGGCCGACGAAGAACAACATCAAGAATATGACGAACTCTCCGAGTTAGCAAGTGCCCCAGCATATTTGGCACAAATCAAGAGACTATATCGAACCATGCGACTGGTTCAGGAACAGCATCAGATGTCTCTAGAACAGGGCAAAAGACTCATGAACGACTTGCTAGCTGAGGAAGGTGTGGACGAGTTGTTCATTGAGTCCATGAACCTTCATGCCGACGCTGTAGGACTGGACGAGGCCATTCATGAGGCAATGGCCTACATCCACAGGTTTGAAAAAAGAGTTCCCGTTCGTCCCAGGAGGTCCGGGAAGCAAATTCACATCAATACATCAGCACCAGGCGAGGCAGCGCAAGCAGAAGAATATCAGGAAGCACCGTTGTCACCCCCATCCCCACCTCACACTACACAATTCACTCCACCACAGGACACTAACACTACCACATCCACTACCACTACCGTGGTCATGGGCATCCCACTCTCTCCGGGAATCCAATACGGGGGAGTCACCATGCCCACCTTCACCACCCTGTTCACCGATGTCACATCCACTCCACCAACGATTCCCATCTACACCGTCACTCAAACAGTTGACACGATGGAAACATCACCTGCCACAGCACCGCTCCCTCCCCCTATGCCACCTTCATCACCCATACCCCCTCCACCCACATCTCCACGTACATCCACATCATTCACCTCTCCCATTCCCGCCCCCATTCCCCCTGCATCTTCACCCTTCCCATCTTTATTTAATGTAAATAACATATTCTTAGCATTAAACCAATGTGTATACCAGCTCCAGCATGAATACAAAGCTCTGGACAACCGGTATCAGAATCTGGAAACGCACCATCAAAACTTACAAAGACAATTTCTCATTCTACAAACAGAAAATGCAGAACTGAATCAACGCTACACGACGCTTGAGCAGGCTCACCAAACCTTATTGGCGGCACCCCAACCATCGACAGAATCAGGTGCCAAACAACTAGAAGCTTTGCTCGAGGTATACCAAGCCGATAATCTCAAAGTCCGGCGTAACCTGGCACTTCTTAGAAAACACATGGCGGCTGCCCTAGAAGAAAACAAGAGGCTGCAGCAGCAAAATGAAGCAAATCTAGAAGCAGCAATGGAAGGCTCTCCACACGAAATTGATCCAGAGCAGTTTAAAGCTGTGCCCTCAGAGACAATGAAGACCATCTTGGACAGCTATGCAGATCTATTAGAAGCTCATGATGACTTGGAAAGGGAACGTGATGCGCTGCGCAATCAACTCCAAGAGCAACAGACAGCACCCAAAGTCACAGAAACGACCACGACTTCAGAGGAAGTCAAGGCATTGAAAGAGCAGGTGGCCGAATTACAGGCAAGATTACTCACACATGAAAGGCAACCCTCTCCAGTTGTCGAACCAGAACCCGAGGATTTGGTACCCATCGAGGTAGATGAGACGTATGAGGAACCTTACGTTCCTATGCCAATGCCAGGGGGTGAGCAAACCGCAGAAGGAATGGATACGTTAGAAATCGAAGTACCTGAGTGGCTCCAAACACTAGAGAAAACGGCATCAACTCATGAAGATCGAGTGGCAGTTCAAATCCAATCTATGGCAAAGATAGAGGACACTATTATTAAATCAGAATACTTCCGCAGCATGTCCCACCATAGATGGATCGGAACCAATGATGATCAATACGTGCCATATTGTATACTCTTGGCGGACTACAATGCAGAAATCCAACATAGATGTGGCAAACCTCCAACGTTTGCTACACAATTTGGGCCAGATGATATCCCAGAGAGCGCCAAAAAAGGATCCATTCATCAACCCACTTGGAGGATCCGACTCCTCGAAACCTACCCGGAGATGGTTCGCACCTGGACGAATATGCCTCTTTTTATTAAATATAACCCTTGTTATGTTCCTGTACTCCGCAGACGCACATGGCCAGAGTTTACCATTGCAGTCAAGAATATCAAGGGATGCGCCAAATGGTTAAACTACGTCTATCTAGCACCCCCTCAAGGGCCTCCCACCGTCAATTACATGATTTCCACTATACGGCACTGGAGCATCCGATTAAGGAATACCCCTGATGTAATGGCCCAGATGTGCATGAAAATTTTTGAGTTAATGCTTATTACATTCAGGACATTCAAGAATATCAAGGACCCACACTTCTCAGGCGTCGGATTCCTTACAGGAAACCAAGATTTAGTTTATGACATGAGCACCACTCCTTCTATAGAGGTGATATACGCTTGGCACGCCAGAATAAAATACCTCCCAGCCTGCTTTAAACAAACATTCGAAGAGATGTTCATAACAGGGTTCTGGGAATACCACTCAGAAATATTTGTACCCAGACCCTCACATCTCCTCCATTTATTTGCTGTGGAGCGAACCATTCACTCAGAGCAGTTACGGGTGCCCCATCCAGATGTCCCAGGGCCAGTCAATTGGGATGCATTGCTGACAGATCTAGCAAGGGGACTCAGGCTAGAAGAACACCACCTCGCCGCGGATGTTGTCCAATATTACGTCCAAAAAGCAGCCCGACAAGGGTCTGTCAGGGGCGACAGACGCGAGAGTGGGGGGGGTGTTGGCAGTAGCCTTGGTACACCAGGACGTACAAGACATGAAAGTCAAAGAAGGGAGTCAGAGCGAAGGGACAGCACAAGCAAACAGGGCAGTCAAAGAAGATCTGGCAAGTAGGCCAATATTTTTTCAAGACAAAGAGATGGACATGCAGGGAGGAAGAGCAAGTAGGGAGCTCGAAGATATGTATGACAGATCACTAGAAGAAATCCCTACAACAACAGTGATTTTTATCACTAACCATCATTGTAAATATCATTTCATATTTTTGTAGCTCCATTTTGTGCAAGCCAAGGAGTCCTTGAGCTTGAGGAGCCTTAGAAGTAGTTGCGTACCAATTTTCGTATTTTTTAGATCTCGTTTGAGCCCCCAAATAAGCCCTGGAACCTAATTTTTAACTAGGCCGGGCACTAGGTCTGGACAGGGCCAAAAGCTAGTCAAAAACTATAAAAAGAGCTAGAGAGCTCATTTTTGAGGTTAGATTGTAATTGAAACGAACTTGTAAGAGCATTTTGAAAGTAATCTAAAAGCTCCATTGATTCTCACTCTTTGTCTTGCCGTGTGTGCGCGTGTGTGTGTATGTGTGTGCATGCTAGTGTGCTTCTCACTCACGCACTTGTGCCGCCACTTGCTCGAGGTCTTCATACCATCCTCACGTCTTCCCGGATTGACATTAAAGGAGGTGCTACTCATCATTGAGCTACACATATGCATACATACATACACACATGGATACACACACATGCACATACACACACATACAATCACATACACACATGCATACATACATAGACATGCACACATGCACATACATACATACATATGTACACACACACATACATACATACATACACACATAGATAAATGCAAACATGCATACACTCATACACATATAGATACTTGCACATATACCTACACATAGATAGACACACACTCACACTCACATGCATACGTACACACACATGAATATGCATACATACATAGACACATGTGTACACACACATGCCCATACATACACACATACTTATACACACACATACATACACACATGCACATATACACACACAAGCGCACTTTACAAACACATGCATACACACATATAAGCACATGCATACACACACATACACATACATATACACACATACACATACATGCATGCATACATACACACATGCATACACAACATACATACATACACTATACATACATATGTATACACACATACATACATGTACACTTACACACACATATACATATATATACACACATAGAGGCACACACATATACATACACACACATAGAGATACATACACATACACATACACATACATACATATGCATACATACATACACACCTGCATACACATACTCACATCTACATACACATACACACACATGTACATACGTATATATACATATACACACATATACATACACACATGTACACACATACACATACATACACACATGCATACACACATGCATACACACAAGCATACACATATGCATACATGCATACACATGCATACACATATATATACATACACACATACACATACATATGCACATATGCACACACACAACACACACACACACACATATATATATATATGTATATACACACACACACACACATATATATATATTTATATACACGATCGAAGAGTGGTTTAACATTTTTTATTCTCTATAAATGTCACATGAGTGATGAAAAACTGTCATCCCCCAATGCTCGGGTTGTGTCATATAAGCCACATCTAAGCATCGTATAAGCAACATTAAGCAGCGTTGCATAAGCGATGCTAGTGGACGTATTGTATAAGCGACACTTACAACCAAATCGTATAAGCGATGCAAAATCAATAATGCTAATGTTTACCTTGCTCTTAGCATGAGTACAAACATTGGAAATAAAGTCGATATTAACATCGTTTAGAGGATGGTACGTGCTCGGTGACCACTCAAACGAAATCATTATGATAGTGATTCTAGCAGTGCGGAATCGACAACTATAAATGATTCATCAACACTCAAAGTTCATGGGCATGATCTTTCAAGGAAAGGAAGATAGAGGCAAAGAGGATGATCTACAACAACCACAAAGTTAGGATTCCACACCTGAAGTGGATCTCCAAAAGATGCTAGCGGACGATCTCACCCCAGAGGAAAGGACTAGGTACATCAACATGCTCAAAAGGTACCCCAAATTGTTCATGAAAGATTATAATGAGATACAAGGTGTAACGCTATTCAACATCATATCCAAATCAAGTCAAAATTAAAGCTAGTGGCACAAATGCTCAAAAGGATTAGAACACTTCAACAAGAGGCTCTACTAAATGAGATAAATAGACTCATAAATGCTGGTTTCATTTACCCTATATCAAATTCAGAATGGGTGTCTCCTATTGTAGCTAACCCAAAGAAGAACGGTAAATGGAGGTTGTGTGTAGACTATAAACCCTTGAATGCAGCAACAAAGAGAGATCATTTTCCACTGCTCTTCCAAGATGAAATTCTAAATGAAATGGCAGGTCATGAAAGGTAGACTCTATGTGATGGATACTCATGGTACTTTCAAATTCGGATAGCTTAGGAGTAAGAAAGGAGAACTACATTCATTATGCCATGGGGATGCTTTGCTTATCGAGTAATGCCTTTTGGCCTAACCAATGCACCTAAAACATTTCAAAGGTTTATGAACTATGTTTTTCAACCATTCTTTGGATCATCAATAAGGGTGTACATGGATGACTTTTGCATATATAGTGCTAGATCTATGGATTGTCAAAAAGTTGAAGAAGGCATAAAAAGATTGTATGAGCTTCGACGTCAATTGAATCTTGATAAGTTTCATATTGTCGAGAAGGAAGTCATTCTCCTTGGACATCTCATATCGGAAAATGGGATTCAAGTTGATCCATCCAAAGTGGAAGCGTTATGGGCTCTACGTCCTCCAACAACAACAAAGTAGACCCTCACTTTTGTACAAAAGGTATGCTGCATGTCACGATTCATCCACCTTTTATCTGAAAATCATATCTCCATTACAAAAGCTTGTACAAGATAGTGTCTTTGCATGGGAGGATTACATAGTGAATGTTTTCAAGAAATCAAGAGACTACTCACTACTCTACCCACATTGATGCCCCCAAATATGGAAGAGACTTTCTATGTGTGTCCAAGCAAAAGGGAAGAAGCAAGACTGAACGCAGTATTGGGTGCAATCTCCCCCCATGCACTCTATCTCGACAATCCACATACTGCATGTATTTATAGGAATTTTGGATTACATCGAAAAGAGAGGTTATTTGAGAGCGGCTTCAACAAGCATGCATGAAAGTAAAAGTTGGTGACTTTTGTAGAAAGCCTTTGCTTTTAATATAAGAAATTGCGGTCTACAATCACCCTTATTCTAACCACTATTTTCTAACTATTTCTAACAATAGAACCTTCTATGCGGGTTTATTTACAAACTAAAGTATAAATCCGATTTATTGATGTCCGCCCTAAAGTCAAATTATTGATGTCCGCCCTTTCACGCTTTCACGCCCTCACGAATCTTCAGCTGCTATATCAAAAACACCAAAACACATTAATACATTAATAAATTAACACTCCAAAAATGCATTGTTCAACATATACCATAATTTATAACATGCCGATCAGTTGAAAAAGCAGCTGACCTCAGTTGATAAAATAAAATAAACATGGATGGTCAGTCACATGTTCCATTACTGAATGAAAATAAGCATGTTCCGTGTTCAAAAAAACATGCATAGAAATGTTCATGGAGGAATTACATTAATGTGTTTATGTATGATATGAAGAAATTAAGTGATCATAATGAAGTGTTAATTGTGTTTTATGTATCCATTGATATTCTTCAATAGAGTGATTTTTGTACTTAACTAAATATCAATGATATTGAGTACCTGTGCACATAGTAGTGACATAATGATCAATTATTTTCTCAGGAACCAAGATTTCATATTATTCTTCAATCAAAGGAGGGTCATCAAGAAGTGGAGTGAGTGGTAAAGTTCCTTTAAATGGTTTAAGTAAACTAATATGAAAAGAGCTATGTATATTCCAATGAGATGGTATATCTAATCTTAATGAATTATTGTTACTTTTTTGTATAATGTGAAATGATCCATAATAGCGTGGTGCAAGTTTAATTTTAGGATGCTGCAAAATATTTTTGAGACGTCTTTTAATGATATGCAACCACACCAGATCATTTTCCTTAAATTCCTTAGCTAATCATTTTGTATTGATATTATCTGTGTAGCACTCTTGACTTTTCCTAATGTGCTCGTGAACATCGTGAAGTATAGAAATGTGACCTTGAGAAATAGAATCAGCCATCAGAATGTCAGTTTGGGTGAGTGACATGGGAGTGGGAAACTTTTTACCATAAACAATTTCAAAAGGTGCACGCCAAGTAGTGGTGTGTGTGGTGTTATTATAAGCAAATTGAAGCAATGGCAACTTGTCCTCCCAGTTGGTGGGACTATAGAATGAATAAAAATGCAATAAATCAAGAATAGTACTATTTGTAGCCTCACTTTTTCCATTACTTTTGGGATGAAATATAGAGCTAAAATCTATTTTAGAACCAAAATGTTGAAATAAGACAACCCAAAAATGATTACAAAATCTAACATCACGATCAGATAACATTACTTTAGGAAGGCCATGATGTGGGAACTGCATATCCTGTAATGAATGCCATCAAATCTTTGCTCATGAGGTGTGCCCCCATCCTCATGGACCAAGCTGGATAGTTCTCCCTATCTAGCTTATCAATCTCCAAGCTTTCTCCCATCTTTGATCTTCTGTGTCTACAATTACTATGATTTATGATAGTAAAGTGTACCTTTGATATGAAGCTTCAATCCTTTTTGATCCTTTGAACTCATGCTTGATTCTTCCTTCAGCTTTTCTTTCAAACTTTGATCCTATGCTCCTTTAATTTGAAAAAACTTCAATGTCTGCAACAGTTCGAACTTCCAATACTCTTTACTTCACTTGTATTGCACCTTCAGCTCTGATACCACTGTTGGAGAACTTTTAATCTCCAAATGTTAGATTTATCTTGACTTAAGAACTCTTCTATATCAAGAATAAATCAAACTTTACACAAACTTCAAACTATTTTCACATATATCAAGAAATACTTCTCTATAAGAAGTTTTCTTCATCTTCAAGAATCTGCTTCAGAGATAGGCTTCAATTTCTTCATAATACTTCAAATTTAATCAATCAAATAATACTCACATATCCATGCTACCTTTGCGCAAGTGTATTGATCATTAGTTCTTCAGAAGAACTACTACATTTCTAATTTGATCTTTTAGATCAAATCTGTGTCAAAACCTGTCTTCCAGAAATGGCGACTTTCACATGGTCAACTTCTTAAGTTGATTTCTCACTGCATAAATCCCGTTCTGCTAAATGCTTTTAGCCATAGCTTTCTTACCTTCTAACTTAGATTTTGAATGCTCACTCATCAAAAACTTTACATTGTACACTGAGATCTAAGCAAAATATCGACACGAAAAAGTGCGCTACTCTAAGATATCATCTGCAGACTTTACATACACATGTTCCTATTGATCATAATCACAACAGAAGAAGAATTAGACCATGGAAATTTGAACATAGCTTCATTAGCTTCTAGATTAGATGTGTACAAAAGGATCTCTGATCCACATGATCAGACTGAGAGAAATAAGAGAAAGACTCGACGCTAACTCGTGAAGATGACTCTCTACACATCTACCTTAATGACACTTGGCTTCTAATGACTCTCACATGTATTTCTTTACATCATTGACTTATATACATATAGTTCTAGACTTATCCCACGTCTATTACATTACTCCTTATCATCCTAAGAATTATCTCTACTCAGATGTCAAGAATTTCCACCTGTAATGTACATATGTATACAAACTTCATTTCTGAGATCTCTTCACTTTCTCAAGTGGCTTCTTGAACTTCAATCTGATCATTGACATGCTTCAAGATCTTTATAATCATCAATTTGTGATTGGTTTGTTCTAACAAGTAGTACCCATGTGCAGAATTTCGGAGGACTTTCTCAATGTCACATTATTCATTGTTGAAAATTATCTCTCTTGGTATCCATAACTTTGCAACCTCTTAGCCTATAGAATGTTTTCTCTAGATTTCACATCTAGAGAAAAGAAGGTAACTACTAAAATCGAGAGTCTTCAAATAAATAGTTGTAATACTTTTTAAGAAAAGTTTAGATGGAACCCTTCACATATACTTACATTCGCATGAAATGCAATTCGTTTTGCAAGAAGCCCATGAAGTAGTGGGGTCAAGACATCCTCTCGGCCATATCACCGGACAACAAATACTCTATTCAAGCATACAGTGACCAACTCCATTCAAGGAGGCAAATGCTTGGGCCAAGCAATGTGATATCTGCCAAAGGTGTGGAAATCGCCATTAATGAAGGAGCCACAACCATCTTATCATCTTGAGTGGATGATATGCCTTTGAGAAATACGGCATAGACTTTGTGATCCCAATCTACCCCATCGTATGGCTAGAGTAGGAGAAATATTTATTGGATAAGGTAAGTACAACCCTTGATTGATAATGGCCTTGATGTACGTAAGAATTCTCTTGGTTGCATTCATATGAACATCACTTGGTGGATTAAAAAAATGAGAAAGAACTCCTAAAACATAGCACAAGTCAAGTCTTGAGATGGTAGCATAATTAAGATTTTTCATTATGCTTCTATATGCTGAGATATCTTCAAGAGGCTACCCTTTAACTGCACATAATTGAGTCTTTGGATCCAGAGGTTGTGCAAGTGGCTTACATCCACTCATAACATATTCATAAAGTACATTTAACAAGTATTTCCTTTGAGCTAGGTAAACACAATTTTCTACATAAGCCTCCCACAACACTTTGATCCCTACATATATCCTTTAAGGTTCTTTCATTCACATGTGCTAACCTCTAATGCCACACTTGAAGCTCACTTAGGGTTTGAGACCCAAAATTGAATAGAGCCATGCTCTTGGATTCTCCTACTTCAAACATAAAGAGCCTACCATGCTTCTCACCTCTTCCTATCTTCTTCAAGCCTTGACATGTGTCCTCTACAAAAGCTCCATGTTCGGTGAACGTAACTTGCAAGCGTTTCTCAACTATTTGGACTACACTTGTGAGGTTTTTTGTAATCATAGGAACATAGAGTACCTTTCTCAGAATATTTTTCCTACCATTTGAAGTTTTGATATTACCAATTATCTCCACATTATGATTTGTGTCATCCCTTCTTTGTACTTCATGTATATGCATTGGACTTTCCAAGTGAGATAAGAGAGCCACGTTACTTGCAACATTACTTGAACATCATGAATCTAGGTAGAATAAATGATCATCTTCTTCAAATTCCATGTGGCTTAGATTCATTAGAAGTAATGATTCTTCATATTGTTGATATTTATAGCAATTGTTGTAGTCCCTTCTATCATGGCCTCTATTGTTATTGTTGAACTTGTGTCCACCTCTGCCTCTATTGTTGCCATATCCACCTCTTCCACTTCCTTTCTAGGTCTTTCCATTGAACCAACAATTATACTTGTGGTTGGTGTTATCACAAATGGCACATGGTTGGACATTTTGAGTTTTGTTAGGTACTTTCTTTGCATCAAGTAGATGCCATCTTTCGCATAGACTACCTTAATGCCTAAAAAATATTTTAGCTCACGGAGATCTGAAATTTTAAACTAGTTATCGAGTTTTCTTTTTATCTCTTGTATTCCTGCAACATTACTTCATGTTATGATGAGATCAAAAACATATATGCAGATGTATAACTACTGGCCATCTCCTTTCTTCATGTAGAGAGAAGGATCTACACTACTTGGACTATACCCACACTTTGTGAGGTACTCAACCAATCTTTGGTTCCAAGCACATGGTGCTTGCTTCAACCGATGCAAAGCTTTCTTCAATCTTCAAAAAAAAATTCGATGCTTTTTATCTTCAAATCCAATCGGTGGACTTATGTATACCTCTTCTTGAAGTTCTCCATTGAGAAAAGCATTTTTGATGTCAGGTTGGTACAATGGCGATCTCCTTGTTGCACTCATTGCAATCAAGTTTCTAATTGTTCCCATCTTTGCAACTAGGCTGGAAGTCTCTTCATAGTCGATGCCATGAGTTTGCTTGAATCCTTTTGCTACTAGTCTGGATTTATGCCTAGCTAGAGAACCATCAACATCTCTCTTTATTTTAAACACCCATTTGTTTGGAGCAATCCTCATATGTTTAGCCCTTGGAATTAACTCCCATGTGTGATTGTCCTTGAGAGCTTTTATCTCTTCTCGCATAGCTTGCTACTAGTCTTCTTGTGTACATGCTTCTTCAAATGCATCTGATTCTTTGTCTTTGACCACCTGTGTCATATATGCAAAATGATTTGCAATAAAACTATTATAGCTTAGCCTTTGAATTGGATACGTTGCTCTTGAAGACCTCCTTTCATTTCCTTTGGAATATTGCTTCTTCAATTGGTTCAACTTTACCTTTGGTGTAATCACCTCTTCATACTCTTTCTCACTTGCATTTGAATCACTATTTTGGGCAGCACTTTCAGCTTCAAATCTTTCATATACTGATGTTGGTGATGAGGAATGGCTCCTTAGTTTCCCCTTTCATATTGAGCTTTCTCCATGTGGTATAGAAACTTTTGGACCGGACATTTGAGTGCTTTTTGGTCCAGATTCTTTTTGGATAGCACCTCCATCATCTTCATAATCTTCTTGAAGAATCTTCTTGTTCCCTTTGTCTCAAACCATAGTCTTAGCTCATCAAATACCACATCTTGTGAGACTCGTAGCTCCTTTGTAATCATATTATAGCACCTATATCAATTTTGCTCCCATGAATATCCAATGAAAATGCATTTTTCTGACTTTGGCTCCATCTTTGTCCTTAGTTCTTGAGGAATGTGAACATAACACACACATCTACAAACTTTGAGATGTGTAAGGTCAGGTTTCTTACCTGAATAAACCTCCTCGAGAGTTAAATTATGCACTCCAGCTATTATGCACTTGTTTATCAAATAAATTGCCATACTAGCTGCTTCAGCCCAATAGTTTAGTGGCACCCTTATCTCATTGAGCATGCATCTTGCAACTTCTATGATATGTCTATTTTTTCTTTCACCAATTCCATTTTGTTGAGGCATGTAAATATATGTAAATTGTCATATGATGCCATTTTTGTAAAGAAAATCTGAAAATTCTTTGGAGAAATATTCTCCTCTTCCATTAGACCTCAAAGTCTTTATGTATCGTCTTGTTTCCTTTTATACCCGTGCTTTAAATCTCTTGAACATAGAGAACACATCTGATTTTGATTTATGCAGAACATCCATACTTTTCTTCAATGATCATGAATAAAAGTGAAAAAATATCTATTACCAGCAATCGATGTTTGTTGTGATGGTCCCCATACATCCGTGTGTATCAAATCGAGGACATTCCTTGCCAAATAGTTTCTCTTCTTGAATTGTTGTCGAGTTTTCTTTCCTAGTTGGCATGCTTCACAAAACGCATGCATTCCAACAACATTGAATCTTGGAAGGCGTCTTACCACTTCATGGTTGCTCATGTTTGTGAGCTTGGGAATGTTGATATGTCCAAACCTTTTGTGCCATAAATTGATTTCAGCAATCCTGTTGTTTACAAATTGAATATACATCACCTTTCCATGTGGTTGTTGAATGTCCCTACCATCTTTGCTATTTTTGTTGAGAACCTACTCAAAGTTTTACTCAATTCTTTGAGTAGAATAGCAATAAGTAAAATTCCTTTTGGGGAACTTCAATTCGCTTAACAAGCTACCAATCATGAGTGAATTTGTCTAAAATGATAAGCTATATGGAGAGAAATATGTTTAGCAAGTTGAGCATAGACCCCGACTTTTACGGGCCTTGACAGTCACATACCACTGAGCAATGATTGATAAATATCTGATGATTGATTGAACCATTATCAATGAAACTTTGTAGGATTAAAATAGACAATATGCTGAAGATGTCATGCTTTAAATCACACCAAATGATGCACAATACAGTGGCAAACAGCTCAGACAAGTTTACTATTCTGATGAAGTGTGACAAAGATATGAGAGTAGGAAGTAATGAATATGTATGGATTAAATCATGTAAAATTACATGTCATTGGAAATAATTCATTGTGCAATGAGTGTGGAGAGAGTGAACTATGAAGTGAGCTCCTCTTCTCAATGAAGATACATGGAAATGATATCTGAATCTCAATGTACATGCAGGCTTTTCATGTCCTCTTTTATAGCTTTTGTTGGAAGTAATGAATATGTATGGATTAAATCATGTAAAATTACAATGTCGTTGGAAAAACTTCATTGTGAAATGAGTGTGGAGAGAGTGAACTATGAAGTGAGCTCCTTTTCTCAATGAAGATACATCGAAAAGATCTCTGAATCTCAATCTACATGCGGGATTTTCATGTCCTCTTTTATAGCATTGTTGGAGCCAAGAATTTGAATTCAAATTCAAATCTGTACCAATAAAGTGTATCCTAAAGTATAGGATTGATTCTCTCTTGACTCAACTACCAAAAAATCACAAGATTATATGCTTCCTAAATCTTCAAGGGTTTATTACACTTTCACAATGAGTAATTATAACTCAAAGTTACAAGAGGTTGTACACATGAATCCTTCCAAGTGATATGCTAATACATCAAAGCTTATGTGAAGTGACCAAGTTTGTAGGCTTGGGCATAATTGCACCAACATCTCCCACTCAAGCCTAGCATGCTTGATCTTCATTGCTTCTTGATTTGTTCATCTTTGTTGCATCCAATGCTTTGGTGAGTAAATCCGCACATTGCAAATGAGTTGATACATAGGATAATTGAATATCCTTGCTAAGAAATTTCTTCGTAACATAATGATAGTGCACTTCAATGTGCTTAGTCTTGGCATGGTACAAAGGATTGGTAGCCAAATAAAGTGAACTAGTGTTATCTCCAAAGATAATTGGAGTGTAGGAATGTATCTCCAAAATCTGCATACAATTGCTTAAGCCACATAGCTTCCTGGGTTGCATTAGCCAAACCTCTATATTCTGCTTCTGTGGAAAATAAGGCCACAGTTGACTGCTTCTTGGATGACCATGATATGAGTTTTGAACCTACAAAAGATAGGTACCCTGAAGTGCTCCTACTATCATCCTTGGAGCCTGCCAAATTTGTATCAGAATATAACTTTATATCTATATCAGAAGTAAAGGGATAGAACAATCCCTCATTCATTGTACCCTCTATGCAGATTCCATGTGTGGCTTCCTTGGTACATGCATGAATTGACTAAATGTACTCACAACATATGCAATATCTACTCACAGCATATGCAATATCACAACATATGCAATACCTACTCTTGTCAAAGTAGCATAATCAAGACTACCCACAAGTTGTTGATAGCTTGTAACATCTTCAATTTGTTCACCTTCATTTGAACTTAGCTTATGATTGATCTCCATAGGAATACTTGCAACTTTAGTGTTCTCCATCTTAAACCTTACCAACATATCATTTATGTACTTCCTTTGTGTGATGAATATACCTGAATCAATATACACAAGCTCTAAATGAAGGAAATAGGTTAATAACCCTAGATCACTGATTTTGAACTCCTTCATTACTTGAGCCTTGACCTTCTTGGTACCATCAGAATCATGAACTGTAATAATGATATCATTTGCATAGACACATAAGTAGATGACCTCTGTTTTATTCTTCTTAACAAATAAAGAAGAGTCTCTCTTGCTTGTCACAAACCCTTGATCCTGCACATAGGTAGCAAGCCTATGGTTCCAAGCTCTAGGATCTTGCTTGAGACCATAGAGTGCTTTTCTAAGTTTCCATACATAACTTGGCTTTTCTTCCTCTTCAAAACCTGGTGGTTGTGCCATATATACTTCTTCTGATATCCAACCATTTAAAAATGCATTCTTGACATCTAACTAATATAAATTCCAATTTTTGGATGCAGCAAGACCCTAATTATTGGCATCTTTTCCACATGTGAAAATGTTTCTTCATAGTCTAGTCCATGTGTTTGGGAAAATCCCTTTGCCACTAGCCTTGCCTTGTACCTGTTTATAAAACCATCAGAGTTTGTTTTAACATTGTATATCCACCTTGAACCAATTGCCTTCATATTTGGCTTCTTGGAAACCAGATCCCAAGTGTGGTTTTCCTGCAATGCTTCCACTTCCTCCTGCATGGCTTCTCTCCACTCTTTCTTTTTCTTCGCCTCTTCAAATGAAGATGGCTCCTCTGCCATTGAATCTTTAGTGATCTACATAGAGTGCTTTGTGACTAAGGATGTATCATATTCATATCTTATGGGCTTCCTACTTTTTCTTTGTGGTTTCCTTAAAGCTTGATTGGAAGACTCAGGTATATCCTCTAATTGCTTGTATTTGCACTTGCCTCTTGACTGCCAAGCTTTGAAATCAATATGCTCCTCATCTTCTGAGTTGATTTTCTTTGCTCGGTGTTGATCTTCTTGAGCTAGGGTTGGAAAATCATTTTCCAAATCATATGGTAATTTGACTTTCCTGCAATCATCTTCAAACCAAGAATTATTCTCATCAAATACTACATCTCTAGTAACTATGAATGCCTTGTTAGTGGGATTATAAAGTCTATATGCCTTTTGATTCTAATCATACCCAATAAATATACATTTCTCAGCCTTAGGGTCAAGCTTCCCTCTTATTTGTGATGGGATGTGTGCATAGGCAATGCACCCAAATCTTTTGCAATGATCCAATGAGGGTCTCCTACCATTCAAAGCTTCATATGGTGTCATACCATCCAATGACTTGGATGGAAGCCCGTTGACCAAATAGGTGGTTGTGGAAAAAAACCTCTTCCCATAAATAATTAGGTAATTTTTTCTCATTTAACATAGACCTAGCTGCCTCAACAATTAACATGTTCCTTCTCTCTCGCACTCCATTCAATTCAGGAGTATACCTAGTTGTAACTTCCCTCTTTATGCCTCTCTCTTGTAGAAATAGATCAAACTCATGTGAAAAGTACTCACCACCTCCATCAGACCTCATTCTCTTCAAGTTCCTTCCTATTTGGTTTTCAGCTAGTGCCAAATACTTCTTAAAACATGTGAATACCTCATCCTTATGCTTCATGAAATAGAGAACTGTCCACCTACTGTAATCATCAATAAAAGAGATATAGTACCTTGAACCTGAGATGGATGAATCTTTGCTAGGACCCCACACATGTGTGTTTACAAGCTCCAAATAATCTTCATGGATGTATCCTTTCCTATTCAATGGTTGCCTATGAGATTTGCCAAATTGGAAAGCTTCACATTTGGATATCATGTGCTTCTTGGTCACATTGGGAATGCCAAGCACACTTTGATCCCTGCAAATTTGCTTCAAGAGTCCTTTCTTCTATATGCCCTAGCCTTTTGTGCCATATTTCCAACTCAGACAGGGTTTGATCTCTATAACTGAATAGTGCTATGTTCCTTGTGTCTTCAATTTCAAAAGTAAAAAAAAAACCTAACTTCTCACCTTTGGGAATCCTTTTGAATCCTTGTTGGGAGTCTTCCACATATGCTCCATTCTTAGTGAACCTCACCTATAGACCTTTCTCTAAAATCTGCCCAACAGTAATTAGGTTTTTGGTTATAGTAGGCACATATAGAACTTTGCTCAAAAGGTTCATACTACCATCAGATGTCTTGACATTTCCAATTTTCTTGACTAAATGTTTAGTGTCATCACCTGTTTGTACCTCATGCTTCCCTTTGGGTTCTTCAAGATCAGATAATAGTGCTATGTTTCCTACCACATGATTGGAAGAACCTTAGTCAATGTAGAAAAGATGCTCATCATCTTTACCTTTCTTGGAGGTCATGTTCATGATGAGCAGAGAGTCTTCTTGATCTTCAGTATAGTTGTTGAAGTCCCTTCTTCCTCTAAAGCCTCCTTGATAGTTCTTGTTGTTGTAGCCTTGATTGAAGTTATGGTTGTAGTTTCCTCCACCATTGTTATACCTGCCTCTTGTTTGTCCATAGCTTCCTCTATGGAAGCCTCTTCCCCTTTTGTTCCTTGTATTTTTGTAACATTCTTCTGTAGAGTGGTTGTTGAGACCACATATGTTGCATGGTGAATTGTTGTAGGATCTCCCCCTACCTTCCTTACCTCCTCTACCCCTACTTCTAGCACGCCTTCCTCTTCCTGCATAATTAGCTTGAGAGGTACTAGCCTCTTCATCCTATTTCTTACTTTTACCTTTATCCTTAGCTTTATTCTTATCTGTATAAAGGGAAGAACATTGGTTACCTCTTGAGTTATCACCATTTCTATTGAGCTTTGTCTCATGGGTGAAGAATTGTCCCATCAAGGTGTTGAGATCAGGTACTTGCATATCCATGCAGAGATCCATTGCCATGGTGAAGGATTCCCACTTGTCATCATCTTTTATTCCATTGATGATCTATCTCATAATGTGCTCTTCCTCTATCTCTTCTCCAATGCTTGCAAGTTGGTCTGCAACATCTTTCTATATGGTTACATAATCAAAAACTCCTTGCTTTGGTTGTTTCTTGAGGGTTATGAATTCCATCCACAACTCATTCTTCCTTGCTCTTGTGTTGGAGGAGAAATATGATGAAAGCACTTCCCAAGTCTCTTTGGATGTCTTACAATTTCTAACATGTGGTAACAAGAAATTAGAGATAGAGTTTAGTAGATATGACCTTGCAAGAGCATCCTTTGCACACCCTGTGGTTAGCCTCTCTTGCTCTTCCCTTGTTTGTTGATTCTTGCTCCTAAAGATTGGCATGTCTTCATCTCCTGAGATGTATCCATATAACCTTCTCCCTTGAAGATATGCTTGCATCTTTAAGGACCATGTTGAGTATTTGTTCCTCTCCAATTTGTCAATGAAGGATGAAAATCCATCTCCCATCTTGATTATGCTTGCTCTGATACTACTGTTGGAGGAGATGGTGGATAATCACAAGAGATGAGTTCCTGCAGCTAAAACCTGCTTCACACCTGCTATGAGTGATGGCTGGAGAGTGTTGTGGGCCTCTTTAGCTAGCTAATAAGCATAAATGATCACATATGTTAGTTGGAAGATGATGCACTAATGATAGGATCAAAACAGAAGGTGGGCATACGATCCAATCTACAAAACTTGCTTTTTTTGTTGAGACATCTACTTAGAGTTTTACTCAATTCTCTGAGTACAGTAGCAATTAGTAAAATTCCTTTCGTGGAACTTCAATTAGATTAACAAGCTACCAATAATGAGTGAAATCATCTCCAATGTTAAACTAAATGCAGAGAAATATATTTAGCAAGTTGAGCATACGCCCCGAATTTTACGAGTCTTGACAGTCACATACCAGTGAGCAATGATTGATCAATATCTGAGGATCGAGTGAACCATTATCAATGAAACTGTTTACAATTAAAATAGACAATATGTTAAAGATGGCATGCTTTCAATCACACCAAATGATGCACTATACAATGAGAACCAACTCAGACAAATTTACTATTTTGATGAAGTGTGACAGAGATATGAGAGTAGGAAGTAATGAGCATGTATGGATTAAATCATGTAAAATTACAATGTCATTGGCAATATTTCAATGCTCAATAAGTGTGGAGAGAGTGAGCTAAGAGGTGAGCTCATCTTCTCAATGAAGATACATGGAAATGATCTCTGAATCTCGATGTACATGCGGGCTTTTCATGTCCTCTTTTATAGCTTTTGTTGGAGCCAAGGATTTGAATTCAAATTCAAATCTCTACCAATAAAGTGTATCCTAAAGTATAGGATTGATTCTCGCTTCATGAAACTACCAAAAAGTCATGAGATTATATGCTTCCTAAGTCCTCATGAGTTTATTACACTTTTAAAATGAGTAATTATAACTCAAAGTTAAAAGAGGTTGTACACATGAACCCTTCCAAATGATATGCTAATACATCAAGCTCATGTGAAGTGATCAAGTGTGTAGGTTTGGGCTTAATTGCACCAACATTTTGTAAGCAACCGGATTGGCAATTGTAAATCTTTTCCTTTTCATATTCTGCACAAACCGAAAGGTCGTGGCGTAAAGTTGTATCCATTTAATCAATGAAAGGACGCTTCGGTAAGAACCAGAAGAATCGCCAGACTGTCTGTCTGGGCGATACGTTCTGAGGAGTTTTCCGTTGTGTTATGTTGGAGAATTCTGAGTAGTACTGTGTTATTTCACTTCTCTTTGATTATCTTCAACTGTGTTTAATGCTGTTCCAGTAAGTAAGACTTGTGAGTCTGTATTACCGTAATGAATAGCTTCTGCGATGTGTGATGAGAACGTATCAACCAAAGCATAATCCGTAAGGTTGTGGAAGAACTAGCAATAGTCTGAGTACAGATAGTAATACGGTGAGAGAATGAACCAGAGTCTGGAGATTAATTCGTATTAACAGAGATTTAAACATTAAGGTACTATGGTGTGAGTGATTAATTGGGAAAATCAAGTATAGGGCCTCTGATTATTCAGACCCCTTCCACTCCCAAGAACCCGAAAAGAGCTTAAACGCATCTCTGACGGCAATGCGCGTTTAACATTGGTGCCGTCTGTGGGAAGGTGGCAATAGAGTGTTGCAAATTGATTGTAGGAAGGTGACCATAGATTGTCAATCGATAGTAAAGTATAGTAGTACGTAAGTGTTGCAAAAGTGATATATGCTGGTTACTCGATCCGGCGAGTCGTATCCAAAGTATAGGCGAGACCGACAGCCTTGGGTGGTACCGAATTTGTTAAGGACACCCTCAAGAGGCAGAAGCACAGATCGGTTAGGTCCGGTCGTTGAAGAAGCGAAGCACGTTAGTAGTGATTCTGGTAGCATTCGGGTGGACCATACTGTAATTCCGGTAGATTCCGGTGTAATTTCGGCACAGTCTGCAGAAGATACAGTAACTTCGGAGTCTACAAGGATGCAGTGTGTAGTTGATCCGACACCGTCTGGTGAGGATTCGAACCCGTCTGAGGATAGAGGTGTCTTGCCCAGAGAGGTCATTGAAGGTGAAAGAATACCCTGGATTGGGGAAAGTTCCACTAATTCCGATGGCACTTTGGTCCTAGTTGCAGAGAATTTATAAGTTTCCGATGACAGTGTGATATTTCTTGGTGAATCTTCATTCCGGACACCACTGTTCGGAGTAAGTTTGCCTACGTTTGATACCACAGAAGAGGATAGGCTATTCGAATTAGAAATTCGTAAGAGGTTGAGCGCTATTTTCGAACCGGAAGGTGAGGATTCTGATCATACAGACTTTGAAGGACCGGAAACACATCCTCAGAACTCAGGAAATAGTAACAGTACCGCCACTAGCACTATGAGTGGACAACAACAACAACAACAAAAACAACAACAATAGCAGCAACAACAACCACTCCCACCTCGACCGGTTCCAACAGAAGTAACATACACCAAGTTCGGTGGATTTCTAGGTGATGATCTTGATGCTCAGGTACGCACCTTTGAAATAAGTTATGCAGTGCTAAACCATCCACCTGATCCGGCATACAAGGCCATAGTATTCCAGTCAACATTAGTTAATGAAGCAACGAGGTGGCTTACAGAGCACGATATCAACCATTTCGGCACCTATGAAGCGGTAAGGGATGCATTTTTGCAGAGGTTCCGACTGAAGAAGAACCCTGTCAAACTTTTTGATTACTTGCAGAACAATAGACAGAAGCTGAACCAGACTGTACAGGAATATGCCACCTTGTTTAGAACTCATTTGAGACAACTACCGCCGGCCCATGCCAACCTGTCGGATGATGTCATCACTCAGTGGTTTATTAATGGTTTGACTCCGCAGCTCAGACAGATTATGATCATCCGTTGTGTGGGAGCTATGACACTAGATGCGGTTATTGCAATGGCCTTGCAGCTCGAGCATAAGGTTGGAGGCTTTACGGAAGACCTGGAGTGGATAAAAGACACTAAAAATATTGCAGAAGACCCGGCTAGACAGATGTACTGCACTAAGTGCAAGAATCCAGGGCATACGAGTGCCACATGTGCCCTTAATCAGATGTATTGCGCTATCTACAATACCATCGGACATTCCACCGAAAATTATGCATATAACGCCAAAGTGCAGGGACCAGCAACTGTAAATGCCATTATACAAGAACCAGGACAGCCAGCCACCCATTATATTCCACCTCAGATGAGAAATAATCAGCAGCAAGGATACAGGAATTATCGAGGACAGCGGAATACAAATTACAATACAACGATCGTCTAAGGATTATTAACGCAGGTTCCAATTCTACAACCTCCTGATTGGGAACGCCCATTCCATGTTTTTGTAGACGCATCAGATATAGCCATTGGAAGTGTTTTAATGCAGCAATCTGATAAGTGGTTCAGGCCTGTATATTATGCAAGTCGACGGATTGCTCCGACTGAAAAGAATTATTCAGTGACTGAAAGAGAATGTCTTGGTTTGGTGTATTCTGTAAAGAAATTTCGGCATTATTTGCTAGGCCGAAAATTCATCTTTCATGTAGACCATGCTGCACTGGTGTATCTAGTCCGGCAGCAGCACTAGGTGGCCGCTTGGCACATTGGGTTCTATTGTTACAAGAATTCGATTATGAAGTAATTCATCGACCCGACACTACACATGCATTAGCAGATTTTCTCTCTTGGTTGGATTCCCGGGAAGCTCCGGTGGGCATTGATGACACCACACCAGCAATTTACATTACTGAACCGACTAGTGATGAATCTGCAAAACCTCCTGTGACATCCACCTACTAATTCAGTTATTAACCTTTCTTACTGATGGATGTCTTCCTCCTCAAAGTTCTCCTGGTATGCGTCGGAAAATTGCAGTTTACAGTCGTAGATTTTGGTTGATTGACGGACAGTTGTATTATGTGGATCACACTGGGATCTTGCTTCGTTGTATTCCTCCACATGAAGTAAACTCGGTTATCGCTCTGGCACATTCAATACCCTCCGGTGGACATTTTGCAGCAGATTTAATGCACCGAAAAATTCTGCAAAGTGGGCTCTGGTGGCCTACTATGTACAAAGATGTATCTCAGTTTGTGCAGCAATGTGACAATTGTCAGCGATCTGGACAACCTCTACAACGCCATTTCTTTCCTCTGCAACCTGTATTACCTTTGGAACCTTTTCAGAAATGGGGTCTTGACTTTATTGGACCTATCACACCTCCAGCAATCCTTAGCAACAATCACTACATTCTGACATGTACAGATTATGCTACCAGATGGGCAGAAGCTTGGGCTTTACGGTTCCCTACAACTATTTCGGTAGCAAAGTGTCTGATGAAGGACGTATTCCCATGATATGGATTACCTTTAGAACTTGTAACAGATCAAGGAATGCATTTTGCTAACAATTTAATTCGAGTGTTAACGCATACTTTTCAAATTCTGCATAAATTCAGTTCACCGTATTATCTCGTGCTAATGGCTTAGCTGAAAGTACCAACAAGACCTTGCTGAGTATGCTTCGAAAATTGATTGTGGAATCACCAGAAAGATGGGATCAGTTATTACCTGCAGTATTATGGGCATACCGAACTACATACAAAGTAGCAATCGGACTGACTCCTTTCAAGCTGGCTTATGGGCTAGAAGCAATAGCGCCAATGGAACTTGTAGTACCAAGCTTACACGTGGCCATATCTCAAAAACTGTTACCTGAAGACTCTCTGTCATTTTGGTTGGAAGCACTCAAAAACTTGGATGAACATCACTGGGAAAGTTTTCTGACCCTTCAAGAAGTTCAGTTGCGGCAAGCTCGTACTCATGATAGATATCTAAAAACTCCAGTTTTTTCGATGGGACAGCTTGTGTTATTTTATAATGCTAAATCAAATCGTGCGGTTGGAAAATTCAAATTACGGTGGTTTGGTCCTTACTAAATTAGTGAACAAGTGGGCTCAGCTACTTTTCGGTTGACTACTTTGACCAGAATTCCTCTTCCTAAAGTGATCAATGGTTCAAAGTTGCGGCCGTATCATCAAGCACCTAATTCTCGCTAACGTGTTCTTCGATTTTTCGTGTGTTATTTAATTTCTTTTTATTTTTGCATGTTAATTAAACAAGCCTATAAATATCCTCGTTTTGATATCTAATTATGATCAACAGCCGCCCTGCATTACCGATTCTGCATATGCATGCACACCGTAGTTATGAAGGTTATCATCTCAACATCGCGTGATGATTAACAATTTCGATCGCCTCCAGCTGCCAAGTATCTACTTAATCTTCTTCTTTCCGTTGTTAATCGCTATTGTGTCTGTGTGTTTTGTGTGCTTTGCGTTTTCTGTAATCACTGTGTATTCGTGCTACTTTGCGTATGCATCATGGAAGCCCTGGCAAACTTTGCTACCTTCCGTGACGGACTTCCTCAGGACGTAAGTGAATTCTTGCGTGTCCGAGGTTTGTCCAACTTCGCTGAATTGCCTTGGCATTCAGTGGAGTGCCATCCGTATTATGCTCAAATTATCGCTGCTATTGCCGCTACACCTGCTATCGAGCAAAGTTGGCCTATTACGTGTTTCCCCTCTCGTGTCATAATCACCATGCAGTCATTTGCTGATGCTTTTCGACTCTCTCTAGAAGGGCGAGAGAATGGTCCCAACCTTCCAATTGCTACGATGAATCAATTGTTTCCCAGGCACTCTTTGAATGAGTATGCCATACTCTGTCGCCCTGAGCGTGAACGAACAGCTTTGCAATTTTTAGTAGCCATACTGAACTTACAGAAACGAACTTATGGGATTTCTCGCCCATTCTACTCGGTGATTGATATGGCTGCGAGAGAGCCTATCAATTTTGCTTCTTACTATTTCCGACACATTCATCGAGAATGCGTTACGGTCATAAAACACATTAACAAAGGTGATCTCCCACGTTCACGTTTATCGCACATCCTTTCTTTTTTGTTCGCGGCTCTCCAAGCAGCGCAACTGCCTCCACGAGCTCCAATTTTATATCATGAGGAATCTGCTCAAATACTTGAAGACGACGATGAAGATGATGAAGAAATCTTCCAACTCCTCCGTCGAAAACGAATTTGGATAAGTTCTTCTGACAATCAAATGCAAGGGTCTGCCGCTGGAAATAAAGCAGACAAAAATGAAGAAGAGAGTTTCCACGACATTGCTACCTCGATTCACCATGATTCATCCGCTCAATCATCTCCAAAGCAGCAACAAGATCAGAGTGTTACTGATGATTCTGAAGACAAATCTTCTAAGGAAGAATCTCAGCAACAGTCCAAACAAGATATGCAAGAAGATACACAGATTATTGTTGCAGAAGTTTTGGTAGCTTTGATTGCGGCAGTAGATTCTGCAGTTGTCCAACCTCAAGTGTCTATGCAGCAACCCACCGAAAAAGTATTGGTGGCTAACACTCTGCAACCCACTCCTCCACTTAAACCTATTGTCCCCATTCCACCGATTGTACCTGAAGCACCGGATTCATCATCTTCTTCACCTAACTATTCTCCACCCAATTCCCATAAACTTTTGACAGCTTCTTCATCTCAACCACGTCCTCCTCTTTTGTTTCCTTCAATACCTATGCTTACAGAGTTAGCATCTATGGGTCATATGTTGATCCAACTATCGCAGCAACTACCAACAAAGATGAAGGAGATTACTGATAATCTCAGACACGAACTACAACATAAAGTTGATGTTTTAGAAGCGGATATCATTCTGTTGCAGGATGAGGTAGATGTAGTGAAGGCCGAGAATCATAATCTGCACTTCCAGATTAAACAACTTCAAGCACACCTTGCTGAACAGGAAACAGTGATCAGTCAAAGAGATGCTGCATTGGCTGAAGTAATAGCCAAAGATGATTTATTATGTGCTGCTGATGCAAAAATTCTTCAGTTACAGCAGTTAGTTAAGGATAAAGAGGATGCCCCTATAGCACTAGGAAACTTGTTAGAAGAAACTCGAGAACAATTGAATGAAGCCGTGCAGAAAGGACAGGAAATGACAAATTTACTAAAGCAAACCAATACAGAGCTTCAGTTCGCAAATGAAACCCTATTTGAATCAAATTCTACTCTTAAAACACAGATGACATTGGTCGCTCAACTTCAGAAGGATATCGCAGGAACTCGAAGAGAAAGAGATGCTTATTACTGAACCATCGAATTTCAGAATCAAGAATTGGAGAGAAGAGAGAACCAATTGGGTGCTCAAGCAGAAAGATTATCTAGAGTTGATAAACAAATTCAAGACATGAAAGTGAACCAGGATGCAACTTTGGCAAATGACTTTTATCTGCAGGAAGCCTTTCTGCAAACACAGGCAGAAATTTTGATGAGCCAGGTAATTGCAACAAGTTCAGTAAGAACTGATGCTCAACTCGTAGAACCACAGATTCTGAAAAAAACGTTAGACTCGCTAAAGCAAAAAATTGCCAGAACATTTAAATTAGCTAGAACAATGTATCTTCAAGGTATAGTTGATGAGCCATAAAATTTTGTATACCTACGGGTTCAAGTCCACCATGCATGCCAGTGTAAGCCGCCGGATTCGCAATTGTAAATCTTTTCCTTTTCATATTCTGCACGAACCGAAAGGTTGTGGCATAAAGTTGTATCCATTTATAAATCAATGAAAGGACGCTTCGGTAACAACCAGAAGAATCACCACACTGTCTGTCTGGGCGATACGTTCTGAGGCGTTTTCCGTTGTGTTATGTTGGAGAATTCTGAGTAGTACTGTGTTATTTCGCTTCTGTTTGATTATCTTCAATTGTGTTTAACGCTGTTCCAGTAAGTAAGACTTGTGAGTCTGTATTACGGTAATGAATAGCTTCTGTGCTATGTGATGAGAACGTATCAACCAGAGCATAATCGGTAAGGTTGTGGAAGAACTAGCAATAGTCTGAGTACAGATAGTAATATGGTGACAGAACGAACCAGAGTCTGGAGATTAATTCGTATTAACAGAGATTTAAACATTAAGGTACTGTGGTATGAGTGATTAATTGGGAAAATCAAGTATAGGGCCTCTGATTATTCAGACCCCTTCCACTCCCAAGAACCCGAAAAGAGCTTAAACGCGTCTCTGAGGGCAATGCGCGTTTAACAATTTCCTTCCTTCAACAATGACCTTGAATCTTTCTTTTGGATTCTTCATAAAGCAACCTTTTTCATTGAAGATAACATGATATCCTTTCTCTACCATTTGTCCTATTGAAATCAAATTCTTTGCAATAGTAAGAACATGAAGAACATCAGTGAATACCTTCTTGTGTCCAAGCTTGATTTCTCCAACATGCTCAATTGTGTGTTGTTGCAACCTAAATCTATAAACCATTTTTTATCATCACTTCTGGGGTTGTTGTACTCATGGTTCATGGCAAGCATGGTTCACTTGTCTCCTTCAGTTGATGTACTTGCATGATTATTTTGGCTCCTTTTGCTTCCTCGATTTGGCCTTCCATTCTTTTTCCAACAATCATTTGCATAATGTCCTACTTTACCACAATGATAACATGTTAAACCTTTATGAGGATTGTATGAACCTCAACCTCTTCCTTCTATTTCTTCCTCAACCTCTTCCATGTGTGTTGTCATTTGACTTGTCCTTGTCCTCTGAGTTGTGTTGGCTAAAATTTGTGTTGTTGTAGCTTCTTCCTCTTCCTAGTGAGCCTTCGCTTGAGTTACTTCCTCTACCTTGACCTGTATATAACATTTGGCTATGGTTGTCCTTAACTTTGTTGCCTTCTTCTTGTTGAGCAACCTCTTCAGCCACAATATTCAATATAATCTCATCAAATGCTGGTAGAGGGTCTCTTGAAAGAATGTTTGTGATGAGGGGCTTCCACTTCTCTTCACTCCTCAAGCCATTGAGGGCTGTTTGGAGGATGTCTTCCTCTTCTATCTTTCATCCAACTAATGCTAGTTGATCTCAAAGCTCCTTGATCTTCAATGTATACTCACTATTGCTTTGATTTGAGCTTTTCTTTGTGTTGTTGAGCTCGTTCTTGAGTTTCATCTTTCGAGACCTGTTGAGGTAGCATAAACCTTCTACAATGCTTCCCTAACTTCCTTGGCTATGTCTAGACTTTGCACATGACCAATCATAGTGTTAGAAATAACTTGTGAAATGAGAAACATCACCCTTCTAATCCTCTCTTCCCAATCATAAGATTGTCTCCTTTGTGCTGGAGTAATGTTGGGATCTTGAAATTCCATTGGTTGTGGATCATCTCCACTAACTAGACTCCATAAACCTTTATCTTTAAGGTAATTTGTCATTCTTTACCTCCAAGATTGAAAATTAGCTTTATCTAACTTCTCAACTTATTGTAAATTAGCCATTGAAAACTTCCAAGTTTGAAGTTTACCTCAATTATGTTCTCACAATCTGTCTTGACTTTACGAAGCTCCCCCTTGTTTGTAGCTTCTCCTTTGCTTTACTTTAGTTCCAATGCTTTGCTTCTTCAAACTCAAATGCTCTCATACCAACTGTTGGAGAATTCCTCTCCTATGCATAGTGGAAAGTGTAGAAGACCTTCTTGGGATCAAGACTTTTACCTATAGCTGAACCTTAGAATGAAAATTGGTATCAACTGAAGAACACAATGAACTTGCAGCTTTGTTCACTCACACTAGAAACTAATAGCTTTAAAATGGGCTATCAAGCAATCACTTTGGAGTAGTTGGGTTTAGCAACTCTTTGGCTCAAAACAGGCTACCTGTCCACTCAATTAGGTTGAAAACTAGATTTCATTAAAAATTAAATAACTCATAAAACATGGCAAATATGACAAAAGGGTTTTAGATAAAGGAATAATACAAGAGAAGTTTTTTAAGGAATTTTCAAACTCTAAAATTGGATACATATATTGAGAGATATGACTCTCGCAACAAGGCTACCCAGAAATGGTGAGCGGCTAGACATAGTCTATGAGACTGACGAAAACAAAATCACTAAAACCAAATGAATTACCTACAAGGGGACTTCAACGCCTTGTTCCTCTATTCTTGAGTTTCCTCCCTTTCCTCTTTTATAGCCAAGTTACCATGAGCTCTCATGATGAGTTTGAGAACTCTTCTCCATAACTCCTCCACTACTTTGAGTAGCCACTCTTCTCTTTCAGTTTAGTTTTTGGACTTGATTCTCTTTTCGCCTCCACTACTTGCTAAAGTAAATGCTTTCATTTATCATTTTTGTATTTGCCTTTTTTTTGGAGAAAATCCTTCTTTTCAAATATATATGATCTTGGTTCTTTATTTTTGACACATTCCTCATAGCTTTAAAATTTTTATTTTCATTGATGTAGAGGAGTTTGCACAATTACCTTGCTCTCCATACATGTTTGCTCCTTTCTTTTAATAAGAATCCTTGGCATAGTGCCCTTGATTTATAGAATCACAACATTAATTGGAGTTGTAGTTGCCCCTTTCTCCATATATACCTTCTTTTATTTCTCCTCTTCCTCATTCTCTTGAAGTTTGGCCTTGTACTTGAATTTGGTTGTCTTGATTGCCTTGAGTTTGTTTGTGTTTGAGGCTTCCTTAAGCACTATATCTTTCATATCTACCTCCTCAATTCTTTTTTACATATAGCACTTATTTCTAGTTTCTCTTACCTTTAATTCCTCCATGGTTGAGCTCTTAAATCACCCTAACAATGATTATTTTCTTAAATAGACATAGATGATAACTAACATACAGTTAGTTATGAATGCCTTCCATTTTCCATCTTTTCTAATTCCATTTAGTGTATATGGTATTAGATCATCTTCATTTACTTCACACCCAATGGCACCAATTTCATCTAATAGCTCCTTAACCTTGAAAATATACACATTCATACTTTTCTTTGATGTATTTTTGAGGTTATTCAACTCAATTTATTATAGTTGAATCTTATTACACGTGTTGGGGGTTGATTATAACCTATGCCATCTATAATCTCCTTCACTCCTCCATATTTATACATGCATATGTGATCTTCATCCTCTAAATGTTCTCTTCATTAAGCAGTATAAGAGAAAATGAGAAGAAGTAGAGGTGATGGATGAACTACAAAGGAAGACTTGGATAAAGGAGAGTATAGAGATAAAGAGAAAACATGCAAGACATGAGGAAAGAAGGAAAGAAGACAAAATGAGCAAGAAGAAGGTGCAGAAAGAAAGGTTCAATGAAAGAAAGAGATATTATCTTTCCATGTCCCCCTTATATGCTCCATGTTTATAACTCTACTTTCTACTTGTTTCAATGAGCAAGAAGAAGGTGCAGAAAAAAAGGTTCAATGAAAGAAAGAGATATTATCTTTCCATGTCCACCTTATATGCTCCATGTTTATATCTCTACTTTCTACTTGTTTCCTCGAATGATTGCTCTAGTGCTCTCACTTTTGCATAATTATCCATATGGCCTATGTCTCCTTGCCTATGAATTATTTGCATCGCCTCCAAGAATGATTTTTGCTCATAACTAGAGGGAGGGAGAGAAAAATGAGGATCTCATTCATGTTATGCATGTTCACATGCTTTCAATGGAGAAGATGATGAAGCAAAGGCATCGAATTAAAGAAGAAAGGAAAAGAGTTCCTTTTTTATAGGAAGATTACAAATCATACAAGGATCAATTTTTGTGTCCCCACTTAAGGTATCAAACAATGTTCAAATTGGTTGTTTTTTGCTATGCATTAGCTAGAGTTTCTTGTATAAATTTCTAGCTTCAAAGTAAAAGCAAAACATTTGGTAGACTTGTAAAGTGGCCCATGCAAACATAGCTCCTAGATAGTGAGTGTTGAAAACCTATTAAAGTTGTCACCATCTACTTCAGGAGGTCAAAGTCTTGTGCTTTTTCTTGAAGATGGAATCTCATTTCATTATTGTAGTGGTTGCACCATAGTTTCCTTTGGGATACATATCTCAACCCCTATGCAATGACAAAGTGTGAACGACATCCACAACATCCCTTTGTTGACCTCTACACACCCAAATTTTTCTTTCTTCGAGCATATGTAGAGAACTCCGATGAGGTTTTGTGGATCTCGAGTAGACACTAAGAGATTTCCAGAAAACAAAATCTCACTCCAAATAGATGCCCACACTAAGAGAAACAATGTCCACAAGATGAGCTAGTTGAATGCTCACATTAGCTAGTCCAATAGAGACCACACTTCACTCCAGTAGACTTTCTCAAAGAATAACCAAAGACTGAATCTAAAACATGATTGATCTTTAAGGTAGTCCTAAAGCTAAACAATGACATCAAAATCATAGGAAATGGAAAAATAGAGAAGGAGAAAGAGCCCTTACAATGTAGAGCAAACTAGCTCCAATAGAGCAAACACACAAAGACATATATCAATTACCACACTTCACTAAAATGAAGCTTTCTCCCAAGATGTTTAAAGAATGCTCCAAATACTTTGTCTGCATAAAAAAGATTCTAATAACTATCCAACAACCTAAATATTACATCAAATGTGTACATATAAAGGGAGAGCCAATGCTAACAATGCAGGGGTAGAGAGTTGCAACATTGCCTACACACACATACATATGCCTACTAAAAAATAACAAACGAGAAAGAAAGGGGATAGCTTAAGCAGGGGCTTGCTTATTACAACAATACTTAAGAGCACACTCTATATGAGATAAAAATTCAAGAAAAAAAGAACAACTCAATAGAAATCAGGATACATGCTATGTTTATAGTGAGACATTGATCCCTAAAATCTAGGAACCACCTTTCCCAATCAGCCTCTCAATTTTGAGGACTTATTTGAGATGAATTTGGGAGTGGTTGATTGCATTCTGTTGATGGAAACTGATGGATTTCGGCTTCTTTACATTCTTACACAAGTACAAGATTGATTTTTTTATGAAGTTTTTTCTTGAAGCATGAATTTTAAAACTCCTACCCAAGCTTCAAATTTTCATCTTCATCCAAGCTCCTTCATATTGATGCATTGCTTAAACTTTGAAGTCTTTATTCCATCCAAATCCTTTGTAAGTGTTTTCACAACTTGTTCCTTGGTACAAATAAGATGTATTGAAACTTCCTCGGATGTCACCTTTTTCCCTTATGAAGAGATAGTGCATCTCAATATGCATGGTTCTAGCATGATAGATGGGATTCGATGTTAGATGAACGCTACTGATATTGCCACAAAAGATTGGATATGTGTCAACCCACAAATTAAGCTCCACAAATAGATTCTTAATCCACATTAGCTCAAATGTGACTTGATCCAAAGCTCTATAATCAGCCTCGGTGGAAAATAATGCCACTATGAGTTGTTTCCTTGAAATGCATGAGATAATCTTACTACCTAGCATGACTAGGTAGCCACTTGTACTCCTTCTATCTTCCTTTGAACCAGCCCAATGAGAATCTTAGTAAGATTTGACCTGCATATCATCATCAAATGATTAGATCAATCCTTCATTTATAGTGGCCTTGAGATACCATAACATTCTTCTTATAGCTTACAAGTATGTAGTCCTTGGACTATAAGTAAACTATGATAACACTCCAACTCCATATGCCATGTCGGGCCTAGTTATTATGACATAATTTAGAGAGCCTACAATAGATCGATAACAAGTTACATCCTCTAATGGTTCTCCATCAATGGATCTTAGCTTCACATTACCTTCAATGGGATTTGAAATATGCTTGTAATGTAGCATCCAAAACCTCTCAAGTAGGTCTAGAGTATACTTCCTTTGTATGGGCAAAATATCTTAGAAAATGCCTAAGACCTCCAAAACAAGAGATCTTAAACTCCTTTCCCAGATTTCCCTTGATTTCTTTGATGCGCTTTGTATCATTACCTCTAATGATAAGGTCATCTCCATACACACATGTAGACTACAAGTTCTCCTCTTTTTTTGATAAAGAGAGATGGATCCACCTTGCATTGATTGTAACCACATTTGATTCAATATTCCACCAATCTTTGGTTCCAAGCCCTTTCAGCTTGCTTTTGGCCATAAAGTGCCTTTTTCGACTTACAAACATGATGTGAAAATTTATATGAACAAAACCTAGTCGTTGCTCCATGTATATCTCTTCCTCTAAGTCTCCATTGAGAAAAGCATTCTAGATATCCAATTGGAAGAGCTCCCATCCTTTGCTTGTAGCCATTGCAATGAGTGTTTTAATGATGCTCATCTTGTCCATGGGGCTGAATGTCTCTTCAAAGTACACTCCATAGGTTTTTGCAAAACCCTTGACCACCAATCTTGCTTTAAACCTAGAAAAAGATCCATCTGAATTCGTCTTTACTTTATACACCCATTTATTAACTATTACCTTTATATTCCCCTTCTTGGGCACTAGTTCCATGTTTGATTCTCCTCAAGTGCTGCAATCTCTTCTTTAGTTACCTCTTTCCATTCGATGTATCTATTTGCATCTTCATAACAATCGCGCTTATGATCTTCTGCTAGTTTTTTCATATATGCATAATGCTTTTCCATGTAAGAATCATAAGTAAACCTTTGAGTTGGATACTTAAGCCTAGAAGGCTTCCTTTCTCAACTGTTTGGAGGAATAAATCTCCTTGTCCGTGGGTAATTGATCTCTTTCTTTGAATTGTCTTCTTGCTCTATCATGTGTCCTTCATCATCTTCAACTTCATTACCTTCTTCATCCAACTCCACCAATTTGGGTTTGCCTTTGTTGATTGATTCTGATTCATATTTTGATGAATAGTTCCCCCTCCATGGTGAGCTCATGCTTGAACTGTCTTCGTTCATGGAACTCCTTGGGCCATTTAGCTCTAAGTCAATTTGTCCTTCCATCAGCTCCATGCTTTTCTTCTTCATATTCTTACATACAATCATATTTCTTATACGAAGCCAGTAGCTCATCAAATGCTACATTCGTTGATATCCTCAAATCCTTTTTTTTTGGGCTAAAGCATGTGTAACATTTATGATCATTTGAATATCCTAGAAACACACACTTTTCCACTATTGGTTGTAGCTTGTGCCTCAATTCACTTGGCACATGTACATAACAAGTACATCTAGATATCTTCAAGTGAGAAATATCATGTTTCTTACCAAAAATAGGCTTGATATGGTTTCAAGCCATGGTTCTTTGTGGTAAGATCCCTATTCATAAGATAGACAATGGTATTTGCTACATAACTCCAAAATATGTTAGGTACATTCATCTCGTTCAGCATTGCCCTAGCGATCTCTACAATGTATCTATTCTTTCTTTCTTCTACCCCATTTTCTTGGGGTGTGTACTTGCATGTTTTCTTTCCCCTTGATGCCTTGATCCCATAAGAAATCAAAAAATTCATTGGAGAAATATTATCCCCCTCGAAAGCACCTTAGCTTCTTGTTATATGTACCTGTTTCCTTCTATAGCATTGCCTTGAATGCTTTGAAACATGTAAGCTCATCTCATTTGTTTTTTATGAAATAAACCCAAACCATCCTTATGCAATCATCTACAAAAGTAAATAATTACTTGCTACCTCCAATGGATTTCTCTTTAGCTGGTCCCGGCACATTTATATGTATGAAATGGATGTAGGCTTATGTAGCCAGTCTTCTTAAATGGAAGTCTCACTTACTTCCCTAGTTGACAAGATTCACATAATTGTTTCATAACTTGTCCTTGGAAGTTTGGGAATCCCTTCAAGTAGCCTCTTGAATTTCCTTTCCTTCATTCTTTGTATGTTGATGTGGCCTATCCTCTTATGCCACAAGTCCAGCTTTGAAATATTCTTGATTCCATATGTGATGTAGACAAGTTGCATGGAATTTGATTTTACCTCCAAAGTGAAGAGTCTCCCTTGCTTCCTTCCTCTTGTTAAAGGAAGCAAGGGAGACTCTTTTCCACTTTGAGCTTGTAGTCTTTCTTACGGTTCTGCCCAAAGCATCCACCTTTGTTGAGCCTTACTTGAGAACCTCTTTTAACCATTTGCCCCATGGACACCAAGTTATTTGTGATAGTATGTACATGCAAGAGATCCTTGACATATCTTCCTTCCTCCTTGTCATCCAAGGCTACATCTCCAACATGGGAGATATCATAGGCTATATCATCATCCATTTCTACATGCCCTTTACTTTTGGAGCATGTATATTAGTAACCAAGAAGCATTGCAACTCATATGGTTGCAATGCTATATTATATTCCAGAGATGTACATTGTTATATTCCAGAGATGTACATTGTTATATTCCAGAGATGTACATGCCTGGAGTAACAAGAAGTTCCTTGCTCTGGGGATAGCCAAGACCAAAATCTAGAGAGTTCATATGAGGTACCCACTCATGATGGCTAGATGAGTAGAGGCACCTTAGAGATTACTCTAGATAGTGACTAGGCGAGGTCTATAAATAGGTTGGGTGGTGAGTGTAAAAAGACGCAACAAAGTATCATACATGTCTTTGTCCTTCCTACATGAAAGTAAAGGCTGAATAGCATCTTCCACAAAAAAAAACATCATGGCTAACCAAAGTTCATTTATTGTGATACAAACGATAGCCTTTGCTTTCGAAACTGTACCCAACAAAAATACATTTTATTGCTTTATCATCCAATTTCTTTTGATGTCGTTCAAGCACTAATGCATATGCCAAAAAGCCAAAAATAAACTAATGAGGAACCAATGGCTTGTGACCATGCCAAGCCTCATATGGAGTGATAGATTTGTAAGACAATAGTTACACAGGAGAAGTAGCAGAGAAGATAACAAATATAGGAGAATCTCAACAATTTTCTACTAACAGCAAGTACAAAGATGATGGCATTGTCCACCCGTGCGCTCTCAAGGTAGAGCTTCAATGGTGATCTAGACAACTCTAGACAGGGAGATACAAGGTATAGGTATGCTAGCTCAATTTGATGTCTTGGGTAGTGCAGAAGTCATGTATATATAGGATCATGGGTGGCCTTTTGTGGACGGCTCTACATGGGCGGTAGAGCACAGGCAGCCACCACCCATGTAATTGCCATACATGGCTTAGGCCGGTTGAACGGACCTAACAAATATAAATGATTTTTGACTTCAACAAGGAATATTCCATGGAATATTCCCTTTATCGTCGCACCGGGGGCACTACCCCCATACCCCCACTAGGGGGCCCGTTGTCCCCTTGGGACCCCCCAGCCAGGGGGCCTCCTGGCCTTCTTGGACCTCCAAGCCGGGGCTGCTCACCGTTGTCCCGGACCCCACAATTGGGGAACCTCGGAACTCCCTTTCCTTACAATACCTTACATGGTCCAATATGACATTTATCCAACATGCAAGTTGGGATTGCCATCAATTGGATAATGCTCGATTGACTTCTCCTCATAATCGGGGCCTTACAAAATGTGCATACAATCATGAGTGGTAGACACTGATCATATACTAACATCCTCCCTCAATGTTTCCCAATGATAAATCAAGTAGGTCTCGATCCCATGCCCATCTATTGAAGATGCTTGTTGAGTTGCTCTCTTCCAAGTGCTTTATGTGAATATGTCAGCACAATTTGCCTCTGTTGGGCAATATTCTAGCTCCACAATTTCATCTCAAATTAGCTCAGGAATGGAATGGTACTGTACTTCTATGTGCTTGGTGCGAGCATGAAATACTAGGTTCTTTGCAACAACCATAAAACTTTGATTATCACACTTGAGTACAGTCGCCATATTTGATGGAAAGCCTAGATCTACAAGAATTCCCCTTAACGAGATTGCCTCACAAGAAGTAAAACAAGCTGCTTTGTACCCTGCTTTAGTGGAGGAGAGTGCGAGAGTTGGTTGCTTCCTACTTACCCAAGAAAATATTTCTTAACGAAGTGAGAAACAATATCCAAAAACTCATTTTCTAGAATCACAATCTCCAGCCCAATCTGAATCATAGTATCCTTGAAGTGTATCACCTGTGGTATAAAAAATACCAAAATCCAAGGTTCCTGCAATGTACCTTAGAATTCACATTCCAGCATTCTTGTGACTCTCCTTAGGTTTATTGGAAAAATGAGTCTTCCAACGAGCTTCCTGTACTTCTTAGCATCTACATCAGGCATGTTACCATCCATAGATAGCTTATGATTTACCTCCATAGGTGTGCTAGTTGGTTTGCAATCCATCATTCCAAATGCCTTGAGAATTTCTTTGGCATACTTTGTTGTGAGATGAAAATGTCATCCTTCCTTTGCCATACTTCAATTCCTACAAAAAAATGGAGTAGACCTAAGTCTGCCATTTCAAACTCAGTTCCCAAGCTGATCTGAGTTTGATTGAGGAGTTCGGGATGATCTCCTGTAATGATCAAATCATCTACATATATAATGACAACAATTAGCTTGCTATCCCTTTTTGTTACATACAAGTTAGCATCATAAGTACTTCTTTCAAAACCCAAATTTCTTGAAAAAATTATTTATCCATTGGTACCAAGCCCGTGGAGCTTGCTTAAGTCCATACAAAGCTTTCTTCAACTTGCAAACTTTATTTTCTGAACTGGGCACCTCAAAACCTAGTGGTTGAGATACATATAGCTCCTCCTTGAGGTGACCATTCATAAATGGAGATTTGACATCCATCTCGAAAATAGGCCAAGCCTTTTCTGTAGCTACTCCAAGTACCGTCTGAATAGTTGTCATGTGTGCTATTGGTGCAAAAGTTTCTTGAACATCAAATCCTTCGATCTGTGAAAACCCTGTGTAATTAATCTTTCCTTATACTTTTCTAATGTTCCATCTGCTTTATACTTAGCTTTCCAAATCCATTTAGTAGCTATTACCTTCTTCTTTGGGGGCAAGTGAACTAGATCCCATGTATCATTTTTTAATATACTATCATACTCAAACTGCATTGTTGCTCTCCAGCCTGGATCATCAAGGGCTTCTTCAATGGTGGTAGGTTCCTTTATCGAGCCCATGATATCTGACATTAGAGCCATGTTAACAATGTGTTCTAAGGCTCTTCTTTGATCCTCTATTCTCTTTGATCTTTGTAATCCATCTAAGGATGATTTTGGTACATCTACATGTGGATTGTGCTCATCAAAGAGCTATTGTGCCCACTTTGGTAGTGACTTATGTTGTGCAACTACAACTGGTTGGCTTTTTATTGAGGAAATTTCTCCATCACATGTTTCCTCCTCCTCAACTTTAACATATTTTTTGATAGGCACAAGGTGAGATATTTCTCTGTTTGATGAGATAGTAGATTTACCTTTATCTTCTACTAAGTGTGGTCGTTCATCAAACACCACATCTCGGTTGACAAAAATCTTCCTTGCCTCAGGATCCCACAACCAATATGCTTTAGAATCTTCACTATATCCTAGGAAGACACACTTTCTACTTTTTGAATCCAACTTTGATCCTGTTGAATCAAGAATATGTGCATAACAGAAACAACCAAAAATTTTGAAATGCAAAACTAAAGTCTTTTCACCAGAATATGCTTCTTGAGGAGTCATCCTCTTCAGTGCTTTTGTGTAGCTTTGATTGAGGATGTAGACTGCTGTATTGACTGTTTTTGCCCAGAATGAATCAGGCATGTCTTGAGCCTTTAACATACAATGAGCCATTTCAATTATTTTCCTGTTCCTTCACTTAACAATGCCATTTTGTGGAGGTATATGAGCTGTGGTAAGTTGCATTTTCACACCATGCTCTTTACAGAAATTATTGAATTCTGTTGACAAGAATTCACCTCCTCTATTTGTTCTGAATTTCTTCAGTTTCCTTCCTCATTCATTTTCCACATACTTATGCCATGTTTAAAATTTTTCAAAAGCATCAGCCTTCTCTCGAATGAAATAAACCCACATCTTTCTACTATAATCGTCGACTAACAACAAAAAGTAGAAAGATCCTCCTAAAGCAGGTGTAGATATTTTATTGCAGAGATCAGCATGTACCAATTCTAGAGGAGCTTAAGATCGATTGCTCGTCTCTCTTGGAAATGCCTTTCATTGTTGCTTGGCCATCATACAAGCTTCACAAGGTTCCTGCAACTCTGAAAATGTAGGCAAATGAGCAACCATCCCTGTTCTTTGCATATCCCTCAAAACTGCAAATCCGAGATGCCCAAATCATTGGTGCCATAAATTGCTCACATCTTTATCTTCTGTAGTAGTTAAGGCACTTAACTCATACAAGTTATCATGTCTTATGCCTTACCTACTACATTACGTGATGTATCCATGATTTCTGCACCACTCTTATTGAAGTGAACTTCGAGTCCACGATCTGTTATTACAGAAACTAACAACAAATTTCTTTTTAGTGTAGGTATATAGAGAACATTGGATAACTTTTTCTCAACACCTAGAGAAGTGATAAAAGAGATGGTTCGTGTTCCTTCCGCTGGACACTTGGAGTCATTTCTCACAACTACATTGATGGATTTCCGTAGAGGTACTAGGGAACTATACCAATCCTTTTTACTATTCATATGGCAAGAAGCTCCACAATCTAAAATCCATGGTTCATCAACACGAGCTTGAGTAGATGAGCATACCTCTTCAATAGCTACCCATAGTTTGAGCTCTATGTTGTTTGCAGACTCTTTGTTCTTCCACGATGATTTTATAGTCCCACTCCATTCATCAGCTTGCTTCTTTCTGCAATCCATGATGGCATGGCCTTTCTTTTCACAATAGAAGCAACTTCATGTGAACTTTTTTGTTCTTTGGCTTCTTCTTTGATCCATTAGAAGAGCATTTACCTTTTGCATTTGCTGAGAATGCAACATCACTTGTACTTTGCTGATTCTTGAACCACATCTCTTCTTCTAAAAGCATAGCACAAAACTCCTCAAATGTAAGGGGAGATGGTCTTACCTAAGTGTTAAGGGCTGTTACTAATCCATCATACTTTGCTGGAAGAACACGTACACATCTTCAAGCCAGCTCTTTTGGTATTATAACAAGATCTTGAAGATGTTTTATTTGTTTGATAAAATCTTCAACCTTTTCAGAATGAGAATGCTTTTCATTTGCTAACCGATTTTCTAAATTTTGTATCCTGGTGTGGTTCTTGGTCTCAAATTGATGAGTCCATATGCCCCAAGCCTCATGTGCTTTAGTAGTATGTTGAACTAAAGTAACAGAATAGTGAAAATTGCACATAATGCATCAACATTCTGCCTCTTCCAAGCTTGTAGAAGATCTAGATCTGGCTGAATCATCAATCTTGAATTGCTAGATCTTCAACTAGTATAGGCTGTGGATCAATCCCATCGGTCGCATGACAGTGTCAAGTAATTCATAGGAGTCCAAAATTGCAAAAATTTTGAACTTCCAAAGTTGCATCCAGCTTCCCTTAAGTGAATGCAGGTGGGTGAATTCGAATAGGTGCAACATTAACATTAGCTGAGGCACCAAGACTAGTGTTCGACAATGAAGCCATCATGTAATCACTCAAATAATCTACTAATATTCTAGTAGGCTAAAATAGTGATACTTCTCAAGCTATTCGAACCTTATGGCTTTGATACTATGTAAGACAATAGTTACGCAATATAACACATGAGCAATAGTAAAGAAGATCACAGATATAAGAGAATCTCAACAATTTTCTACTAACAGTAAGTACAAAGATGATGGCATTGTCCACATGTGCGCTCTCAAGGTAGAGCTTAAATGGTGATCTAGACAACTCTAGATATGTCTCAGGCAGTGCAGAAGTCATGTGTATATAGGATCATGCGTGGCCTTCCGTTGACTGTTATACATGGGCGATAGATCGTGGGCGGCCACGACCCCCATAATTGCCATACACGGCTTACGCCGGTTGAATGGAACTAACAAATATAAATGATTTGTGACTCCGATAGGGAATATTCCATGGAATATTCCCTTTACCATCTCGTCCAGGGTGCTGCCCTCCGACCCCCACTAGGGGGCGTGCACGTCCCCTAAAATTGGGGACCCTGGTAACTCCCTTTCCTTACAATACATTGCATGGTCCAATATGACCTTCATCCAACATGCAAGTTTGGATTCCCATCAATTGGGTATTGCACGCTTGGCTTCTCCTCATAATGGGGGCTTTACAAAATGTGCATATAATCATGAGGGGTAGACTTTGATCATATAGTCACAACATTGTAGTGCTTTAGTGAGACACCTGTTAAGTACATATGTTGCACACATAATAGCCTCAAGCCAGAAAATATGTGGTAAAGCTTGACTCTTGACCGTACACCTCGCATCTTCATGAGTGGCATGTTCTTCTGTTCAGGAACTCCATTTTCTTGAGGTGTATATGGCACTACACTGATGTTTTATCCCACATTCACCCAGAAATGCATTAAAGTCAAAAGACATATATTCCCTCCCTCGATCAAAACGGAGCGTGCCCATTTTACATGCTGATAGATTTTCAGCCAAAACGAAAAACTGTTTGAAGCACATAAACACTTTAGATTTTGCCTTCAATGGATGTACCCATGCATGTCTGGAAACATCATTGATGAAAGTCATGAATTAAAGATAGTTTCCAAAAGAGGGTGTCTACATAGAACCACATACGTCACTATGAACAAGTTGCAATTTCTAAGTGGCTCGAACTGAACCATCTTTTGGAAATAAGCAATGCTGCATTTTGACCAAAATATAGCCTTTACATACATGTTTACCGGGTGCCTCAAGTTTGGGCAAAGAGGACACCATTTTAGATTTCTGCAAGCATAGCAAACTAGCAAAATTCAGATGTCCAAAGTGTGCATGCCAAAGCTTTGCATCTGACATAGCCTGAGTATCATGTACTTCACATGTTGAATCATTCATAGATCTATGAGGTTATACAACCCAAGACATAAAATGCTAGAAGCAATAATCACGTCACCATTTGACAGATCATGAACTATACACCTGTCATCAACAAATTTCACAACCAAGCCAATCTTGGCTAAAGCCCAATTTGATAATGGATTCTTCTTGATCTATGGCAGAAATAAAGCATTTGAAAAAGTGAAAGAACTACCATCAGTAGTAGTCTAAATGATCTTACCAACTCCCATGATACGATAAGAGGAGTTGTTGGCGCATATGATAGTGTTCCCTATAGGGGCAAACTCAAGTGAAGTGAAGAAACTACGATGCAAGGTAATATGTTTTGTTGCCCCAATATCAAAATACCAAACATCTAAGTCTATTGCACACATACACTACTCATGCTATTCAGAAGAGCAAATCTAGTGCATTGTCTCTACATATATGCAAGCAATTTTGTTAGGTGATCAATAACGTGGTCATCTAAAGCATAAGAATGATGTCATAACTTCTCTTAAGATAGATATGAATTTTAGATACACAAAATAGAATTTCTTGAGGTAGTACACAATGTACATAATAATTCAGAGACCTTGTTAATTTCAAGAGGCATAAAACTATGGCTTGTCAATATCTATGTGAGCATGACAATGAAGAGGAAGAAGTAAAAATTTTTTCAGATAACATACTTGCATCACTCTATAAGATACATGCTTACATTGTGATACGAGGGTTATTGAGGATGCCCTAAATGAAACACGGACCTGATTTCATACCCATTGCAGGATTTCGAGGTTTTGAGAAGCACACAAATAGCACAAGGAAGAAGAAGAAGCTTCTAGAAAAACACAACACTAAATGAACTACAAGGTGCATTTACAAGAACGAGACCATTTAGCTTTATAGGCGTATATACAAGCCAGGAGATAAAAACCTTCTAAAGTGGGGTAAAAGTTTCATGATGGTCCTAAGTGTGTTCACACACAACACTACCAAAATTTATCAACAAATAAGCTCTATGGCATTTATATGTAGAAATACTAGGAGAATCCTACTAAAGAACCAGAACGCTTACTCCTTCGTGGACCAAAGTGTTCGAGTAAACAATCATCATGGAATGAAAGAAATCATACATTAAGCCAATGTAGTGATGCAAGGAGCAAGGGCAAGGCTAAAATCATAGAGATAGAAGAAGATCAAGAATTATGGATTGAGATCAATGCAAACCATCATGCAAAGAAGGGGAGAGCTCAAAGATGAACAATACATATGCAAATCAATGAAATGGTGAGATAAGATCTACTAGGGTAAGATCTCTAGTTCAATGAGTTACCTATGGTTCATTTATGGGTATACACTATGCATATATGAGTAAAGTTTTCAAAGAACCCACATGCTCCGAAGAAGCCAATACATGCAAGGAATCACAGTAGGCTATGCATGAAGAGATGAAGGATTTGAAGGACAATCAAAGTTAGACATTATTGCAAAGGAAGAATGTTATGAAGGTCATTAGAAACAAATGGGTATACAAGGTAAAGAAGCATTTAGATGGTAGCATTACTATGTATAAATCTTGGATAGTAGCTAATTATTTGCTAAGACATATGGAGTAGATTATCTAGAAACATTTAGCCCTATGGCTAAAGTAGTTACCACTAGAAAACCTAATGCAACTATAGCAGCCCAGAATTCGAAGATGTACAAAGTTGATGTGAAGAATGCCTTTCTGAATGGAGAGTTGCAAGGTAGTATACATGGACCAAACATTAGGGTTTCAAAATAAAATCATAGAGGATTATGTTTGAAGATTAAAAAAGGCATTGTATGGTCTCAAGAAAACCCCAAGGGCATGGAATCCAAGGTTTCCATACTACTTGACCAATTGTGAATGCAAAAAAAGCAAAGAGATCCATCACTATTCTACAAAAGAGAAGTTGAAACATCTTTCTAGTTATGTGTGTATGTAGATGACTTGCATATTATAGGAGCGCATGAAAAAGGCATCAAGGACATCAAAGAAAGGCTTTGGGAGAGAGTTGAAGATGTCAAAGCTTAGAGATCTAAAATATTTCTTGCGTATTCAAGTTATATATAAGGATAATGGTATTTGGCTAATGAAGAAAAAGTTTATCTTGGATGTATTGAAGTATAGACTCATAGGGGGGCAAACCATTGACCAATCCAATGGAAGTAAATATGAAAACGACTTCAATAAAAGTTAATGAAGTTCAAGATGGACTCTTATAGAGTTGTATAGTGGGATCTTTGAGCAATGCCAATATCACAAGGCTTGAACTAGCATATACAGTTGGTGTGTTATCTCAATTCATGAACACACCTAGAGTTCCATATCTACTTGTAGCAAGAAGAGTGCTTAGATATCAGTAGGGTACTTTACATGAAGGGTTTCTCTACCCTTTTGAAGATGATATGCAAGTGAGAGCATATAGAGATGTTGATTGGGCTAGATCTAAAGAAGATAGGAGGAGTACAAGTGGTTATGCAATGATGCTAGGAAAGAATATGTTTTCTCATTGATGGCAAAGAAACAACCTAAAATTGTAGTACCTTCCATAAACATTGAATATATTGCTTTAGCACAAGTAACATATGAGTTTATGTGGCTCAAGAAGCTCATGTTTCAATTGCATTTACAAGTTAATCAGTTTCTAATCATGTGTGATAACATGATTAGTGTGTACCTATTTAGAAATCTTATGTTCCATGCTAGGAGCAAGCATGCAAAGGTACATTATCACTACATCAGCAATAAAGTGCTAGGTAAAGATGTAGACATTCAAAGCATAAGTACCAAGGATCAGTGTGTAGACATGTTCACGGAAACATTGGACCCAATCACGCTAAAAAAGTTTAAAAGGAGCATTGGACTAATGGACCTAGGTTGAAGACTTGAAGATTCATGAAGATTGAGGGTAGTCTTGAAAATCTAGATCCAATCTTAGGAGCTCATGAACCCTCTCGATGGTTTCCATTTGAAGCAATGTGAAGCCAAACATCAAGCACAAGGACTCATACTCAAATTGGAGCCTGAAATCCTCCTCATAATATTCAATTATTACCTATCAGAGTTTGGTGTGATAAAGCCTACAATCTACAAAAAGAGCTCCCTATTATTTCGAGAATTGTTTCAGAGTCTTATTAACACACATTGTACTTAAAATTTGGAAGATCAGATGTTTGTCATCTCTACTACCATTTGAACAAGCTCATAGACCCCCTCTTAAGCAAGGCCCTTGGTTTCTTCAAACTTTTTATCAAAATTTGAATTTCCATATCTCTCATGCAAATTTCTGTGTAGGAGCTAATTAGCTCTAAGTGATGAATAGAGTTTCGTAACCATTTTGTATATATTTCTTGTAATCTTTGATTTGTTAGAAAGCGACCTCTGCTCAATTTTGGTGTAAGCTCAAGTCTAAACTTTGCATATACTAAAAGAAACTGATTTTATAGTGAACAAGTGTCTCTATGTTCTTAGAGTATGAGTAAGAATTTATTGTGTCATAACTTGCTTTAGGAAGATCTCATAGTATAGCTTGAGTGTGCAAAAGCTCTCGGGTTCATTCTTTGAGAATTCAAAGAATCTTTATTTTGAGTGAATAGAGGTATCTGAAAGCATACTTTGGGATCTCATTTATGCTTCAAGGCTACAAAGAGAATGTGTAAATTCTCACATCATTAGGGAACCCCTTCTATCTAGGTTCAAATATGAACATCATGAATTCTTGCCTTTTTTTGTCAAAGGGGGAGAGATCCTAACATATTTGGTGAAGTGACCCAGTATAAACACTTGTTTCTCCTCCTCTCAAATGCTTTGAAGTATTTAATAAATCCATGTACATTTCCTTGATTCCTTTCTTTTCCTTACCTACCAACCATTTATTGAAATATAACTAAAGTTTTCTCATCTTGATTTTCGTTTGATATCTTAGTTAGATCTTGATTATGAGAAGGTCTTTTTTTTCTTCGAGCTTTCATTTTCTTTTTATCTCTAAGAAAGAGTGTGTAATAAGGAGTAGGCAAATCGACACAAAATCTAGTTAATGACAAGGGATTTTGGGAAATTTCAAGCTAAACTTGTTTAATCTCTTGTTGCACTCACAAAGTCTAGAACATCAAAGGATTAGCATGAAACTAATGGGCTCTCTTTCCCTTGAAGATCAAATAGAATGAGGCTAGGATCTGGAAGTGATCTATTATAGAACTCTTAGTGCAAAGGCCAAAAGCGAGGATCTAAAAGTAATTAGGGATGTTTTATCCAACATACTATCAAGTCTCTCTTTATGTAGACACTACAAGGAATACGGGCGTATAGCGACGGTTAAGGCAATAGAATTTCATCGCTATAAAATTGCAACATGCGTCGTAATTAGCGTCGCGCGCGGACCGTCCATTAAACGACGAAGTGAACGATGTTTTTTGCGACTTGTGGCACGATGGGGTGTGACACTCCCATACAGCGTCGTTAACATGACGCATTTAAAAGCGTCGCATAAGCGACTCTCTTTCACGTCGCATAAGCGACGATGTTTGCCGTTGCATAAGCGATGCTAAAAGCATGTCGCCTATGCGACGATGGCTAGCATCGTTTACACGACGCTCTGTTGACGGACAAAAATTAAAATGTTGGAGGATCTTTGATCGGCATTTTCACACATCCGATCGAAGAGTTCTCCAATGTTCGCAATTGCACTGCGCTTACAAGCTGAAGCAATTATATGCAGAATTGTTGTTTTGCCTAAGCTCTCTCTTATTGTCTCCCTCTGTCTCTGTTTCTCTCTTTCTACATCTCCTCTCTCTTTGAATTATCTCTCTCTCTCTCTCTCTCTCTTTATTGCAGGTTATTCAAGAAGCTAACCAAGCAAAAAGTATGGCTAACTATTGTAAGTACAATTTCTATTCTTTGTATATCCTTTGAATTGTGTTATTTTCATTAGATAGCATACTCACACTTATTGATATGCACTTATAAACTTATACATGATGAAGATGCACTTTCACACATATACACATGCACAAACACATACATATATACACACAAATACATGTGCATATACACTTAGACATACACACATATACACATGCATATGCACAAGCATTTCTACAACCACATAAAAAGACTTACATGCATGCATTATTGCATACATATATATATATATATATATATGTATATATATATATATATATATATATATATATATATATATATATATATATATATATATATATATATATATATATATATATATATATATATATATATATATATATATACACACACACACACATTAACATATACCTAAATACATGTATATGCACATCCACATGCATGCACATTCACATGCATGCACATGGATGCAAATGGAAATGCATCCACATACACATACATATACACATGCATATGCACAAACATTTCTACAACCACATAAAAATATTTACATGCATGCATTACTGCGTATATATAAATAAATAAATAAATAAATAAATATATATATATATATATATATATATATATATATATATATATATATATATATATATATATATATATATATATATATATATATATATATATATATATATATATATATATATACACACACACAGACATACACACATTAACATATACACAAATACATGTATATGCACATCCACATGCATGCACATTCAAATGCATGCACATGGATGCAAATGGAAATGCATCCACATACACATGCATGTTTCATACATATACACATGCATATACATACATTATACACATATATACACATATATATGCACATACGTACACATATATACACGTGCACACACACATGCACATACCTACATATACACATGTACATGCACATACACACATATACACATAGAGTTACGCATATACATGCACATACATATACACACATATACATATGCACATATACATGCACATACTCATACACACATATACACTTACACATGCACATGCACATACTCATACACACATATACACTTACACATGCACATGCACATACTCATACACACATATACACTTACACATGCACATGCACATACTCATACACACTTATACACTTACACATGCACATGCACATACATACATATATACACACACATACGCATGCACATACATACATATACACACACATACATATACACTTAGGTACACACATATGAATGAATTATATAATTAAAGTATTAAAACACATATACATGCACACACACATGCACATACCTACATATACACATATACATGCAGATACACACATATACACATAGATTTATACATATACATGCATATACATATACACACACATACACATGCACATGCACATACTCATACATGCACATGCACATACATACATATACACACACATACACATGCACATACATACATATACACACACATACATATACACTAAGGTACACACATATGAATGAATTATATAATAAAAGTATTAAAACACATATACACATGCACATACACATGCACATACCTACATATACACATATACATGCACATACACACATATACACATAGAGTTACACATATACATGCACATACATATACACACACATACACATGCACATGCACATACTCATACACACATATACACTTACACATGCACATGCACATGCACATACATACAAATACACACACATACACATGCACATACACATGCACATGCACATACATACATATACACTACATACATATACACTTAGGTTCACACATATGAATGAATTATATAATTAAAGTATTAAAACACATGCTTAATATAAACAATAATAACAATCAATAGAACAAAACTCTTCATTACTTAATACCATACACATAATTCAAAACATAACTGAAATGAAACATATATAGATAATATATATATATATATATATATCAATGTAAATACATATAATCCAATGTCATAATCAACTAAAATCCTAATCATCATCATCATGATCATCATCATCATCAGCAATATCATGATCATCCTAATCTTCCTCATCCTCATCGTCATGATCACCCTGTGATGATCGAGATCGTCCCTCCTGTGTCTGTCTCTCCACGTTATCCATATTTGTCTCTCCATAACACTCCTGTATTACATATAACAAACATAAATAAATAAAACAGTTAAACCATTCATAAAAATAAAATAATTATATAAAATTTAAAAATACTCACAAAGGCATCACGATGATCTTGCATATACTCGCTCAAATGCCGATATCCAAAATGTGTAGCATACTCGATCTCATCTTTCGTAGGATATCGGCCATAATCCTTCCGCTGCAATGAAACAAATAAAAAACATTAGTTACTTGCATTTTAACTAAAATAAAAAATATACTCACAATAACACATATACTTACAAATGTAGTTACAAAACCATTATGGCCCATTTGGCCTCGGTGTGATGTGTGGCCCGAATCCACTCTTTTCTTTGCAGTAGCCTGTTTATTCAAGAAAAAAAATACATAAATTAAATGTAAAAAATTACTAAAATATATAAAAACTTTAAATATAAACTATTAATATGTGTGACTTCTACTGAGGAAATGACTCCTGAAGATGTAGCTATCTATGAGAAAACTGCCACGACTCAGGTGGTACGTTAGCTCGCCTCTTATTTTTTTCGACCATACAATATCTCCTGTTAATTTAATCTCAAACAAAAAAAAAATCAGAATACATACACATATATACACACACATACACATACACATATCCACATACAAATATACATGCAAACATATACGCATATATATATGTATACATATACACATATACATACATATAGCATAAACACACATATACATATCCACATATATACGTACACACACATGCGTGCATATACACTCATTCATACACAATACATGCATTTATCCCACAATAATTTGTAGTGTATATGTGAATATATGTGTATGTGTAAATGTGTATATGTGTGTATGTGTAAATATATATATATGTGAATTTTATGTGTATGTAGATAATTGGATTATTAATACCAAATACCATTATTTGTAGATTCTGATCAATCAGATGGATCTCCATCACCATCTCCTCATCGTCCAATGACTTTATACTGTAAGTATTTCAAACATTTAATTTTAAATATATTTGATGGATACATAACTTATATTTTTTTTGTTTCTTATTATGTGTAGATTCTAATCAATCAGAGGGTACTCCACCACCTCCTATCCATGCAATGACTTCACATGTTTCCTCCGATAGGAATTATGATGAATTTTACTATGAAGAGCATATTATATGTTGGTGTAACTCTTGTTATGGCACATATCGAAGACCACGATTGGAATGTATTGAACATGAGGCAGAGTATGGTACTTTTGAGCGTGCAGCATCACCTAGTCAACGTGATAATGCTTGGGTATGTATTTTTTATATATATTAATGCCATTATTTTATTTAAAAACCATATATAAAATCAAATTATTGTTGATACACAGGAATACTTGCTCGATGATGATGAAGATGATAATTTTTCTCATAATGTTAATATACCTCGTACATGTCATGGACTTGCTGTTCAATTACAAGTAGAGATTTCTAGAAATTCTTTACCTCTTAGTTTAGAGAATGAAACGGCTGGAGATTATCCATTGCCAGGTCGTGATCATTCTTTAGTACAAGCATATGATAGAAGAAGATATGGAGGATGGAATAGAGGACCACTTCCTTTAGATGGAGATTTTTCAACTTTTGGGGTAATCGCTATAGGATTGCTCCATCCACTATTACTAATGCTGGTCGTGGTCTCTTTATTGTAGAGGATTTGTAGGTGCCTCCGAACTCTGAATTCACTCTTATGTCATTTTGTGGTCCCATATATGGATGGGGAGATTGGCATCGACTTTCACGTTATGTTCAAAGCATGAGTACTTATGGAATATGCTTGAATGCAGCATCCCTTACTAGTAGAAGGATTTTACATGCAGAAAATGAAAGATTATATATTCATGGAAGACCTTACACACATGGAAATATAGCAGGCTTAATAAATAGTCGTCGAGGGTTACATAATAGTTCAAGGACTAATTGCACATTTGAGGAGCGTGAAAATAGTCATGAATCACCATACATGAGTAGAGATGTATCGAGATACATAGTTGTCAATGCTATTACTACATTACATGCTGGTGATGAACTATTAGTGAATTATGGATGGCGTAGACCTCCAAGAGCACCTTTTAGCTAGAGAGAATAAAAATTTTCTATCCATATTTAATAAGTTATATACTTAATTTTTTATTTAAAGTTTACTTTTTATTCATTTATGGAATACTAATGAATTTTATTTATATGTGTAGATTCCAACATATGATGTTGATGATATTCCTGCACAAAATTAACAATTACCACTAAGACCTCATTTCAAAAGCTTCCATGAGGAGGCTACGCAAAAGTAATCCTGTGCAATATGCAAAGTTCAAAGATCTATATTCAAAAGACGATAAAGTACAAGATTTGTGTGACAATGATGAAGATGATGGCATGGCAGATTTTATTGAGGATTGGTATCAAAATGACACTGAGAGCATTGATATTTCTAAAAATGAGAAATATCTTCGAGAGGAATGTCTAAAGCATGTACATGAAGGAAGTCCTTTGACACGACTAAGTGCGAGCTTACTTATTCTCAACCTTCAAAATCGTTTTGGATGAAATAATGTATCTGTTTCGACACTATTAAGGTATAATTTTCAATTTTCTATCTATTTATATATATATGCATATATATATATATATATATATATATATATATATATATATATATATATATATATATATATATATATATATATATATATATATATATATATATATATATATATATATATATATATATATATATGCAGGTTTTTATTCTTACTTTACATAAGGTAAGAACAAGAACTTAAATTCAATGGACACTTTTTGTCCGCGCATCTTTTAAAACTATTAATGCATCTTTCAAAATATTCGCGTAAAATTTGATTGTTTGGATGACAGGATACGATTGTTTGTTTTGGAGGATATGAAGTATGTACCTTCATTGAATGATTTGTCGATTCTATCATATGTTCAGTTTGAAAGTGTGAGAAATGGATTTATAATTGCTATTCAAAGATTTTGGCATTGTTTATAGGCCATACAATGGTACGTGACGTAGATGAATCGCATGCACAGAGGTTACTCAAGATAGAGCAATCTGATTATAATGGACTAGTGACGGCATGATTCCTAGGGTATGCAGTAAACCTCTTGCATGTCAATGATGAGCATCTGAACTTTAAGATACAAAGTGGAAATCATGGTGGCTTGAGAGGATCACTTTTATATAGCTTGCTCAAAAAACTTTAGTGTCATAAACCTGAAGTTCTTTGAACAAGCTGTATAAAAGTGATCCTCTCAAGCCACCATGATTTTCACTTTGTATCCTAAAGTTCAGATGCTCATCATTGACATGCAAGAGGTTTGCTGCATACCCTAGGAATCCTACTGGTACTAGTCCCTTATAATCAGGTTGCTCTATCTTGAGTAACCTCTGTGCATGCGATTCATCGAGGTCACCATCGTATGGCCTATAAACAGTGCCAAATTCTTTGAATAGCAATTATAAACCCACTTCTCACACTTTCAAACTGAACATATGATAGAATGGACAAATCATTTAATGAAGGTACATACTTCATATCCTCCAAAACAAACAATCGTATCCTGCCATCCAAAACAATCAAATTTTGCGCGAATATTATGAAAGATGCACATAAGCATACACATATATAAAATTATATGCATAAATATATATGTATATTTATTTATTTACTTTTTTTAATATATCTTTTTTTGATAAACTTACAAGTTATTATCTGAAAAGTTTTTACCAAGTCAGAATATTCTTCCTACCTCACATGATGAAATGAAGAAGATAATCAACAATCTTGGTATAGATTATCAATGTATACATGCATGTCCTAACGATTGTATTTTATATAGAGGTGAATATGCAGACTCTTTGACATGTCCCAAATGTCAATCTCCTTGATATAAGGGCGAAGAAGGTAAAATCCCAAAAAAGGTATTAAGACATTTTCCATTGGCTCCACGGATTAGACATATGTTTCAAAGCCCTGAATTATCAAAGCTTATGTCTTGGGGACATGATCACAAAAGTACTGATGGAATAATCAGAATTCCTCATGATAGTGTTGCTTTTCAGCATATTGATTGTTCATGGCCTGAATTTGCACAAAATCCAGAATCTAAAAGTTAGGAGTTGCATTAGATGGGGTTAATCCATTCTCTATGAAATCTAGTAAATGGTCAACATGGCCAGTGGTAGTCATAAACTACATACTTCCGCCATATCTTAGCATCGAAAAGGAACATTTAATGCTTTCACTTTTAATCCCAGGCAAAAGATATGTTAAAGATATGAATATATATCTTGCTCCTCTCATTGAAGTTCTTCAAGAGTTATGGAGAGGTATTAATGTCATTGATGTATCCAAAACCATCAATGAAAGACATATTACGGTTCGTGGTATTGTGGCTTGAACTATTCAGGATTTTGGAGGATATGGTGTTTGTTAAGGTATTGATGTAATTTTTTTATTCAATATGCATGTAAATAAATATGATTTAATCTAATTATATTTTTATCATTTTCCATGATGCAGGAATATCTACTAAGGGTTATAAAGCTTGTCCATATTGTGGTGATTGGCTGAGATCAATCTATAGTAAGAATCTCAACAAAAATATTTATCGTCGACATCGACGATTCTTGCCTGATGATCATCCATTAAGATCTAAAAGAGAAGCGATACATTTTAATGGAAAGCTTGAAACATGTCAGTGTCCGAAACCTATGACGCCTATGGATTGGTATAAAAAATGGATAGATGGACCTTTGATAGATCTAGAAGGAGAAATCTTCAGTAATTATTCAGATAATGAGTATGTGAACAGAGGTAAAGGAAAATTGGCACTCATAGAGAACATACCAATATGGTATTCTTTGGAGTATTGGAAAGAGTTAAAAGTATGTCATCTTCTTGATCCTATGCATATATTAGAAAATATTGGTTATTCACTATGGCAACATCTTCTTGGACTAAAAGATACCACATCATCAAGGAATGATTTGAAATATCAAAAATTTAAACCAAAGTTATGGCCAGTTTTTGATAGACATCGACAAGAAATGACTTATGCACCTGCTCCTTGGGTACTTACAACAAAGGAGATACAGTCTATCAACAATAGAATTCAATTGATTAAGACTCCTACAGGATATGGAGCATCTTTTCAAAACATGTTTACTATGGATGATAAGAGCTTATCTGGGTTAAAGACCCATGACTGGCATAAATTTTTGAAACATATTTTACCTTTGGTTATCGATGGATGTACAACGAAAGGAGTACGAGATGTGATCTATCGTCTTGGATCACTTATAAGGTAATTATGATACTTTTATATTTAATATGTATGGATATTGGATATCTTTTATTTTTTAATTAACTTCTTTATAATTGTTTTTATGATATGTATAGGTGGATTACATCCAAAGAGATTGACAAAAACTCAATCCCACAAAAAAAAATGTGAATGCAAAGAGCTAATATGTTTGATGGAGAAAGAACTTCCTACTTCATTTTTTGATATTCAGGTTCATTTATTAGTCCATCTTGTAGATGAAATAGAGATTGCAGGTGTTGTCAACACTCGATGGATGTTTTGGGTCGAGCGATTTATGGCAGTATTAAAAGGTTATGTGCGACAAAGAGCGAAACCAAAAGGATCCATGGCAAAGGGTTGGATGCTTGAAGACTGCATGTATTACATTAGTGAGTACCTTGAAAGAGTTCATGAAGAAGCTCCACGTGCATGGACCAACGAGTCTTCTTCAAAAATAGCAAATGAGGTATTATCAGGTAAGGGGGTTCCATTCTTATTTACATTTCAAGAAAAAAATGATGTTTCTACTTTTGTAGCATATAATAGCGAATGCATGCAAGCATTCCTTAGTGAGTACGAGGAACTTCAAAATCTCTGAAGTAAAAGGCGAAAAAACAAAAGATTTAGACGTAATCTCGATAATAATGAGATTACAGATATATCTTCTTTCACGGATTGGCTATATAGTCGATTGCAACGCGCCAATGCAAATAATGAAGAAATTTCAGATGAGCAAAGAGAGTTAATGATAGGTTGTGAACGAAAGGTAATTTTATTAAAATAATATATTATTTTTTTCATATATGTATGTTAGTTTCTATTTACTAATTGAATTTATTTTGTAGGCTCGAATGTTCACTAATATGTGGGCTTTTGGACAACATATTAGAATCAAAGCCATTGATTCTTTACATAAAACAGAGGATTCTAGTATTGTTTCTTCTTTCAAGCAACTATCACATGCTAGCTCAAAAGACACGAACCTTATAGATAGCGAACTTGGTTACGTAGGAACTATTGTTGGTATCTATGAAATTTCATTTCGTACATTCAAACAGGTAGAAAAAGTTTATATTTTTTTTATAGAGTTAGTTATTTTTCTAAGCACCTAATAATGGGACGTTTTTGTTGTTATATATTTTGATAAGTCATATTGAAGGTTGACTGGTTTCGAGCGGAGTAAAAAGGTAGTAATTCCACATTAAGATAGGAATTATCTGGGTTTTGGGCAATTGATTCTTCCAAGGTAATGCGATCTACTAAAGAACCATATATTCTTCCTAGGCATATTGAACAAGCATTTTTTTATAAAAACCGTAAATATGATTATATGAGTCTATGTGTGTATAGATATGATTATGCATGTGTATGTGTATGTGAGTATGTGTATGTTTCTATGTGTATTCATTCACTACAAGGAATACGGGCGTATAGCGACGGTTAAGGCGACATAATTTTGTGGCTATAAAATTGCAACTTGCATCGTAATTAGCGTCGGGCGCGGACCGTCGATTACACGATGCAAAAACGACGGTATTTGCGACTTGGATTGCGACGCTCCCGTACAACGTCGCTAAAACGATGCTATTTAAACACGTTGCTTAAGCGATGCTTTTTTGCGTCGCATAAGCGAGGCCGGTAGCCGTCCCATAAGCGACGCTAAAAAATGTCGCTTATACGACGACGAATAGCATCACTTACACGACGATCTGTTGACGGACAAAAATTAAAATGTTGGAGGCTCTTCAATCGGCATTTTCGCGCATCCGATCGAAGAGCTCTCCAACGTTCGCAATTGCGTTGCGCTTACGAGCTGAAGCAAGTATATGCAGAATTGTTGTTTTGCCTAAGCTCTCTGTTATTGTCTCCCTCTGTCTTTGTTTCTCTCTTTCTACATCTTTCTCTCTTTGAATTCTCTCTCTCTCTCTCTAGATCTCTCTCTCTCTCTCTAGATCTCTCTCTCTCTCTCTCTCTCTCTCTTTTCTTTCTCTCTTTATTGCAAGTTATTCAAGAAGCTAGCCAAGCAAAAACTATGGCTAACAATTGTAAGTACAATTTCTATTATTTGTAGATCATTTGAATTGTGTTATTTTCATAACATACCATACTCACACTTATAGATATGCACTCATACACTTATACATGATGAAGATGCACACACACATGCATATACCTACATATACACATATACATGCACATACACACACATACACATAGAGTTATACATATACACACACATACACAAGAACATGCACATATTGATACATACATATACACTTATACATGCACATGCACATACATACATATACACACACATACACATGCACATACATACATATACACACACATACATATACACTTAGGTACAGACATATGAATGAATTATATAATTAAAGTATTAAAACACATATACACATGCACACACACATGCACATACCTACATATACACATATACATGCACATACACACACATACACATAGAGTTATACATATACATGCATATACATATACACACACATACACATGCACATGCACATACTCATACACACATATACACTTATACATGCACATGCACATACATACATATACACACACATACACATGCACATACATACACATACACACACATACATATACACTTAGGTACACACATATGAATGAATTATATAATTAAAGTATTAAAACACATATACACATGCACACACACATGCACATACCTACATATACACATATACATGCACATACACACACATACACATAGAGTTATACATATACATGCATATACATATACACACACATACACAATCACATGCACATACTCATACACACATATACACTTATACATGCACATGCACATACATACATATACACACACATACACATGCACATACATACATATACACACACATACATATACACTTAGGTACACACATATGAATGGATTATATAATTAAAGTATTAAAACACATATACACATGCACACACACATGAACATACCTACATATACACATATACATGCACATACACACACATACACATAGAGTTATACATATACATGCATATACATATACACACACATACACATGCACATGCACATACTCATACACACATATACACTTATACATGCACATGCACATACATACATATACACACACATACACATGCACATACATACATATACACACACATACATATACACTTAGGTACACACATATGAATGAATTATATAATTAAAGTATTAAAACACATGCTTAATATAAACAATAATAACAATCAATAGAACAAAACTCTTCATTACTTAATACCATACACACAATTCAAAACATAACTGAAATGAAAAATATATAGATAAATAATATATATATATATATATATATCAATGTAAATACATATAATCCAATGTCATAATCAACTAAAATCCTAATCGTCATCATCATGATGATCATCATCATCAGCAATATCATGATCATCCTGATCTTCCTCATCCTCATCGTCATGATCACCCTGTGATGATCGAGATCGTCCCTCCTGTGTTTGTCTCTCCACCTCATCCATATTTGTCTCCCCATAATACTCCTGTATTACATATAACAAACATAAATCAATAAAATAATTAAAACATTCATAACAACAAAATAATTATATAAAATTTAAAAATACTCACAAAGGCATCAGGATGATCTTGTATATACTCGCCCAAACGCCGATATCCAAAATGTGTAGCATACTCAATCTCGTGTTTCGTAGGATATCGGCTATTATCCTTTCGCTGCAATGAAACAAATAAAAAACATTAGTTGCTTGCATTTTAACTAAAATAAAAAATATACTCACAATAACACATATACTTACAAACGTAGCTACAAAACCATTATGGCCCATTTGGCCTAAGTGCGATGTGTGGCCCGACTCCACTCTCTGCTTTGCAGCAGCTTGTTTATTCAAGAAAAAAAATACATAAATTAAATGTAAAAAATTACTAAAATATATAAAAATTATAAATATAAACTATTAATTTGTGTACCTTCTACTGAGGAAATGACTCCTGAAGATGTAGCTGTCTACGAAAAAACTGCCACGACTCAGGTGGTATGTTAGCTCGCCTCTTATTTTTTTCGACCATACAATATCTCCTGTTAATTTAATCTCAAACAGAAAAAAAAGTCAGAATACATACACATATATACACACACGTACACATACACATACACATACCCACATACACATATACATGCAAACATATACGCATGCATATATGTATACACATACACATATACATACATATAACATAAACACACATATACATATCCACATATATACGTACACACACATGCATGCATATACACTCATTCATACAAAATACATGCATTTATCCCACAATAATATGTAGTTGTGTATATGTGAATATGTGTGTATGTGTAAATGTGTATATGTGAATATGTGTGTATGTGTAGATATGTATATGTGAATTTTTTATTTATGTAAATAATCAAATTATTAATATCAAATACCATTATTTGTAGATTCTGATCAATCAGATGGAACTCCGCCACCGTCTCCTCATCTTGCAACGACTTTATACTGTAAGTATATTAAATATTTAATTTTAACTATATTTGATGGATACATAACTTATATTTTTTTTTATGTTTCTTATGATGTGCAGATTCTGATCAATCAGAGGGTACTCCACCACCTCCTACCCATGCAACGACTTCACATGTGTCCTCCGATAGGAATTATGATGAATTTTACTATCAAGAGCATATTATATGTTGGTGTAACTCTTGTTATGGCACATATCTAAGACCACGATTGGAATGTATTCAACATGAGGCAAAGTATGGTACTTTTGAGCGTGCACCAACACCTAGTCAACGTGATAATGCTTGGGTATGTATTTTCTATATTAATGTCATTATTTTATTTAAAAACCATGTATAAAATCAAATTATTATTGATATACAGGAATACTTGCTCGATGATGATGATGATGATGATTTTTCTCATAATGTTAATATACCTCGTACACGTCATGGACTTGCTGTTCATCAATTACAAGCAGAGGTTTCTAGAAATCCTCTACCTCCTGGTTTAGAGAATGAAACGGCTGGAGATTATCCATTGTCAGCTCGTGATCGTTCTTTAGTACAAACATATGATAGAAGAAGATATGGAGGATGGAATAGAGGACCACTTCCTTTAGATGGAGAGGTTTTCAACTTTTGGGGTAATCACTATATGATTGCTCCATCCACTATTACTAATGTTGGTCATGGTCTCTTTATTGTAGAGGATTTGTATGTGCCTCCGAACTCTGAAGTCACTCTTATGTCATTTTGTGGTCCTATATATGGATGGGGAGATTGGCATCGACGTTCACGTTATGTTCAAAGCATGAGTACTTATGGAATATGCTTGAACGCAGCATCCCTTACTAGTAGAAGGATTTTACATGCAGAAAATGAAAGATTATATATTGATGGAAGACCTTACACACATGGAAATATAGCAGGTTTAATAAATAGTAGTCGAGGGTTACATAATAGTTCAAGGACTAATTGCACATTTGAGGAGCGTGAAAATAGTCATGAATCACCATACATGAGTAGAGATGTATCAAGATACATAGTTGTCAATGCTGTTACTACATTACATGCTGGTGATGAACTATTAGTGAATTATGGATGGCGTAGACCTCCAAGAGCACCTTTTAGCTAGAGAGAATAAAAATTTTCTATCCATATTTAATAATTCATATACTTAATTTTATATTTGAAGTTTAATTTTTATTCATTTATGGAATACTAATGAGTTTTATTTATATGTGTAGATTCCAACGTATGATGTTGATGATATTCGTCCACAGCATTCACAATTACCAGTAAGACCTCATTTATCAGAAGCTTCCATGAGGAGGCTACGCAAAACTAATCCTGTGCAATATGCAAAGTTGAAAGATCTATATTCAAAAGACGATAAAGTACAAGATTTGTGTGACAATGATGAAGATGATGGCATGGCAGATTTTATTGAGGATTGGTATCAAAATGACAGTGAGAGCATGGATATTTCTAAAAATGAGAAATATCTTCGAGAGGAATGTCTAAAGCATGTATATGAAGGAAGTCGTGTGACACGACTAAATGCGAGCTTACTTATTCTCAACCTTCAAAATCGTTGTGGATGGAGTAATGTATCTGTTTCCACACTATTAAGGTATAAATTTCATTTTCTATCTCTTTATATATATATATATATATATATATATATATATATATATATATATATATATATATATATATATATATATATATATATATATATATATATATATATATATATATATATATATATATATATATATATATATATATATATATATATATATAAATTCATGCAAGTTTTTATTCTTAATTTAGATAAGGTAAGAACAAGAACTTGAATTGAATGGAAACTTTTTGTCCGCACATCTTTTAAAACTATTAATGCATCTTTCCAAATATTCGCAATGGTGACCTGGATGAGTCGCATGCACAAAGGTTACTCAAGAGACAACAATCTGATTATAATGGAGTAGTCCACTTTGTATCCTAAAGTTCAGATGCTCATCATTGACATGCAAGAGGTTTACTGCATACCCGAGAAATCCTACTCTATCTTGAGTAACCTCTGTGCATGCGATTCATCCAGGTCACCATTATATGAACATATGTGTGAATTGACAGGATACGATTTTTTGGATGGCAGGATACGATTGTTTGGATGGTGGGATACGATTGTTTGTTTTGGAGGATATGAATGATTTGTCGATTCACACATATGTTCAGTTTGAAAGTGTGAATCGACAAATCATTCAATGAAGGTACATGCTTCATATCATCCAAAACAAACAATCATATCCTGCCATCCAAATTTTGCGTAAATATTTTGAAAGACGCATTAATAGTTTTAAAAGATGTGCGGACAAAAAGTATCTATTCAATTCAAGTTCTTGTTCTTACCTTATCTAAAGTAAGAATAAAACCTACATGTATATATGTATATATATTTATTTACCTTTTTTAATATATCTTCTTTTGATAAACTTACAGGTTATTATTTGAAAAGTTTTTACCAAGTCAGAATATTCTTCCTACCTCACATGATGAAATGAAGAAGATAATCAACAATCTTGGTATAGATTATCAATGTATACATGCATGTCCTAACGATTGTATTTTATATAGAGGTGAATATGCAGACTCTTTGACATGTCCCAAATGTCAATCTCCTCGATATAAGGGTGAAGAAGGTAAAATCCCGAAAAAGGTATTGAGAAATTTTCCATTGGCTCCACGGATTAGACATATGTTTCAAAGCCCCGAATTATCAAAGCTTTTGACTTGGGGACATGATCACAAAAGTACTGATGGGATAATCAAAATTCCTCATGATAGTGTTGCTTTTCAGCATATTGATTCTACATGGCTTGAATTTGCACAAAATCCATAGAATCTAAAGTTAGGAGTTGCATTAGATGGGGTTAATCCATTCTCCATGAAATCCAGTAAATGGTCAACATGGCCAGTGGTAGTCATAAACTTCAATCTTCCGCCATATCTTAGCATTAAAAAGGAACATTTAATGCTTTTACTTTTAATCCCAGACAAAAGACAAGTTAAAGATATGAATGTATATCTTGCTCCTCTCATTGACGATCTTCAAGAGTTATGGAGAGGTATTAATGTCATTGATGTATCGAAAAGCATCAATGAAAGACATATTACAATTCGTGGTATTGTGGCTTGGACTATTCACGATTTTCCTGGATATGGCGTTTGTTCAGGTATTGATGTAATTTTTTTATTCAATATGCATGTAAATAAATATGATTTAATCTAATTATATTTTTATCATTTTCCATGATGCAGGAATATCTACTAAGGGTTATAAAGCTTGTCCATATTGTGGTGATTGGTTGAGATCAATCTATAGTAAAAATCTCAACAAAAGTATTTATCTTCAACATCGACGATTCTTGCCTGATGATCATCCATTAAGATCTAAAAGAGAAGTGATACATTTTAATGGAAAGCTTGAAACAGGCCAGTATCCAAAACCTATGACGCCTATGGATTGGTATAAAAAATGGACAGATGGACCTCTGATAGATCGAGAAGCAGAAATCTTCAGTGATGATTCAGATAATGGGTATGTGAACAGAGGTAAAGGGAAATTGGCACTCGCAGAGAACATATCAATATGGTATTCTTTGGAGTATTGGAAAGAGTTAAAAGTATGTCATCTTCTTGATCCTATGCATATATTCAAGAATATTGGTTATTCACTATGGCAGCATCTTCTTGGACTAAAAGATACCACAACATCAAGGAATGATTTGAAAGATAAAAAATCCAAAGCAAAGTTATGGCCAGTTTTTGATAGACATCGAGAAGAAACGACTTATGCATCTGCTCCTTGGGTACTTACAACAAAAGAGATACAGACTATCAACAATAGAATTCAATTGATCAAGACTCCTACAAGATATGGAGCATCGTTTCAAAACATGTTTACTATGGATGATAAGAGCTTATCTGGGTTAGAGACCCATGACTGGCATAAATTTTTGAAACATATTTTACCTTTGGTTATCGATGGATGTACAACAAAAGGAGTACGAGATGTGATCTATCGTCTTGGATCACTTATAAGGTAATTATGATACTTTTATATTTAAAATGTATGAATATTGGATATCTTTTATTTTTTAATTAACTTCTTTATAATTGTTTTTATGATTTGTATAGGTGGATTACATCCAAAGAGATCGATAAAAATTCGATCCCACAAAAAAAACGTGGATGCAAAGAGCTACTATGTTTGATGGAAAAAGAACTTCCTACTTCATTTTCTGATATTCAGGTTTATTTACTAGTCCATCTTGTAGATGAGATAGAGATTGCTGGTGTTGTCAGCACTCGATGGATGTTTTGGGTCGAGCGATTTATGGGAATACTAAAAGGTTACGTGCGACAAAGAGCAAAACCAAAAGGATCCATGGCAAAGGGTTGGATGCTTGAAGAGTGCATGTATTACGTTAGTGAGTACCTTGAAAGAGTTCATGAAGAAGCTCCACGTGCATGGACCAATGAGTCTTTGCACGTGCATGGACCAACGAGTCTTTGCAAAAATAACAGATGAGGTATTATCAGGTAAGGGGGTTCCATTCTTATTTACATTTCAAGAAAAAAATGATGTTTCTACTTTTGTAGCATATGATAGCGAATGCATGCAAGCATTCCTTAGCGAGTACGAGGAACTTCAAAGTCTCCGAAGTAAAAGGCGAAAAAACAAAAGATCTAGACGTAATCTCGATAATAATGAGATTACAAATATACCTTCTTTCACCGACTGGCTATATAGTCGTTTGCAACGTGCCAACGCAAATAATGAAGAAATCTCATATGAGCAAAGAGAGTTAATGATAGGTTGTGAACAAAAGGTAATTTTATTAAAATATATATTTTATTTTTTTCATATATGTATGTTAGTTTCTATTTACTAATTGAATTTATTTTGCAGGCTCGAATGTTCACTAATATGTGGGCTTTTGGACAGCATATTAGAATCAAAGCCATTGATTCTTTACGTAAAACAGAGGATTCCAGTATTGTTGCTTGTTTCAAGAAACTATCACGTGCTAGCTCAAAAGACACGAACCTTATAGATAGCGAACTTGGTTACGTAGGAACTATTGTTGGTATCTACGAAATTTCATTTCGTACATTCAAACAGGTAGAAAAAAGTTTATATATTTTTTTTAGAGTTAGTTTTTTTTTTAAGCACCTAATAATGGGACGTTTTTGTTGTTATATATTTTGATAGGTCATTTTGAAGGTTGATTGGTATCGAGCAGAGTATAAAGGTAGTAATTCTACAATAAGAAAGGAATTATCTGGGTTTTGGGCAATTGATTCTTCCAAGGTAATGCGATCTACTAAAGAACCATATATTCTTCCTAGGCATATTGAACAAGCATTTTTTTATAAAAACCCAGATGCTCATCCTTGGTGGCAAGTCATTCATGTGCAACCTAGAGGTAGGTCATTGTTTGAACAATTTATTGTTAGAGAGATTGAAGAAAGTCCTCTTGATGATTCAGCATCAGATACTGATACATCAACATCTGGAATAGAAATTAGACTCATTATACGTGAAAATGATACTAATCTTTTTGATGAAGAGGATAATTCTCTACATGCTGATTCTACTAATGAGGAAGAGGAATGACCAAAAATAGATATTAATCCACCAATAGATGATGTGATTCATGAGAACATAGATTTAACAATAGAAGAAATAAATGAAATCAATAAGGATAATGAAGATGAGACTATATTGATGTCTTACCAAAATGATGGCAATAATGAAAATATATGAGCAGATTAGATAGTAAATTCTACTCTAGTTATTGATCAATAACTTGAAGCTTCTGAATGGATATCAGATAATAGGTTTTTTTTATTAACTTGAATAACGATGAATCCTACTAGAGAGATGAAATCATGTTCTTCTAAGTTAGAACATGAAGCTCGGGGGTATGCCTAATTATTTTATATATAGCTTTATCTTCGAGGAGTAAATTTTTATCATGTATGTATGCATGTGTGTGTATTCATGTGTATTATATGTATACATATGTTAGTATGCATATATATGTATTTCATGTATATGTATGTGTTTGCATGTGTGTGATATATGTATACATGTGTTAAATATGCATATGTGTATATATGCATATGCATTTATGTAAAATATTCATGTATTCATGTACGTAATATATGCAAGTGTTTATAATTGTGTACATGTATATATGTATATGTGTCTATGTGTATATATGTACATGTAAATATGTATGCATGTATATATATGTTTATGTGTGCATGTAGGCATGTACATGTATGTGTAAATATGTACATGTAAATATGTTAGTATGTATATATATATTTATGTGTGCATTTAGGCATGTATGTGTGATGCATAATATATCTACTCCATTTTATATTTATGTATCCTATCTACATGATGTGTATATATCTTTACATATATTATGATCCTCGTTGATTCGAGTAGCTATATATAGAGGCATAAGGTTGGGAGGAGAGACATCTCTCTAGTAGGACGTCGGAGGTGTACATATACTTCAAACATATGGCTAAAAGGTTGAATTAGAGTTTTTAAATTAGGGATTTCAAAACCCTAATATCGAGATTAGTGTTCTCTCTCTCTCTCTCATATACATACATACCGTGCATTGTCGCGACGATGAGCCATAAGTGTCCGCATCTCTTTTAAACACCACTTAAGCGACCACCCTGTCCCAAACTCTGTCTCAAGTGAACTGAGCACATACTTTTTATCCCTCTCATCATGCTCACTACAAAAATAAAAAACATAATATAAATAAAAGATAAGATATATATTTCAATTTATATGTAAAACTTTTACTTACTTCCACGGTAAGTGGATAAAGCGAAGGTAAGAGTCGCATAGTGCGCGCATTCTCCTCTTGAACTCCAATCCATTTCCTATGTATACAATGTTCCCCTCTGGCTCTATGTCGCACTCTAGTCCTAACGTGCCTATGCATGTCCTCATAGGCAACGTCTCTGCTCTTCTATCACGTGCTGGAGGTGGTATAGGTGTCCTAAAAATAGATAGATAGAAATAAATAAAAATATGTGTTATCATATCATTAAAAAAGTTTATGAAAAAAACCATACCTATGAGCAGATAGCTCTCTTCCTGCGTGTGGAGCCGCAGAAGAGCCCTCGTTTGATCGCGTAAGCATCTGGATCGTATAATCCAGCTCCTCATCAGACATCTCTGCGTAGTCCCGCATTATGGCCCCTAGACTATCTAACGGAACTCTTGCTCTCATAAGACTTTTTATGAGAGTGAGTTTCGCCTTTCTCTCTCTAGTGGGATCCATAATACCTAACATATAAAACAAAATGGTTAGAAATCAATATATATACGTGTATGTGTGTGTATGCATGTGTATGTGTGTGTATGCATCATTATGTGTGTAAGTGTCTATGTGTGTTTGTGTGTGTGTATATGTGTGTGTGTGTGTCTATGTGTATGTGTGTGTGTGTCTATGAGTGTGTATGTGTTTATGTGTATGTATGTATCTATGTATGTGTATGTGTCTATGTGTGTATGTGTATGCATGTATGTATGCATATATGTGTGTATGCATGTGTATGTGTGTGTATGCATCATTATGTGTGTATGTGTCTATGTGTGTATGTGTCTATGTGTGTATGTGTGGATGTATATGTGTGTGTTGTCTATGTGTATGTGTGTGTGTCTATGAGTGTGTATGTGTTTATGTATATGTACGTATCTATGTGTGTGTATGTGTCTATGTGTGTATGTGTATGCATGTATGTATGCATATGTGTGTGTATGCATATGTATGTGTGTGTATGCATCATTATGTGTGTCTATGTATGCATGTGTATGTGTGTATGCATCATTACGTGTGTATGTGTCTATGTGTGTATGTGTGTGTGTATATGTGTTTGTATGTGTGTATGCATGTGTATGTGTGTGTAAGTGTCTATGTGTGTTTGTGTGTGTGTATATATGTGTGTGTGTGTGTGTGTGTGTCTATGTGTATGTGTGTGTGTCTATGAGTGTGTATGTGTTTATGTGTATGTATGTATCTATGTGTGTGTATGTGTGTATGTGTGTATGTGTATGCATGTATGTATGCATATATGTGTGTATGCATGTGTATGTGTGTGTATGCATCATTATGTGTGTATGTGTCTATGTGTGTATGTATATGTGTGTGTTGTCTATGTGTATGTGTGTGTGTATATGAGTGTGTATGTGTTTATGTATATCTATGTATCTATGTGTGTGTATGTGTCTATGTGTGTATGTGTATGTATGCATATGTGTGTGTATGCATATGTATGTGTGTGTATGCATCATTATGTGTGTCTATGTATGCATGTGTATGTGTGTATGCATCATTACGTGTGTATGTGTCTATGTGTGTGTGTATATGTGTTTGTATGTGTGTATGCATGTGTATGTGTGTGTATGCATCATTATGTGTGTAAGTGTCTATGTCTGTTTGTGTGTGTGTATATGTGTGTGTGTGTGTGTCTATGTGTATGTGTGTGTGTTTATGAGTGTGTATTTGTTTATGTGTATGTATGTATCTATGTGTGTGTGTCTATGTGTATGTGTGTGTGTTTATGAGTGTGTATTTGTTTATGTGTATGTATGTATCTATGTGTGTGTATGTGTCCTTGTGTATATGTGTATGCATGTATGTATGCATATGTGTGTGTATGCATGTGTATGTGTGTGTATGCATCATTATGTGTGTATGTGTGTATGTGTGTGTTGTCTATGTGTATGTGTGTGTGTATATGAGTGTGTATGTGTTTATGCATATGTATGTATCTATGTGTGAGTATGCATATGCATATACATTATGTATGCATATGTGTGTGTGTGTATGCATATGCATGTAAGTATGTATGTATGCATATGTGTGTGTGTATGCATATGCATGTAAGTATGTATGTATGCATATGCATATGCAATATGTATGCATGTATGTGTATGTGTGTGTATGCATATATGTGTGTGAATGTGTGTGTGAATGTGTGTGTGAATGTGTGTGTACATGTGTCTGTATGTGTGTATGCATGTGTATGTGTGTGTATGCATCATTATGTGTGTATGTGTGTGTATGTGTGTGTGTGTCTATGTGTATGTGTGTGTATCTATGAGTATGTATGGGTTCATGTGTGTGTATGTGTCTATGTGTGTATGTATCTGTGTGTGTGTATGTATCTATGCATGTGCATTATGTATGCATGTAAGTATGTATGTACATTGTATGCATATGCATATGCATTATGTATGCATATGTATGCATGTATGTGTTTATGTGTGTATGTCTCTCTATGTGTAACGGCATGCATGTATATGTGTGTGTAAAAATGTGCATGTATGTGTGTGTATGTGTGTATCTATGAGTATGTATGTGTTCATGTGTGTGTATGTGTCTATGTGTGTATGTATCTGTGTGTGTGTATGTATCTATGCATGTGCATTATGTATGCATGTAAGTATGTATGTACATTGTATGCATATGCATATGCATTATGTATGCATATGTATGCATGTATGTGTTTATGTGTGTATGTCTCTCTATGTATATGTCTCTCTATGTGTAACTGCATGCATGTATATGTGTGTGTAAAAATGTGCATGTATGTGTGTGTATGTATAAATGTGCATGTATATGTATATGTGTGTAAATGTGCATGTATGATGTATATGTGTGTGTATGCATGTATTTATACCTCTAGTCTCACTCTTTTCTCTCTCTCTCTCTCTCATATACATACATACATGCATAAACACACATACTCCCACATATATATATACATAAAAGCAGTGTATACCGTGCATTATCACGACGATGAGCCATAAGTGTCCGCATTTCTTTTAGACACCACTTAAGCGACCATCCTCTCCCAAACTCTGTCTCAAGTGAACTAAGTACGTATTTTTTATCCTTCTCATGATGCTCACTACAAAAAAAAAACATAATGTAAATAAAACATAAGATATTTATTTCAATTTATATGTAAAAATTTTTGCTTACTTCCACAGTAAGTGGACAAAGCGCAGGTAAGAGTCGCATAGTGCCCGCATCCTTCTCTTGAACTCCAATCCATTCCCTATGTACACAATGTTCCCTCTGGCTCTATATCACACTCTAGTCCTAAGGTGCCTATGCATGTCCTCATAGGCAACTCTGCTCTGCTATCACGTGCTGGAGGTGGTATAGGTGTCCTGAAAATAGATAGATAAAAATAAATAAAAATATGTGTTATAATATCATTAAAAAAGTTTATGAAAAAAAAACATACCTATGAGCAGATAGCTCTCTTTGTGCATGTGCAGTCGCAGAAGAGCCCTCGTCTGATCGTTGGGTAAGCATCTGGATCGTATAGTCCAGCTCCTCATCAGACATCTCTGAGTAATCACGCATTATGGCCCCTAGAGTATTAGACGGAACTCTTGCTCTCATAAGACTTTTTATGAGAGTGAGTTTCACCTTTCTCTCTCTACTGGGATCCATAATACCTAACATATAAAACAAAATGGTTAGAAATCAATATATATATATATATATATATATATATATATATATATATATATATATATATATATATATATATATATATATATATATATATATATATATATATACGTGTACATATTTATGTGTGTATGCATTAAGTATGTGTATGTATGCATGTGTGTGTATGTATGTGCGTGTATGTGTGTGTATGTGTGTATGCATATGTATGTGTGTGTATGCATCATTATGTGTGTATGTGTCTATGTGTGTATGTGTGTGTATATGTGTGTGTATCTGTGTGTGTCTATGTGTATGTGTGTGCATCTATGAGTGTGTATGTGTTTATGTGTGTGTATGTGTCTATGTGTGTGTATGTGTCTATGTGTGTATGTGTATGCATGTATGTATGCATATGTGTGTATGTGTGTGTATGCATTATGTATGCATATATGTGTGTATGCATTATGTATGTGTATGTATGCATGTATGCATGTATGTATGTATGTATGTATGCATATGCATTATGTATGTATATATATGCATGTATGTGTATGTGTGAGTATGTCTCTCTATGTGTGTGTATGCATATATGTGTGTGTATGCATATATGTGTGTATGTGTGTATATGTGTGTGTATATGTGTGTGTACATGTGTTTGTATGTGTGTATGCATCATTATGTGTGTATGTGTCTATGTTTGTTTGTGTGTGTGTGTGTATATATATATGTGTGTGTGTGTGTGTCTATGTGTATGTATGTGTGTATATGAGTGTGTATGTGTTTATGTGTATGTATGTATCTATGTGTGTGTATGTGTCTGTGTGTATGTGTATGCGTGTATGTATGCATATGTGTGTGTATGCATGTGTATGGTGTGTATGTATCATTATGTGTGTATGTGTCTATGTGTGTATATGTGTGTGTATGTGTGTGCACGTCTATGTGTATGTGTGTGTGTGTCTATGAGTGTGTATGTGTTTATGTGTATGTATGTATCTATGTGTGTCTATGTGTCTATGTGTGTATGTGTATGCATGTATGTATGCATATGTGTGTGTATGCATATGTATGTGTGTGTATGCATCATTATGTGTGTATGTGTCTATGTGTGTATGTTTGTGTGTGTGTATATGTGTGTGTATATGTGTGTCTGTATGTGTATGTGTCTATGTGTATGTGTCGCTATGCGTCTATGATTGTGTTTGTGTTTATGTGTGTGTATGTGTCTATGTGTGTGTATGTGTCTATGTGTGTATGTGTATACATGTATGTATGCATATGTGTGTATGTGTGTGTATGCATTATGTATGCATATGTGTGTATGCATTATGTATGTGTATGTAAGCATGTGCATTATGTATGCATGTAAGTATGTATGTATGCATATGCATATGCATTATGTATGCATATGTGTGTATGTGTGTGTATGCATTATGTATGTGTATGTAAGCATGTGCATTATGTATGCATGTAAGTATGTATGTATGCATATGCATATGCATTATGTATGCATATGTATGCATGTATGTGTATGTGTGTATATGCATATATGTGTGTGTATGTGTGTGTATATGTGTATGTATGTGTGTATGCATGTGTAGTATGCATCATTATGTGTGTATGTGTGTGTATGTGTGTGTGTGTCTATGTGTATATGTGTGTATCTATGAGTATGTATGTGTTTATGTGTGTGTATGTGTCTATCTGTGTATGTGTCTATGTGTGTATCTGTCTATGTGTGTGTATGTATCTATGAATGTGCATTATGTATGCATATGTGTGTATGTGTGTGTATGCATTATGTATGCACATGTGTGTGTATGCATTACGTATGTGTATGTAAGCATGTGCATCATGTATGCATGTAAGTATGTATGTATGCATATGCATATGCAGTATGTATGCATATGTATGCATATATGTGTATGTGTGTGTATGTCTCTCTATGTGTGTGTATGCATATATGTATGTGTATGTGTGTGTATATGTGTCTGTATGTGTGTATGCATGTGTAGTATGCATCATTATGTGTGTATGTACGTGTATATGTGTGTGTATGTGTGTGTGTGTCTATGTGTATATGTGTGTATCTATGAGTATGTATGTGTTTATGTGTTTATGTGTGTGTATGTGTCTATGTGTGTATGTGTCTATGTGTGTGTATGTATCCATGAATGTGCATTTTGTATGCATGTAAGTATGTATGTACATTGTATGCATATGCATATGCATTATGTATGCATGTATGTGTATATGTGTGTATGTCTCTCTATGTGTGTGTGTATGCATATATGTGTGTGTATATGTGTATGTGTGTGTATGTGTGTCTGTATGTGTGTATGCATGTGTATGTGTGTCTATGCATGTGTATGAGTCTATGTGTCTATGTGTCTATGTGTGTGTGTATATGTGTGTGTATGTGTGTGTGTACCTATGAGTGTGTATATGTCTATGTGTGTATGTGTATGCATGTATGTATGCATATATATGTGTGTGCATGTGTATGTGTGTGTATGCATCATTATGTGTGTATGTGTTTGTGTCTTTATGTGCATGTGTATGTGTGTGAATGTGTCTATTTGTGTGTATGTGTCTATGTGTGTATGTGTATGCATGTATGTATGCATATGTGTGTGTATGCATTATGTATGCATATGTGTGTGTATGTGTGTGTATGTGTTTATGTGTGTGTATGTGTCTATGTGAGTGTATGTGTAGGCATATGTGTGTGTATGTGTATGCATGTATCTATGCATATGTGTGTGTATGTGTGTGTATGTGTTTATGTGTGTATGTGTGTATGTGTGTATGTGTATGTGTATGTGTATGCATGTATGTATGCATATGTGTGTGTATGTGTGTGTATGCATTATGTATGCATATGTGTGTGTATGTGTGTGTATGTGTTTATGTGTGTGTATGTGTCTATGTGTGTGTATGTGTATGCATATGTGTGTGTATGTGTATGCATGTATGTATACATATGTGTGTGTATGTGTGTGTATGAGTTTATGTGTGTGTATGTGTCTATGTGTGTGTATGTGTCTATGTGTGCATATGTGTGTGTATGCATGTAAGTATGTATGTATGTACTCATATGCATATGCATTATGTATGCATATGTGTGTGTATGAATGTAAGTATGTATGGATGTACGCATATGCATATGCATTATGTATGCATGTATGTGTATGTGTGTGCATGTCTCTCTATGTGTGTGTGTATGCATATATGTGTGTGTATGTGTGTGTATGTGTGTGTGTATGTGTGTGTGTATGTGTGTATGTGTCTATATGTATGTGTATATGTGCATGCATGTGTATGCATTATGGGTGCATGTGTGTATGCAACATTATTTGTGTATGTGTGTATATGTGTGTGTATTTGTGTGTATGTGTGTGCGTGTGTCTATGTGTATGTGTGTGTGTGTGTCTATGTGTGTATATGTGTGTGTATGCATATGTATGTGTGTGTAAGTGTGTGTGTGTGCGCATAGCTTGCAAGTAGATGTCTCTCTCTCTCTCTCTCTCTCGGTCTCTTCTTGGTCTCTCGCGTCCAAATCTCGACACAAATGTGTCGGGAGAAATCGAATTTTGTTTTTTTTTACATTCCAGAGCGTCGCATATGCGACGCTCTTCAGTTTTCCAACATCGCAAATACCGTCGCTCATTAGTGAGGATATTTGCGATGCTATTAATTTAGCGTCACATAAGCGACACTAGCATCGCTTATGCGATGGCTGTAGCTTTAAAAAAAAATTGAAAAATTGACCGTCGCTTATGCGACGCCAGCATCGCATAAGCGACGGTGCCCGTTTTTTTTTTCAATTCGGGGGCGTCGCTACGCCCCCCTATTTCTTGTAGTGAGATCAGCTCTAATGTAATGTTTGGATCAAGAAAAGTCACCAATTTTTTTCAGGTCCATTAGGTCTTGACTGAGCTTCACACCACTATCTAAATAGTTTATCTCAATACCATCAATAGTGCATCATTTTGGATCCCAATGATTACAAAGCAATTTCACCATGTTGAAGTGTTTCAAGGCTTTTTCTCACATGGGCGAATGACATTCTACTTATTACACAATCATCTACTACATATCCTCTCTCAAGGGGAGCCTTCCAACAAAAGCTAACACATGCATGCCATATGTCAGGGTCCTCGAGTGGAAAATGCATACATGCATGCCATGTGTCTCAATTGATACTTGTGAAAGCCAGATTTGACCGGATTTGAACCCAAGACTCTATAGACTTTGACCGGATTTGAACCCAAGACTTCTTTCTAGTCCTTGAGACCTAGCCATTAGGCCAAGCTTCTAGATTTCCTAGTACCTCGATGATTTTTAACTTATCTTGAACTTTAGGCCTATTAAGGATTTTCTTTACAACATCGCTCCCCCCCCCCCCCCCCGGCTTCAAGAACATTGTTATCCTTGAACATATTCTTCACATTGTGAGCCATGAAGAGGCCCCTTTAAGATCTACATACATAATAGTTTTCCCAAAGCCCATGGTCCAAATAAGGAGCACGATTTTCATCTCTCCAATTTTCCTCTTCAATCATAAGGGGATACTATCCCAAACTAGATCTAAAAAGGAGGGGAATCACTATATGGTGTGATCCCCCCCCAAATGGATTTGTCTACCAACCAACTTTTTAGGATATGCTAAATCTAGTGCAATGTTACAAGAAAATTATAATGTTGGATTACAAAAACATCTCTTCTTAATTCATAAATTCTTTATCCTATCTAAGGTAGATAGATTGGATTTTTTGATAGCACAATGCTACTGACATTGCTTCATGATTTCACCATCTTTCCAGTGATGTAGACTCATATGTCCTGAAGAAGGTAGTTAATCTACATTTCTTTGTGAACACCTTGTGTAATGTCTCTATACCCCCCTTCTATACTTGAGAATGCGATGGCTGGTTGTTTCTTGTAATCAAATGTGTAGGCATTTCCTCCTTTAATCTTCAGAGATTGATAGGAGTTGGTTCGAATTCCCTGATGGAAGATTTTCCACATAAGAACCGCTCTTTTCATCCCCATGAGGGGATGCAAAAGGGATTATAGCTTAAACTCCCACCTAGATCTAGACCAATTGAGACACCACCTCCTATTGAACATGATATGAAAGTACACATTTTTCTTGAATCTCGGAATATTGTCAAGATTATTTCCATTGTGCAATCTTAGACCCTTTAGACATGGGAGATCGTTCCCAATAAGAGGGAGAGTTGTCACATTGAATTTTCTCTCCAACAGGCACCAATCTTCAAAGTCCACTCTCCTAGCTAAGTAAATGTCATCAAATCTAATCCATTGGTGTGTGTGTTGATCCCACATGTGCTTCAAAGAACAAAAAACTTTGTTCCAAAGTTAGAGGCTCCATGACTCAACCCCTCTAATGCTTTTGATAGCAAACTATATTGAAAGATTTTGGCTAATACAAGCCAACCATTTCCAAACTTCATTGATGTTGACATACTATCTCATCTTGCTCCAAATCTTCCACAAAGAAAAAAGTGAGCTTGAGCCTCTAGGAGTCACTAGATAGGAGGAGAACAAAAGAATTATAAGATAAAGTCCCTTCCACCCCGAAAAGCCCACCAACCAAAGAGAACTTTTCTTTCTAAAAATTAGAGTGGCCAAAGAGGCTTCTTTGTTACTCCACACTCAAATTAGCCATTTGGTTGTCGACTTGTTGGCCATTCCTTCAATGTCAAGAATGCCCAAAACACCTTGTTCTTTTTGGCATATGCAAGTAGCCCATTGAATTTTGGGCACACACCTTCTGTTAGGATCTCCGATCTAGAGAAAGTATTTGCAAATTCTTTCCAATTTGGAAATCTCTTGGTTCTTTGGTCTCCATCAGGAAAAAAAAGTAAATAATCAAAGAAATAAGAAACACAAGATCTCCCCCCCCCCCCCCCCCAGGTTGATCTACATAGATTTCTAGTATAAGGCCAACTTGTTTTGGAGTCTAGAAAGCGCCCGATTGCATCATCAAACCATGACAATATAGAATGCCATATGAATACCTAACAAGCATAATATTTGAAATCTGAGGATCAATTGACAACCATGGTCAATCAAATTTGCATCGCTAGTCCATCAAAATATCAAATCCCATTGGAATATCTAATATGTAGAAGCTTTAATCCTAGGGATCATCTGACAACCATGGTCAATGAAAAATTTGAGGTGGATGCCCCATGATGGCCTTGAAAGCCGTTTTAGAGTGGTTATCTTTGGAGTCTGATGGCTCGTAAAAAGTATTCAGGCAACACCAAAAGGTATTCATGCTAGCCGAATCATTATGCACAAAATAATTTGTGTTCTTGTTTATCAGGGGAGCACTAGATTGTGCTCCTGGACTACACCACAGAAGATTTTGGAAATATGCTTTTGATTATAAGATCACCCATGTAGGGGAATTAATAAAAGAATATGTGACTAATACAAGAACTCCCACAACTTGGCACTAGTAGGTATGGATAACTCGACTAGAGATAATAACCAAGATCCTAGAACCCTAGATTGTAACTATGAAACAAGATATCATGATTACAAGAAATATATTTAGGGAGATGAACTAGATACAAGAACTAACTCAACAAGAACTTGTACTTTGACATTACAATATATAGGATACGGTAGGATGTCCAAGATACTACACTAGATAAGCCTAGAACAAGGCACAAGACTATAACTCAAAAATAAACTTGGAAAGTAGTTACTTGGAGATCATGACTCCTTGAGCTCCCAAGAATGGCAATGGCAAGATTGAGTATGAATGTTGCCAAGGCCTCCTTATATAGGAGTTCGAGGGCACTTCCCAAGGGTGGTTCTAAGTCGGTTAGGAATTCATGATACCATGATGATATCATAAATCTAAAATAGGGCCTTCAAATGTCAAAATTTAGAAAGTAGACAGTTGATCTTAGGTTTTTGGCATGTTTGAGATGCAATGGAAGCATTGGTTTCTCCAAACTCTAAATCAATCATGAGATATAGAAATTTCCATAGAATATAAAGTTTAGGATGGTTTCTTTTGTTTCCATGGCATCACCTCTCTCTCAAGCAATGAGTTCCATGAGGAGGGGTTGTGTGACTATGAGATCTTCTAAAACTTGAATCTTCATAGCTCTTGGTCTTTGTAGAGTTCTTGATATGTTGTATTGGAACACTATGATGATGAATCCATGATGAAAGTAGAAAGGGTTTTTTGTATATCTAGGTAAATAATCAAGGGCATGATTCTCATGATGGGAAGTACTTCTCTTTTTCTTTTGATGATGATCCTTTTGATGTGTGATAGTGATTGTAGAAGTCCTAATTCCAACTTGCTTCTTCTTCTTAGGACATTTCAATACCATATGATCATGGTGTCCACAATAAATACATAATTCATTATCTTTTTGATGTTTTCTTTCCTTTGGTGTAAGTCGTTTGAACTTGATGTTATGCAATTGTATGGGTTCTCGTTGATATTCTTCCAACACATGTTGTTGAGGGGCTGAAATAAATTTGTATTCTCGATCTTGAGTAGAAATCATCTTCTCTTGTTTTCTCTCGAACAACCTATTATCAGACTCAATTGTGTGATTCATGAATTCATTAAAAGTATTTAACTTCGGCATGGTTAACATGAGGTCCTTTGACATCATCATGTAAGCCCCATAAAAATTGGTTGATAAAATAATCCTCGTGCCATGTGAGATCACAAATAACTTGTCTGAAATCTGATGTATAGGTAGACACAGGCCTATTTCCTTGATGTGGCTTCTTTAGCTTTGTTTTGGCAACACATGAAAAATTGATATATCCAAATGAAGACCTAAACTCTCAAATAAAGGCCTTGACATCATGAAAAATATCCATATCCTTCTCAAGGATAGGTGCAAACCATGAAAGAGCAGGGCCACATAATAGAGTTCACATAAGTCCTACTTGAGAAGCATCATATGGTTACCTATTTGGTTGCATCCTTATGAATAGCTTGACTTCTTGCAAAAATCCTCAAAACTTTGATCTTGTCCCATCAAATTTCTTCGACATGCTCACTTTTGGACTTTTCTTCATGTTAGTTGTCATGGGGATATTTGAAGATTTACAATGATCTGTAGCTCTTGAATTTGCCTTTGAAGTTCTATGATTACATCTTGAATATTATGTTGTTGAATCATCTGTTAGTTTTCTCATATCTCTTGGACTTGTTGTTGAATAACTTTAACTGCAAAAAATATTTCTTCACCAATAATGTCCATGGTGCTTGGTCTTGATCAAGGTAGTCTTGCCAAAATGTCAGGGTAGCACTTGATTGTGCTCTTTGACTACAGTAGATAAGACTTCAGAAATATTCTTCTGATTAGAAGATCACCCACATAGGGGGAATAATACAAGAATATGTGACTGATACAAGAATTCCCACCGGGACTGATAGGCTGGATAACTAGACTAGAGATGATACCCAAGATCCTACAACTCGAGATTGTAAGTATGAAACAAGATATAAGGATTACAAGAACTCTCTTCAATGAGATGAACTACATACAAGAATTAACTCAACAAGATCTCGTACTTTGATATTACAATAGGACACAGTAGGATGTCCAAGATACTAGACTAGATAATGCTAGAACAAGCACAAGACTAGGGCTCGAACATGAACTTGGAAAGTACTTACTTGGAGATCGTGACTCCTTGAGCGCCCAAGATTGGCATTGGGAAGATTGAGTATGAATGTGGTCAAGGACTCTTTATATAGGAGTTTGAGGGCAGTTCTAAAGTCGGTTATGAATTCATGATATCATGATAATGTCAGCAATTTAAAACAAGACCATATGTCAGAATTTAGCAAGTAGATTGTGGATCTTAGGTTTTTGGCATGTTTTGGGTGCAATGAAAGCATTGGTTTTTGCAAATTCTAAATCAATCATGACATATCAAAATTATTATAGAATATATGGTTTAGGATGGTTTCCTTTGTGTCCATGATATCGCAACATGTTTCATGATTATGTGATCTAGATTCAGGAGAAGAACAAGCTTTGAATAAGACTTCAATATGTGTGATGTTTAGGTAGATATTTGTGATCATCCTCAATAATTTCAAAAAGAGGAGTTAGGAGGCATCCTTGTCTGACAGACCACTTTAAATGAATAGCTTGAGAAAGCTAGCCATTGATGTTTATTCACGCCCATGCATTTTCTGGCAATGTAGAGACCCTCTTAATAAATTTCTGGCTACAAGCAAGGAGTTTTAGAGATTTTAGAATGAAGTTCCACTCGAGTTAGTCATAAGCTTTGTCAAAGTCAATTTTAAGGAAGAAGACATCTTGAGCAGATTTCAACAAAATCCAAGCCTTCCCAAACATAAATGATAGCCTCAAGGATGGACCTCCCCTTAATGAACCCCATTTGATCCTCACTGATCTAGTTTGGAAGGTGATAAGCAATGCAATTAGCAATAATCATCGCAAGGATTTTTTAACCAATTTGTAACATCGTAATTAGACACCAATTTTTTATCCTATTTTTGTGGTCATTTTTATGAATATGCTTGATAACACCTTCATTGAGGTGGTCTGCGTGTGGAAAGATACAACCTCTTGCCACACCAAAGGTAAGACAATAGTCACCATGTACTTGAAGTTCTTGAAAAACATATTAGTAAGGCAATCCAACCTTGAAGAGGTATGGAAACCCCAAAAAGCTAGGTGAAGTGATTGAAAATCAACATACTATTTTCTTTATCTATATTGCACTCAACACCATTGATATCCATCATAAAAGGGTCAGTTCCTTTGATTGCATCTTCTCAAGGAGGCAGTTGTAGGCACGAAAGCAACAGTTGGTGGATCAGATCAACCACTGGAATTATAGCACACGTTGGGTGCTTGGAGCAAGCTCAGGTACAATGAAAATTTAAGAAATATTTTAAATCATGTATCGTATGATTTAAGACTTTATCAAGAGTTCAAAAAAACATTGAACCATATTCTTCATATATGTTCATTCTGAAAGAGGACATTTAGCACCTTAATGTAAAGCTCCGCATAGTATTAACTCTCGGTGTTCATTGATCATATCATTTATCAACAATTCGTTTCTCTTAGTAGCTTCGCTAGTTAAATGGGTTTGAACCATATTTGTATGTATTCATCGTGAAGCTATTTGGCCTAACGTAAGGTAATTTTTTAAATCTCTCAATTAATGTATTGATATCATTAAACTTGGTTATGTGAAGATAGGATATTCCTGTATGAAATAGTTACAACTATCTTATGATTCATCAATATGGAAGATGTGCAAGATGGAAGAGAGAACATGCACACGAAAGCAATCTTAGGTATCAAAATTGGATGAAAAAGTGAAGATGGGCTCAAGTCAAAATCATGCATATGATAGGTTTCAAGAGTTCGAAAATCATAATTTCTCTTAAGGTCAACTTAGCGAAAAAATAGATCATCATTCGTTATCTTGTACCCAAAATCAACTCTGCAAATACTACGGTTGTTTGCCTAATGATCATGTTGTTCATCAATCCATTCATTAAAAGCATGTAGCAAATTCTTTATAATCTCACTCCTATGAAGTAAAAAAAAAATCGAAGATGGAACACTCATCATGTGCAGAGAATATTAATAGCTCTTTATTAACGCAAAACTATAATCACGGAAAAAAAACATGAATCATGTTTTGTTAATATAGTCAAACCCAAACAGTATATTAACTTGACTTGTGAATAACACATCTCTCCGCTTCATGTTGACCTACGAATGCATATATAACTGATTTCATCTCTGCATTAAATCATTAATAAAGCAAACCTTATTTTTTATCAATACAATCCGAAATTTTCCATTCACCAAGAATTCCGTTGAATCAACGGTTTAATGTCAAGCTTTTCACGAGTGCAGGCGCTGTTTACCAATGATAAAGTATGTCTTCACGCCATTCGCGGAGCATATCTTCGATGGATATTCGTATCAGCCATGGAAGAGCTGAGATAACGTTCAAAAAATTATATGCGATTTGGCAATGCTTTTTTCCAGAGCTGAGAGGAGCTCTTTAGCCCAAATAGTTTACTAACCTGTTTCAAACATAAGAAAACAAAAGAACATGGTTATTGGCAATATCGTGTGCCAATTTGACATGAGTCATATGCTGTACAATGATCAATACAAGTATTTTGCAACGCTCTATTCACAATGATGCGTGCAATTCTTAGCAAGGATAATACGAAAATCACAATTCTATATACTTCAATCTTTGGGAATGTGACAGTGTTTGGCTGATTCGAGACTTCCTTATGCAGCAGAAATAAGTGGATGCCTCACTACAAATTAAACTCGATGGAAATCAAAGTTCCCATGTAAAAGCGATAACTGCTGAGCACAACGGAAACAGAGTAGAATTTTGTTTTGTTCAAAAACCCAATAGACCTTCACTTCCCTCATACACCTTCTGTAATAATAGATATTTGCGTAGTCATCTCATCTATTTTCTCAAACAATTAATTAATGAATCATAAATGTTATACTTCCTCCATCAGCATACTTCAGAACAGCAAGTGCATCTCATCGCCTGTCTCAAAGTATGACCGAGACTTCTGATTCCTTCAACTCCAGCAGCCCCTTGAGCTCTCGTCTTCACGCGTCCTCAGCAGATGGTTTCTTTGCCTCTTCGATCATGACAATAGGCCTTTGTCTATACATGCATGCAATCCTCTAGATTCTTCAGAACTTTTTCCTTTTGGAACAACGCTCTCCTCTTCTTCTCATCATCCGACCGCTCTTGCAAGATCTACCTTAAGGCTTCTACCCTTTTAGAGTATTAGCGTTGAACTAACAGAGATCTCCCCTTTTAGAGTATTAGCGCCCAAAGAAATAAACATGAATTCGGCCTTCGCGATCCTTCCCCATGACTGAGCCGCCAAGAATCGGGTTTAGAATGTCACCAAGATCTGCCAGATGAACCGAAAGTTGACGTCCCCCTATCGTCCGATCATGCTTTCTTTTTTTATGTATTGCTTTGCATGTATCTACTACTTTTTTTCCCCAAAAATCACTCAACTGCTGCATGTCTCCATTTTAAGTTAACGCTCCCACTTTTTAGAGAGATCTCCTCTAATTATATGCGCCTCCAATAAAGCATGCGATTCTTTTGTTTTAATAGAGAACTAAATACTGGCATTTCGAATACATTAATCAACATTTAACTTCATATCCACTCCAAGAAGGCATTATATATATGACCTTTCAAAGAATCATCAAAGCATTTCATATATCAATACTGCCACACATATTGGAACATCCAAAGTTCGCTCCACGATTGATTCTACGCCCGTCTCTCCTCTTCATGGAATTGCTTGTTTTGATATTAGAGGGCGTTTGATATTACGAATTATAACCGTTTGCGACATTCCCACAACCACAAGCAAGACAAGGAATGTTGGTATCAATTTGAAGCAAGTAGAGGCAAAAGTATATGACGTTCAGAAGAATCATCAATTGGCACACTTATTGGAACATCCAAAGTTTGCTCCACGATTCATTCTACGTCCGTCTCTCCTCTTCATGGAACTGCTTGTTTTGATATAAGAGGGTGTTTGATGTTACCAGTTATAACCGTTGTGGAGGTGATCGCAATCCGGGTGGATCGCGTACGGTCGTGGCACACACAGGGTGTATAAAGCTAATGAATATTGGAAGGTTTAAGGACATGCAAGTGAAATTAATTTTGAGTATGGAGAAGAGAGAGATGTTGAAATGATTATGGGAATGGGATTGTAGGAGTTCAAGTTAGATTTATGAACATGACTGATAAGAATGAAAGAGAACCACACACATGAATCAAATTTTGAAGGAAGAATGATCCATTGAAGGAGCTTCTTAAACACTTCCTAATTCTAATCCATATGCATAGTCTTCTTTGGATGATATGTATGCATGACGAGAATAGATGGAATCCTTACACATAAATCAGTTTCGAAAGGAAGAATGGTCCAATATTGGAGCTTCTTATACACTTTCAGAAACTAATCAATATGTATGGGTATGTATGGATTATATGCATGCAAGTATATTATGATGATAGAGTTTACTCACAAGCTCAAGGAAACATCGTCACCGGTTCAATGCAATATTGCGGAGCCTTCTCACACATAGAAGAAAATAGAAGACATGTAAAAATACTTAAGAGACTGAGAGACTAGACAAGAGACAAGTGCAAGTGACATGAATTAAAAGGATTTGAATTAAGATACATGTATAAGATCGTCATGGTACGTCAAGCTAAGTAGTCTACTGATCAAAGTCGGTTCCGACCTTCAAACCATGACAGTTCAACCGAATGTCACACGTAAGAAAGTGAGTTCCACTTCATTGACCCTATGTATGTCTAGGCTCGTAACGTCTAACTAAAGAAGTCTAAGACTCATTAAAATCAGCTCTAACTCACTCACACGCTCCACCGAGGGTGAGTTAAGATAGAGATGCTGATTTCAAGAGCCTATCCTAGATGGAGTTCTAACTTAAATTTGAAACTAGGTACTATACTCATACTAGCTCACCTTGGATCCTCACTCGCTCAACCGAGGTTGATCGTCTCAAGGAAACCGTAAGCTAGCATGAGCCCTATGGATGCCTAACAATGATGCTCTAGGAGTTTGGAGGGGGGTTTATATAGTTTTTTGAATGAATTTGGGCACTTGGATCTAGAGAAATCAACTCTCAACTCTAGGATCACTACTTTCGATTACAACCATTTGATTAATCAAATCAATGGCTTGGAATTGTTCTTTCTATCAAATCTAGTGTAAAGGAGTGAAATTTAGGCACCCTCATTCTCCACCATTGGAAATGGGGATGATCTGGACCGTCGGACCAGTGCTGACATCAATTGGGATAAGATAAGCCACTATTTTTGGAGAAACAGTGCATTATTGATCTTTGACTGTAAAAAAAGTCTTCCTTTATGGAAAAAATCGTGGATCCTCCTTGCTTTAAGCATAAGTGCATCTCCACCCTTGAATATCAGCTCATCTTGATCGTACAACATGGCTCAATCAGCTTTCGCCATGTGGTGGCCCTTCAACCCTTCAATTTGCTTAAACTAGAAAACTGCGGTGATCCTTAAAACTGGACTTTGTGCTCTTTGACCCTCCAAATAGGCTTTGATGAAGATGAAACTTTGTAGGACTATGTTTCCAAAGAACTCCTTCAAGAATATGCAAAAAAAACTTCCATCTGAATCTTCCTTGTACAAGTTTGTCTACATTTGGAAGCTTGTAAGGTGGCATTAAGGTCTCTAGGAAGCTCTTATAGCCTTGAAACTTTGTACAAATATGTAGCCACATATGGTCTTTATACATGCCAAACCATATGGCTAACATAAATTTCTATACAAGAATTTGTAGGATCAAACTAGAAAAATTACATTTTTATAAAATGAACATAGCATATGAGTGTGCTACAAAATCCATTTTCTGCTGAAATTTGGGCTATAGACTGCCTTTGACAATCTTTACAAGTATATGAATTTTCATCTAATTTGGTGACAATGAAATTTTTACCCTAATTTCCTAACTTTGACCGCTACCATGGACTTTCTTGATTTCTTTGAAACTTTGTATGTGATCTTCCTTTGACATCCTTGATGCATCCTGGACTTCTCGGGGAATTCTGGCTACCTTCACCAAATATGTTTTTTGTAGGCTTTCATAAGTGAGAGAGGAGAGAAAATCTCGACGACATTCGCCCCCACTAAACATGCGGTTCCTCTGGAAGCGCCACTCTAGTGTTCCTAAAAAACTTAAGTTTCAAGCATCATATTCTTTTAAAGAAAAATAGGCAACAGGAAGGAGAGATTGATGATATGCATGAATGAGAAGGCAACATGATATCAAGCAACATATGTATGCAAGAAAAAATTAAAAAAGGCAACATGAATATGCATAAATAAATAGGTAACATTTCTATAAATGAACATGCAACATTGTTATGAATGAGTAGGCAACGTGACATGAAGCAAAATTTGCATAAAAAAGAATTGAAACACGCAACATGAATATGCATGATCAAATAGGCAACTATATGCAAATGAACAAGCAACATTGACAACAAGAAAGAAAACAAACAAGCATCAATATGAAGTGGAAGTGGATGTATTGAGTCGTTTTAAGCATCATTTCCTCTCATCTTGAAGAAAAATTTGTACCTTTTTCATAAACCAATCTACCTTAAATACGATTATAAAGATTTAGGATTTTCAAGAGACATCTTTCGTCTTTAGCTTATTTTAGATCAACTCCTTTCCTACATAAATATGAATATGCTCTTTCTCTAATAACATGCAAGGAAATCTAACTAAACTCCACTAATGCATAAATTTACCTATATAGCCCGTGATTTATTCTACTATGCCTCTTTATCCTCCTTTGGCTTGCTCTTTTTTTTTTTTTGATGATGATGATTGGCAACTTTATGGTTACGATCATCTTTTTGGGGTGGAAGAAAGTGTAAACTTCTTGGTAACATGTAGCAACTCTTTTTTTTTTTTTTGATGACGGGGAAAAATCAAATCCCGATACAAGGTACAACCATTTTTTATGACAAAGAACAGTCGTTTAAACTCCGATACAAGTGCTGTGAGATGGACTAAGGATGTAGAAACATGCAATAGCAGGAGCTAGGATTTCAACAATTATGCTTTCGATACAAGATACATATGCATGTTTATATATGAAAGTCATGTCACCAAAATAAACCTCCAAATCTACATGCCCTATCTTTCCACAATCCTAGATTATAACCAATTTCTTAGTAGATAAGTTACTACTTAAGATACAATTTTACACAAGTAGAGAAATCATCATTTGTCTTTTTTTTTTTACTCAAGTGATGTGGATATGCAATGCAATGCAAAGACGAAAATCAAACATGCATGAAACAAGAATAAAAAAAAAAAACAAAGCAACATGAACTTGAAAAATTAATTATATTTTTATACATTTTTTATATTTTTTTTTCTTTTTTTTATTTTTATTTTTAGTTTTTTATAACATGGATACTCCTGTTTATGAATCGGTCCCATTGTTGTCATCTTCTTCAATGTCCTCATCCAAAATGTACTCATCATTATCACGTTTCTTGAATAGCTTTATCCTTTTACCTGCAATCAAAGTTTTTAGTGCAACACCATTTAATTCACAAAGAGCATACGTACCATTGTTGTTGACTTTTGCTACAATGTATGGCCCAAACCACCGTTGAGTGAGCTTTTTGCGTGCATCATATTGAGAGTCAAATGTACTATCATAAATGAGCACCCAATCTCCTACTTCAATTGGCTTAGGATGCAATCGATGAGTTTTATCAAAATAATGCTTGTTCTTCATTCTAGATTCTCTTAATTTTTCAACGGCATCATCAAGTCTTAATTTACCTTGTTCTAACTGTTTAATGCGCAAACTCAAAAAATCATCAGTAGACATGTTTTTAGACCAAGGCAAATTTGACCATGCAGAAATATGAGACTGAATTGGAAACAATGGTTTTTGACAGTACATGAGTTCAACAGGCATATACTCAGTAGTGCGTGTGCACGTCATTCTATTGATGTCACCATTACATGCTTTAGATATGGCTTTCACAATAGGTGGATGCCCTCTCTCTATTTTACCATTGGCCTCTAGGTTATATGCAGTAGTGAGAGACAAACGAATATCGTGACGCTCAAAGAACTCTTTAGCTTCTCTCGCATTTAACTCTCCACGATTGGCAACTACTTTCTCTATGTACCCAAAGCGACTTATGACATCTTCAAGCAAGAATTTGCAAACATTGTAAGTGGTCTTAGATCGTAGTGCACGTCCCTCTACATGATTAGTTAAGTCTTCTCTTGCAAGTACAATGTAACGCATTTTGTCAATACCTTTAGGCATAGTTACAAGATCTACTACCCACTTATAGTGAATACAAGGTGGATAAGTAGGATGCAACGGATCTCTATGTTTGACTGATGAATGAAGTTAACAAGTAGAACATGTAGAAACATAGCTACTAATGTCAACATACATCCTAGGCCAATAATAGGTACTTCTAATTTTTTCATATGTTCCAAAAAATCCTTTATGACCTGCCCATAACGTCTCATGCATCTCCTTCATTACTTGCAATTGAAGATCTCTCTTTCCTAGGACTCGTTGTGGATTCTTAACCTTACCCTTAGCATGTCTCCAAAGATAACCGTTACGTAGGAAAAAATTATAAGCTTGTTTCCTAATGTTACGAAATCTATTCATAGTCCAGGTAGGTAATGGTTGTAGTGTACTTAGATACTTTCCTATGTCTGTCCATTAATTTTCGTACTCAGACTCATGAAATTTCTCATACTCATATATATGTGGAACATAGTCAACTAAATTCACATTCTTTATTAGATCACTTTCAAGATCATCATCAAATCTAGCTCTCGATAACATATCAGCAACTGAGTTTGACTTACCTGAAATATGAACTAACTCAAGATTTATGAACTTAATATATGAGATCCATCTAAGCATGGCTATATCAGGAGATGAACAATTGGCTATCATTCCAATGAGAGGCAAACAATCAGTCTCAACTTTGACATTTGCACCAATGAAATATTCTTTGTCTGTTTTCAAAGCTGTTACCATACCCCATAGTTCTCGTTTGATCTGTGGATATTTTCGTTGTGTTTCATGTAGAATTTTGGCACCAAACCTAATTGCATATCTATTCCCTTCACTATCATCTTGACTTATGACCCAACCTATACCAATAGGACTAATATCAATAGTCAATATAATAGGTTTGTTAGCAAAATAGTCTACACGCTTAAGGATTGGAGCTTCAAGCAATAATTTCTTCAATTTACGCATAGCTTGAGTGTGTTTGTCAGTCCAAATAAATTTTCGTTTCTTCCTCAACAAGTCATAGAGACAATCAGCAACATGAGCAAAGTGTGGGATCCAAATAACATAAAAGATGCAAGCACCAAGAAATCTACGTACCTCACTCACGTTGTTACATGTTTCAGAAATCTTGCTAATGGCATCAACGTTTTGTGGGTATGGTTTTCGACCATAATGGCCACATAAATGTCCAACAATAAGAACCTCATTGACACCAAAAACAGATTTTTCTATGGAAAATATGAGACCTACCTCTTCAAATCGTTCAAATATTCTTTCATAATCAAAGATATGGTCAAGAACAAATTTACGATATCCAGATGAATCTAAAGTAATGTCCTTTACACGTTCCTCACTCCCTTTAATTGGAATATCATCAATGAATGGCATAGTTATATGAGGGATAAAATCATGTAAGACCATATTCATAGCACTCATCATATGAGCCACAGAATTAGTCGCTCCTTGAGATAAAGTACACATTTGCACTAAGCCTAAAGGAGTTTTCATTGTGGTAATGTCACAACTATCAATTGCTAATTGGAATTGGTCATATCCAGAATATAAATCACCCATTGAATAGATAGAATGTCCTGAAAATGATTCAGCAAACTCATCTACAATGGGTCCTATTCCTACATCCCTTATGGTGACTTTATTGACAGGTTGGAGATCTTGAATAAAACGTAGTTTCCCATTCTTTTTAGGCACAGTGAACCATCTATTTGAGTAAGGTGCAAAAGATGGCTCTAAAATTCTCATGTTTATCTTCTCCTTAAGTAGTTTCATTAGCTCAGGTAAGTGAGCCTTTGGAACAGGTATAGGACGAAGATCCCATGGAATATGTGGAATAGTAAAGATTATCATGGGTGCAACTAGCTTAGGATCTATACAACCAATCTCATGAGGATACATAGTAAAGGCTTTTCCATGGCTCCGAATAACTCTCTCAAATTTATCTCTCTCTGCTGGCAAAAGAAAGTCATCATCTCTACCAATTTTCACCTGTTTGATTGTCTCATCCGTGAATGTATGTCCTATGTTTTTCTTATCCCAAAGAGTTGGATCATTTTTCACATCAATAATTTTTTCATTACTTCCTTGAGGTAATGGTTGAGCTATGGGTTTGATTTTTTTGTCTACAGTTTTGTACTTCGTTTCAACTAAGGCATCATGTGTTTGGTTAAATTTTGAGCACTTGTCAACATTGAGAGCATACTCTTGGATTAGAGCATACTCATTAAGGGAAGAAAGAAGAATAATATAGGAATTAGAATTTTGTTGAAGACATAACTCTAACTCCTCCAGAGTAGAGAAACAATGAGATGTTTCAATCACATGCTCAATGTTCTCATCATGTTCCATGATTTTGTTGTTTTTATAATTTTTTTGGGTTTTTTAGATAAAAGACTTGGACAATTGCCTCTTATGAAGAAAATCTAATCTAGAATGTGGAAAACAAAGTGACAAACTATTGTACAGGTTGGTTGGCTGTGAGATGTCAAACCAATATCCACTGTTGTCCCACGCAACAATGGATTCTATCCGAAATTTTGATCATATGTAGCTCCAAACATGAATCGAGGTGCACAATCACTACAAGCATGCTCATGACCTTGAGTAACAATAGGTTTCTTTCTAATTGACAATCGATTCCTAGGATGATTCACTCCTACCGTCATGACTTGAAGTGATTGCATTCCATCCTTAGACTTAAATCTAGCATAGGTAGACCCATCATCCATGGCTTTAGTTTCCATACGACTCTCACAAATAAAGGGTTGACCTAAGAGAACTTCATAGGAGAAATTATCTTGAATAAAAAAGTGAAACTCTTCTGTGATTCCTCCTATGGATATGGGCACACTAGCACAAGCTCCATACAGGGTACCTACACCATTATCTGCAGTTCTCATACGCCATCCACAATCTTTATCTATGGGCCATCGAAACTTATCATAGACTTCTCTTGAAATCACATTGATTTCGGAGCCGGAATCTACTAATGCATTTACAGTGATAGTGTTCTTATCATTTCCTATTTTAACATGCATCTTTGATGTACCTCTAGACCAAAATGTTCTTTTAAAGTGACTTTCAAGATTGTTTTCATGATTTTCATGGTCAGGTTGAATAGGTCCTAAGAAATTTTTATTAACATTTACTTCATCATCATCAAAGTCCTCTTCATGAGATTCATCAAAGTTTAAGGCTTCATTCATAGCTTGTTCTTGATCTAGAGAATCTTGTATCTCAGTATCTAGATTAAGCGAAAACCTCTTCCTTTTAATTAGGCCGATAAAGTTATCTTTAAAAACAGGCTTTGCAATAGAGAAAAAATGTTCTAAAGACATAGTCACTTGAATCTTAAGCAAAATATCATCTAAAATCTCCATAGGATCTATTTTTCTCTCAATTTCTGAAATCAAGATGGCTTTAGGTTTTCTCTTTGGTTTCTTTTGTTTTTGCTCAAGGTCTTGTTTTTGTTCATGTTCTCGTGTTTGGTCTTCAGTTTGTTTTGATTGTTCTTGTTTATCTAAAGACTTTGGTTCTGTTTTTCTTTGCTTTTTCTTCTTCCCTTTTTGTTTCTCCTCTTGTTTTTGTTCATTGGGTTGTGCTTCTTGTTTTTTATCTTTGGATTGTGATGTTTCTCCCTGCTCTATGATTGTTTCTATTCCCTCTGAGGTTTGTTTTCGTGTTACTCTTCTTTCACTAGGCTCAGCTTCATCTCTTTTTCATTTTTCTTCTACATTGGATTTGTGAGAAATAAGAGATTGATCTTCTATCGGTGACTCCCAAGCCGTTATTCTCCTAATATCATCTCGTGCTCTTACTAAAGCCTCTATGGAAAAGTCACCTTCCTTTGTGGGTTTCCTTGATTCTACTTGTTGTTCATCAAGAGCTTCTAGTTTCACTCCTCTAGTTCCTACGTCCGTTATGGTTATATTTTCATAATGTTTTTTCATTCCTCCCTTACCATACTTTCCTTGCAAAGGTAGCATAGATCGATAGTCACAGATTTTCTTGTCTATGTCTATTACTAGTCGTTGCTCCTTAGCAGCCTTCAATAGTTCACAATCTCTCAAAAAGTGCTCTAACGAATCACACCAAGGACACCTACGAGGGCCACACATAAAACCATTTTGATTTTGAGGATTTTGATTAACTTGTGGTAGGAAATTATGAAATTGAGGATTTTGTTGATAAGGTATTGCTTGAATAGGATAATTAGGATTTTAATAAGGCAATTGATGTATTTGAGGAGCTTGGGGAGCAACATGTGGTACTTGAGGTGCAAGAGGAGCTTCCATATTATACGGTTGATGATTTTGAAAATTTTGATTTTGAGGATTTTGAAAAGCTATTTGTGAAGCTTGAGGATACATGTTTTGATACATTTGAGGATTTTGCACATGAGGATGAGGATTTTGCATTGAAGGATTATGCATTGGAGGAACTTGATATGCTTGAGTGGGAGCTACTTGTGGATTTTGATTGGTAGCTATAACATGTTGATTAGGCTCTTGAAAAGTCATTGGGTTCATTTGATTTTGGAAAGTTTTGGTGTAATTAGATTGTAAAGCATCTATAGTCTTGGCCAAATTGGATTGTGTAGCAATAAAACTTTCCATTTGCTTAGTGAGAATTTCCACTTGAGATTGTTCAACTACACTTTGGCTCTACTTTAAAACCTTGAGTAGGCTCCATCATTTGAGGAATAGGAGTAGAGTGAAAAATCAGAGCATGGAATTGTTCTCTAACTTGCTCCTTAGTTTGTGGAAGGCTAGCTTGAGGAAGACTAGTTTGCTCATAAAGCATGGATTGCCTTTGATGTCTATGGGCTACAGCGTCTACTACTTTACACACTTTTTACCAATTGTCTATTGCCAATTGTCTGTATGACCATAGTACTTATCCGATTCTTCTAATCGCCCTTCAACTTCCCTACGACTTTCAGGATGAAGAAGCTTAAGAAAATTGATCACAAGATCAGGTTCCAAAGTTATCTTATCCTCATTAGGAAGTTGTTCATAGCGTGTAATATACTCATTTTGTAAGTGAGTAATAGAGCTACTAGGCTTTGGGGAATTGACCCATCGTAAGAATCCATCTTGATTATGTTGGCTATAATCTTCAAGATAGAATTCTTTGAGCATCTCCTTTCTAAAATCACTCCAAGGAAGACTCATATTGAGTGACACGGTTTATGATAGAGCTATCAACAATTCGTTCAAAGAATGATATCAAAAGATCTTCAGGAAGACAAAAAGCCATAGCTTGCTCTTCAAACAAATCTAAGTAGCTTGTGATGTTGATGCCATTGAATTTTCCCTTCTCTCTCAACATAGAAGAGACTATTCTTTGGCCTTGTTTCTCAACAATAAGGGATTTGAATCCTTCCTCCATCTTATGTGAATAAGCAAGTGATGCACCATGCTCTATATCTCTCACAAATGTGTTTACTTCACGACGAAGATGTACACGATACTGTGGAAATCCAGTGCAACACTCAAGACTGATGATGATGATATGATGAGGATGAAAAATATGAAACAAAGGATATGGATCACAACCTCCCAACAAGATCAGAAGCAAATGCCACGAAGCGTTTCAGGTCGGGTTCAAATGTGGAGGTGATCGCAATCCGGGTGGATCGAGTCCGGTCGTGGCACACACAGGGTGTATAAAGCTAATGAATGTTGGAAGGTTTAAGGACATGAAAGTGAAATTAATTTTGAGTATGGAGAAGAGAGAGATGTTGAAATGATTATGGGAATGGGATTGTAGGAGTGCAAGTTAGATTTATGAACATGACTGATAAGAATGAAAGAGAACCATACACACGAATCAAATTTGGAAGGAAGAATGGTCCATTGAAGGAGCTTCTTAAACACTTCCTAATTCTAATCCACATGCATAGTCTTCTTTGGATGATATGTATGCATGAGGAGAATAGATGGAATCCTTACACATAAATCAATTTCAAAAGGAAGAATGGTCGAATATTGGGCTTCTTATACACTTTCAGAAACTAATCAATATGTATGGGTATGTATGGATTATATGCATGCAAGTGTATTATGATGATAGAGTTTACTCACAAGCTCAAGGAAAAATCCTCACCGGTTCAACGCAATATTGCGGAGCCTTCTCACACATAGAAGAAAATAGAAGACATGTAAAAATACTTAAGAGATTGAGAGACTATACAAGAGACAAGTGCAAGTGACATGAATTAAAAGGATTTGAATTAAGATACATGTATAAGATCGTCATGGTACGTCAAGCTAAGCAGTCTACTGATCAAAGGCGGTTCCAACCTTCAAACCATGACAGTTCAACCGAATGTCACACGTAAGAAAGTGAGTTCCACTTCATTGACCCTATGTATGTCTATGCTCGTAACATCTCACTAAAGAAGTCTAAGACTCATTAAAATCAGCTCTAACTCACTCACACACTCCACCGAGGGTGAGTTAAGATAGAGATGCTGATTTCAAGAGCCTATCCTAGATGGAGTTCTAACTTAAATTTGAAACTAGGTACTATACTCATACTAGCTCACCTTGGATCCTCACTCGCTCAACCGAGGGTGATCGTCTCAAGGAAACTGTAAGCTAGCATGAGCCCTATGGATGCCTAACAATGATGCTCTAGGAGTTTGGAGGGGGGTTTATATAGTTTTTTGAATGAATTTGGGCCCTTGGATCTAGAGAAATCAACTCTCAACTCTAGGATCACTACTTTCGATTACAACCATTTGATTAATCAAATCAATGGCTTGGAATTGTTCTTTCTATCAAATCTAGTGTAAAGGAGTGAAATTTAGGCGCCCTCATTCTCCACCATTGGATCTGGGGATGATCTGGACCGTCGGACCAGTGCTGATATCAATTCGGATAAGATAAGCCACTATTTTTGGAGAAACACTGCATTATTGATCTTTGACTGTAAAAAAAGTCTCCTTTTATGGAAAAACTCGTGGATCCTCCTTGATTTAAGCATACGTGCATCTCCACCCTTGAATATGAGCTCATCTTGATCGTACAACATGGCTCAATCAGCTTTCGCCATGTGGTGGCCCTTCAACCCTTCAATTTGTTTAAACTAGAAAATTGCAGTGATCCTGAAAATTGGACTTTGTGCTCTTTGACCCTCCAAATAGGCTTTGATGAAAAATTAAACTTTGTAGGACTATGTTTCCAAAGAACTCCTTCAAGAATATGCAAAAAAAACTTCCATCTGAATCTTCCTTGTACAAGTTTGTCTACATTTGGAAGCTTGCAAGGTGGCATTAAGGTCTGTAGGAAGCTCTGATAGCCTTGAAACTTTGTAGCCACATATGGTATTTATACATGCCAAACCATATGGCTAACATAAATTTCTATACAAGAATTTGTAGGGTCAAACTAGAAAAATTACATTTTTACAAAATGAACATAGCATATCAATGTGCTACAAAATCCATTTTCTGCTAAAATTTGGGCTATTGACTGCCTTTGACAATCTTTACAAGTATATGAATTTTCATCTAATTTGGTGACAATGAAATTTTTACCCTAATTTCCTAACTTTGACCAACTTTGACCCCTACCATGGACTTTCTTGATTTCTTTGAAACTTTGTATGTGAGCTTCCTTTGAAATCCTTGATGCATCCTGGACTTCTCAAGGAATTCTGGCTACCTTCACCAAATATGTTTTTTGTAGGCCTTCATAAGTGAGAGAGGAGAGAAAATCTCGACGACACCGTTTGGGACATTCCCATAACCACAAGCAAAACAAGGAACCAAGAAAGCAGAGGCAAAAGTAGAGATGCGAATCTCTACAACACTCATCCCTTCCAAACTTGCACATGGTCCCGATGGGCCAACTTGCAGTTCATGGAAAGTAGCATCAAATCCTTTGGAAAAAACTTATAAATTGACTCTAAATAAGATGATAAAAAAAGAGCTTCTAAATTCAAATTCATTTTCTGCTAATATAGAAAATTCATAAAATTCATAAAATTATGTAAATGTGAATAGGAAATCATTTCGTTCAATGCATACAGTTAAAAGACAAACTTAGGAAATCCTATAATAGTCATTTCTATGGTCGTGGTACTTACCATTTCATTAACCTTGTTCACAAGTAAGTTTTAATTTATATAGGTATTCTATCTTCTATTTCTTACTTGTCCATCATAAGATACATCTAACTAATTCTTCTGCAACAGACCTCCACCTCATATAGCCCGCAATACATTTCAGAAGTGATTTGGAGACCATAACTTAGTCATAATAATTTTTCTTTTTCTTTTCTTTTGTTTTTCTTTTTCTTCTTTTCTTTTTCTTTTTCCATCTTTAGATAGTAATAGAAGAGTAAAAGCATTATGGCATGAAAACCTCTTAGAGAAGGTACTGAACATTTGATCAATGTGATCATGAGTGTGCCCAACCAAAAGAAAATTTACCTTAATCTTTTGAAACACTTGTTTATCAATAAGCATGCATAAATATCGAAACACTATAGAATTCTTTTCTCTCTTGCAATGTTATCAAGCTGCAAATAGAGATTTGGCGGTCAAAGACCCTCCCATGAGTGAAATACTATGAATCACAATAACAGTAAGGTTTGGATGATTATGCACGTTGGGATATGTGAAGAAAACCTTTGACTTTATGGTTCCATTGTATACTAAAGCACCAACCATATGCATTTGCACAAGGAAATCATCTCCAATGTCCTTAGGAAGGCGAGCAAAATGGTGTAGACATGTTTTCTTTTGATCCATACCATCAATCAACAAACACATATAATGCTATGGATTTCTGAGTGCTTTATTTCGATGATGAATCGCTTTGTTTCTTTCTAAATCTTGACTCTCATGATGGTTCTTCAGAAGGCTTTTTAAATTATCCTTTTCTTATGGTTTTGTGGCCCCCTTTGCCATGTTTTTCAAAGTGGTACAAACTAAGAATTCACCCATTCTAACTTTACGAGGAATACTCACATTGTTAAACTCTTCTTTCCATAATCCAGTAAAATATCAATACAAGACATACTTCTCATTTTTACATTTCATCTCTTCTTTATAAACTTGTACTTCTTCACGAGTTACATTATTTGACAAGTGTAACCTTCTAGTTGTAGGCATAACTTCACAATGCAAACTAAAATTGTTCATCATCCAACTCATTGCATGACGAACAATAGAATCTTTGGTCCCAACTCCCTAATATGTATAAAAAATGAGTTCTAGTTCGCATATAAGCCCTTGCTGAATCTTATGTATTTTGCAATTCCCCACGTTCTCAGAAGGATTTCCAAATCCATATTAACATTCAAAAAAATAAAAACTTTTTGATTTCAAGATGGCTAATTTTTATCTCTCTCAAATCTTTTTGATGCATTTGTTTGATTTGACTAATCTTTCTTCTCAGTACCTACAGGCAACAAAGCTCTGAAGATTTAGAACTAATCAAAGATCTCGACATTCAAATTACTTATGTTTATGAAATCTTAAGTAGTTGCATGTACACAAACTCTTATGAGTATCCATATATTATTCATGACCATGTGTGTGTATGCATAATTATGTGCCATGTGTATGCATGAGGAGTGATGTTAGATGCATGGGCAAGAATGTATTGAGAAGTTTATATGGCTATTGCTTGTGTGTATTACATGTGAATGTGAATAGGTGCATATATCTATGTGTAGCTTTTGGAGACTTATCTCCATTTTTCATGCAGAGAAAAACAATTGGTGGTCTATATGTCTTTATATGTGCACATAAATGTGAGTGTTTAGTTATGAGTGCATGAATAGTCACTGATGTGCTCCATAAATTGTAACTATCTATGTGATTGTATACCCTATAAATGCTTAAATGTTTCATGAGTATGAATAAGAGAAAGAACTGAAGTCCATGTGTGAATTCAACCCTATGCGTTTATCTACTTGTGAGTGCAGGAACCCTTAGTGTATGTGTGGAATCAACCCTATGTCAGTTCCTACTATTACGAGTATACCTATTCTTATTACATTAAAATTCATCCTACCCTATTATTAACTTATGTGATTATTTACCTTAGAATATCATTTGAAAAGAGTTACTTTATCCTAAGTGCCTAGTTATAACCATGTGTATATTTGTGCTTATAAACCTTCGTTACTTCATGATTACTATATGTTATTATTAATTAACTATTAAATAATTATTAAAGATAATTATTAAATAACTATTAAATAACTATTAAATAACTATAATAAATAACTAAATAACTAAGTAAATAATTATTACTGACTAAATATAATAACTAATAGCTATTTAATTATACCATATACATTAAATAGCTGAATAAATAATAGTTATTTTATTACTAAATTATTTTATAATATAATAAAAGTCTAGTTTTATGAATATATTTTATTATTAAAATATATAATAATAAGTAGAGATTAAAATGCTAGCTAAATTCTACGCGTGCATAAGTGGAGTGAGGTGTGTTAATTAACTAGGTCTGTGTACTAGTTAGCTAGTGAATGCATGGTGCAAGTATGATGTGTGTTAGTTAAGCAGGTGCATTTATTAGCTAACTAAGTGAGTGCATGCGTACACAGATCCTATGTATATATATATATATATATATATATATATCTCTCTCTCTCTATCTATATATATATATATATATATATATATATATATATATATATATATATATATATATATATATATATATATATATATATATATATATATATATATATATATATATATATATGTGTGTGTGTGTGTGTGTGTGGGTGGGTCTGTGTAAATCTTATGTGTTTTTCCTAATGTTGCTACTTGCTGGTGCGTACGCTGAGAGAGAGAGAGAGAGAGAGAGAGAGAGAGAGAGAGAGAGAGAGAGAGAGAGAGAGAGAGAGATGGTGATCATCACGCTTAGAGAAATCGATGCTACAGACCCACGTGGAGAGAGAGAGAGAGAGAGAGAGAGAGAGAGAGAAAGAGAGAGAGAGAGAGAGAGAGAGAGAGAGATGGTGATCATCATGCTTAGAGAAATCGGCACAACAGACCCACGTGGGGAGGGAGGGAGGGAGAGAGAGAGAGAGAGAGAGAGAGAGAGAGAGAGAGAGAGAGAGAGAGAGAGAGAGAGAGAGAGAGAGAGAGAGAGAGAGAGAGAGAGGTACCAAGAGAGGGAGAGAGAGAGAGAGGTACCAAGAGAGAGAGAGAGAGAAAGAGAAAGAGAGAGATAGAAAGTGTGTTGAAGAAAGTTATGTCATAGTTAAAGAAGTGAATATATAGTTAGTTAATAGTTAATTACTTTTTAGTAACCATGTTTAATCCTTTTAGTTAGATGCCTACATATATATAGTGAGTGCATGCATGTATGTAAGTAGGTGAGTGCATGTGCACATATGTGAAAGTATGAGTGCATCTAAAGAGTTCAATGCATATGCATGTGTAAGAGATGTGAGTTGAATGCATGCATATGGTTTTGAGTACTTGCATATATGAAGTGCGAAGCATATGATGTGCATGAGTTGTATGCGTACATATGAATGTAAGAGATGCATGTGCATATGTAGTGTGTGCATGTGCATATAAGAGGTAGATAAGTGTGTGTGCATGAGTGCATTTGTATGTGAGATACTTGCATTTGCATGAGTCCATGTGTATGTGAGAGAGGCATGTGCATATGTAGTGTGTGCATGTGCATATAAGAGGAAGGTTAATGCATGTGCATATGTAGTATGTGCATGTGCATTTAAGAGGTAGATGTGTGCATAAGTGCATGTGTATGTGTGATAAATGCATGTTGTATGCCTGTATGCATATGTATGAAGATGAATTGCATGTGCATGTATGCATGAGTGCATGTGCATGTATGCATGAGTGCATGTGTATGAATGCATGAGTTCATGTGTATGTATGCATTAGTGCATGTGTATGTATGCATGAGTGTATGTGCATATGTAGTGTGTGCATGTGCATGTATGCATGAGTGGATGTGTATGAATGCATGAGTGCATGTGTATGTATGCATGAGTACATGTGTATTTATGCATGAGTGTATGTGCATCTATAGTGTGTGCATGTGCATATAAGAGGTAGATGAAATGCATGTGCATGTATGCATGTATGCATGAATGCATGTTTATGAATGCATAAGTGTATGTGTATGAATGCATGAGTGCATGTGTATGAATGCATGAGTGCACATGTATGTGTGAAGTGTGCATGTGCATGAGTGCATGTGAATGTGGATGAGTGCATGTACACATGAGTGCATGCATGTGAATGAACATATTTATGCATCTGTAACAGTGTTCTCAAATATATATAAGCATGCATATGAATTAATGTAGATGCATGTGCATAAGCAAGCTTATGTATGCATGCATATGATTGTGAGAGCATACACATATGAAGTGTGAAGTATATGAATTTGTGTATGAGTTGTATGCATACATATGAATGTGAGATGCATTTGTATGCATGTGTATGAATGTATACATACATGAATGAATGTTAGTAAGAATGCAGGTATGTAAGCTAATGAAAGCATGCATGATAAAGAGAAATCATATATGCATGAATGTGATGTGAGCATGTGTGCATGAATTCAAGACTAATATATGCATATGCATGTAGTGTGCATGTGCATGTAAGAAGTAGATGTGTGCATGAATGCATATGTATTTAGTGTATACATGTGCATGAGTGTAAGTAGGAATGTACATGATTAATACATGCATAAGTAGCTGCATTTATACTTGAATGATGAGTTAGTATAAATATGCATCCACATGTGCTTAAGAATATGCATGCGTTTATGTATATAGGTATTTATGCATATAGGATGAATGTAAGTTAACATGAATGCATGTGAATGCAAAATGTTAAAATGCATATGCATCAAGAATAGGGGTATGTGTATAAGCATGGATATGAGTGTGTATTAATAAGAGAAAAAGAGTTAGCATATGTTAGCATGCATCAAACTGTATGTTAAATTCAAGAAAATGAATGTGTGTTAGCATAAATAAGTTCATGTTAGCATGCATCTATGAATATAAAGAATGTCTTACAATGAATGATCATGATAAATATGTGTGTTTTATGTTTAATAAGACATACTTATGTTTTGTTTTTCTAATGTTGCTACTTGCAGACCAATTGAAGAGGGGATTGACGAGCAAGTCGACTTGACGAAATTTACGAGCTTGGAGCTACATTTTTACCGCTTATCTTAGTTTTATTTTATCACATTTGAAATATAAAAAACTTGTATTAGGCTTTTTATATAAAGATTTCTTTAGGAGTATCTTCAAAGTATCTGTATTAGGACTTTTCTCAAAGAACTTGTATAGGATTATTTTTGGTTATGAAATCTTAGTATTTTAATTATATAGTTCAATTATCAATCAAAATGTTATGTTGCACTTTATTTTTTATATCTACAGATAATGCATCTTCAAGTTAATCTTCTAATGAACATAACCTACATACCTCTTGCATTTTAGAGATTGTATTACCTGCTCCTATTGAAAATATGACGACTCAATCCAATGCGAACTGCATTAGTGTAGAATTAGAAGTAGAAGAAGTAGTTTTAGATCATATAGTTATTGAATCTTTACATTCTCCATTATATGCTTAGTGTTTATCTAAATTTTTAGTCTTCTGTTCAATTATGTCAGTAGAACCTTAAATAGAAATACACATCCTAAACAACTAGAAAACGATGTGGCTGAAATGATCAAAGATAGGATAACTGACGAAGAATTAATCTTTCAATCATATCGTGACGTTGTTTCTAGGTATAGAGCTGCACTTCCTTACGGACCTTAGATTTATAGGCTAAACTTAAATAGACTATTAATCTATAGCTAATAACTCCCCTCACACTGGAAACACATCCTAGTTCAATACAGTACACAACGAAACACCTAGCATGTAGTCACATAGTGAGGCTAACGTAAGTCATTTTTTATGAGTGGATGCCTCCTTTCACACCACTCCACAGATTTGGTGAAGCAGACGTTAAACGTGGTGCGAGTGTGCTTGGGTGTTTTATGTGTGTTTTCAACCTTAATTACAAAAGGTAACTTTTATATCCTTCTTGCTTGCAGGTGAGTGGAGGAAGAAGAAGCTACCACAATTGAAGATCTTATTGTTACCTACTCTTTTCCGTGGTTGTTGAGGGCTATTCCGTAGGGAACTAAGCGCCTCCACAGGAAGGAGGGTATTCTAGACGAAGGAGCCTCGTCACTTCATTCTCGTGCCATCAACATACAAGAAGAACATTAATACACGATCACTTTAGTTTGTAAAGAATTAGCATAGTGCACATTAGAACCTTCTGCATCAAGCCACTATGTTTATTCAAGTTCCTTTATTTTCGTACAATCATTTCACAGAAAAAGAAGGATTGTTTTCATTGCATTAGACAATAGCCATATTACACTTGCATCTGTCAAACATTAAAATATTATTGTATTAAGAATGATTGTTTAGCCTTGCATTAGGAATGAAAGCATTGTTATGTTAAATTATAGGCTTGTTTATTTGAAAAACCAAAGCTAGCTTTCTACATTGCATGAATAGATTTACTTTATTATTGCATAGAAAAATTTTAATCTAAAAAAGATAGAATTAGTTTCTTGATTACTTGTTATTATTTCTTGTTTTTCCTACTACATTAAAATCCAAAACATCAAATTAAGAAAACTTATAGAAAACTTATAAACTTATCTAAACATATAATTAAAATAACCATTGGGATTTAAAAAATACAAAGGTTAGAAAATTAAAGTAAACTTTGGAACTCAAAACTCACAAATTAAAAAGAAAACAAATTATAAAACCAAACTTTTAAATCAACGAATATTACAAGCTTAGTTTAAGCTCAAGTTAAAGTAAACAAGTTGAAAATATATTGATAAAGGAACATATTAATATAAAGGCCTATGATATCAGTATGGAAACACATTTTGGGCTTGTAGGTCATATGAAGATGCACAAAGATGAAAATTAGTGATTGAAAAGAAGCAAAAAAATTGAAATTATCAGAATTTATTACCTTTATAGTTAAATCAGGGAAGACGTGGAATGAAGGAATTCATAAAACACACTCAGACTAAATCAAATCCAACAAATCTATATGAAGAGAACCAAAAATTATCCAAACCTAACATACATATGAACATCAAAGCAAATGAACAAATAAGAGAGTACATTTACAATAGAACATGAATTAATGAAAGAAGTTAACTGCAGTAAAACCAAAGAGGAAAATCAAAATTTTGAACCCATTAGGGAAGAACATTTGGATATAAAGAAAATGAATGGGATCATGATATACGATTCGCTCAAGGAAACTTGAAAATTTTGAGGTTTCATTTGATCCAATGCTCCTTGCCAATGAGAAGTTTTTTAATCAGGAAAAAGTTAGGGAATTACAAACTCAAATGAACAAACATGACAAACAAGAAGGAATTGAGCAAAAAAAAGATCAAACGAGATACTACAAAAAATTGTGTGAAACAAATGAGTGAAACAGAAAAACAACTTCTTGATAACATTATCAAAAAAATTTAGAGCACTATGATCATAAATTCAAAAAAATGAAAACCTTTAAAACTGAACAAGAAAACTAAGAGTTTATCACTGTAGAAAATAGATTGGAAAAAATAGATGAAATGATTAAAATACCAATTTGAAGATGAAACAAACTATGGAAAATACAAAGAATTTGACTATTAGATTACGAAACAAATTAAGAGTTGTTTTTTTCTTTTGTCCTTTTAGTATGAAATATAATTTTGATAAAAAAAGAAGTTCTCTTTTCTACAAAATACAAATACAAAGAATTTAAGAGTCCTTTGAATATGAAACATTTTTTATTAAAAAAATTATAGCAAAACATTTAAGTATTAGATGTTTTCTTTTTATAAAATACTTACTATTTTATGAAGCTATTTTATAGATGACGAAGATGAAGAATGATGAGTTTAAAATCAGGTCGAAGGATAAAACTATTTAAAAGAAGGGCAAGCAATGAATACGAGCTGGATGAAGACTTTCTGGAAGATAAAGATGAAGATGAAGATGAAGCATAATCATGTGAAATAAATCTAATTTTTCTTTAATGTTTATAAAAATTTCTTTTTATGCATTTCATACTGACGAATTGATTTGTTTCTGGTATAAAAGGAAATTTATGAAAATTATGTAGATAATGAAAAAGAAATCAAAGTAGGAATGTGTATGCAAGTTGGAGGTCCAATTTAGGGAACTTATAACATGTTATGAGGATAGGAGGGAGGAACAATTGACCTACGACCCTTAGTAAAGGTAAATTTACTTTTTACAAGTAGGGTTCTTCATTTTCTGAAATCGTTTAGCAAATGAGATCCTAGTTCTAGCTGTAGCATGCTTCTAGAACCTCAGCTCTGATTAGGGGTTAAGCCTTTCCCCTTAACAAAAAAGTTACGAAGAAAAAAGAAAGAAAAACAAATACATCAAGCAGTACATTAATGGCTGCTCCAAGATGAAAAAAGAAAAAGAAAAGAAGAAAAATAAAAACAAAGAAAAAAGAAAAAGAAAACAATTATTATGATTTAGTTGTGGTCTCAAAATTACTCCTGAAATGTATTATGGGCGATATGAGGTGGAGGTCTGCTACAAAAGAATTAGTTAGATGTATCTTATCGCGGACGACTAAGAGATAGAAGATAGAATACTTATATAAATTAAGTATTACATGTGAATAGGGTTAATGGAATGGTAAGCACCACGACTGTCTAAATGACTATTATATGATTTTCTAAATTTGTCTTTTGATTGTATGCATTGCACGAAATGATTTCCAATTCACATTTACATAATTTTATAAATTTTCTTAATTATCAAAAACTTAATTTGAGTTTAGAAGCATTTTTTATCATCTTATTTAGAGTCAATTCATAAGATTTTCCAAAGCATTTGATGTTGCTTTCCATGAACTCTAGGTTGGCCCATCGGGACAATGTGCAAGTTTGGTGCGGGTAGATGTCGGAAGGATTTCCAAATCCTTATTAACATTCAAAAAAATAAAAACTTTTTGTTTTCAAGATGGTTAAATGTCATCTCTCTCAAATTTTTTTGATGCATTTTTTTGATTTGATTAATCTTTCTTCTTAGTACCTACAGGCAACAAAGCTCTAAAGATTTAGAACTGATCAAAGATCTCCACATTTAAATTACTTATGTTTATGAAATCTTAAGTAGTTGCATATAAACAAGCTCATATATATATTAGTCATGACCATGTGTGTATGCATAAGTATGTGCCATGTGTATGCATGACCAGTGATGTTACATGCATGGGTAAGAATGTATTGAGAAGTTTATATGGCTATTGCTTGTGTGTATTACATGTGGATGTGAATAGATGCATATATCTATGTGTAGCTTTTGAAGACTTATCTCCATTCTTCATGTAGAGGGAAACAATTGTTGGTCTATATGTGTTTGTATGTGTTCATATATGTGAGTGTTTTGTTATGAGTGCATGAATAGTCACTGATGTGCTCCATAAATTGTAACTATCTATGCGATTGTATAACCTATAAATGCTTAAATGTTGCATGAGTATGAATAAGGGAAAGAAGCAAAGTCCATGTGTATCAACCCTATGCGTTTATCTACTTGTGAGCGAAGGAATCCTTAGTGTATGTGTGGAATCAACCATATAAGAGTTCCTACTATTATGAGTATACCTATTCTTATCACAATAAAATTCATCCTACCCTATTATTAACTTATGTGATTATTTACCTTAGAATATCATTTTAAAAGAGTTACTTTATCCTTCGTCCTTAGTTATAATCAAGTGTGAATTTGTGCTTTTAAACCTTCTTACTTCATGATTAACATATGTTATTATTAATTAGCTATGAATTAATTATTAAAGATAAATATTAAATAACTCTTAATTAACTATAATAAATAAATAAATAACTAACTAAATAATTATTAATGATTAAATATAATAACTAATAGCTATTTAGTTATAACATATACATTAGATAACTTAATAACTAATAGTTATTTTATTAGTAAATAATTTTATAACATAAAAAAAGTATGTTTTTATGAATATATTTTATTATTAAATTATATAATAAATAATTAAAGATTAAAATGATAGCTAAATTTTACATGCGCATAAGTGGAGTGAGGTGTGTTAATTAACTAGGCATGTGTACTAGTTAGCTAATGAATGCATGGTGCAAGTGTGATGTGTGTTAGTTAAGTAGGTGCATGTATTAGCTAACTAAGTGAGTGCATGCGCACACGGATCCCTATGTATGTATATATATATGTGTAAATCTTATGTGTTTTTCCTAATCTTGCTACTTGCAACTGCGTACACTGAGAGAGAGAGAGAGAGTGAGTGAGTGAGAGAGAGACAGAGAGAGAGAGAGAGAGAGAGAGAGAGAGAGAGAGAGAGAGAGACAGAGAAATGGTGATCATCACGCTCAGAAAACTCGATGTTGTAGAACCATGTGGGGAGAGAGAGAGAGAGAGAGAGAGGGGAGAGAGAGAGAGGGAGGGACAGAGAGAGAGAGAGAGAGAGAGAGAGAGAGAGAGAGAGAGAGAGAGAGAGAGAGAGATTGAGAGATTGAGAGAGCGAGCGAGAGAGAGAGAGAGAGTTAAAGAAATATATTTTATAGTTATATAAGTGAATATATAGTTACTTATTAGTCAATTACTTTTTAGTAACCATGTTTAATTATTTTAGTTAGATGACTACATATGTATAGTGAATGCATGCATGTATGTAAGTAGGTGAGTGCATGTGCAAATATGTGAAAGTATGAGTGCATCTAAAGAGTTCAATGCATATGCATGTGTAAGAGGGGTGAGTTGAATGCATGCATATGATTGTGAGAACTTGCATAGAAGTAAATGAATGTGTGCATGAGTTGTATGCATACATATGAATGTCAGATATGCATGTGCATATGTAGTGTGTGCATGTGCATATAAGAGGTAGATAACTACTGTGAATAAGTGCATGTGTACGTGAGATAAGTGCATGTGCATGAGTGCATGTGTATGTGAGAGATGCATGTGCATATGTAGTGTGTGCATGTGAATATAAGAGGAAGGTGAATGCATGTGCATATGTAGTATGTGCATGTGCATGTAAGAGGTAGATGTGTGCATACATGCATGTGTATGTGTGATAAATGCATGTTGTATGCATGTAAGCATATGTATGAAGATGAAATGGATGTGCATGTATGCATAAATGGATGTGCATGTATGCATAAATGCATGCGTGTGTATGCATGAGTGCATGTGCATGTATGCATGTATGCATGAGTGCATGTGTATGAATGCTTGAGTGCATGTGTATGTATGCATGAGTGCATGTGTATGTGCATATGTAGTGTGTGCATGTGCATGTATGCATGAGTGCATGTGTATGAATGCATGAGTGCATGTGTATGTATGCATGAGTGCATGTGTATGTATGCATGAGTGTATGTGCATATGTAGTGTGTGCATGTGCATGTATGCATGAATTCAAGACTAATATATGCATATGTGTGTAGTGTGTGCATGTGCATGTAAGAAGTAGATGTGTGCATGAATGCATATTTATGTAGTGTATACATGTGCATGAGTGTAAGTAGGAATGTACATGATGAAGACATGCATACGTAGTTGCATTTATACTTGAATGATAAGTTACTAAGGATATGCATCCACATATGCTTAAGAATATGCATGTGTGTATGTATATAGGTATTTATGCATATAAGATGAATGTAAGTTAATATGAATGCATGTGAATGCAAAATGTTAAAATGCATATGCATCAAGAATAGGGGTATGTGTATGAGCATGGATATGAGTGTGTATTAATAAGAGAGAAAGAGTTAGCATATGTTAGCACGCATGGAAGTGTATGTTAACTTGAAGGAAATGAATGCATGTTAGCATAAATAAGTTCATGTTGAAGGGCTTTGGTGTGCAGAACAAGAGGAGGAAGGAGGAGATGGAGGGAGAGAGAAGAGAGGAACGACGCGCGGATATGCATGGGAGCCTCGAAACCCACATAATGATCTCTCTTGAGGCAATGCTCTATATATGATGTATATATATGGATATGGGAGTAAGGTCACATGACCCTTACATCCCCAACAATCTCCCACTTAAGGGTCAATGTGACCATAAGTGGTAACATATACAAAGAATGATGTAGGACTATACAATAATGTACAGGAAGAGTCTGGATCTCTACCCATACCAGATCAGCCTACACCAACCGCCTCGAAAAAGGTGTATCCATGCACCTCAAACTGCTCTAGACTCATATCGATAAGAGTCGAGCTCACATCTGACTGATGCAAGAACTGACGAAGTTCTTGCAAAGCTCCCACTCGCTCTATGCCTATGTCAATCATCGAACGACTGACAACTCCAAGTGCAAATGCTCCAATAGCAACTGCAATGTCTGGTCTCGAGCATAACAACTCGTACATCAGACTCCCGAATGCTGACGAAACATGTGCTATCCTGACTAACCTAAGTATGTCGGCCATGCCTGTATCCAAGGCATCCAAATCACTATCATCAAGACCAACATGTCCTGATATATGTGTGTCAACATCTGGCATGAGCGAATCCAAGAATGACTGCATGATCGCTGACTCATCAACATCTAAATCAGTCATCCTCTCAACCAAAGATGTATCTAGCTGTGCATCCTGAGAGCTACTATGCTCTACCATACACTGTGTACCATGAGAGCAATCCTGCTCTACCACACCAAGTGTATGATCATGCTCTACATGAGCTAACTGCACAACATCAACACCGAGGTCAAACTGATGATCACACTCCAGATGAGTATCATCATAATGCTCTACATGAGCATCCACATCATGCTCTAAAGCGTCCAAATGATCATCCAACGTGTGCTCTATAAGAGCGTCCACATGATCAACCAAACCATGATCTACATAAGCATCATGAGCATACGAAACATGCTCTACATATGCATCCATCTGAGCATCTGAATCCTGCCATACATGTGCATCATGAATGTCAATAGACCTATCTATAGGTAGACAGAATGAGACATGACGAGTCTCACATTGCACATAAGGCTGAACTCCCACTGAGACGAGACTGTCTCTCACATGAACTACCTGCAGTGGATACCTGTCCCCAATCCTAGCACCTCTGATAAGCATAAGTTGTCCCAACCGCAGCTGAAAATGATGCTCACCAAGGAATGCATAACATCTGCTCTCCTGTAACTAGCTAACTGAAATCAAGCTCGTAGAGAATGAAGGCACATAACGTACATGTCTGAGCATAAGTGATGCTCCACTAGGTAGCATAAGACATACATCTCCTGCACCCTCAATATCATATGTCGTACCATCAGGCAACTGCACAAATCCACGACTCTCACCTGAGAATCGATAAAACCACTCACGATATGGAGTAACATGAAAACTGGCTAATGCATCAAGCAACCAAGCCATATGTGTGCCATCCAATGAATAAGAGGAATCCAAAGATGAATCATAGGAGAAAGTGATATCACCATCACTGGCATAATCAACTGCCATAGACTCTCCTAAAACTACTACCTGACCTGCATCACGTGCATATATCTGACGTTGTCGTCGCATCCGCCTGAAGCAACGTCGTTGAGTATGGCCATCACGGCCACAGTGCCAACATCGAAGTCGTCGATGTGATCTATGTCTCACATGAGTCAATGGACTCGCATACATATCATGTAGTCTCTGCCATAATACACTACTCGTCTCCTCATACATAACAGACTCATATATAGAATCCACAAGCTGTAACCAGATAGTGGAGCTGGCCAATGCATCCATATCCATCCATACGTGGTCGGGCATGTCACGAGGCCTATGTGCATCTCTAATGCACATACATGTGTAACCCTGCACGAACCAATGTATGCCACATCTGAGCTTTCCATCTCGGAAAGTCAGTCCCATCGAATCGAGAAGACACCATGCTGGTAATCCAAGAGACTAGCAATGTAACAAGAGACTAGAAACAATACTCTATCCTGAATAGGATCACACCTGCATATCCATATGCATAACTCACATCACATATGTCTCACTGGAGAAGAAAACCATATGAACCACCTGTCACATAACCATGCATCTAGCATGCACATAAAAATACGAGCATAAGCCTGCTCACCAAGTCTCCAAAGTGATCAAGTAGATGTGAATGAATCCTAGGAAAATTTCGACAGAGTATCCCCTGTAAACTGAGCAATCAAACAAGATAACCAATAATAAAAGAACAATAAGTAATCTATCACCACCTATCACTGATCAAATCAAGAAGATAATGGCAACTACATATGCCAAAAAACTAATGGCCATACACGCCAATACAATGGTGATGCACCTCCCGCTCAAGAATGAATCCTACAAGATGGTCCAACCTATCACAAATAACCTATGACCAAGTCCAAATGAATGGAGATAATCAATGATCCAAAGCTATCACACAAGCTTCAAGATCCACTAGAGCTCCTTTCTAGCATAAAAGCTGTCAAAATTTCGGCAGCATCTCCTCTGTAAAATGGACTCTAGAACCAAAATAACCATGCGGGAATCACCATCCATATATGCCAAGAATCACATTGACAAATACATATCAATCAATGACCAAATGCTAATAACGGTGACAAACAAACGTGTAACTGAGGCTCCAATCTGGATCCTGTACCTGCAAAGAAAACAAAAGATACAAGTACCAACTAAGATCCAATGTCACCTCTCACAAAAGTATGTGCAACCGGAAAGTAAATCCGTAACCAAGTGGCATAAGTAAGATATAGACCACAATGCCACTATACATCCATGATCAAACTCATGATGACATAAACCTCAAAAAAGAGTATACCACAATGTCATCTTACATGCCAAACACGTGACAAGATCATGCTCTACTCTCATATGGAGGAGCTACCACAGTGATCATACATGTAAAATGCCTTGAAGCTCTAAAAAATAAGAGCTTGCACACCAAAAATTCTCTCTCGAAGAAGTTCCAAAGCAAATTCAACCTCCAAGTGCAATTATGGTTGTTTGGGCAAAACTGTACTGCTCTGTGTTTTGCTGTTTTAGAGGTGATAACCTCTGAATCTAAACTTTTGCTCTTCAGCAAACTTCAAGATCTGACTCTTGGCTACGTAACGAGATAAAGAACACGTCAATCGGAGGTGTATAGCTCAAGATATGCTCAAAACAAGCACCTCCTATCAATTTCACTTTCACTTGCAACAGTACTGCTCTGTATTCTGCAATTTCGGCAACCTAAAACTCAGAATCTGGATCTGAGTTCTTCTGCAATGTTGTAGCTATCTTTCCAAGCTACGAGCAGCAAGTTGAATCATCGCATTCGGAGCTGTAGAACTCAAGTTATGACAAAACAACCGACCTGCTGTTCTACTCAATGTAGATTCGCCTTCTATAATTCTCTGCGTTTTCCGAATTTTCGGCACTTCAGAAGTCCGAACCAGATTCTGCGCCCTTCTGTGAAGTTGTAGCTCTCTATGTTAGCTACGCACAGAATTTTAAAAAGCGTCAATCCGAGCTTCCTAGCTCGAGTTATGACCGAAATACTGAACAGCTATCAAGAGATGCCGACCTGCACTTTCTCCTCTTCTCACCTAAGCTTCCATTGAAGCTTCTTGCACACCAGCCTTCAACATGCTCTGATACCAATGAAGGGCTTTGGTGTGCAGAACAAGAGGAGGAAGGAGGAGATGGAGGGAGAGAGAAGAGAGGAACGACGCGCGGATATGCATGGGAGCCTCGAAACCCACATAATGATCTCTCTTGAGGCAATGCTCTATATATGATGTATATATATGGATATGGGAGTAAGGTCACATGACCCTTACATCCCCAACACATGTTAGCATGCATCTATGAATATAACAAATGTTTGTGATTGAATGAGCATGATAAATATAAGTGTGTTTTATGTTTAAGAAGACATACTTATGTTTTTTTTTTCTAATGTTGCTACTTGCAGACCAATTGAAGAAGGGATTGACGTGCAAGATGACTAGATAAAATTTACAAGCTTGGAGCTACTTTTTCTTCGCTTATCTTAGTTTTATTTTATCAGATTTGAAATATAAGAAACATGTATTAGGCATTTTATATAAAGATTTCTATAGGAGTATCTTCAAAGTATCTGTATTAGGATGTTTCGTAAAGAACTTGAATAGGATTATTTTTTGTTCTGAGATCTTAGTAATATCACTATACAGTTCAATTATCAATCAAAAGGTTACGTTGCACTTTATTTTTCATGTCTGCAGATAATGCGTCTTCAAGTTAATCTTCTAATGAACATAAGCTACATACCTCTTCCATTTTAGAGACTCTATTACCTGCTCCTATTGAAAAGATGACTACTCAATCCAACGAGAACGAGACTAGTGTAGAATTAGAAGTAGAAGAAGTAGTTAAAGATCATATAGTTACTGAATCTTTACACTCTCCATTTCATGCTTACTCTTTATCTAAATTTTTAGACTTCTATTCAATTGTGTCAGTAGGACCTGAGGATAAGAGATTTTGTTCCCTCCACTCTTAAATAGAAATACACATCCTAAACAAACTGAAAATGATGTGTCTGAAATTATCAAAGATACGATAACTGATGAAGAATTAATCTTGCAATCATATCGAGACACTGCTTCTAGGTGTAGAACTGGACTTCCTTACGAACCTTAGTTTTATAGGCTAAACTTAAATAGAGTGTTAATCTATAGCTAATAACTCCATTCTCATTGAAAACACATCCTAGTTCATTCCTAATGTATACAAACATTTCGAACCATAACAATGCTTCACAATGTCCAATGCAATTTGTCTATCTGAAGTAAGGAATTGAAATCTTTTTTGACTTAATTCACAAGGCCTTCCCGTAAAACACCATGCTTTGTATACTCTCTTTCTCTCTCTCTCTCTCTCTCTCTCTTTGTTGATATTCTTTGCTCTAGGTGCACTTGAATCTAAAGAAAGATCCAGAGGTGGATCAGGTTCAATAGATGGATCTGATTTAGCATTGTTGCATTGAGAATCTAACTTAAATGACTCAACTCAAAACATAGAATCATTGATAAATTCTAAGCCATGGACATCATTCATGAAGGGATCCACTTAAAATAACGAATTCAAAAGTCTCTAGACTCGATCACTGGTGATAGGCTCATGGTTGAATCCAAATATTGGATATGGCCAATAATGCTATTGCTTATGTGTTGGGAAAGGATCAATATAACCCTCTTATCCCTTTCATTCCATTCCCTAAAGGACCTTCACTAGTCATTTGTTGCATTTTCATCAAACCTAGTTCTTAGTTCACTTCCACTGATCAATTTCCAAAGGCCCTTTCCCATAAGGTAGTTGGAGACACTAAATCTCCATGGTTGATAGTTCCCCTTGTCTAACTTTTGGAAGTCTCCTATCCTTGGTCTTTACTACTTGCTCTAGCCCTTGGACAATTCTCTAATGTTTTTAAAATTGAAATGAGGCTCTAAAGTTACCTTAATCCCAATCTTTTGTTCGATCAATGTCTTGTGCACTTGAACCTTTGAGTAGAATAGCTCCCCCTTTATGTGAGCTACTTTCAACAAGCTTTTGTTGATCTATATCTTCAACCACCATATCCAAGAGGTAACCTTGCTTGTATTGGATGTCTCCAAGATGTCAAAATGCTCTGATAGCACTATCAGGGGAAGTATTTCAACCGCTATGCAACGACAAAGTGTGAATGACCTCTACAAGTACCTTTTCTTGACCTCTACATACCCAAACTACTCTCACTACAAGGAATACGGGCGTGTAGTGACGGTTAACGCGACAGAATTTCGTCGCTATAAAATTGCAACTTGCGTCGGAATTATGGTCGAGCGCGGACCATCGATTATACGACGCAAAAAACGACGGTATTTGTGACGGTATTTGCATAACGTCGCTTGTCAAAAGCGTCGCTTAAGCGACACTTCTTTGCGTCGCTTAAGCGACGCTTTTTAGCGTCGCTTAAGCGACGCTTGTTAGCGACGACGATCCATTGTATAAGCGACGGTCTATTAGCGACGGTCCATTGTGCGACGGTCCTATATGCGACGGTCTATTGCATCGCTTATACGACGACGCGTTGCATCGCTTATACGACGATCTGTCGACGGACAAAAATTAAAACGTTGGAGGCTCTGCAATCGGCATTTTCACGCATCCGATCGAAGAGCTCTCCAACGTTCGCAATTGCGCTGCGCTTACGAGCTGAAGCAAGTATATGCAGAATTGTTGTTTTGCTTAAGCTCTCTGTTATTGTCTCCCTCTGTCTTTGTTTCTCTCTTTCTACATCTTTGTCTCTTTGAATTTTCTCTCTCTCTCTCTCTAGATCTCTCTCTCTCTAGATCTTTCTCTCTCTAGATCTCACTCTCTCTCTCTCTAGATCTCTCTCTCTCTAGATCTCTCTCTCTCTCTCTCTCTCTCTCTCTCTCTCTCTTCTCTCTTTTTATTGCAGGTTATTCAAGAAGCTAACCAAGCAAAAACTATGGATCACAATTGTAAGTACAATTTCTATTATTTGTAGATCATTTGAATTGTGTTATTTTCATTACATACCATACTCACACTTATTGATATGCACTCATACACTTATACATGAAGAAGCACACACACACATGCATATACCTACATATAGACATATATATGCACATACACACACATACACATAGAGTTATACATATACACACACATACACAAGAACATGCACATATTGATACATACATATACACTTATACATGCACATGCATATACATACATATACGCACACATACACATGCACATATACACATATACATGCACATACACACACATACACATAGAGTTATACATATACATGCATATACATATACACACATACACATGCACATGCACATACTCATACACACATATACACTTATACATGCACATGCACATACATACATATACACACACATACACATGCACATACATACATATACACACACGTACATATACACTTAGGTACACACATATGAATGAATTATATAATTAAAGTATTAAAACACATGCTTAATATAAACAATAATAAAAATCAATAGAACAAAACTCTTCATTACTTAATACCATACACACAATTCAAAACATGACTGAAATGAAAAATATATAGATAAATATATGTATATATCAATGTAAATACATATAATCCAATGTCATAATCAACGTCTAAAATCCTAATCATCGTCATCATGATCATCATCATCATCAGCAATATCATGATCAGATGGATCTTCCTCATCCTCATCCTCATGATCACCCTGTGACGATCGAGATCGTCCCTCCTGTGTCTGTCTCTCCACCTCATCCATATTTGTCTCCCCATAATACTCCTGTATTACATATAACAAACATAAATCAATAAAATAATTAAAACATTCATAACAACAAAATAATTATATAAAATTTAAAAATACTCACAAAGGCATCAGGATGATCTTGTATATACTCGCTCAAACGCCGATATCCAAAATGTGTAGCATACTCGATCTCGTGTTTCGTAGGATATCGGCCATAATCCTTTCGCTGCAATGAAACAAATAAAAAACATTAGTTGCTTGCATTTTAACTAAAATAAAAAATATACTCACAATAACACATATACTTACAAACGTAGCTACAAAACCATTATGGCCCATTTGGCCTAAGTGCGATGTGTGGCCGGACTCCACTCTCTTCCTTGCAGCAGCCTGTTTATTCAAGGAAAAAAATACATAAATTAAATTAAAAAATTACTAAAATATCTAAAAATTATAAATATAAACTATTAATTTGTGTACCTTCTGCTGAGGAAATGACTCCTGAAGACGTAGCTGTCTACGAAAAAACTGCCACGACTCAGGTGGTATGTTAGCTCGCCTCTTATTTTTTTCGACCATACAATATCTCCTATTAATTTAATCTCAAATAGAAAAAAAAGTCAGAATACATACACATATATACACACATATACACATACACATACACATACCCACATACACATATACATGCAAACATATACGCATGCATATATGTATATATATACACATATACATACATATAACATAAACACACATATACATATCCACATATATACGTACACACACATGCATGCATATACACTCATTCATACAAAATACATGCATTTATCCCACAATAATATGTGTTGTGTATATGTGAATATGTGTGTATGTATAAATGTGTATATGTGAATATGTGTGTATGTGTAAATATGTATATGTGAATTTTTTATTTATGTAGATAATCAAATTATTAATATCAAATACCATTATTTGTAGATTCTGATCAATCAGATGGAACTCCACCACCGTCTCCTCATCGTGCAACGACTTTATACTGTAAGTATATGAAATATTTAATTTTAACTATATTTGATGGATACATAACTTATATATTTTTTTTATGTTTCTTATGATGTGCAGATTCTGATCAATCAGAGGGTACTCCACCACCTCCTACCCATGCAACGACTTCACATGTGTCCTCCGATAGGAATTATGATGAATTTTACTATCAAGAGCATATTATATGTTGGTGTAACTCTTGTTATGGCACGTATCGAAGACCACGATTGGAATGTATTGAACATGAGGCAGAGTATGGTACTTTTGAGCATGCACCATCACCTAGTCAACGTAATAATGCTTGGGTATGTATTTTCTATATATATTAATGTCATTTTTTTATTTAAAAACCATGTATAAAATCAAATTATTATTGATATACAGGAATACTTGCTCGATGATGATGATGATGATGATTTTTCTCATAATGTTAATATACCTCGTACACGTCATGGACTTGCTGTTCATCAATTACAAGCAGAGGTTTCTAGAAATCCTCTACCTCCTGGTTTAGAGAATGAAACGGCTGGAGATTATCCATTGCCAGCTCGTGATCGTTCTTTAGTACAAACATATGATAGAAGAAGATATGGAGGATGGAATAGAGGACCACTTCCTTTAGATGGAGAGGTTTTCAACTTTTGGGGTAATCGCTATATGATTGCTCCATCCACTATTACTAATGCTGATCGTGGTCTCTTTATTGTAGAGGATTTGTATGGAGCATATTATATGTTGGTGTAACTCTTGTTATGGCACGTATCGAAGACCACGATTGGAATGTATTGAACATGAGGCAGAGTATGGTACTTTTGAGCATGCACCATCACCTAGTCAACGTAATAATGCTTGGGTATGTATTTTCTATATATATTAATGTCATTTCTTTATTTAAAAACCATGTATAAAATCAAATTATTATTGATATACAGGAATACTTGCTCGATGATGATGATGATGATGATTTTTCTCATAATGTTAATATACCTCGTACACGTCATGGACTTGCTGTTCATCAATTACAAGCAGAGGTTTTTAGAAATCCTCTACCTCCTGGTTTAGAGAATGAAACGGCTGGAGATTATCCATTGCCAGCTCGTGATCGTTCTTTAGTACAAACATATGATAGAAGAAGATATGGAGGATGGAATAGAGGACCACTTCCTTTAGATGGAGAGGTTTTCAACTTTTGGGGTAATCGCTATATGATTGCTCCATCCACTATTACTAATGCTGGTCGTGGTCTCTTTATTGTAGAGGATTTGTATGTGCCTCCGAACTCTGAAGTCACTCTTATGTCATTTTGTGGTCCTATATATGGATGGGGAGATTGGCATCGACTTTCACGTTATGTTCAAAGCATGAGTACTTATGGAATATGCTTGAACGCAGCATCTCTTACTAGTAGAAGGATTTTACATGCAGAAAATGAAAGATTATATATTGATGGAAGACCTTACACACATGGAAATATAGCAGGTTTAATAAATAGTAGTCGAGGGTTACATAATAGTTCAAGGACTAATTGCACATTTGAGGAGCGTGAAAATAGTCATGAATCACCATACATGAGTAGAGATGTATCAAGATACATAGTTGTCAATGCTATTACTACATTACATGCTGGTGATGAACTATTAGTGAATTATGGATGGCGTAGACCTCCAAGAGCACCTTTTAGCTTGAGAGAATAAAAATTTTCTATCCATATTTAATAAGTTGTATACTTAATTTTATATTTGAAGTTTAATTTTTATTCATTTATGGAATACTAATGAGTTTTATTTATATGTGTAGATTCCAACGTATGATGTTGATGATATTCGTCCACAACATTCACAATTACCAATAAGACCTCATTTATCAGAAGCTTCCATGAGGAGGCTACGCAAAACTAAGCCTGTGCAATATGCAAAGTTGAAAGATCTATATTCAAAAGATGATAAAGTACAAGATTTGTGTGACAATGATGAAGATGATGGCATGGCAGATTTTATTGAGGATTGGTATCAAAATGACAGTGAGAGCATGGATATTTCTAAAAATGAGAAATATCTTCGAGAGGAATGTCTAAAGCATGTATATGAAGGAAGTCGTTTGACACGACTAAGTGCGAGCTTACTTATTCTCAACCTTCAAAATCGTTTTGGATGGAGTAATGTATCTGTTTCGACACTATTAAGGTATAATTTTCAATTTTCTATCTTTTAAAACTATTAATGCATCTTTCAAAATATTTCCGCAAAATTTGATTGTTTGGGTGGCAGGATACGATTGTTTGTTTTGGAGGATATGAAGTATGTACCTTCATTGAATGATTTGTCGCTTCACGCATATGTTCAGTTTGAAAGTGTGAGAAGCGGATTTATAATTTGTATTCAAAGAATTTGGCACTGTTTATAGGCCATACAATGGTGACCTGGATGCATCGCATGCACAGAGGTTACTCAAGATAGAGCAATCTGATTATAATGGACTAGTGCCAGCAAGATTCCTAGGGTATGCAGTAAACCTCTTGCATGTCAATGATGAGCATTTGAACTTTAGGATACAAAGTGGAAATCATGGTGGCTTGAGAGGATCACACATATACATGCAAGAGGTTTACTGCATACCCCAGAAATCCTGCTAGTACTAGTCCCTTATAATCAGGTTGCTCTATCTTGAGTAACCTCTGTGCATGCGATTCATCCAGGTCACCATCGTATGGCCTATAAATAGTGCCAAATTCTTTGAATAGCAATTATAAACTCGCTTCTCGCACTTTCAAACTGAACATATGATAGAATCGACAAATCATTCAATGAAGGTATATACTTCATATCCTCCAAAACAAACAATCATATGCCATCCAAAACAATCAAATTTTGCGGAAATATTTTGAAAGATGCACATAAGCATACACATATATAAAATTATATGCATATATATATGTATATTTATTTATTTACTTTCTTTAATATATCATTTTTTTGATAAACTTACAGGTTATTATCTGAAAAGTTTTTACCAAGTCAAAATATTCTTCCTACCTCACATGATGAAATGAAGAAGATAATCAACAATCTTGGTATAGATTATCAATGTATACATGCATGTCCTAACGATTGTATTTTATATAGAGGTGAATATGCAGACTCTTTGACATGTCCCAAATGTCAATCTCCTCGATATAAGGGTGAAGAAGGTAAAATCCCGAATAAGGTATTGAGACATTTTCCATTGGCTCCACGGATTAGACATATGTTTCAAAGCCCCGAATTATCAAAGCTTTTGACTTGGGGACATGATCACAAAAGTACTGATGGAATAATCTGAATTCCTCATGATAGTGTTGCTTTTCAGCATATTGATTCTACATGGCCTGAATTTGCACAAAATCCACAGAATCTAAAGTTATTAGTTGCATTAGATGGGGTTAATCCATTCTCCATGAAATCCAGTAAATGGTCAACATGGCCAGTGGTAGTCATAAACTACAATCTTCCGCCATATCTTAGCATTAAAAAGGAACATTTAATGCTTTCACTTTTAATCCCAGGCAAAAGACAAGTTAAAGATATGAATGTATATCTTGCTCCTCTAATTGACGATCTTCAAGAGTTATGGAGAGGTATTAATGTCATTGATATATCAAAAAGCATCAATGAAAGACATATTACGATTCGTGGTATTGTGGCTTGGACTATTCACGATTTTCCTGGATATGGCGTTTGTTCAGGTATTGATGTAATTTTTTTATTCAATATGCATGTAAATACATATGATTTAATCTAATTATATTTTTATCCTTTTCCATGATGCAGGAATATCTACTAAGGGTTATAAAGCTTGTCCATATTGTGGTGATTGGTTGAGATCAATCTATAGTAAGAATCTCAACAAAAATATTTATCTTCGACATCGACGATTCTTGCCTGATGATCATCCATTAAGATCTAAAAGAGAAGCGATACATTTTAATGGAAAGCTTGAAAAAGGCCAGTATCCAAACCTATGACGCCTATGGATTGGTATAAAAAATGGACAGATGGACCTCTGATAGATCCAGAAGCAGAAATCTTCAGTGATGATTCAGATAATGAGTATGTGAACAAAGGTAAAGGGAAATTGGCACTCGCAGAGAACATATCAATATGGTATTCTTTGGAGTATTGGAAAGAGTTAAAAGTATGTCATCTTCTTGATCCTATGCATATATTCAAAAATATTGGTTATTCACTATGGCAGCATGTTCTTGGACTAAAAGATACCACAACATCAAGGAATGATTTGAAAGATCAAAAATCCAAACCAAAGTTATGGCGAGTTTTTGATAGACATCGACAAGAAACGACTTATGCATCTGCTCCTTGGGTACTTACGACAAAAGAGATACAGACTATCAACAATAGAATTCAATTGATCAAGACTCCTACAGGATATGGAGCATCGTTTCAAAACATGTTTACTATGGATGATAAGAGCTTATCTCGATTAAAGACCCATGACTGGCATAACTTTTTGAAACATATTTTACCTTTGGTTATCGATGGATGTACAACGAAAGGAGTACGAGATGTGATCTATCGTCTTGGATCACTTATAAGGTAATTATGATACTTTTATATTTAATATGTATGAATATTGGATATCTTTTATTTTTTAATTAACTTCTTTACAATTGTTTTTATGATTTGTATAGGTGGATTACATCCAAAGAGATCGATAAAAATTTGATCCCACAAAAAAAACATGAATGCAAAGAGCTACTATGTTTGATGGAAAAAGAACTTCCTACTTCATTTTTTGATATTCAAGTTCATTTACTAGTCCATCTTGTAGATGAGATAGAGATTGCCGGTGTTGTCAACACTCGATGGATGTTTTGGGTCGAGCGATTTATGGGAATACTAAAAGGTTATGTGCGACAAAGAGCAAAACCAGAAGGATCCATGGCAAAGGGTTGGATGCTTGAAGAGTGCATGTATTACGTTAGTGAGTACCTTGAAAGAGTTCATGAAGAAGCTCCACGTGCATGGACCAACGAATCTTCTTCAAAAATAACAGATGAGGTATTATCAGGTAAGGGGGTTCCATTCTTATTTACATTTCAAGAAAAAAATGATGTTTCTACTTTTGTAGCATATAATAGCGAATGCATGCAAGCATTCGTTAGCAAGTACGAGGAACTTCAAAGTCTCCAAAGTAAAAGGCGAAAAAACAAAAGATCTAGACGTAATCTCGATAATAATGAGATTACAGATATACCTTCTTTCACGGATTGGCTATATAGTCGTTTGCAACGCGCCAACGCAAATAATGAAGAAATCTCAGATGAGCAAAGAGAGTTAATGATAGGTTGTGAACAAAATGTAATTTTATTAAAATATATATTTTATTTTTTTCATATATGTATGTTAGTTTCTATTTACTAATTGAATTTATTTTGCAGGCTCGAATGTCCACTAATATGTGGGCTTTTGGACAACATATTAGAATCAAATCCATTGATTCTTTACGTAAAACAGAGGATTCTAGTATTGTTGCTTGTTTCAAGCAACTATCACGTGCTAGCTCAAAAGACACGAACCTTATAGATAGTGAACTTGGTTACGTAGGAACTATTGTTGGTATCTACGAAATTTCATTTCGTACATTCAAACAGGTAGAAAAAAGTTTATATATTTTTTTTAGAGTTAGTTATTTTTTTAAGCACCTAATAATGGGACGTTTTTGTTGTTATATATTTTGATAGGTCATTTTGAAGGTTGACTGGTATCGAGCGGAGTATAAAGGTAGTAATTCTACAATAAGAAAGGAATTATCTGGGTTTTGGGCAATTGATTCTTCCAAGGTAATGCGATCTACTAAAGAACCATATATTCTTCCTAGGCATATTGAACAAGCATTTTTTTATAAAAACCCAGATGCTCATCCTTGGTGGCAAGTCATTCATGTGCAACCTAGAGGTAGGTCATTGTTTGAACAGTTTATTGTTAGAGAGATTGAAGAAAGTCCTCTTAATGATTCAGCATCAGATACTGATACATCAACATCTGGAATAGAAATTAGACTCATTATACGTGATAATGATACTAATCTTTTTGATGAAGAGGATAATTCTCTACATGCTGATTCTACTAATGAGGAAGAGGAATTACCAGAAATAGATATTAATCCACCAATAGATGATGTGATTCATGAAAACATAGATTTAACAATAGAAGAAATAAATGAAATCAATAAGGATAATGAAGATGAGACTATATTGATGTCTTACCAAAATGATGGCAATAATGAAAACATATGAGCAGATTAGATAGTAACTTGAAGCTTCTGAATGGATATCAGATAATAGGTTTTTTTTATTAACTTGAATAACGATGAATCCTACTAGAGAGATGAAATCATGTTCTTCTAAGTTAGAACATGAAGCTCGGGGGTATGCCTAATTATTTTATATATAGCTTTATCTTCGAGGAGTAAATTTTTATCATGTATGTATGCATATGTGTGTGTATTCATGTGTATTATATGTATACATATATTAGTATGCATATATATGTATTTCATGTATATGTATGTGTTTGCATGTGTGTGATATATGTATACATGTATTCATGTACGTAATATATGCAAGTGTTTATAATTGTGTACATGTATATATGTATATGTGTCTATGTGTAAATATGCACATGTAAATATGTATGCATGTATATATATGTTTATGTGTGCATGTAGGCATGTACATGTATGTGTAAATATGTACATGTAAATATGTTAGTATGTATATATATATTTATGTGTGCATTTAGGCATGTATGTGTGAAGCATAATATATCTACTCCATTTTATATTTATGTATCCTATCTACATGATGTGAATATATCTTTACATATATTATGAATCATGATCCTCATTGATTCGAGTAGCTATATATAGAGGCATAAGGTTGGGAGGAGAGACATCTCTCTAGTAGGACGTCGGAGGTGTACATATACTTCAAACATATGGCTAAAAGGTTGAATTAGAGTTTTTAAATTAGGGATTTCAAAACCCTAATATCGAGATTAGTGCTCTCTGTCTCTCTCATAGTGGTTAGCAACGGGATGGCAACGTCGTAGGCAACGGGTTGCTAACGCGTTAGCAACGGGTTCAAGTTGCGAACCCCAAGTTGCGATAAAGTTGCGTACAAATCAATTTTTTTTTTAGATTTTTTTATATGTATGTGTGTGTGTGTGTGTGTGTGTGTGTATATATATATATATATATATATATATATATATATATATATATATATATATATATATATATATATATATATATATATATATATATATATATACATAGATACATACATACATATATACACACACACATACATACATACATGGATTATATTATATTACATACATAACCGTAAATATATACTACATACATACGTGTAATGTAATACACACATTTTTATGTATATATACACATAGTATATACATATTACATTTATACACAACACATAGATGTATACATACATGATACACATGCATACATACATACTACAAAAATAGAAACATGTATATTAGATACATATATAAGTTAATATACATGCCTTTCAGTAAACATAGAGTAATAGATTTTAGGAATGACATCATACATACATAGATGCATATATAGATACATACATACGTACATACATACATAGCTCTCTCTCTCTCTCTCATATACATACATACCGTGCATTGTCGCGATGATGAGCCATAAGTGTCCGCATCTCTTTTAAACACCACTTAAGGGACCATCTTGTCCCAAACTCTGTCTCAAGTGAACTAAGCACGTACTTTTTATCCCTCTCATCATGCTCACTACAAAAATAAAAAACATAATGTAAATAAAACATAAGATATACATTTCAATTTATATGTAAAACTTTTACTTACTTCCATGGTAAGTGGATAAAGCGCAGGTAAGAGTCGCATCATGCCCGCATTCTTCTCTTGAACTCCAATCCATTCCCTATGTACACAATGTTCCCCTCCGGCTCTATGTCGCACTCTAGTCCTAAGGTGCCTATGCATGTCCTCATAGGCAACTCTGCTCTGCTATCACATGCTGGAGGTGGTATAGGTGTCCTAAAAATAGATTGATAGAAATAAATAAAAATATGTGCTATAATATCATTACAAAAATTTATGAAAAAAAACATACCTATGAGCAGATAGCTCTCTTCCTGCATGTGGATCCGCAGAAGAGCCCTCGTCTGATCGCGTAAGCATCTGGATCGTATAATCCAGCTCCTCATCGGACATGTCTGCGTAGTCCCGCATTATGGCCCCTAGAGTATCTGACGGAACTCTTGCTCTCATAAGACTTTTTATGAGAGTGAGTTTCGCCTTTCTCTCTTTACTGGGATCCATAATACCTAACATATAAAACAAAATGGTTAGAAATCAATATATATATACGTGTATGTGTGTGTATGCATGTGTATGTGTGTGCATGCATGTGTATGTGTGTGTATGCATCTGTGTGTATGTGTGTAGGTATATGTGTGTGTTGTCTATGTGTATGTGTGTGTGTCTATGAGTGTGTATGTGTTTATGTATATGTATGTATCTACGTGTGTGTATGTATCTATGTGTGTATGTGTATGCATGTATGTATGCATGTGTGTGTATGCATATGTATGTGTGTGTATGCATCATTATGTGTGTCTATGTATGCATTTGTACATGTGTATGCATCATTGCATGTGCATGTGTCTATGTGTGTCTATGTGTATGTGTGTGTGTTTATGAGTGTGTATGTGTTTATGTGTACGTATGTATCTATGTGTGTCTATGTGTCTAAGTGTGTATGTGTATGCATGTATGTATGCATATGTATGTGTGTGTATGCATTATTATGTGTGTCTATGTATGCATGTGTATGTGTGTATGCATCATTACGTGTGTATGTATCTATGTGTGTATGTGTGTGTGTATATGTGTTTGTATGTGTGTATGCATGTGTGTGTGTATGCATGTGTATGTGTATATGTGTATATGTGTGTCTATATGTGTGTATGCATGTGTGTGTATATGTGTGTATATGTTTGTATGCATGTGTGTGTATGCATATGTATGTGTGTGTATGCATTATTATGTGTGTCTATGTATGCATGTGTATGTGTGTATGCATCATTACGTGTGCATGTGTCTATGTGTGTATGTGTGTGTATATGTGTGTGTGTCTATGTGTATGTGTGTGTGTCTATGAGTGTGTATGTATTTATGTGTATGTATGTATCTATGTGTGTGTATGTGTATGCATGTATGTATGCATATGTGTGTGTATGCATATGTATGTGTGTGTATGCATAATTATGTGTGTATGTGTCTATGTGTGTATGTGTGTGTGTATACATTATGACAGTGTATGTAAGCATGTGCATTATGTATGCATATAAGTATTTATGTATGCATATGCATATGCATTATGTATGCATATGCATATGCATTATGTATGCATATGCATTATGTATGCATATGCATATGCATTATGTATGCATATGCATATGCATTATGTATGCATATGCATATGCATGTGTATGCATATGCATGTAAGTATGTATGTATGCATATGTGTGTGTATGCATATGCATGTAAGTATGTATGTATGCATATGCATATGCAATATGTATGCATGTATGTATATGTGTGTCAATGTGTGTGAATGTGTGTGTGAATGTGTGTGTACATGTGTCTGTATGTGTGTATGCATGTGTATGTGTGTGTATGCATCATTATGTGTGTATGTGTGTGTACATGTGTTTGTATGTGTGTATGCATGTGTATGTGTTTGTATGCATCATTATGTGTGTATGTGTGTGTGTCTATGTGTATGTGTGTGTATCTATGAGTATGTATGTGTTCATGTGTGTGTATGTGTCTATGTGTGTATGTATCTGTGTGTGTGTATGTATCTATGCATGTGCATTATGTATGCATGTAAGTATGTATGTACATTATATGCATATGCATATGCATTATGTATGCAAATGTATGCATGTATGTGTTTATGTGTGTATGTCTCTCTATGTGTGTGTATGCATATATGTGTGTGTATGTGTGTGTATATGTGTCTGTATGTGTGTATGCATGTGTATGTGTGTGTATGCATGTGTATGTGTGTATGTGTCTATGTGTGCATGTGTGTGTATATACTATATGTGTGTGTGTCTATGTGTATGTGTGTGTACCTATGAGTGTGTATGTGTTTATGTGTGTATGTGTCTATGTGTGTGTATGTGTTTATGTGTGTATGTGTATGCATGTATGTGTATGTGTGTGTATGTCTCTCTATGTGTGTGTGTATGCATATGTGTGTGTGTGTATATGTGTGTCTATGTGTGTATGCATGTGTATGTGTGTGGATGCATCATTATGTGTGTATGTGTCTCTGTGTATATGTGTGTGTATGTGTGTGAGCGTCTATGTGTGTGTATGTGTGTGCACGTCTATGTGTATGTGTGTCTGTGTGTCTATAAGTATGTATGTGTTCATGTGTGTGTATGTGTTCATGTGTGTGTATGTGTCTATGTGTGTATGTATCTGTGTGTGTGTATGTATCTATGCATGTGCATTATGTATGCATGTAAGTATGTATGTACATTATATGCATATGCATATGCATTATGTACGCAAATGTATGCATGTATGTGTTTATGTGTGTATGTCTCTCTATGTGTGTGTATGCATATATGTGTGTGTATGTGTGTGTATATGTGTGTGTATATGTGTCTGTATGTGTGTATGCATGTGTATGTGTGTGTATGCATGTGTATGTGTGTATGTGTCTATGTGTGCATGTGTGTGTATATACTATATGTGTGTGTGTCTATGTGTATGTGTGTGTACCTATGAGTGTGTATGTGTTTATGTGTGTATGTGTCTATGTGTGTGTATGTGTTTATGTGTGTATGTGTATGCATGTATGTGTATGTGTGTGTATGTCTCTGTATGTGTGTGTGTATGCATGTGTGTGTGTGTATATGTGTGTCTATGTGTGTATGCATGTGTATGTGTGTGGATGCATCATTATGTGTGTATGTGTCTGTGAGTGTATATGTGTGTGTATGTGTGTGAGCGTCTATGTGTGTGTATGTGTGTGCGCATCTTGTGTATGTGTGTCTATGTGTGTATTTGTGTGTATTTGTGTGTATGTGTGTGTGTGTCTGCGTATGTGTGTGTGTGTCTATGCGTGTATATGTGTGTGTACATATGTGTGTGTGTGAGTGTGTGTGTGCGCATACCTTGTGTATGTCTCGCTTCTCTCTCTCCCTCTCGCGCGCTGTATGTCTCTCTCTCTCTCTCGGTCTGTGTTCTTCCTCGCGTTCAAGGCCCGGCACAAATGTGCCGGGAGAATTGAATTTTTTTTTTTACATTCCAGAGCGTCGCATATGCGACGCTCTGCAGTTTGCCATCGTCGTTAAGTGCGTCGCTAACCTGCGACGCTTCTAGCGACGCTTCTGGTTTAGCGTCGCTTATGCGACGCTATCGTCGCTTATGCGACGAGGCTCGGCCAAAAAAAAAATCCGAAATTTTTACCGTCGCTTATGCGACGGTTTCGTCGCATAAGCGACGGTTTTCGTTTTTTTCCCGATTCGGGGGCGTCGCTACGCCCCCCTTTTTCTTGTAGTGTCTTTTTCAAACCATATGCAGAGAACTCAAGTGCGATTTTGTGGGCTTGTAGTAGACAGAAAGAGCTTTCCATCGAAACACATTTCACTCCAAATAGATGGCCACATCAAGGGAAAAATGTCCAAGATGAGGTAGTTGAATGCTTACTATAGCTAGTTAAAGGAAGACCACACTAGTTCACTCCATCGAGCTTGTCTTAGAGAATAACAAATGACTGAATCTCAAACTCGGGTAAGATTTAGGGCACTTTAAGGGCTAACCAATGACACAAAAATCATAGCAAATAGATAAATAGATAAGGAGAGCCAACCTTAGAACTCAGAGCAACTGACCTCCAATAAAGCCTACACACAAAGAGAGATACCAACTACCACAATTCACTAAAATAAAGGTTTCTACTAGAATACTAAGGGAATGCTCGAGACACTTGGTGTGCTCAAAGTAGACTTTAATACTATCCACTAACAAAAAGATTCAATGCTAACAACTTAGAGGTAGAGAATAGAGAAGCGCAAATGAGGGATAGATAGAGTTATACAAATTTCCACGGCGTTGTTAAAAAGGAGAAAGGAGAAAACTACCTTTACTTGATGGCCGAGCGTGATTGCACTATTTCATGCCTTCTCGCCATACGTATGTGTGATATATTGTGTTTGTACATGCGTGGACATCTTCGCTTGGCTGTAATAAAAACCATGCTTTCCTGCTGCCATGCATATTAGAGCTCTGCATATCCAACGCGATAGGATTTTTTTTCTCTGCATTTGTCCATGAAGATCCGCATCTTGAGAAAAATTTTGAGCTCTGCCATGGACGTGGGAACACTTTCCTCTCCCTTTTCTCCCCAAGATTCCATCCCTTATAGCTTAGATCTTAAGTGTTGGGAACTGAATTGACGTGCGTGGGACTCACCCCCATTCTATTCATAAGCCTTGCTTTTTTATTTCATTAATAATTCTGAAACGTTACCTCTAACAAAGACACTTATGGTATCCAATTTAACTTCACCAAAGACATCTAGCATGCTCCACATTATTCGTAGCTATGAGTAGTTCAAAGACATGCACGCGTATTAATAAATTCCTGTCTTCACGTGTACACATGGAACTGTATATGCACGAGGTCATACATATATGCATATATGGACCTAAGCAGAAAGCGGTTGTGTTTCTGCTCACATGTATTCATACATCTTACACACACACATATATACATACACACACACATATATATATATATATATATATATATATATATATATATATATATATATATATATATATATATAGAACATATATATATATATATATATATATATATATAGAGAGAGAGAGAGAGAGAGAGAGAACGAGAGAAATATACGAGTGTGTTTGTTTTTGTCTACGTTTTTGTGTTTACGTTTCCTTTGATTATATGATGTATTATCTGTTATTACGTCCAGCAGCTAGTATTTTGAGAATCCAGCACCCCCCCTTCCCCCCCGTCAAAAGAAAAAAAACCAATGATACTAATAAAAAAAGAAAAACGGAAGGCATCTTTTTCAACGGGCGGAAATAATTCTATTGAGAAGAGTGCATTGTCTATGGGATGGAAACCGAGAAGGCGCGCCCGTTGTGTTGTGTTTTAGGAGGATAGTCAAATGTGATGCTCCATGTCTTTTGTCCGGAACAGTTGCTCCATGATTTCACGTTCGAAGAAATCAACAAAGCCTGCGTGCTGTAGCATCCAAGATGATGACTTCATACATAAGGTTTTCCATGATTTTGAAATCGCTGTATTTTGGAGGAAGAAATGGCTGCATTTTCCATGGTCAGACACCGCGGCTCTTTCTGAGCTCATGAATAGCACCTGCGGTGGAACAGCAGACGGGTTGATGACCTTTTTCCTGTTGAATTTGGGAAGGAAGAAACGTTTAAGGTGTTTAGGAACCAAAGTGAACAGTATGGTGAAGAGAAGCATTATCCAAAAGATAAGAACGATACTGAAAGAAGAGTACAAAATACAAGCCAGCTTCCATGGAAATGACTTTCTCCTCAACTCCATGTCTCATAAGGATATGAGAGAATAATGATGCATTTTTCAGAGTGTATTTTAAGCGGAATAGGCGTAAGGTAAGATGAAGTGTTGATAATCATGGACAACCATTCAAATTTTCCATAGGTGTTTATGAGATCCATAGCCAGAGTTTATACAAATCTCCAGCACGTTTCTTAAAAAAAGAGAGAGGAGATAAGCGTTGCCATCACTTTTTTTCGGGCCTTGATTGCGCTGGTGCATGCGTTCTGACTACACGTACATGTGATATGCTATGTATGCATATGCGGGCTTATGAAATACTCACCTGCGTGGACTACCATCTTACCGTGGCTGTAATAAAACCATGCTTTTTTTGTTGCCATGGAAATTATAGTTCCCCACATCCAACGCGATTGGCCTCCTTGCTCTCTGCATTTATCCATGAACATCCGCATTTTGAAGAATTGTTTGAACTCTTCCATGGTTGTGAGAACACGAGTGAGCTGCTCTATAATTGGAAAGCTTCCTTCTCCCTCTTCTGCCCCAAGATGCCATCCCTTAGAGCTTCGATATCAAAAGTTGCAGGGGATTAACTCCTTCTTTCTTTAAATGCTGAAGTCGAGTAAATATAAGTGGGATTTTCTCATAAGCACATGAAAAGACCTTTTTTTTTATTTCAAAAACAACTACCTTCTATATCCGACCTTACTACAAATCACCACTAATTGATTGAGGTACACTTAAAAACGGTTTCTTATCATAATTTGTTCTCACTCTTTGAAGTCTTCCATGTTCAATGAAAATTTCTATAAAGGTCATGTGCAAATGTTGACTCAATTGAGAGTCTCATTAAATCACAGTCACAGAAGTATCGCATGGGAACATCGTGTGCTTATGAATTACATGTATTGACTACCTACAAATCTGCAATGCAAAGAAAAACGTACAACTTCAATGGGAAAAAGGTCAAGAGACTAAACATATCGAAAAGTGAGATTTTCCAAATCAGCTATTGCCTTTTATTTATACGTACACTGATGATCAAACATATAATGCAATAGACAAGGACGAGGTCAATGGAAGAATGTCCAAGGAGGGGTTCAATGGAATAAGGAATAAGAAACGCGACATTTTTCAATTCAACCAGAATCGATTATTTTAGATATACGCTGTATTGATTGCTCTATAAGGGCAGTCATATTCGCAAGCACAATCGACTTGACGCGTTTCCTTTTTACATTTTTCAAATATCCATAGAGAGGTATACTTACCTTTCGATGTTCTATTTCGAGGTGTAGCATTATAAAGCTTGAAAAGGGGGATGCCTGAATAGTGTTCTATATTATCAACAAACTTAATTTTCCCCCCATGCATGCGCGGAAGATGTATGTAGAGAACATCATTAGGGTATAAATTCGTGCGTATGTATGAATGTATGTGTTCGCATGCTCTACATTAGTCATACGTAGAAGATCATTAGAGTTATTCGTGTAACCTCCATCTTTCTATGTTTTATCGTTTCTGTCATCTAGAAAAATACTACGAAGCACATAACTGTAAGATCTTCTTACCTGTGAGTAGTTCAGAGCATGCGACGACACACACATTCAAAGCCATGCACGCGTAGTCATGAATTCCAGTATTCATATATGCATATATGGACGTAAGCAGAAAAGAGTTTGTTTTTCTGGACACATGTAACCATATATTTTACAGACACACACACACACATATATATATATATATATATATATATATATATATATATATATATATATATATATATATATATATATATATATATATATATATATATATATATATATATATATAGAGAGAGAGAGAGAGAGAGAGAGAGAGAGAGAGAGAAAGAAAGAAAGAGATGTGTGTGTGCGTTTACTACTACATGCATGTAACTGGATGTGGGCATATACGTTCTTGTGTGTACGCATCCGTTGATTATTTCATGTATTATCGTTGATTATGTGCAGCAACTCGTATGGTGAGAACCGGTTTTATTTAACATGATAGCATTGTCAATGGGATGGAAAGCGAGAAAGCGCGCCCCATGTGATGTGTTTAGAAGGATAGTCAAATGTGATGTTCTCTGTCTTTTGGCCGCAACAGTTGGTTCCTGACTTCACGTGCGAAGAAATCAACAAATGCTGCGTGATACAGCGTCCACAATAATGACTTCATACATAAGGCTTTCCATCATTGTGAAATCGCTGCATTTGGGACGAAGAAATCGTATGTCCGCATTGATCAGACACCGACGCCATTTCCAAGCTCATGAATCACACCTGGGTTGATGACCTTTTCCCTGCTGAATTTGGGAAGAAAGAAACGTTTAAGGTATGCAAGAACCAAAGAGAACAATATGCTGAAGATGAGCAATACTCAAAAAGATAAGAGCGTCAATGGAAGAAGTTTACAAAATGCAAGTCAGCCTCCATGGAAATGACTCTCCTCAACTCCATTTGGATTTGTTTTTTCTGCCTGGCTCTTCCTCAATGGGCTTGAAACTACTATGGCCAACTTACGATATGCCCATCGGATTACTTGCAGGCTGAGAGGACAAAGACAAGATGCTCTTCTTTGGCTTTAGAGGATGTCAAGAGCTTTTCTCCCAAGCACCCTCTCTTGAGCTAAGTGTCTCCTTTAGCTTCTTAAAGGATTTGTCGTCGCGCTTCTCAATGTCCCTGAAGTGATACAATTTATGTTAGCCAAGGGTATGAAATTATCCTAGGAACAAGATTCATCTGAATGTTTGGGAGCTAGGTCAATGCGGGGCATCAAGCTTGTGCTCCAACTCGATGCTTGGCACCACATTTGGCATGCAAGTACTGTGATTTCTAGGATTTTAAAAAGGAATCTGTTTGGAATCTTTAATTGTTGGGTAAATTTAGGTTACTTGTGAGCATTTTGCTACCTACCTTCTTCTCCATTCCTGACTTTCTACTTTTCTTAGGCTCTCTCTGCTCTTTTTCTCTCTATGCTCTATTGCGACTCGCACATTTGTTAAATGCAAATTGAAAGTCCATAGAATGCTTTCAAATCCTCATTTTTAATCAATTTTAGCATTTGTTGGTGTAATTATGATTTGCTATGCAATATTGCGGACCTCTTGATCACAAATTGTAAGGATTACAAGAAAAATACATTTCTCATATTTGCATGGGGATTTCCACAAAGTGTTTCTATCCTTTGGATTGCTTTGATCCTCAAAAGAGATATTATTTTTGCTCAGCTCCATTACGGGTGAGGCAAAGTCTAAGTAAACTTCTACACATAAAGAATTATTATTCATTAGATCACTAAGATATGCGGTTTGGGATTGATCTAAAGATTCATCATTGTATTCTTCCTTATTACAGATAGAATCCCTAGACTTACAAATGGGGAATAGATCTTCATGATGTTGAGATATCAAGCTCAACATGTGATGATCGAGGATGATACGAATGAGTTTTTTGTTTTTCTAACATGTATAGTGGTCACGCTGGTATATGTCAAGGATACTTCATTGAGCTTTATTAAATTTATCAACCGAGAGTGATGGCACATTTGTTACTTGCCAGCTCATTCATTCGCAGACATTGGATTTTTCCTTATGTACTAATCTTTATATATTGCACTCGTTGTACTCTTGTTTTTAGGTCATTCTTGTACATTCCTTTTTATGTAATAGAAGAAGAAGATGAAGAAGAAGAGCATTCTGCCTTGCCTCAATCTGTGTGGGTGCTTCTCCTTGAGAGTGAGAGTGTGTGTGTGAGCTCTCTTCCTTATCTCCTTCCTCTTGACATGGTATCAGAGCCAATGTGGTTGTAGAGAGCTCGTGGGGAAGGCGATGGTGAAGAGTACATGGCAAGGCATGGAAAACACGATTCACAAACGACCTCCTTTGCTACGAAAATCGACATGAAGGTAGAAGACCTCAAAATATTTTCAAGAGTTATCCCTTTAGGGTCACTTGTTTTTGTCAGATCGACGTTTTGGAGCCATCTCGATCTCAGTTTTGAGCCCGCAAGATGAGGCCCAAAAAAAAACCAGATGAGTTTTAGAAACTGTAACTTGTGTCATGTTCGACAAAGTCATATATTCCCGATCCAAAAAGTCAAGCAATTCCGTGTACTTTTGATACATGAAAACTATGTTTTTCTGAGATCAAACTGTCACGTCATAGTGCAACATTGTTCAAGTAGAAGTGCTGCTTGTGGTGTTTTGCAGTGTTGTGAATTGCTACAGAAATGGAAAATGCAGATGGAATGAGTCAGCTTATGAGTGATAAGCTGGACAAGAATAACTTCCATGCTTGGAGATTCAAAATAATGAATGTCTTGATCGGAAAAGGCTACTGGAAGTACATCGAATGAGAGAAAAAAAATGCTTCACAATTACAAGAGAGGAATTAGACTGTAGAATAGTTAAGAGCATATGAGGATTGGAATCAAGGAGCACGAAAGGTAATGTATTGGCTATCTGTTAGCATACAAGATAGCATGATTGGGCACATACAGGATGCCAAGACTCTAAAAGAGGCTTGGAATAGTTTGGTCACATTGTCGGAGACCAATACTACACGAAAATTGCAACTCAAGAACGAGCTACATACATTAGAGAAAAAGAGCACGTCGATAAAAGACTACACTTTGAAAATCAAATGCATATATGAGTCACTTGCATGTATTGGCATGAATGTAGATGATGGTGATAAGGTGGAAGTGTGTCTTCGTCGTTTAGGAGTTGCATATAAGAAATTGAGAACTTCTATACAGACTAGGGAGAATATTCCAAATTTTGATGATCTGGTATCTATGCTGATTATTGAAGAAAACATTCTTGGTGAAGATTCAACATCCCAAGGAAAACCTAGTTTTGAGAAGGTATTCTACTCTAGTAGAGGAAGAGGCAGAGGTAGAGGTTTCGGAAGTGGAAGAGGAAATAGTAACCAAGATCAAAGTCAACAACAGAATCATGCAGGAGGAAGAGGAGAGCTTGGAGGTAGGGGATCCAAAGAGGTCGCAGAAATTTCCAAAGAAATGATTCAGGTAATGATAGTAAAGGATGCTAGAATTATGGTAAACCTATACACTTTGAACGTGATTGCAGGTTGAAGAATCAAAATAATAGAAGGCAGCAGAATAACTATGCATCCATAAGTGCAGATGATTCTGAGAAGTTGTTCATGGTTCAACATCACATGATGAATAGAATGTCTACTGGTGTTTCAAAACCGAATGATAATGTCTGGTATATTGATTCAATTGCTTCAAATGACATGACCAGTCATGTAGAATGGTTTAGTAGTTTGCAAAAATTACCAGTTCATGGATATGTTGAAATAGGTGATGATATATCACATCTTATCGAGCATATAGGAAACATAGCATTGTCTATGGAGGACGAGAAGGTAAAACATCTTGCTCATGTGCTACATTTTCCAAACATAACAAAGAATCTGGTTTCTGTTGGACAAATGGTTGACCAGGGATTACAAGTCAGGTTCAATGTTGATGGGTTATATATAGAAGAATACAAACATGGTGGATGATTGATTGCCAAAGGAAACAAAGTGGGTAGGATGTTCACCTTAAATGTGAAAATTCTTGAAATGAATGTAGCCATGTTTGCAAAAGGTGAAGGAGTTATTTTTGATATAGAGATCTGGCACAAATGGATTGGACATGCAAACTTGCAAAGATTGAAATTATTGCAGTCAAAGGAGATTTTCCATGGACTACCAAATTTCAATGTTACAGAGATGCAAGAGGTATGCGCAGCATGTCAATTTGGTAAACAGTCAAGACCGTCGTTTCCACATGACAAGCATGTTAGTGAGAATGTGCTAGAAATAGTACATACAGATGTTTGGGATCCTCGAAAGAACATATCTATCGGCGGTTGGACTTTCATTCATGACCATACACAAAAAGATGGCTTTATTTCATGAAAGAGAAGAGTGAGGTATTCACTCAATTTCAGAATTTTAAAGCTATGTTGGAAAAGCAAACAAGGAAGTATATTCAAACATTAAGATCTGATGGAGGAGGTGAATACATATCAAATGAGTTCACCAATTTTCTAAAAAGTCATGGAATTCAACATCAGTTTTCATGCAGGTACACATCACAATAGAATGACATTATTGAATGCAAAAATAGACATATTGTAGAAATAGCAAGAGCCTTGGGCTGAGAAGAATATGCCTCATTGTTATTGAGCAGAAGCTATGCATACGGCTGTATACATCATGAACAGAACTCCAACTATTCTTGTACATCAAGTTACACCTGGAGAGAAGTTCAAAGGTAAAAAGCTAAACTTATCACATATGAAAGTTTTTGGCTGTATTGCATATGTAGATGTTCCAGATGAGTTGAGGACGAAGCTTAATCCAAAATCAGAAAAATGTGTCTTCATTGGATACTCCCTTGACCAAAAGTGGTACAAATGTTATAATCCACTCACACGATAGGTGAAGCTGAGCAAAGATGTGGTATTTGATGAAACATCAAGATTCTATGTAGATCCCAAAGAAGGACTAAATCTTGAACCAAATGACAAAAAAAAATACTGAAAAATCAAGTGCAAAATCTCAAGTTTTGAGTGGACTGGATGCATCATCAAGCATGAGTTCCAAGTCAAATCCATAGAGTGGAAGATCGCATAGAAATTTTAGTCTAGAAAATTTATCAAATACATCCAAGAAAGCTAAAGAAAAGCTTTTTGTTGGTAGTAAAACATGTGTAGGTTTTGAAAACATTGATGGAGATTCTTGTGGATCAGAAAAGAGTCTTGATGAGGAACTTGGATTGCCCTCTGTGAAGACTCCAAGAGTAATAAGGGCACATGTAGATGATATAAGGAGAAGTGACCCAGGACCAAGAAGATCTAGGAGGATGCAAAATTCAGTGCAACGATTGACGTATGATAGCTATATGGCTCGCCATTTTTCCTACATGACCAAGGTAATACAAGATGCTGAACCTTCTTCTTTTGAAGATGCAATTGGAAATGGAGATTGGGAAAAAACTATGGATGAGGAGATGGCTGGTTCCATTGCCGCGAGGAAAGAAACCCATAGGTTGCAAATGGGTTTACAAGGTGAAGCATAATGCTAATGGTAGCATAAGCAGGTATAACGCACGATTGGTAGCTAAAGGATATGCACAAACATATGGCATTGATTATGAGGAAACATTTATCCCTGTAGCTAAAACGAATATTGTTAGAACACTTGTTTCATTAGCTACAACAAAAGGATGGACTTTGCATCAGATGGATGTGAAGAGTGCTTTCCTACATGGTGACTTACAAGAAAAAGTATATATGGACCAGCCACAAGGATATGAAGATTCAAAGCATCCATAATATGTTTTCAGGTTGCAAAAGGCTTTGTATGGGCTGAAGCAAGCTCCTCGTGCATGGCATGCAAGGATTGCTAATTACTTAACCAGCATTGGGTTTTCTATGTGTAATGCAGATCATTCAGTGTATGCAAGGAGGACTGATGATGGCATCACGATTGTGGCTATTTACATTGATGAACTGATTGTAGGTGGTGATAATGAAGAAAGCATCAAAGAGGTAAAACAACTTCTTGTGTAGGAATTTGACATGAAAGGTCGTGGTGTGCTGCGCTATTTCTTGGGCATTGAGTTTATTCATATAGAAACAGGTATATGGATGTCACAAAGAGAATATGCCTTGAATATGTTGCAAAAGTATGGTATGAATGATTGTAAGCCAATTTCTATGCCATTAGATCAAAATTTGAAGTATGATACTACATCAGGTGAAGCATTGGAAAATGCTACTATTTACAGGAAAATTGTGGGAAGCTTGATATATCTTAGAATTACAAGGCATGATCTTAGTTACACTATTGGACTTCAAAGTCAGTTTATGTAGGTTCCTAGGAAGCCACATTTGGATGCTCTGAGGTGCACTCTACATTATGTGAGTGCTACTTTGAATTATGCATTGTTCTAAGAGGTTGGTGTTGTTGGAATCAATGTCAATATGGTTCCAAAATCATCCAACAGTAGTCTAAGATTGTGCAACAATCGAAAGTAGAAGTCTCATCTTTTAGTCGCAGATGAGCATAGGCGTATATTGTCTTCTTTATAGACTTTTCCAAAGGAATGGACGTGGGCGCAGTGTTCTAGATAAAGCCTCAAAAGGTGTCGCTGATCCACCCGAGTTCTAGTCCTGGCACCGTTCGCGATCAAGATATGTTTTTGCTTTTGATGAAAACGCATACGCACGGACTGTGGAAGAGTTTTTTTCCCGTTATCGTTCTACAATCGTAGCTTTTAAGCTTTCTTTTAGCTTTTCATGGATACTCAAATACTATATAATAAGGCCCTTGGCTCATTGTGTAAATCACTCACTCAAAGATCTAGAGCTTGGAGATCTTCTTGAAGACAGAGTGTTCTCACACTCTTGAAGGAGGTGAAGTTTTAGTGAAGGAGAGGCTACTCTCATTGCAGTAGGAAGTCTTCTACGAGGTGGTGGTAACTATCTTTTGTGAGTTAACCTTGTGGTTGATTTACAATTTCGTTACACTATTTTGTTAGCTTCGTTGCTTCATTCTCTTCACACACACTTAGATTATTTCGACATAATCTAAATTTTGTATCATCATCTTCTTATTCTTCCATTAGTGAGTGCACCACTTTATATGGTTGAGTAGTACTCCCATGTTGTAATTTGGACATCTATTATTAGTGAAGTAAGCATCCAGCTTACGTTCCCTATCCTTGTCTCAAGATCTCTTTCTTTCTCTATCTCACTCATCATCTTGTCAATTAAGTTGTGTATGCTCAAAAGGTTTTAGTATTGGAATGATCCTGGGGCCCCAAATTCCAACACTTGGTATCAGAGCTACATAATTGACATACACACTTAAGATAAGATGAGTGAGATTAGAATTGAGATTGAAGACAAGTTGGATGGATCTTCTAATTATCCCATGTGGAGTTTCATGATGATGAACTTGTTAGTGACAAAGGATTTATGGAGTATCATCAATGGATCTTTAACAAGACCAAGACAAGAGGCAAAGAAGGGTCTACAAGAGCTTCAACAGGTACTGGAATTACTATTACAGAACCAATAGAAGAAGAGGTAACCACTTCGACATCCAGAGTCACTGCTAGGTCTTTACCTAGAGTTCCTCCTACTGAAGATCAGGCAAGATGGGATGCTAGAGATGCTTTAGCACTTTCATTCATAGCAATGAGTGTCAAAAAGCATATTCTACCACAGATCAAATCTTGCAGAACTTCTAGTCAAGCTTGGTTAAAGCTCGAGAATCTTTTTCAGAGCAGAAATCCTGCTAGGAAAGCTCACTTGAGGAGACAACTAGCAAATACAAGGATGAAAGCTGGTGAGTCAATACAAACCCACATTACAAGACTCGTTGACTTGAGAGATCAACTTCTAAATGTAGGAGTTGAGATATCAGATGAAGAAATGGTAAATATGCTGATTAATTCACTTCCTATTTCATATCGATCTTTCATAACCACTCTTACCCTTACCACAAGAGAGGTTACATTTGAAGAGTTAGAGTTCTTGTTACTTCAAGATGAAGATCAGTTGAAGGGAATGGAAGAGAATGAAGAAAGCTTCTTATGAAGCTATTTGTTGGAAGTCAATGTCCTCATTGGTCCAATAAATAGCTTCATAAGAAGCTTTTATGTGCTGATCCTAGGTGAAGGATACATACAAGTGAGCCAAGCACTTGTTTATATAGTATTCTTGTTCTCTTGAAAAGCAATAATAAAGCTCTCAATAAAGCAAAATCATTAGGATCGCTATGATCGTTTCGTAGATCGTAATCGGAAAAATCCATGTCCGTTCGTTGTCCGTAATCGTGTTTAAAGAAAAAGCATAAGATAACGGAAACGCACGGAACCTGTCATATGCTTTGTAGCACCTGAGTCGAATATCCAAGGACTTGTTGAAAGAACTTGTAAAGCTGCTTGATCAAAAGCTACTTCCTCAATGGTGATACACGCATAAGAATCACCTTGAGATTTCCCTTTTTTATCATCTTCTGCAACATTACGTGATGCCTTTTTCTTTTCTGCTGCAATCCTTCTATAACATTCTGACTGAATTTGTCCACGTTTCTTGCAGAAAGAACATATTTTTACCTTCTTCTTAGAAGAATTCTCTTTAGTTGTCGTAGATACAGAATCTGAAGTAGAAGGTGAGAGGGACCTACTTTCCTTCTTGGATTGTTTTTCCTTCTTCTTATCCTTCTTCTTCTTACCCTTTGATGAAGATAAATCTGCTATCTATATCTGCATTTTTAAGTGATGGTTTTAAAGTTGAGAAAGATCTTTGTAAGATCTTATCACATAAAGAAGACAAGTGTCTTTTACAAGGTAAGGAACAAGGAGGGATCTTTGTTTTGTCAAAAATCAGTCAGGCATATGAAGTCAAATCTTCGTCACCGGTGGAAGATATGAAGCTATGGCATGAAAGATTTGGACATATCAGTTTTGGAGCTCTCAAGAATATCAAAGACAGAGGTATGGTTGAGAGTTTACCCTCATTCAAGCTACCTGATGATTCAGATATATGTGAAGGTTGTCTTGAAGGTAAGATGCATAAACTACCTTTCAAGAAACATGGTCATATTACAGCTACCAGGAAATTGCAGATTATTCATTCATATGTGAATGGTCCTATGAGAGCAGACTCTATTCAGGGTTTTAGGTATTTTGTCCTATTTATGGATGATTTTACAAGATACTCATGGATCTATGGTCTTAAGTCGAAGTCAAAAGTCTTTCCTATGTTCAAGAAGTTTGTAGCTATGGTTGAAAATGAAATTCACGAAACTGTCCAGATTCTCAGAAGTGATAGAGGTGGAGAATACTTATCAAATGAGTTCCAGATATTTCTCGATGAGAAAGGTATTACACGACACCTTACTATTGCTTATACTCCTCAGCAAATGGTGTTGTAGAAAGAAAGAATAGAGTGCTTGTTGAAATGATGCGGAGCATGATGGCATCCAAGAGGCTTTCACCAAAATTCTGGTTTGATGCAGTACATACAGCTAATCACATTTTGAACAGGTCATCTACAAAAGCTTTAAAGGTAATCATACCGTATGAGGCCAATTATGGTAGAAAACCTAATGTGAGTTACTTCAAAGTGTTTGGATCACTTTCTTATGTACATGTTGAGAAAAAGGACCGAGGCAAACTAGATGTAAAGGCAAAGAAAGCTATTTTTATTGGATATCCTGTTGAAAGTAAAGGATACAGGTTTTATGTTCTAGAGACAGGTGAAGTTATTCTTTCACGTAATGCTTATATTGCTGAAGATAAGGTTTATGATAAAAAAGCAAAAATTCTGGAGTTCATTAGTGAAAATGACTATGGAATTTTTAGAAAGATTCTGGATGTACATGTTCAGCATATCAGGAAGGAGTTAAAACTCAAATTCCTAGTATTCAAGAAAACGTTGGAGAAACAGGAATTTCACAACCTTCTACAGAGTCAGTTCCACAAGAAACTTTGATTCCAGAAATGGAAGAAGTTAAAGTTCCAGAAAGTCCTAGTACCTCGGCAGGACAAGTTCAAGAACTTGTGGAAGCTGAAAGTTCCGAAAGAGTTTCACCACTATTCAAGGATACACCTACGTGGTTATATCAGACTTGGAAAGATAGTGGTATAAAGACTTTTACTGGAAGAACAAGGAGTCAGACTAGACAACAACAACAAGATCATGTAAGAACAAGAAGTCAAACTAGACAGCAAAAAGATCATGTAAGTTTTGCTGAAGACTTTGAGATTCATGATATTTTGGCACTTACGACTGTTGAAGATGAATCTGCGTGTGTTAAAGATGCACTTAACATTCCTATTTGGAGAAAAGCTATGCAAGAAGAGATTGATTCTATTCATAAGAATCAAACTTGGCAGCTATGTGAGTTACCAGAAGGAAAGAAGGCTATAGGTGTAAAATGGATCTTCAAAATCAAAAGGAAAGCAGATGGTACTATTGATAGATACAAGGCCAGGTTGGTTGTCAAAGGATATGCACAACAAAAAGGTATTGATTATGATGAGACATTTGCTCCTACGTCTAGGATGACTATTATTAGGTCAGTACTTGCTCTAGCAACACATTTTAGTTGGCATATATATCAACTTGACATTAAGACTGCTTTTCTAAATGGTGATTTACACGAGGATGTGTATATTCAGCAGCCAGAAGGTTTTGAAGAGACAGGTAAAGAACACTTAGTGTGTAAGCTTATAAAAGCTTTGTATGGTTTAAAATAGGCACCTAGAGCATGGTATGAAAAGATACATACATATCTTTTATCCATTGGTTTCCATAACTCAGATGCAGCTCCAACTCTTTATGTCAAAGCTGAACAGGTATGATGATTATAGCAATCATTTATGTGGATGATATTATAGTCACAGGTCCTAGAGATGAAGATTTGCAGATGTTCAAAGAAGAATTGAAGCAAACATTTGATGTGAATGATTTAGGCATTCTACATTATTATCTTGGGATTCAGTTTCTGTTTCGAGATGAGTGTATCTACATGACACAGCAGAAGTACATTGAGAAACTTTTGGAAAGGTTTCAGATGGGTGATTCTAAACCTATGCAAACACCTATGGATCAGAACATATCTTTACAAATGGTAGCAAATGCAGAGCCATTTGATGCTACTCTATATAGTCAAGCAGTTGGTTGCTTGATATATCTTTGTAATACACGTCCTGATATACAGTTTGCAGTTTCTCAAGTATCAAGGTTCATGCAGAATCCCACAGTGTTACATTGGAAAGCAGTAAAGCAGATCTTTCGTTATTTGAAGGGAACTTCAAATTATGCTATGGTATTTTTGAAATCTACACATTTGTTACTAAAAGGATTTTCAGATTCTGATTGGGGAGGTGATAGAGACACAAGAAGAAGTACTAGTGGATTTTGTTTTTATCTTGGAGATTGTCTTATCTCATGGTTTTCAAAAAGACAACCCACTATTGCCACTTCATCATGTGAAGTTGAATATCGTGCAGCATTTACAGCTACTCTAGAGTCAGTATGGTTGCATAAGATTTTCAGTTATCTTGATGTAAGAGTACATCAACCCATTCAGATATTTTCAGATAGCCAAAGTGCTATAGCTATAGCTAAGAATCCAATGCATCATGCAGAACAAAGTATATAGAGGTACACTAACACTATATTCGAGAGCAGATAGCTAAGAAGCACATTGAGCTAGTTTATATTCCTTCTAGTGAGAATGTTGCATATATTTTTACAAAAGCATTGACTAGAGATAGTCATGAGAAGATTTGCAGGTTACTGAATCTTGTACCAATATGACATTGAAGGAGGGATTGTTGGAATCAATGTCAATATGGTTCCAAAATCATCCAACAGTAGTCTAAGATTGTGCAGCAATCAAAAGCAGAAGTCTCATCTTTTAGTCGCAGATGAGCGTAGGCGTATATTGTCTTCTTTATAGACTTTTCCAAAGGAATCGACGTGGGCGCAGTGGTCTAGATAGAGCCTCAAAAGGTGTCGCTGATCCACCAGAGTTCGAGTCCTGGCACCATTCGCGATAAAGATATGTTTTTGCTTTTGATGAAAACGCATACGCACAGACTGCGGAAGAGTTTGTTTTTTTGTTATCGTTCTACGATCGTAGCTTTTAAGCTTTCTTTTAGCTTTTCATGGATACTCAAATACTATATAATAATGCCCTTGGCTCATTGTGTAAATCACTCACTCAAAGATCTAGAGCTTGGAGATCTTCTTGAAGACAGAATGTTCTCACACTCTTGAAGGAGGTGAAGTTTTAGTGAAGGAGAGGCTACTCTCATTGTAGCGGAAGTCTTCTACGAGGTGGTGGTAACTATCTTTTGTGAGTTAACCTTGTGGTTGATTTACAATTTCGTTACACTATTTTGTTAGCTTGGTTGCTTCATTCTCTTCACACACACTTAGATTATTTCGACATAATCTAAATTTTGTATCATCATCTTCTTATTCTTCCATTAGTGAGTGCACCACTTTATATGGTTGAGTAGTACTCCCATGTTTTAATTTGGACATCTATTATTAGTGAAGTAAGCATCTAGCTTGCGTTCCCTATCCTTGTCTCAAGATCTCTTTCTTTCTCTATCTCACTCATCATCTTGTCAATTAAGTTGTGTATGCTCAAAAGGTTTTAGTATTGGAACGATCCTGGGGCCCCAAATTCCAACAGGTGTACATTTGGAGGTTTATGGATACACGAATGCAGATTGGGTTGGTAGCATTCCACATAGAAGGTCTACTAGTGGTTTTCTATTCTCACTTGGGAGTGCATCTATTTCATGGATCAGCAAGAAGCAACCCCCTATTGCTTTGTCGAGTATAGAGATTGAGTATAGAGGTGCTACAATGGTAGCATGTAAGGCATCATGGCTAGAAACGCTACTTGTAGATTTAGGTGTTGAAGTGCGAAAACCTATCACTATTTATTGTGATAATCTTAGCAGCATATAGTTAGCACGAAATCCTATTTTCCATGCTAGAACAAAGCATATTGAGGTACATTATCACTTCATCAGAGAGAACGTATTAGCAGGTGGTATTGATCTTGTTTATGTGAGAATAGATGAGCAGGTTGCTGATATTTTCACTAAAGCATTTGGAGCAGAGAAGCTAAAGAAGTTTGAGAAGATGCTTGGATTAGAGGACATGACATTGAGCTTCAGGGGGATTGTTGAGATATCAAGCTCAACATGTGATGATCGAGGATGACACGTATCAGTTTTTTGTTTCTCTGGCATGTATAGTGGTCACGCTGGTATATGTCTAGGATACTTCATTGAGCTTTAATAGATTTAGTTACCGATAGTGACGACACATTTGTTACTTGAAAGAGCTCACTCATTCATGGACATTAGATTTTTCCTTATGTACTGATTTTTATATATTGCATTGGTTGTATTTATGTTTTTAGGTCATTCTTGTATATTCCTTTTTATGTAATAGAAGAAGAAGATCATTCTTCCTTGCCTCAATCTCTGTGGGTGCTTCTCCTTGAGAGTGAGAGTGTGTGTGTGAGCTCTCTTCCTTATCTCCTTCCTCATGAAACATGATTGGCCATAGAAACCATAGTATCTGCCATGTTACAAAAGTACATACACAAATTCACAAAGATCATAGCATAACCCCAAGAACTCCAAGCTCTAAAAACACATCAAACTCCTAAGAGAGCACATCACATATTTTATCTCCTAAATCTATAAGTGGATTTATCAAAGGGAGGAGATGTGAAACAAATTGGATTTAGATACTAAATGCTACCCAAAAAGTGGATATGAGGCCCATAGCCATAAAATAAGAAAAAAGTTTCAAGTTTTAACCTTTAATTCCTTAGGTCCCTTGCGAGAAGAAAGGATTAATTTTCCATGCTCATAAGTTTTGGATTCAGTCCTTGCACATCAATTTAAAATTGTGACATTAGGGTTCCTCAAGCTCAAAACTTCCCTCATGTCATCATCATCCCTACTTACCATGCTCTTCCCTTTTAGTCAGAACTTTCACTTGTGCCATCTTCCAACATCTCTGTGTCCTTACTATCAAACAATGTATTTAAACATTCATTGAAACATGTTTTAATTTTTTTTAGGTGCAAAACTAATTACATGTAAATAGTTCATCACACACGTCAAATGTTCCACCATTCTTTTGATGTGCACTAGTAGGCACAGATCCATCATGCCCAATCCTTTTATCAGGATTCTTGGGTAGCTATTTATTGAAATTATAATCTAAGGATCGTTTTAATACAAAGGGAGTTGAAAAGTTCATCCAATGCCTCCATGTGGTAATTTCTAGATCCTTGCAAATGGTTAGATAGATTTGCAACATGATCATGAATTAGAAATTTTGTGAGCATGGAAATGACCAAGAGAATTAGAATAATTCTAGGTTGGACTAGGTGACTTTTAATTACTCACCAACCTCTTTTACTTGCCCAAACTCACTTAATCAAAGCACCTCTAATTGACATTTCTTCTCCATAGTAAAACACAATTTGCAAGAAAATCAACAATGCGCATAAGGTCATGAAGCAAAAATAAGGGATGCTCAATGAGTTTAAATGACTCTTTGTTATGACATAAAGTCAAACCGTACAACCCATAATAATTGGCACAATCCATCTTCTTAATTATCTAGATTATGGTTCTTGATTTGGGAGATACAATTACTTGATGTTACACTTCACTGTTTGTATATTATAAAGGGAATGCTCTTACACTTCCACTATCAATGAACATGAGCTCTCTCTTTTTGGTAGATGTTTGGGTAGCACCTGTCACTAGTGATCGAGTCTAGAGACTTTTGAATTCGTTATTTTAAGTGGATCCCTTCATGAATGATGTCCATGGCTTAGAATTTATCAATGATTCTATGTTCTCAGTTGACTCATTTAAGTTAGATTCTCAATGCAGCAATGCTGAACCGGATCCATCTATTGAACCTGATCCACCTATTGATCTCTCTTTAGATTCAAGTGCACCTAGAGCAAAGAATATCAGCAGAGAGAGAGAGAGAGAGAAAGAGAGTATACAAAGCATGGTGTTTTAAGGGAAGGCCTCGTGAATTAAGTCAAAAAAGATTTCAATTCCTTACTTCAGATAGACAAATTGCATTGGACATTGTGAAGCATTGTTGTGGTTCAAAATGTTTGTATAAATTAGGAATGAAGAAACTAAAGCAGCTAAGAGAGAAGTTCTTCGATTTAGATAGTGAAAGGAAAGATTCATACCTTGTTTGTCACTCATGCATTCATAGACATGCACTCATGCATACATGCACATGCACTCATGCATACACACACATGCATTTATGCATACATGCACATCCATTTATGCATACATGCACATCCATTTCATCTTCATACATATGCTTACATGCATACAACATGCATTTATCACACATACACATGCATGTATGCCCACATCTACCTCTTACATGCACATGCACATACTACATATGCACATGCATTCACCTTCCTCTTATATTCACATGCACACACTACATATGCACATGCATCTCTCACATACACATGCACACATGCACATGCACTTATTTCACATACACATGCAGTTATCTACCTCTTATATGCACATGCACACACTACATATGCACATGCATCTCTCACATTCATATGTATGCATACAACTCATGCACACATTCATATACTTCACACTTCATATATGCAAGTTCTCACAATCATATGCATGCATTCAACTCACCCCTCTTACACATGCATATGCATTGAAATCTTTAGATGCACTCATACTTTCACACATGTGCACATGCACTCACCTACTTACATACATGCATGAATTCACTATACATATGTAGTCATCTAACTAAAAGAATTAAACATGGTTACTAAAAAGTAATTAACTATTAAGTAACTATATATTCACAACACTGAGTCACAACAAAGGAGAACAAAGACATGTTCTCTTTTTCTTTTTACCTAAAGACCATTATATGAAGCAAAAAAGTGGGCATTTTACAATATCTAGAAAGCATCATGAGTCTTGCTTGTAAATATTGTCACTAGAAGCTTGATCTCATATCCCAAGTAGTCAAGATAGATATACTAAAATTCTTGCTGCCATGAAAACTAGTTGTTGAGCATGACCAAGAATCCCACATCATGATCTTGGACAATAGATTAGAGTTGAAAAGGTACAAGTAAGAATTCGCGAAGCTCCTTCATTACATCTATAACCTCAACAAGAACAGATGATAGCTAATTAAAAGTTACTCGAAAATTAGAGTACATGTGTTGCAAAAATCAGAGCATTTTAACAAGGCAATTAAGATCATCCCCTTTGTATGGTTAAGATCCCCATTGAATGCCTGGCCATATTAACAGAATATGAAATACATTTCACAAAAGCATTCCCAAGAGAAGATAATATTCAACAAAATTATACTAAGAAACATTCACACATGATCAGAGAAATGCTCAAGATAAATCAAGCTGAACACAAAGTGGAAGCAGAACTCCAAATTATATTTCCATTAAAATGATCTTTTGCATTTCATGTGTTCTACAAGAGTAATGTGAATCTACAATAGAAGCTGATCATAGCTTTTCTCAGGCTCAAGGATATTGGGATCCTCTGGCACATTAGAACACCTATCTTGCCTCTCTTGCTCCAAGATTGGCTCTTCAAGGTCAGCCATGTCCCCCGGTTCATCTGCAAGTGGGGGAACAGGCTCCCTTGAAGCTGGTTGGAATCTCTCCGTATCTGCAATGTGCTTCCTTCCAACCTCTTGGTCTTCATCTGGGCATTCATTCAGCCCATTGATTCTCATTCTAATGAAGCTCACTTGAGCATCATCCTTCTCCACAGCTATGCAGTGCCTGAACATCTTTAAGGACCAAGCCAGAGTCGTTCCTGAAACAGCAGAAAACCACTTAGAGGCTTCAATCAACCATGACTAATGAAAATTGTGAAAATTGAAATTACCTGTGCCCGAAAAAAGGTATAGGACCCAGTCATCATCATTGGAGAATATCTGAAGCAATCTCATTATGAGTTTTTGTGGCTTCTGATAAGGGTTAACCAATGTCATGTCCCCAGCTACATGACGAAGTGTCTTGGTAACGGCTGGGAACATGAGCACATTTGAGATCCCATTCTCATTGCAATGCTCCCTGACTCTCCTTTTGCTTACTTCATCATAATAGCCAACTGTAATGCATTCAGTGGCGCTCACAAACTGATGCAAAGGAGTGTGATTTACGTTTGTCTTCACCCTGCAAAAAAGAACTATGAGTCACAGAGAGCATCATTAAAGCCATGGAGATAGAAAGAAGATTACTTACCAAGTGAGGCACTCCACAGCATGACATCTTGCCTTCAGAGCAGTTGAAACAGAGAAAGACTGGTCTCTGCTATGGAAAATAACTATCCTCCAAAGAGGAGACATAGTCAACTCTGCAAAATCAGTGACCATCTTCCGAATCTGAGGGTGTTTGAAGGGTTCATCATCATTAACTGATCCCAACATCCTAAATCCATAGGGTATGTCCGCTATGAGAAGGGAGAAATGTTTTCTAGGCACAACAGAACAAATATTATTTACATCACCACAGAACACATTGTAATATACAGGCCTAAGGGGGTCTAGGGGATTGGAGAAACATTTAAGATCAGGTTCATCATCAAAATCCATCTCCTTCGCTTTCAGTCTAGATTTCTCATGCCTTGCTCTTTGAATGTGAGCAAGGAATGCAGGGGGGCAATCATCTAGTACCTCTGTAGACTTACTTTTCCTTGGTTTCTGCAGAAAAAATTGGAAAGACAATTAAAAGAGCTCTTCAATACAGCAAACAGAACATAAGGAACGGATGCATGGCATCGATTTCTCGTTGGGGTAGATGCTAGGCATCGACCTTCTACTGAAAATCGATGCTTGGCATCGACTTTGGGACATAAGTCGATGCCTGGCATCGACTTTTGCCACGAGGTCGATGCCAGGCATCGACTTATGTTGCAGGTCGATGCCAGGCATCGACTTATGCTGCAAGTCGATGCCAGGCATCGACTTATGCCCCCAAGTCGATGCCAGGCATCGACTTCTGCCTGCAGGTCGATGCCAGGCATCGACTTTTGCCTGCAGACTGATGCCAGGCATCGAATTTAGCTGTAAGTCGATGCCATGCAAGGCATCAAATTGGTTAGATGAATCAAGGCATCTATCTTAATGGCAAACCAGGCACAACCTCAGAAAGAGAACCTACCCAATCACGAAACAGGATGAAATATTCTGATAAGGCTTTGTAGGATGATGTGGTTGGATAGTCTGCTTGGACCTCTGTCCAAGAAAAGCAACCCAGCCTCTTCATCATCACCTCCTGAATCTTCATGTACACTTTATGACTACAGACACAGAAATATAAAAGAGACTAGGTTAGACCAGAAGCATGGGAGGAGGGAAAAAGGATCTGAGAATAACATACATACTTATTGAGCTCAGTCACCATCTCCTCCAGGCTTAACTCCTTCGAGATTACCCTTGACAAAGTTAATATGATCAATGTATCATCCTTGATTCCTTGAAGGGCCCTCCATGGGGTCAGCTTCATGTCCTCAGGAGCCTCTTCAATTGAAAGGTCAACTTTCCTTCCCTTTCCCTTCAGATCAACTTGTGGGTCTGGCCTCGACTTTCGTTGCTTCTGGCCCTTGACCTCCTTGTTCTCCCACATTGTGAAAATTCTATCCTGTAGATCCCAGATCTCACCTGATCTGAATGCCAGTTGAAACCATGGATCATATTTCCTCAAAGCATCAGACTTTCTATTCTCATCCAATGCAATTCCAACCTCAATAAGGCATTGCTTTCGTAGATTGGGATGTATTCTTCCAGCTTCCTTCACAAGACAATCTTCATATTCATGGTGGAAGAACCGAATTCTCTCTATGGAGGACATTTTCTACCTGTAGTCATTGTCGTTGTTGTGATCCCAAGCAAGAAGCTTGGCTTCCTCAGTTGTAAGACCAGCATATATCTTACACTCTGCATACCTAAAGAAAAATGTAGTAGGGTGCTCCTTCACTAACTGTCTACGAGCCTCTGCAGAGTGTGAACCTCCAATCACATAATAAGTGTAATCCTCAAACAAACCCTCATTGAACTCGTCCACACAGCTGCACTCATTCGGATCCACCATGACAAGGAATGGCACAACAGTAGCATGAGGATTTATTTTCATTTTCTTCTTAAGATTCTGGACGTGCAAATTATGTGGCTCCCTGATCTCAAGGGGCCTCCTCCCTGTGACTGGATCTACGGGTGGCCTGTGGATGATATTGATTGGCAGGTGGAACAACTGCCCCTTCTTCACAACTTTTCTTCTAGCTATGTCCTCCCTCATCTTATTCTGCTCAGTACCAAGAACACCAGATGCAACAATTATGTCCCCAGAGCTAGAGCTTGAGTCAGAAAACTCCTCTTCTGAAATTATCTTCTTTTTCTTTTGGAGCTTTTTCTGCACGCTCTGCTTACCCCTTGCCTTTACAGGGGTCGTCTTCTTCTGTTGTGTTGGCATGATATTGCCCTGGATCCATGGCATCATGTCCTTGATGAAATTCACTTAGTCTCTGCATATCTGAGCTAGCCCTTCTGGAACAGAGCACTCTGGGCACAAGAAATCCATCTTGCATATGACATTTCTTAATCCTTTCGATGTCTCCACCAAGAAAAGCAGGTTGTCAGAATCTTCATCTTCATAATCCAGTTTGTAAACAAGGCCATACTGAAAACCTTGTGTTGTGGTGATCTTTCCTCTGCCATAAGCCCCTGCGAACACAAGGAGGACTGCATTCTTCTCTTCAACGTACTGAAGGCACCACTCTAGATTTGTCATGTCCCGAAGTGGACGATCTGTCCTCATGACGTCCGTCTCCCTAGACCTTTCCTTCATATTTGGATCCTCCTCAGGAATTTTTATGCTACTCTGTCCACCTGAGGATATTCCTAGTGGGTTGCTGGCCTTCTCAGAGGATAATGGTGCAATAATTTTCTTTGGTTTTGCTTGGTGACCAATGCCTTTGTCACGTTGCTGGTCACCAGAGCCCATGGTGACTCTGAGCTTCTTGATGGGCCTTTCATCCTTGTACTCCGCATCCCTGAAGGCACTTGGAAATATCAGATCAAACGTAAATGTGGTTTTCAAAGGCCCAAGTCCATGCCAGGCATCGATTTTGAGCTTCAGGTCGATGCCAGGCATCGATGTTTAAGTGCATGTCGATGCCAGGCATCGACTTTGTGTGCAAGTCGATGCCCGGCATCGACTTTAGGGTGAAAGTCGATGCCAAGCATCGACTTGGGGGTGCAAGAGTCGATGCTTGGCATCGACTTTTGGGCCCAAGTCGATGCTTGGCATCGACTTTTGGGCCAAGTCGATGCCTGGCATCGACTTTTACCCTCAAGTCGATGCCTGGCATCGACTTGCACACAAAGTCAATGCCTGGCATCGACTTGGGCCCAAAAGTCGATGCCAAGCATCGACTTGGGCCCAAAAGCCGATGCCAAGCATCGACTTTGCACCCTAAAGTCGATGCCTGGCATCGACTTTTCAGTGCATGTTGATGCCGGCAAGTCGATGCCAGGCATCGACTTGTCGGTGCAAGTCGATGCCTGGCATCGACTTGCAATCCTAAGTCGATGCCTGGCATCGACTTACACCTTAAAGTCGATGCCAGGCATCGAGCTGTACATGCTTTGGATCCATATTTCTAGAGGTAAGAAAAATAAATACCTAGAAATCAGACTTTTTACACAGACATACAGAGGGAATCTTTTTGGAATCTTTATTTATGGTATGATTTTGTCTACCTCTTGGTACTTTTGCCAACATTCTTCTTCTCCATCAGACTTGGCTTGCTGGTATGCTGAGCTCTGTGCTCCATGGCTGTCTGTGCTCTGCTGCTCTCTCTTGCTCGTGGATTTTGAAAATGCGAATGATCTCCTCCTCTAGTATTTATAGGCAATTGGGTAACTTGAACCAGAGACTAACTGGATCTAACTGAATGAGTCCAGTTGCTAACTAAATCTGTCAACTTATCTAACCAGGGAATAGCACCCACACAAATAGGCTATTTGAGAGCCACTTTAATGAGATATTCATAGACCCTTGCAACTATTTATATACATTTGCATAGAAATTACATTTCAATGGCAAGAGTATGGTATGTCCATGAGGATGTCTAAACTCATGTAGAGATTTTTTTCTTAGAATCTCTTTCTTGGGAGAAAATCAAGTCGAAGTTGTGTTAAATGTGGGAGACTAATGACATCTTTATAGTATTACCCTCCTCACTTTAGTTCATATTCACATTTATCTTGTAACTCACTGTTGAAATGGAAAATCAATGTATGAATAAACATTCAAGTACAGAACCTTGCAACTATTTATATACATTTGCATGGAAATTAAACTTCAATGGCAACAGTATGGTATGTACATGAGGATTTCTAATCTCATGTAGAAGTTTTTTCTTAGAGTCTGTTGCTTGGGAGAAAATCAGGTCTAAGTTGTGAGATTAATGACATCTTTATAATATTATCCTCCACACTTTAGTTCATATTCACATTTATCTTATAACACATTGTTGAAATGGAAAATCAATGTATGAATAAACATTCTGTGTACCTCTTTTACACATAATTCTTTTTTAATATACTTTCATCTACCTCTTTGATATCTAGCCAAGACCACAATAAAACCTAATCCTTGAAATCTTAACCAAATGTAAAATTTCTTCTTGTATAGTGTTCAATGGCATAGCATATTCCAGTTGGAACTCAACTTTGATATATTCCAGTTGTAAAATTTCTTCTCGTAGAATTTCTCCAAACAATTTTATTATATATTCCTGTTGGAACTCAACTTGGATATATTTTGATTCATTCACAATGCTTAGACTCAATGACTCATATGTAGTTAGAAATCAACTGTGTTTCTCATTTGAATCAAAAGTGAATCAAATCTTTGGTTCCCCTATTAGTGTATATTTGAGTAATTAAGTGATTTGATGTAATTTGATGTTTAATGTTATTTAATGTACTTTAATAAGCTTTTGATTTCATATCTTCTTGATGTGACATTTGATGTGACATCTTCACTTGATCTCGAATTTCTACTTATTTAAAAAGGTCATTCATCTTCAGTCTTCTGTGAACTCAGTGAAGATGAGCTCAATCTTTTCAGTGGATGCTTGGGCATCAACTTCCTCTGCTCATATTGATTCATTGTTCTCAGTTGAACCTTTCTAGAGAAGTGATGATCCCTATGATTTAGAACGTGCTAATGATTCCATGTTTTCTGTTGAGTCATTTAAGTTATCCAATTCACAGTGCAATGCCGCTCAACCAAATGCACCTCTTGATCTCCCATCTGATCCAACCATTGATCTCCCTTCTGACTCAAGTGCATGTGGAGCAACGAAAAAGCAAAGCAAGCTCAATCTACGATTTAAAAGAAGGTCTCGTGAAGTAAGTCGAAAAAGATTTAAATTTTTTACTTCAGATAGACAGATTGCATTGGATATTGTGAAGCATTGTTGTGGTTTGAAATGTTTGTATAATTTAGGAATGAAGAAACTAAAGCACATAAGAGAAAAATTCCTCCATTTAGATAGTGAAAGGCAAGATATATACCTTGTTTCTTGCATGCAAATGATTGAGGATAACATGTCAGTAACGCGTGTTGGTTTTGAATATTTCTTTACTCAAGGGATGCCATGCTGTAGGGCTGCATTTAAAATTGCAATGGGTGTAGGAAATTTTAGAATACATAGGGTTCAACAAGGGTTTTTGAATGGGGATCTCATTTTGGATACGTTCCATGTTGGGACCAAAGGATCTGTTGGACGTCATGCAATGAATTGGATGATGAACTATTTTAGCTTGCACTGTGAAGTTATGCCTACAACTGGAAGGTTGCACTTGTCAGATAACTTTACTCGTCGAGAGGTATTTCAAATATATAGAGAAGACATGGAAAATAGAAATGAGAAGTATGTGTTGTATCGTCACTTTACTCGATTATGGAAGGAAGAGTTTAACAATGTTTCTATTCCTCGTAAAGTTAGAATGGGTGAATGTTCAGTTTGCGCCACTTTGAAAAACATGGCAAAAGGGGCTACAACACCACAGGAAAAGCATAATTTTAAAAACCTTCTTAACAACCATCGTGACAGTCAAGCATTAGAGAGAAAGAAAGCAATTCATCATCGAAGTAAGGCACTCAGAAATCCGGAGCGTTATATGTATTTGTTGATCGATGGTATGGATTAAAAAAAAACTTGTTTGCCACATTTTTATCGCATCCCTAAGGATATTGGAGATGAAGTCCTTGTGCAAATGCATTTGGTTGGTGCTTTGGTATACAATGGAACTGTAATGTCCAAGGTTTTCTTCACGTATCCGAATGTGCATAATGATCCAAACCTTATAGTTACTGTCAGTCATCGTGTTTTGCAATCATGGAAGGGTCTTTTGCCACCAACTCTATATTTGCAACTAGATAATACTGCAAGAGAGAATAAAAATTCTACAGTCTTTGGATATTTAAGCATGCTTGTTGAAAAACAGGTATTTCAGAAGGTTAAGGTAAATTTTCTTCTGGTTGGCCACACTCATGATCACATTGATCAAATGTTCAGTACTTTCTCTAAGAAGTTGGCACGCAACAATGCTTTTACTCTTCCGATTTTATCTGAGCTGATTTCAGAAGCATATACTCCAAAACCAGAAGTTCAACACCTCACACAGATTTATGACTTTAAGCACTTTTGCTCAATGGGCCTTGATAACAGTGCTAAGGTTTTGGCTCCATTGCACAATATTAGTTTCAACCATGTATTCTTGATGAGGAGGGTTGATGAAATAACCCTTTTATTTGCAAAGCAGTATTCATCTTCTCTTGGGTGGGAGCCTAAAGAGGGATGCAGATTCTTATTGCAGGTGCCTAATTTGTCTACTGTAATAGTGTATGGTGCAGAACAATCACCATATGAAGATAAAAACAATACAGAAAGATGTGGAAGTGTGGTTGATCAAAGTAAAAGTTGGATGCATGCACTCATTGAAAAGAAGAGACATATTGAGCGTGCGGGAGGACTTTTTCAATCATCAAGAAGAGATTATACAGTATACAATTGCAGGTCACTCGCCAGTTGATGTTCCATTCACATGGGATTTTTGTACACAAAGATCCGTGAATGTGGCCCAAGCATGTAATGCAGATGCACTTCAAAGTTTTATACATCCACCAGAAAGAAATATTTATGTAGGCCCAAGGATGACAAAACAGGCAGAAGCAAGATGGCAAGGAAATTTAATAGAGATAAATGTTGGAACGCTTATTGCAGTACTTGCTGATGGTGATGAGGCTACCAGACCATTTTGGATTGCAAAGGTTTTAGAGATAACTAAAGATATTGATCAGAGAAGAATAGAGGCTTTGATGGTGCATTGGTATTACACTAAAAGTAGTAATGCATTCACAGGTAAATATAACTTAGAAATGGTGTGTGATACTAAACGAACAGGTTCAAAAAGGAAAAAGAATATTCGAAGCACATCCACTCTTAAAATGGATGATGTAGATATTCTTGTTTATGATTTTTCCTTGACAAAAACTGGTCACTTGAGGAAAGCAACCATCAACATGATAAAACAAAAGCTTCCAGATGTATGTGGTACAGGAAATCATAGGAAAACAAGAAGATTTGTGCATGATCCTGCAGAATTTGGTATGTACGTGGATGAAGATAGAGCTCTTGTGGATATAGAAGAAGAAGAAGAGAGCTCTCAACAGTATGAGACTAAATCAAGTGCATCAGATGATGAGGGTGTAGACATAGATCGACAAAGTTGTGAGTTGCATTGAAGCTCTCAGACGTTTTTAGTGCTTATGTAAATGCCTCAAAGTAGTTTGGTTAATGAAACCATGTTTTGTAGCAATTTTGAATAACAATCAGATATCCACCCATTAAAGATATGTCTAAAATGTTATTTTTGTGTAAAAACTATTGATTTCTACATTCTTATATATATTTTAGACATGTCAATGTCTTATCATATAGATTTTGGACATGTCAATGTCTTATCATAAACATTTTGGGACACGTCAATGCCTAATATAGTGAAATTTTGACTACATTTTGAGCTCATTTTTTTTTGAGAAAATGACAAAAAATGTCAAAAATTACTTGTTTTCACCTCATTGTTGTAATATATGTATACTGGTGTAAAGGAATTCCAAAAATGAGGTGAAAACATGTAATTTTTGATGAGAGTGTTCTCTTTTTACGACATAGTTCTCGTTTGTTACGACTCGCTGTTTCACTTATATAACTATAAAATACTTTTCTTTAACTCTCTCTCTCTCTCTCTCTCTCTCTTTCTCTCTCTCTCTCTCCCCCCTCCCTCCGTCCCTCCCTCTCTCTCTCTCTCGCTCTCTCTCTCTCTCTCTCTCTCTCTCTCTCTCTCTCTCTCTCTCTCTCTCTCTCTCTCTCTCTCTCTCTCTCTCTCTCTCTCTCTCTCTCTCTCTCCCCCTCCCTCCCTCCCTCCCTCCCTCCCTCCCTCGCTCCCTCCCTCGCTCCCTCCCTCCCTCCCTCCCTCCCTCCCTCCCTCTCTCTCTCTCTCTCTCTCTCTCTCTCTCCCCCACATGGGTCTACAACATCGGGTTTTCTGAGCGTGATGATCACCATTTATCTCTCTCTCTCTCTCTCTCTCAGCATACGCACTTGCAAGTAGCAAGATTAGGAAAAACACATAAGATTTACACATATATATACATACATAGGGATCCGTGTGTGCATGCACTCAGTTAGCTAATACATGCAAGTACTTAACTAACACACATCACACTTGCACCATGCATTCATTAGCTAACTAGTACACATACCTAGTTAATTAACACACCTCACTCCACTAATGGGCATGTAAAATTCAGCTATCATTTTAATCTTTAATTATTTATTATATAATTTAATAATAAGATTTATTCATAAAAACATACTTTTTTTATATTATAAAATTATTTACTTATAAAACAACTCTTAGTTATTAAGTTATTTAATGTATATGGTATAACTAAATAACTATTAGTTATTATATTTAGTCATTAATAATTAATTAGTTAGTTATTTAGTTATTTAATAGTTATCTTTAATAATTAATTCATAGCTAATTAATAATAACATATGTTAATCATGAAGTAAGAAAGGTTTAAAAGCACAAATTCACACCTGATTATAACTAAGGACTAAGGATAAAGTAACTCTTTTAAAATGATATTCTACGGTAAATAATCACATAAGTTAATAATAGGGTAGGATGAATTTTAATGTAATAAGAATAGGTATACTCATAATAGTAGGAACTCACATAGGGTTGATTCCACATATACACTAAAGATTCCTTCGCTCACAAGTAGATAAATGCATAGGGTTAATACACATGGACTTTGGTTCTTTCCCTTATTCATACTCATGCAACATTTAAGCATTTATAGGGTATACAATTGCATAGATAGTTACATTTTATGGAGCACATCAGTGACTATTCATGCACTCATAACAAAACACTCACATATATGAACACATACAAACACATATAGACCAACAATTGTTTCTCTCTACATGAAGAATGGAGATAAGTCTTCACAAGCTACACATAGATACATGCATCTGTTCACATCCACTTGTAATACACACAAGCAATAGCCATATAAACTTCTCAATACATTCTTAGCCATGCATCTAACATCACTGCTCATGCATACATATGGCACATACTCATGCATACACACACATGGTCATGACTAATATATATGAGCTTGTTTATATGCAACTACTTAAGATCTCATAAACATAAGTAATTTAAATATGGAGATCTTTGATCAGTTCTAAATCTTTAGAGCTTTGTTGCGTGTAGGTACTAAGAAGAAAGATTAGTCAAATCAAAAAAATGCATCAAAAAGATTTGAGAGAGATGACATTTAACCATCTTGAAAACAAAAAGTTTCTATTTTTTTGAATGTTAATTAGGATTTGGAAATCCTTCCGACATCTACCCGCATCAAACTTGCACATTGTCCCGATGGGCCAACCTAGAGTTCCTGGAAAGCAACATCAAATGCTTTGGAAAATCTTATAAATTGACTCTAAATAAGATGATAAAAAATGCTTCTAAACTCAAATTAAGTTTTTGATAATTAAGAAAATCTATAAAATTATGTAAATGTGAATTGGAAATCATTTCCTGCAATGCATACAATCAAAAGACAACTTTAGAAAATCGTATAATAGTCATTTCGACAGTCGTGGTACTTACCGTTCCATTAACCCTATTCACATGTAATACTTAATTTATATAAGTATTCTATCTTCTATCTCTTAGTCATCCGCCGTAAGATACATCTAACTAATTCTTTTGTAGCAGACCTCGACCTCATATCGTCCGCAATACATTTTTGAGACCACAACTGAATCATAATAATTGTTTTCTTTTTCTTTTTCTTTGTTTTTATTTTTCTTCTTTTCTTTTTCTTTTTTCATCTTGGAGCAACCATTAATGTACTGCTTGATGTATTTGTTTTTCTTTCTTTTTTCTTCGCAACTTTTTTGTTAAAGAGGAAAGGCTTAACCTTAACCCCTAATCAGAGCTGAGGTTCTATAAGCATGCTACAGCTAGAAGTAGGATCTCATTTGCTAAACGGTTCTAGAAAATAAAGAAGCCTACTTGTAAAAAGTAAATTTACCTCTACTAAAAGTTGTAGATCAATTGTTCATCCCTCCTATCCTCATAACAAGTTATAAGTTCCCTAAATTGGACCTCCAACTTGCATACACATTCCTACTTTGATTTCTTTTTCATTATCTACATAATTTTCATAAATTTCCTTTTATACCAGAAACAAATCAATTCCTAAGTATGAAATGCATAAAAAAAAAATTTTATAAACATTAAAGAACAATTAGAATTATTTCACCTGATTATGCTTCATCTTCATCTTCATCTTTATCTTCCAGAAAGTCTTCATCCAGCTCGTACTCACTGCTTGCCCTTCTTTTAAATAGTTTTATCCTTCGATCTCGTTTTAAACTCATCATTCTTCATCTTCATCATCTATAAAATAGCTTCGTAAAATAGTAAGTATTTTATAAAAAGAAAACTTCTAATACTTAAATGTTTTGCTATAATTTTTTTAATAAAAAATGTTTCATATTCAAAGGACTCCTAAATTCTTTGTATTTGTATTTTGTAAAAAATAGAACTTCTTTTTTTAGTAAAATATTTCATATTAAAAGGACAAAAGAAAAAAACAACTCTTAATTTGTTTCATAATCTAATAGTCAAATTCTTTGTATTTTCCATAGTTTGTTTCATCTTCAAATTGGTATTTTAATCATTTCATCTTTTTTTTTCAATGCTAAACACATCTATTTTCTACAGTGATAAACTCTTAGTTATCTTGTTCAGCTTTAAAGGTTTTCATGTTTTTGAATTTATGATCATAGTGTTCTAAATTTTTCTGATAATGTTATCAAGAAGTTGTTTTTCTGTTTCACTCATTTGATTCACATAATTTTTTGTAGTATCTCGTTTGATCTTTTTTCTCTCAATTCCTTCTTGCTTGTCATGTTTGTTCATTTGAGTTTGTAATTCCCTAACTTTTTCCTGATTAAAAAGCTTCTCATTGGCAAGGAGCACTGGATCAAATGAAACCTCAAAATTTTCAAGTTTCCTTTAGCGAAATCGTATTTCATGATCTCATTCATTTTCTTTATATCCAAATGTTCTTCCCTAATGGGTTCAAAATTTTGATTTTCCTCTTTGGTTTTACTGTAGTTAACTTCTTTCATTAATTCATGTTCTATTGTAAATGTACTCTCACTTATTTGTTCATTTGCTTTGATGTTCATATGTATGTTAGGTTCGGATAATTTTTGGTTCTCTTCATATGGATTTGTTGGATTTGATTTAGTCTGAGTGTGTTTTATGAATTCCTTCATTCCACCTCTTCCCAGATTTAATTGTAAAGGTAATAAATTCTGATAATTTCAATTTTTCTGCTCCTTTTCAATCACTAATTTTCATCTTGGTGCATCTTCATATGACCTACAAGTCCAAAATGTGTGTCCATACTGATCAAACCAAAAACACTACAAAGGTCAGTTTTGAATCCTATTTGGCATTCATGGTGGAAGTTTAAGAGTGGATCTTCTGAAATCATCTGAATGGATTTCAGAAGAAGGGTATGCAGATAGACCTTGGTATTTTCTCTCATTTTCATGCTTAGCTTTAGCTAATTTTAATTCTTCTGTTTTTTTCGACAACAAATCATATTTTTTTTTCATTCCAACAAATTCAATATTCATTTCTTCTTTGCATGTTCTTAGGCCAAATCCTAATATTTGGACAATTTCTTACATAGCACTTATGGTATCATGTAAAGTCGAAATAATTCTAAATTTATTTTGTATGTCTTCATTAGCCTTACTCTCCATTTTGACAAATGTTTCTTCGCATGTTTTCAATTTTTCATTAATCAGGGCATTCACATAAGCTTCAATACTCTTTGGAATTTGCTCTTGCAATTCATTTGTGTAGGATTTCTTACTTTCATGTTTTCATATTTGTATTTTGCTCAATTCCCATTACTCAGGTTTTTTACTCTAGTTATACTAGCACTACAAAGAGTTGATGCAAATATGCAAAGACTCTATCATCATGTTCTTAAACATTTCCTCCATCTTGCATTCTTGATAGCACTTAGAATGGAGTAATAAGTCTCTAATCGCAGCCTCAAATCTTTCTCTAAACTGTGTAAATCTTTCACTAGATGATGAAGCCAAGAATAATGACTTTTATCAAATCTTAGGCCTTTATATTAATATTTTCCTTTATCAATATATTTTCAACTTGATTACTTTAACTTGAGCTTAGACTGAGCTTGTAATATTTGTTGATTTAAAAGTTTGGTTTTATAATTTGTTTTCTTTTTAATTTGTGAGTTTTGAGTTCAAAAGTTTACTTTAATTTTCTAACCTTTGTATTTTTTAAATCCCAAAGGTTATTTTAAGTATATGTTTAGATAAGTTTATAATTTTTCCATAAGTTTTTTTAATTTGAATGTTTTGGATTTTAATGTAGTAGGGAAAAAAAAGAAATAATAACAAGTAATCAAGAAACTAAGTCTATCATTTTTAGATTAAAATTTTTCTATGCAATAATAAAGTAAATATTTTCATGTAATGTAGAAAGCTAGCTTTGGTTTTTCAAATAAACAGGCCTATAATTTAACATAACAATGCTTTCATTCCTCATGCAAGGCTTAACAATCATTCTTAATACAATAATATTTTAATGTTTGACAGATGCAAGTGTAATATGGCTGTTGTCTAATGCAATGAAAACAATCCTTCTTTTTCTATGAAGTGATTGTACAAAAATAAAGGAAATTGAATAAACATCTTACCTTTAGTGGCTTGATGCAGAAGGTTCTAATGTGCATTGTGCTAATTCTTTACAAACTAAAGTGATCATGTATTAATGGTCTTCTTGTATGTTGATGGGACGCGAATGAAGTGACGAGGCTCCTCCGTCTAGAATACCCTCCTTCCCGTGGAGGTGCTTAATTCCCTAAGGAATAGACCTCAACAACCACCGAAAAGAGTAGGTAACAGCAAGATCTTCAATTGTGGTAGCTTGTTCTTCCTCCACTCACCTGCAAGCAAGAAGGATATAAAAGTTACCTTTTGTAATTAAGGTTGAAAACACACCTAAAAAAACCCAAGCACACTAGCACCATGTTTAACGTCGGCTTCCCCAAATCTGTCGAGTGGTGTGAAAGGAGGTAGCCACTCATCAAAAATGAATTATGTTAGCCTCACTATGTGACTAAACGCTAGGTGTTTCGTTGTGTACTTTATTGAACTAGGATGTGTTTTCAGTGTGAGGGGAGTTATTAGCTATAGATTAATAGTCTATTTAAGTTTAGCCTATAAATCTAAGGTCCGTAAGGAAGTGCAGCTCTATACCTAGAAACAACGTCACGATATGATTGCAAGATTAATTCTTCGTCAGTTATCCTATTTTTCATCATTTCACCCACATCGTTTTCTAGTTGTTTAGGATGTGTATTTCTATTTAAGGATGGGAGGAAAAAATCTCCTTATCCTTAGGTTCTACTGACACAATTGAACAGAAGACTAAAAATTTAGATAAACAATAAGCATATAATGGAGAATATAAAGATTCAGTAACTATATGATCTAAAAGTACTTCTTCTACTTCTAATTCTACACTAATCTCATTCTCGTTGGATTGAGTAGTCATATTTTCAATAGGAGCAGGTAATAGAGTCTCTAAAATGAAAGAGGTATGTAGGTTATGTTCATTAGAAGATTAACTTGAAGATGCATTATCTGTAGATATGATAAATAAAGTGCAACATAACGTTTTGATTGATAATTGAACTATATAGTCAAAATACTAAGATTTCAGAACGAAAAATAATCCTATACAAGTTCTTTGAGAAAATTCCTAATACAGATACTTTGAAGATACTCCTAAAGAAATATCTATATAAAAATCCTAATACAAGTTTTTTATATTTCAAATGTGATCAAATAAAACTAAGATAAGCGGTAAAAATGTAGCTCCAAGCTCGTAAATTTTGTCAAGTCGTCTTGCTGGTCGATCCCTTCTTCAATTGGTCTGCAAGTAGCAACATTAGAAAAAAAAACATAAGTATGTCTTATTAAACATAACACACATATTTATCATGATCATTCATTCTCAGACCTTCTTTATATTCATAGATGCATGCTACCATGAACTTATTTATGCTAACACACATACATTTTCTTGAAGTTAACATACAGTTTGATGCATGCTAACATATGCTACATCTTTTTCTCTTATTAATATGCACTCATATCCATGCTTATACACATACCCCTGTTCTTGATGCATATGCATTTTAACATTTTGCATTCACATGCATTCATGTTAACTTACATTCATCTTATATGCATAAATACCTATATACATACACATATGCATATTCTTAAGAACATGTGGATGCATATTTATACTAACTCATCATTCAAGTATAAATGCAGCTACTTATGTGTGGACTCATCATGTACATTCCTACTTACACTCATGCACATGTATACACTACATAAATATGCATTCATGCACACATATACTTCTTACATGCACATGCACACTACATGCATATGCATATATTAGTCTTGAATTCATGCACACATGCTCACATCACATTCATGCATATATGATTTCTCTTTATCGTGCATGCTTTCATTAGCTTACATACATGCATTCTTACTAACATTCATTCATGTATGTATACATTCATACACATGCATACAAATGCCTCTCACATTCATATGTATGCATACAATACACAAATTCATATACTTCACACTTCATGTGTATGCTCGCACAATCATATGCATGCATACATAAGCTTACTTATGCACATGCATCTACATTAATTCATATGCATGCTTATATATATTTGAGAACACTATTACACATGCATAAATATGTTCATTCACATGCATGCACTCATGTGTACATGCACTCATCCACATTCACATGCACTCATGCACATGCACACTTCACACATACATGTGCACTCATGCATTCATACACATGCACTCATGCATTCATACACATGCACTTATGCATTCATAAACATGCATTCATGCATATATGCACATGCATTTCATCTACCTCTTATATGCACATGCACACACTACATATGCACATACACTCATGCATACATACATATGCACTCATGCATACATACACATGCACTCATGCATGCATACACATCCACTCATGCATACATGCACATGCACACACTACATATGCACATACACTCATGCATACATACACATGCACTCATGCATACATACACATGAACTCATGCATTCATACACATGCACTCATGCATACATGCACATGCACTCATGCATACATGCACATGCAATTCATCTTCATACATATGCATACATGCATACAACATGCATTTATCACACATACACATGCACTTATGCACACATCTACCTCTTAAATGCACATGCACATACTACATATGCACATGCATTCACCTTCCTCTTATATGCACATGCACACACTACATATGCACATGCATCTCTCACATACACATGCACTCTTGCAAATGCACGTATCTCACATACACATGCACTCATGCACACACACTTATCTACCTCTTATATGCACATGCACACACTACATATGCACATGCATCTCTTACATTCATATGTATGCATACAACTCATACACGTCATATGCTTCGCACTTCATATATGCAAGTACTCAAAACCATATGCATGCATTCAACTCACATCTCTTACACATGCATATGCATTGAACTCTTTAGATGCACTCATACTTTCACATTTGTGCACATGAACTTACCTACTTACATACATGCATGCACTCACTATATATATGTAGTCATCTAACTAAAAGGATTAAACATGGTTACTAAAAAGTAATTAACTATTAACTAACTATATATTCACTTCTTTAACTATGACATAACTTTCTTCAACATACTTTCTATCTCTCTCTTTCCCTTTCTTTCTCTCTCTCTCTCTGTCTCTTGGTACCTCTCTCTCTCTCTCTCTCTCTCTCTCTCTCTCTCTCTCTCTCTCTCTCTCTCTCTCTCTCTCTCTCTCTCTCTCCCTCTCCCCCCTCCCCCCCATGTGGGTTTGTTGTGCCGATTTCTCTGAGCATGATGATCACCGTTTCTCTCACTATCTCTCTCTCTCTCTCTCTCTCTCTCTCTCTCTCTCTCTCTCTCTCTCTCTCTCTCTCTCTCTCTCTCTCTCTCTCTCTCTCCCTCCACGTGGGTCTGTAGCACCGATTTCTATAAGCGTAATGATCACCATCTCTAAATGCCTACAGATTTGATTACAAGAAACAACCAGCCATCGCATTCTCAAGTATAGAAGGGGGGTAAAGAGACATTACACAAGGTGTTCGCAAAGAAATGTAGATTAACTACCTTCTTCAAGATATATGAGTCTACATCAGTGAAAAGATGGTGAAATCATGAAGCAATGTCAGTAGCATTGTGCTATCAAAAAATCCAATCTATCTAACTTAGATAGGATAAAGAATTTATGAATTAAGAAGAGATGTTTTTCTAATCCAACATTATAATTTTCTTGTAACATTGCAGTAGATTTAGCATATCCTAAAAAGTTGGTTGGTAGACAAATCGATTTGTTTCAGTTTTGCATTTCAAAATTTTTGGTTGTTTCTGTTATGCACGTATTCCCGATTCAACAAGACCAAAGTTGGATTCAAAAAGCAGAAAGTGTGTCTTCCTACGATATAGTAAAGATTCTGAAGCATATTGGTTTTGGGATCTTGAGGCAAGGAATATTTTTGTCAGCCAAGATGTGGTGTTTGATGAACGACCACACTTAGTAGAAGATAAAGGTAAATCTACTATCTCATCAAACAGAGAAATATCTCACCTTGTGCCTATCAAGAAATATGTTAAACTTGAGGAGGAGGATACATGTGATGGAGAAATTTCCTCAATAAAAAGCCAACCAGTTGTAGTTGCACAACATAATTCACTACCGAAGTGGGCACACTAGCTCTTTCATGAGCACAATCCACATGTAGATGTAACAAAATCATTCTCGGATGGATTACAAAGATCAAAGAGAATAGAGGATCAAAGAAGAGCTTCAGAACACTTTTTTAACATGGCTCTAATGTCAGATATCATGGGCTCAATAAAGTAACCTACCACCATTGAAGAATCCCTTGATGATCTAGGCTAGAGAGCAACAATGCAGTTTGAGTATGATAGTATACTAAAAAATGATACATGGGATCTAGTTGACTTGCCCGCAAAGAAGAAGGTAATAGCTACTAAATGGATTTGGAAAGCTAAGTATAAAGTAGATGGAACATTAGAAAATTATAAGGAAAGATTAATTACACAGGGTTTTCACAAATCGAAGGATTTGATGTTCAAGAAACTTTTGCACCAACAACACACATGACAACTATTCAGACGGTACTTGGAGTCTAACAAAAAGGGATAGCAAGCTAATTGTTGTCATTATATATGTAGATGATTTGATCATTACAGAAGTTCATCACGGACTCATCAATCAAACTCAGATGAGCTTGGGAACTGAGTTTGAAATGACAGCCTTAGGTCTACTCCATGTTTGTCTAGGAATTGAAGTATGGCAAAGGAAGGATGACATTTTCATCTCACAACAAAAGTATGCCAAAGTAGTTCTCAAGGCATTTGGAATGATGGAATGCAAACCGACTAGCACACCTATGGAGGTAAATCATAAGCTATCTATGGATGGTAACATGCTTGATGTAGATGCTAAGAAGTATAGGAATCTCGTTGGAAGATTTATTTTTCCAATAAACCTAAGGCGAGTCACAAGAATGCTGGAATGCGAATTCTAAGGTACATTGCAGGAACCTTGGATTTTGGTATTTTTTTATACCACAGGTGATACACTTCAAGGATACTGTGATTCAGATTGGGCTAGAGATTGTGATTCTAGAAAATGAGTTTTTGAATATTGTTTCTCACTTCGTTAAGGAATATTTTCTTAGGTAAGTAGGAAGCAACCAACTCTCACACTCTCCTCCACTAAAGCAGAGTACAAGCAGCTTGTTTTGCTTCTTGTGAGGCAATCTTGTTAAGGAGAATTCTTGCAGATCTAGGCTTTCCATCAAATATGGTGACTGTACTCAAGTGTGATAATCAAAGTTGTATGGCCGTTGCAAAGAACCTAGTATTTCATGCTCGCACCAAGCACATAGAAGTACAGTACCATTCCATTCCTGAACTAATTTAAGATGAAATTGTGGAGCTAGAATATTGCCCAATAGAGGCAAATTGTGCTGACATATTCACTAAAGCACTTGGAAGAGAGCAGCTCAACAAGCATGTTCAACAGATGGGCATAGGACCGAGACCTACTTGATTTATCATTGGTAAACATTGAGGGGGGGTGTTAGTATATGATCAATGTCTACCCCTCATGCTTGTATGCACATTTTGTCAAGCCCCGATTATGAGGAGAAGCCAATCGAGCATTATCCAATTGATGGGAATCCCAACTTGCATGTTGGATAAAGGTCATATTGGACCATGTAAGGTATTATAAAGAAAGGGAGTTTCGAGGGTTCCCAATTGTGGGGTCCGGGACAGCGGTGAGCAGTCCCGGCTCGGAGGTCCAAGAGGGCAAGCAGGCCCCCTGGCTGGGGGTCCCAAGGGGCCAGCGGGCCCCCTAGTGGGGGTTTGGGGGTAGTGCCCCCGGTGCGCTGATAAAGGGAATATTCCATGAAATATTCCTTATCGAAGTCAGAAATCATTTAAATTTGTTAGGTCCGTTCAACCGACCTAAGTCATGTATGGCAATTACGTGGGTGGTGGCTTCCCGTGCTCTACCGCCCATGTATAGCCGTCCACAAAAGGCCACCCATGATGCTCTATATACATGACTTCTGCACTACCCAAGACATCAAGTTGAGCTAGCATACCTATACCTTGTATCTCCTTGTCTAGAGTTGTCTAGATCACCATTTAAGCTCTACCTTCAGAGCGCACGGGTGGACAATGCCATCATCTTTGTACTTGTTGCTAGTAGAAAATTGTTGAGATTCTCCTATATTTGTTATCTTCTCTGTTACTTCTCCTGTGTTATATTGTGTAACTATTGTCTTACAAATCTATCACTCCATATGAGGCTTGGCATGGTCACGAGCCATTGGTTCCTCATCTGTGTATTTTTGGTTTTTTGGCATATGCATTAGTGCTTGAACGACATCGAAGGAAATTGGATGATAACACAATAAAATGTATTTTTGTTGGGTACAGTTTTGAAAGCAAAGGCTATCGTCTGTATCACAATAAATGAATTTTGGTTAGCCATGATGTTGTTTTTGTGGAAGATGCTATTTAGCCTTTACTTTCATGTAGGAAGGACAAAGACATGTATGATACTTTGTTGCCTCGTTTTACATGTGGAAAGTCTAGTGCTGGTTCTAATGAGGCAAATTCTCAACCATTGCAGGTTTCATGTGATGATGTAGATCATTCTATTTCTAATGCAAATTTACATGATGCACTTGTTGTGTGATGAGACTAAGCCTGTTTCGCTTGATGAAGCAAAAAATTATGAGCATTCGTTGGGTGTGATGTAATCTGAATATGATGCTATCATGAAAAATGGTACTTGGTCTTTATGTGAGTTGCCTCCTGGCAAGAAGGCCATTGGCACTAAGTGGGTATATAAGCTTAAGCATAAACGTGATGGAACAGTTGACAACTAGAAGGTTAGGCTTGTTGCAAAGAATTATGCTCAGGAAAGAGGCATTCATTTTGATGAGGTTTTGTTCATAGCATCTGTGCACTTACAGCTCATCATGGTTGCAATGTACATCAGTTGGATATTAAGACAACATTTTTGAATGGTGACTTGCATGAAGAAGTGTATGTTTTTCATCGCCATGGCTTTGTGCAGAAAGGGCATGACAACTAGGTGTGGAGGTTAATGAAGGCATTATATGGTTTAAAGCAAGCACCATGTGCTTAGTATGAAAAGATACATGCCTATCTGATTGCACATGGTTTTAAGAACAATCCAACTGAAATCACCTTATATTTTAAGCATGCTAATGATGTGCTTCTGATCATTGTTGTGTATGTTAATGACATCTTTCTCACCAGTCCTATTGAGATGCATATTGCTGATTTTAAGGCTGATTTTCATGCCTCATTTGAGATGTCTGATTTGTAGCATTTGCGTTATTATTTGAGCATTCATTTTATGCATGTTGATGGTGGAATGGCTTTGTGTCAAACGAAATATATTGACACATTATTGCAAGGTTTTGGCCTTGAAGACTATAAGCCTATTGCCACTCCTATGGAGACAGGTCTATGATTGAGTCCTCATGATGTTGGAGATGCATTTGATGCTATTCTCTATCAGCAGGCTGTTGGATGCTTGATTTACTTATGCATTACTAGACCAAATATTCAATTCTTTGTCTCAGAAATGAGAAGGTTTATGCATTGCCTAGGTGTCAAGCATTGGCAAGTGGTTAAGTGCATCTTTCGCTACTTGAGTGGTACCCAACTACTTGGGTTGTTTTATCCCAAGGGGGGACAACTATTGCCATATTTGCATGATTTTTCTAACTCTAACTCGCTTGGTTGCTACGATACTTGTATGTCCACTAGTGGCTTTTGCTTCATGCTTGGTAGTTCATCTATATCTTGGTTTAGCAAGAAGCAGCCTACTGTGGCCACTTCCAGTTATGAGGTTGAGTATATGGTAGCTTTCACTGCGACTGCTGAGTGTGTGTGGCTCAGGCGCCTTATGGCTGATTTGGGTGTTGATCAGTCTTCTGCCACCACCATCTTCACTGACAGTTAGAATGCATTGGGAGTTGCAAGGCACCCTGTCTTCCATGCTCACACTAAGCACATTGAGGTGCATTATCATTATGTTAGGGAGAGGTTCTCTGCTGGAGAGATTAACTTGGCATATGTGCCCACGTGGGAGAACATTGGAGACCTTTTCATGAAGGCTCTACCTAGGGAGAAGTTTGAAGCTTTGGCTTACTTCCTTTTGTGGATTGATTCCACATAGCTTAGCACTTCCGTATACATGAGTGTGAGGTCCTTCTTCACATCATCACTCCTAGGGGGGATTTGTTGATATATTTAGGTGGGGATGTGTGTGAACACTCCAGGACCGTCACAACACTTTTTTCCCTCTTTAGGAGGTTTTTTATCCCCGGCTTGTATATACACCAATTCCCGTAAGGGGCTACTTACCTTTTTACATTCTAGTGGTAATACATTTAGTATTATGTGTTGTGCTTCAAGTTCTTCTTCTTCTTCTTCTTCTTCCTTGTGTTGTTCATGTTCCCTAGACGTCTAACTCCAATAGATAGATCCTAAAGCATCCCGTTCATGGCTTAGAATATGAAGCATATATTCAAGGATAACAATGTTCTGGGGGAGGGCGGGGGATGTTGTAGAGAAAAATCGTAATAGGTCTAAAGTTCAAGATAAGTTAAAAATCATCCACGTACTAGGAAAACTAGAAGCTTGGACTAATGGGTATGTCTCATGGATTCGAAGGAAGTCTTGGGTTCAAATCCTATCAAAGTCATTTGGAAGTATTTTATGAACGCCTTATAGAGGCTTTTACAAGTATCAAGTGGTACATATGGCACACATATATGCATTTTCCACTTGGGGACTAGGACGTATGTCATACATGTTTCAACTTTTTTTTTACAGCTCCAGTTGAGAGAGGATCTCATGTGAGCCAAAGCCTTGAGACAATTCAACATGGTGGAATTGCTTTGTAATCATTGGGATATGAGATGATGTACTATTGATCGCATTGAGAAGAGCTATTTAGATAGTGGTGTGAAGCGCGCTCAAGACTTGATTGAGGTGAAAGATATTGGTGACTTTTCTTGATCCAAACATAACACTAGAGCTAATTTGCATAAAGAGAGACTTGATAGTATGTTGCACAAAACATCCCTAATCACTTTGAGATTCTCTCTTGTGGCCTTTGCACCATTGCTATATTAGAGCCCAAGTAGATCCTAGCCTCATTCTATTTGATCTTCAAGGGAAAGAGGGCCCATTCGTTTCATGATAATCCTTTTGTGTTCTAGATTTTGTGATTCCAACAAGAAATCGAGCAAGTGTAGGTCCAAGTTTCGCAGAATACCTTGTCATTGGCTAGATTGTGGGTCAAATCTATAAAGGGTTCCCACTCCTTATTACACACCCATTTTTAGAGATAAAAAGAAAATTAAAGCTTGAAGACAAAGAATGTTTATATGGGTTGCTAGTCTTCAAAGGAAAGTCAATAAAATTTACATTTTCAAAAAGTCTTCTTAAAATCAAGACCTAACTAAGATATCAAGAGAAAATCAAGATGAGAAAACTTTATTTATATTTCAAGAAATGATGGGCAGGTAAGGAAAACAAAGGAATCAAGGAAATGTGCATAGAGTTATTAAGCATTTCCAAGCATTTTAGAGGAGGAGAAATACGTTTTTATAGCAATCCACTTCACCAAATATGTTAGGATCGGGATGGACACCTTCTGTCAGCACGCGCATAGCTTCAATGAGACCTTGGGATCCTAGGGGTGAATAGCGTAACACTTCTCTCCACACTTCTTAGTCACTCTTCATGCACACCTTGCACTTCACTTTTCTGTCTCTTGCACTTCTCTCTCTTGCCTAGCTTAGACTATGCTCACCTTGCTCTTTTCTCAAGAATAATCCTTGCCTTGATTTGAGTGTCGATTCATGTACGCTCCTAACTGCAAGAGTATCTTGGTGCTCACTTTGATGTCCCAAGATTCTCTCCAAAAGTGGGTAGCCAATGAATCCCTATTTTGTCCTGTAGTGATTTTAGACTAAAACAAAAATTTTAATTGGGGGGCCATATTTTCACTTGCATGTACGCTGCCGCTTAACATACCTTCACATTTTTCCTTTTAATTCTTCAATTGTGCACATTACAGAGGATTTTTCACCTGAACCTTCCAAAAAACTTTAAAAACACCTTGAACCTTAGAGAAATTACAGAAATACCTTTACAACCTGCAACCAACTTTCTTCAATTTTACCCTTTGTGCACCAATTAATTGTGCACTACCTTTGCACTTTGACACCTGAACTTTGAACACTTTGACTTTGCCCATGTTGACTTTGGCCTTGACCTTATTTATTTTGACTCCTTTGACTTTGAAGCTTTTGACTTTGATCACGGTTGACTTTGACTTTGAAGCTTTTGACCACCATCTAATGTGCTCTCCGTCCCGAAGAGCTACGGCCAAAACTCTGAGCAGATAGGACACCATGATTCTTGTGCTCCAAAATCTTTAAAAGGACACCTGAGTAGCTACTAAGTCCACTAGAAGCAATAGAGAACAAATACCAAATAGCAGAGAAGAACCAAAAGCGTAAATTTTTCACAGAAAAGCAAAGGAGGGCAATGGGAGGGTAAAAGGGAGGGGGAAGGGAGGGTTGAGGGGGCTGAAATGGATAGTGCAAGGAGGGGTAAGGATGGGGCTAGGCAGAAGGGTAAAGGGAGGGTGAGGGAGTAGGAGTAGGGGGTCTGGAGAAGGCCAAAATGATCAAACAATAGAGCTATAGAGGGTGCATATGGGAAATTGTGAAGCATAAGGTAAAACAAAGTGACAATAGACCATGTGGACCATTTGGTTAAATAAAAACATGTGATAAATGTGCTCAAAACATGTGGTTTTTGACTAAAAGTCAAGGAACATGTGGGATTTTGAAAACTTAAGTCAAAAAATGAATCCAAAGGTGCCAAAATACATGAAAATGACCCCAAGTTGGAAACAAATTGCCATCCGAGGCGCAATCTAGAGACAAAAGCTTTGGAAAATAAAAAATATTTTTTTTTTAATTAAAAGAAACAATGGTTCCTCCTTTCTTTCTTTCTTTTTTTTTCTTGAGCGCACGGGGTTGAATATATCTTTAAAAATAAAAATGAAATAAAATAAAATAAAGAAAATAAAAATAACTAAACAATAAAATAAAATAAAAAATATAAAAATAAAAAAAATCGTGGGTTGGGGGTAGAGAGAAAAAAATAAACAAAAATAAAATTAAGTAAATAAAAATAAAATAAACAATAAAAATAATTAAAATAAAATATAAAAAAAAATCGTGGGTCGGGGGGTAGAGTGAGCGAGGGTGGGCGGGGGGGAGAGGGGCCGAGGGGGGGGGAGGGGGGGACGAGGGGGGGAGGGAGAGAGAGAGAGAGAGAGAGAGAGAGGGAGAGAGAGAGAGAGGGAGAGAGAGAGAGAGATGGAGGTGTTTTTTTTTTAATAGCCAAAAAAATCTATGTGGGCCTCTTTTTTTTGAAAATATCCAAAATTGAGGGAAAAATCCCAAAAAAAATCCAAAAAAATACAAAAAAAAAAATAAAAGAAATTCTCAAAAAATTCTCTAAATGCCTACGATTCTAGGCCAATTTCCTTACCCAAGACCCTAGAGAGCTTCCTTTATTCCTCCAATTTGGCAAGAAAATGATATTTGAAAAGGATGAATAATTCTAAAAAAGCTTGAAAAAATCCCAAAAATTTCAAAAAATTGTATTGATGCCGAGGACTATGAAGGGGTTGCTAAATTTGCTAAAACCTCAAAGAACAAGCATAAAAATGGATAAAAGCTACCAAAGCTAAAGCAAAAATGACATGAGAAGGCAACATACAACCTTGACAAATTTTGGAGGTTCCAAGTGATCCATAAATCTTCAGTTGTTTTGATGATAGGCCTTGAGCCTTGATATGTTAACTCAGAGAAACTCCTCCATAATCTCTAATTGTACTGCACTTCATTTGTTTTGTCTTCTTGTTGGGCACATAGACCATCTAATAGGGGTACCCTAAATCCTTCATTAGAATATTATCTCCTCCATACTGCATCTCTTGTATCTTTGTTTTAGGAACTTTATGACTTAGTCTGCAAATTTCCATTTTTACTATTCTGGCTTCTTCATCCAATGGAACCCTCTGTTTCCAAAGACTTGCAAATACTCCTTTCACATCCTTGTAAAGCCCTGCACTTACTATCATAAAAATTGACATACCGATGATATTCATACTGGTATCCATAACAAACTAGCCCTTGATATAGGATTTGAAGTAGCTTCATCACTGCTACACTTAAGGGCTTCTCTGTTCTTCTCTCTTCTATGGCCTTTGACTGAGATTGTCTCACTCGAGTTAGTAACATGAATGATGTCTTCTTTTTCTTCATATGCTTCCTCTCTACTTGAGTTTGGAAAAAATCCATAGCAGGAAGATGGGTCTTCTGCATGGAGCCAAGCCAACATGTTTTCATCTTCATATAAATTTGCTCCTTCAAATAGATCTGCTTCTGTGTTGTCCAACAATTCTTCTTCCATACAAATACCAATTGTCTGCATCATGCTGATATGTCTTTGGTTGTCTAGACCTTCTTCTAAAAATATCTGTTGTAACTCTTTCCGATCTTGTTTCACCCACATTGTGTCCTGACCCCAGTCATGCAGCACATTGGCATGCCTTAAGCAAGGTCTTCCAATTAAAAGGGGGAAACTTCCTTCTACCTGTGGCGGCCTTAAAACAACAAAATCCAAGTTAAAGATGGTACCTTGTATCTTGACTAGGACTCTAGGGACCACTCCCATAGGCTTTACTATGCTTTGGTCTGTTAGTGTTACAATGAATTTTGCAGGTCTTGAAGGGTGTAGTCCAATCCTTTCCAATGGTATATTCAAGCATCAAGTTAATGCCAGAACCACCATCCACAATGACTCCTTGAAACTCATGATCTTTGATAGAGACTGCTAGTCGAGCACTCTTATAATCTGTAAGGGGTGCTTCCCTTAAACCTTTATGTTTATGCATAATAGTAGCCTTTGCCACTAAACTTCTTATGGACATTTCATCAATTATCTGCAAGAGTTCTGACATGAACTTCCCATCCATCTTTATTAAATAAAAAATACGACCTCCTTTTTCATGGACTTGAGTAGTCTCAAAGCTTTTGATTCCTTAAGAGCATGGGCTCCAATTGACTTATCAAACTCCTCATGAGCCCTATTGAATGCATGTCCAATGGTATCACTGGTACCTATAAATTTTTCTTTTTTCCTTATACCTGCACATGTGGTGGCTTTGTCTTCAGATACATCTTTGTCTTTGTTCAATCCATTAATCAGTGATTATTGACCTATTTCCATTTGAGCCTTCCCCTTGCTTCTTGTCTGCACTGTAAAAGATTCAATTTCTTCTAACTGCACCACCCTGGTAGATGGTGATGGCACCCTTGCTTGATCTACCATTTCTTCTTTGCACACAGAAATCATTTGAATATGGGGCCTAGATGAACATGCTTGGTTTTTAGGACAACAATTAGTATAATGGTCTCTAGCCTCTGGGTAGCTCCCGCAAGGAGGGGCATTTTCTGGTAGAGTGCACCTACTTTGATAGTGCCCACATTCTCCACATCTGAAACAAATAATTGGCCTCCTAGGCCCATTTCCAAAGTTATCCCTATGTCTAGGGTTGTAATTGTTTCCTTGATTCGGTGCAGCTGCCATCACATTTGTTGGTGGTAGGGCTCCTCCTTGTGCCCAATATATTGTTGCAAGCATTCCTCTTGATTGACATTCTTGGGCCTCATGACCAGCTTCCTTGCATAGCTGGCAAGTTACACTTAACAAAGGACATTTACTTACTATATGACCTTGCTTGTTGCACATGGTACACCATCGTCCACTTTTGATGCCACCCCCTTTGAGTTCCTGCAACTCTTGTCGAAGCTCAACCAGCTCTTCTGCTTGGGCTTCCTCTTCCTTTTGTAGCTTTAATGCCTCAATCTCCCTCCTCAACTGAGTAACAACATTCTCCTCCTCTTTATGGGGCTTTTTAAGCCCTCCAGCTCTTTCCTTAGCTGGATTACTGGATCCTCCATTTTTGTAGAATAGGGTAGTTGAGAAGAGCTTGCTCCATATTGTTGCCTTATTTGCTCCAGCCGTTTAGCTGCATTGATGAACTTCTCTATGGAGGGTGTTGGCAACACTAATTCCTTGATTTTACATTGTGTGGTCACTGGAAATGCCTTAGCTAACCATTTCTTAATAAAGAAATCGTGTGGAGGATCTGGCAGCTTAGCCATTAGTACCTTGGACCTAGTTACAAACTCCGAAAACTTTTCACCTAGACCTAGTCTACAGTTTTCTTATTCCTCTATGATGATCTCTGTAGTATTTCCATGCTGGAATTGAAATTGAATGCATCTTTCATTAAGTCCCAAGTGGTGAAATGATTCTCAGCAAATTGGTTGAACCATTTATCTGCTAACCCTTCTAATGTGGCAAGGAAGAGTATCAAAAAGGCATCCTATCTTGCCATCAAAAATTTTAATTGGGGGGGCATACTTTCACTTGCATGTATGTTTCCGCTTCACATACCTTCACATTTTTCCTTTTAATTCTTCAATTGTGCACATAAGAGAGACTTCACCTCAACCTTCCAAAACACTTTAAAAACACCTTGAACCTTAGAGTAATTTGTGCTCCAATTAATTCTGCACTACTTGTGCACTTTGACACCTGAACTTTGAACACTTTGACTTTTCCCACGTTGAATTTGACCTTGACCTTGTTGACTTTGACCCTTTTGACTTTGACCATTGTTGACTTTGGTTGTGGTTGACTTTGACCAATATGACTTTTATGGGCTCAACAAAAAGGTACGATTGAAGAGGTGTGCGCATCGATAGAAGGTCTCCCTCCCTCCTACCCTATTGGAAGCTTGAGTGCAAGGTGTGCACAAGAGCAAGCTCCTGGAGAAGGTGGAGGTCTGGTGTAGAGAGGGTTGGCAGCATAAGGGACTTTGGGTATCTTGTAACCTTGTGTGTGTGTGTATTCTTTGGGATTAAACACTCCACACAAAGAACGCTTGGTCTTATTGTATACATTATTATTGGATTTTCCTACTAGTAACCAATATAGAGAAGCTTCCAGTGTTTATGATCCACTTCTTCTTCTTCTTCCTTCTCCTACAAATACTCAAGTCCCTTTCCACAAAAGAATCCTGCAACAGTTGTTCCGTGTGAAGGTAGTCTTTAGATACCTCATGCATCCATTATGTATCAAAAACTCTAAAATCACCTTCTTCAATTCATCCTCTTCCTTTTTGCAAAGAACCCAATGAGCCCTTGGTAGCAACACCATTTCGTTCAGCTTGGTAGTTGCCCAAAACTCTTGCATACAATCTCGCTCTTCGAAGTCCTCCCTTTGTTAAAGGTTGAAACATGCCGTGCACATTAATCCCATCCCATAAAGTTCACAACTCTTCCAGAAGTGGTGCAAGGTCTTCATCCATGTTCTTCACCTTATACTTACGTGGTGCAATGAGATATAACAATAAATGGCATATTTCTATGGTTAGCCATGGTGGGATGTTATAGTTGTTGCTATATCAAGTTGAACATGTGATGATTTAGGATGACACATACCAATTTTTCATTTCTCTGTACATATCAGGGATACTTCATTGAGATTTATTAGATTTATCTACTGAGAGTGATGGCTTTATATATTGCACTTGTTGTATTGTTTTTTTTGTTCATTCTTGTACATTCCTTTATGTAATAGAAGAAGAAGAATAAGATCATACTTCCTTGTGTCAATCTATGTGTGTGCTCATCTTTGATTATGAGAGTGTGTGTGTGAGCTCTCTTCCCTATCTCCTTCGTGAAATGGTATCACAGCCAGTGTGGCTATAGAGAGCTCGTGGAGAAGGTGGATGGTGAAGAGTACATGAGAAGGCGTGATTCATAAAGGACCTTAGATTGCTATCAAAATTGGCATAAAGGTAGAAGGCATCAAAATATTTCGACCTAGTTTTGAGTAGGTATTCTACTCTGGTAGAGGAAGAGGTAGAGGTAGAGGGTTTGAAAGTGGAAGAGGAAATAGTAATGAAGACCAAAGCCAACATCAGAATCATACAAGAGGTAGAGGATAGTTTTCAGGTAAACGGAGCCAAAGAGACTACAAAAATTTCCTAAGAAACAATTTAGGTAATGAATGTGTAGGATGCTAGAATTGTGGTAAACATGGACACTTTGAACATGATTGCTTGTTGAACAATCAAAATAATAGAAAGTGGCAAAACAACCATGCATGTACAAGTGCAGATGATTTTGAGAAGTTATTCATGATTCAACATCGTATGATGAATAGGATGTCTTCTAATGTTTTGAAATTGAATGGTTTAGTAGTTTGCAGAAACTACCGATTCCTAGATATGTTGAAATAGGTGATGACATATCACAACCTATGGAGCATAGAGGAAACATAGAAATGTGTATGGAAGATGGGAAGGTAACACATCTTGTTGATGTGCTGCATGTTCCAAATATAACAAAGAATTTGGTTTCTGTTTGACAAATGGTTGACCAAGGAGTACAAGTTAGGTTCAATTCTGATGGGTTGTATTTAGAAGAGTATAAACATGATGGAAGATTGATTGCCAAACAAAACAAAGTGGGTAGGATGTTCATGTTAAATGTGAAAATTCATGAAATGAATGTAGCCATGTTTGCAAAAGGTGCAGGAGTTATTGCTGATATAGAGATCTCACATAAAGGAACTTGACATGCAAACTTGTAGAGGCTGAAATTGATGCAATCCAAGGAGATTGCAATGGACTATCAAAGTTCAAAGTTGCATATATGCAAAAATTATGTGCAGCATGTCAATTTGGTAAACACTCAAGAGCATCATTGCTGCTTGACAAGCATGTTAGTTAGAAATAGTACATAGAGATGTTTAGGGTTCTGCAAAGACCAAGGATGATTGTAGGTTTTATGCTAATTTCATTGATGACCATACATAGAAAGTATCAGTATATTTCATGAAAGAGAAGAGTGAGGTGTTCACTCACTTCCGAAATCTTGAGGCTATGGTGAAAAAGGAGATAGGAAAGTGTATTTAGACATTAAGGTATAGTGGAGGAGGTGAATACATGTCAAATGAGTTCAACAATTTTTTTAGAATTCATGGAATTTGATGTCAATTTTCTTTTAGCTACACACCATAATAGAATGGCATTGCTAAATGCAAAAATAGACTTGTTGCAAAAATAGCAAGAACATTGATGGGTGAGAAGATTATGCCTCATTCTTATTGGGCAGAAGCTGTGCACACTGCTTTATACATCATGAATAGAACTCCCACTACTGTTGTACATAACGTTGCACCTAAAGAGAAGTTCACGAGTAAAAAGCCAAACTTATCACATATGAAAGTTTTTGGTTGTATTGCATATGTACATATTCAAGCTATATTGAGGATGAATCCTGATCCCAAAGGAGCAAAATGTATCTTCATTGGGTACTCCCTTGAGCAGAAGGTATATAATTGTTATAACCAACTCACAGATAGGTGAAGAAGAGATGTGTTATTTGATGAAATTTCAAGCTTCTATATAGATGCCAAAGAAGGATTGAATCTTGAACCAAATGAAAAAGAAAATGCTAAAAAAGCAAGTGCAAAATCTCATGTTTTTGGTGGACCGGATGCATCACCAGGCAATAGTTCCAACTCAAATCCATGGAGTGGAAGATTGCATGGAAATTTTATTCCAACAAATTCATCAAATATATCCGAGAAACGTAAAGAAAATCTTTATGTTGGAAGTAAAACATCTACAGCTTCTGAAGAAAACGATGGAGATTCAAGTGGTTCAAAAAAGATCTTTGATGAGGAACTTGGATTGGCCCTTGTGAAGACTCCAGGAGTAAGAAAAGCACATGGAGATGATACAAGGAGAAGTGACCTAGGACCAAGAAGATCTAAGAGGATACGAAATTCAATGCGACGACTAACAAACAATTACATGGCTCATCATTGTGCCTACATGACCAAGGTAATACAAGATGCTAAACCTCCTTATTTTGAAGATGCAATTGGAAATGCGAATTGGAAAAAAGTTATGGATGAGGAGATGGTTGCACTTTATGGAAATGATACATGGAAGCTGGTTCCATTGCGACAAGGAAAGAAACCCATAGGTTGCAAGTGGGTTTACAAGGTAAAGCACAATGCTGATGGTAGCATAAGTAGATACAAAGCTTGATTGGTAGAAAAAGGATATGCACAGACATATGACATTGATTATGAGGAAAAATTTAGCCTTGTAGCTAAAATGCCTACTGTTAGAACACTTGTTGTATTAGCTACAATAAAAGGATGGACTTTTCATCATATGGATGTGAAGAATGCTTTCCTACATGGTGAGTTATACGAAGAAGTATATATGGACCAGCCACAAGGATATGAAGATTCAAAGCACCCAGAATATGTTTGCACATTGCAAAAGGCTTTGTATGGACTTAAACAAGCCCCTCATGCTTGACATGCAAGGATCGTTGATTACTTGACCACCATTGAATTTTCTATGTGTGATGCAGATCATTCGTGTGATGGCATCACAATTGTGGATATTTATGTTGATGACTTGATTATAGGAGGTGACAATGAAGCAAGCATGAAATAGATAAAGCAACTCCTTATGTAGGAATTTGACATGAGAGATCTTGGTGTGCTACGCTATTTCCTAGGCATTGAGTTTATACATACAAAAATAGGTATATGGATGTCGCAAAGGCAATATACCTTGAGTATGCTACAAACGTATTGCAAGCCAATTTCTATGGCATTAGATGAGAATTTGAAGTTGGACACTACATCATGTGAAGCATAAGAAAATGCTACTATGCACAAGAAAAGTATGGGAGGTTTGATATATCTCACAACCACAAGGCCTGATCTAAGCTACACTCTTGGACTTCAAAGTCAATTTATGCATGGTCCCTAGAAGCCAAATTTAGATGCTCTGAGGTGCATGTTGCCTTATGTGAGTTCTACTTTGAATTATGCATTGTTTTATGAAGCTGGTGTAGATTTGCAAGTTCATGGATACATTGATGTAGATTGGGCTGGTAGCATTCCAGATAGAAGATCTACTAGTGGTTTTCTATTCTCACTTGGGAGTGCAACTATTACATGGAGTAGTAAGAAGCAACCCACTATTGCTTTGTGGAGTACAATGGCTGAGAATAGAAATGTTGCAGTGGCCGCATGTGAGGCATCATGGCTATAGATGCTACTTGCAGATTTAGGTGTGGAAGTGCAAAATCATATCACCGTCTATTATGATAACCTTAGTAGTATACAATTAGCATGAAACACTATTTTTTATGCTAGAACAAAGCATATTGAGGTACATTATCACTTCATCATAGAGGAGGTGTTAGTAGGTGATATTCATCTTGTTTATGTGAGAACAAATGAGCAAGGTGCTGATATTTTCACTAAAGCACTTGGAGTAGAGAAGCTAAAGAAGTTTCTAAGGATGCTTGAGAGGGAGTGTTGACATATCAAGCTCAACATGTGATGATCTAGGATGACATGTATCACTTTTCCATTTCTCTAACATGTATAGTGGTCACGTTGGTATATATCAGGGATACTCCATTGAGCTTTACTAGATTTATAATTCAAGAGCGATGGCACATTTGCTTCTTGCCAGCTCACTCATTCGTAAACATTAGGATTTTCCTTGTACTGTTTTTTATATATTGCACTTGTTTTAATGTTTTTTTAGGTCATTCTTTTACATTCCTTTTATATAATACAAGAACAAGAAGAAGAAGATCATTCTTCCTTGGATCAATCTGTGTGTGTGCTTATCTTTGATTTTGAGAGTGTGTGTGTGAGATCTCTTCCTTATCTCCTTCCTTGTGACAATACTTGACCAAACATACAAGCCATGTGCTCCATGAGGAGCTGCATAAACCAAATGGATTTATGCCATTCATAGTTAGGCCTAGATTTATATTTGGAGCCTCTCAAGAAAACTCTATCCACTTACTATCTATGTGTTTTCGAACATCAAAATTAGTAGGCACTTGCATTACACCATCTGTAGAACTAGTCTTTACATGCCATGATATTAATTGAGCTATGGATTTGCATCTGAACATGCTCTTAATTCTTGGGATGATAGGAAAGTGGCGAAGAACCTTTGTGGGGACTACTTCGCCCATAAGCTCTTCTTTAAACCCTTTCGCTCCACATTATGGACATGTGTGGAGGTGCTCATACTCATTGTGAAAGAGAACACAACCATTCAGACAAGCATGGATCTTGGTGTAGTCCATATCCATGGATTATAAACACTTTTTTGCATCTCCACGTGTTGGAGGCATGTCATTTCCATCTAGAAAAACCTAATCTTTCAAAAGCTTGCAAGGGATAATCAGTTACAATGATATTAATAAACAAACTTATTTTGATACAATAATAAAAGTTTATTTCAAATCCACTGTACCTGAATAATTTAGAGACCTAACTATCTGACCACCTATAAATGGATTGAAGATTGAACATCGTGAGCAATGCTTATGGTACAAATATCTTTGTCGAGTGTAGAATGGTAAACGGGATAGTCTTTGCATGTTTTCATGCTCTTTGTCAACTTTGGATTCGTGGAAATTCTATTATATCCATGGAACCCAAGCCATCATGTCCACTACCATGATTTTCATTAATTTCATAAAACACATTGAGCATTTCTTCCATGTATTCATTCTATGTCATGTTGTCAGTACCTTTTCCTTCTATCTCATATTTTGTTCTCTTCTGCCCATGAGAGGTAGACGATGAAATGTTGTGTGGGTCAATATGCTCACCAATGGAAACATGGGACTCGAAGCCTAGAATGCATCAGTTACGAGAAATATAATACATTTGATTATAAGTAATAATTTTTTCCTATTTGTATGTATATTTCATTACATTTATTAATATTAAACATTGAATTTTATTTTTTATGTATTTAATTATATATATTTATTTTAATTCCAAAATCCTAGCTCTTTTCATATTATGTATACTAATGTTTATCACAGAACCCTAGTTCTTTATATATCTAATTATATATAGTAGTATTAATGAAACCATAATATTATATATATTTAATTATACATATAACATTTGATTATATAAACTAATTTATGTGCATTTGTGTATGTATATGTGTGTGCATGTGTGTATGTATATGTATATGCATGTGTGTATGTATATGTATATGCATGCGTTTATGAATACTTGAGAAGGTTGAGAAATCATCCATGAAGATCTTCAGTGATTTTAATAACATGTGTTCAAAGATGATCGACATTGTGGTTGAAAGTTGCACGAGGATCCTTCAGTAAGAATAGCATCTTGCTCTGGGTATGAGTACCCTATGGATTCATAAAAGATATCTTTGGTCTATCTTCTTGCTGGATTGATCTCTCATTGTATCCACTATAACCATCCATGAAGTTGTATAGGGCATGGATAGCTACATCCTTGATGACTTGGTCCTTAAATGGAGAGGGAAATCCATCTAGGACTATGACCTTGTTAAGATCTCTAGAATCTATGTAGGATTTTATCTAGATGAGCTGACTCTTTGGTACTATTCCCATCAAAGACAACCATTTTGAGTATTCTACTACTACTATCATAGATGGAACTTCCATTTTGTGAATTTCCTTCTATAGTACCTGCCCATACCTAGGGTTGAGCCTCTAAATTTTTCCTCTTGCATTTTTTGCATTCAAGACAAGGGGAAGTTTCAATCATCACCTCATAATAGTCACTTATCACCTATCACATTTAGCTGTGATTAAGCCTACAATCTAGGAAAAGATCTCCCTATCATTTAGGGAATCTTTTTAGTTTCTTTTAAACACACATTGTACTTAGAATTTGTAAGATCGTGTGTGTTATCTTTATTACAATTTGAATAAGCTCGTATACCCCTTCTTAAGCAACACCCTTGACTTCTTGATGTTTTTTCCTCAAATTTTGAGTTTCTATATCTCTCACTTAAATCTATGTGTTTAGGAGCTAGTTATCTTAGAGTGATGAACATAATTTCTTGATCATTTTGTATCCATTTCTTGTAATCTTTGATTTTTTAGAAAGCTAATATTCTCTTATAAAGTTTAATGTAAGCTCAAGTCCAAACCTCTCCATATATATATATATATATATATATATATATATATATATATATATATATATATATATATATATATATATATATATATATATATATATATATATATATATATATATATATATATATATATATATATATAGAGAGAGAGAGAGAGAGAGAGAGAGAGATTGATTATAAAATGAGCAAGTGTCTTTGTGTGCATGCCTACTATAGAAGGCTAGAAGTAACAAGACCCTTGGGTATTTAGTATTTTGTGATTGAGCACTCTGTGGGATTTTGCACAGAAGCATTGAATTGTATTGTGCATCACCATTGTATTTGTCTTCTTATACTCAATCGATAGAGGCTTCTAGTGTGTATCTTTCTTCTTGTCTTTCCCCTTTCTCCTACAAACACTCAAATCTCTTGTCCAAGAATCCACCAACACTTGTGCTATCTTGATTTCCTTGCTTACTGGTTCTTTGCACCCCTTCTCTGCACAAACTAGGTCACCCTTCTTGCACACTTTGTGTGACACATGCTTCTGTACATTGCACTGTGCTTGAATGTCTCTTGCTCTTCTCACCTAGTCTAAACTATCTCTCCACTCTACTTCAATGTGACACATGCTTCTCTACATTGCACTGTGCTTGAATGTCTCTTGCTCTTCTCACCTAGTCTAAACTATCTCTCCACTCTACTTCAATGTCTCTCACTTGTTTAGTCTAACTCCAAGAATAATGCTCATGCCTTGTGTGTCGATTCACTTACGTGCACCGCTCCTAAATAATAGTGTATCTTAAAATGTGTAAAATCAATGACTCCCTATTTTGTCGTGTAGTGACTTAAGGACCAAAACAAAATTTTAAATGGGGGTTCATACATACACTTTTGCGTAGTGCTTCCTCTTCTCATGAATTCACTTTTGCCTTCATTTCTTCAATATGTGTGCCTAAGGGAAGGTCCACCTGAACCTCTCAAACACTTTAAACCCTTGAAAACCTTACAAAAATGCAATCTGAAACCTGCATCCAACTTTCTGCAAAACATAACTATTGTGAATAACTATTGAGCACTACATGTGCATCTTTACCAACTTGACTTTGACCAATTGGACTTAGAATAGCTTGACTTTGACTATTTTGACTTTGATCATTTTGACTATGACTAGCTTGACTTTGACTAATTTGACTTTTATGGCTCAACAATTTTCCACCACGTAATGGGCTATCCATCCTAGAGAGCTAACAACCCAACCATGAGCAGAGAGGTTCACCTTTGTTGATATATTTAGGTATTGATGTGTGTGAACACACTAGGACCGCTGAGGCACTTTTTCCCTCTTAAGGAGGTTTTTCCCCCCGGCTTTGTGTATATGCCTCTTGCCCTAGCGGGCTACTTATCTTTGTACATTCTAGTGGTAATACATTCAATATTGTGTGTTGAGCTCCAAGATTCTTCTTCTTCCTTGTGTTGTTCGCATGCTTCTGCACATATCTATTTCCAACAATCAGTATCAGAGCAGGTCACCGCTTCATCTAGGGTGTCTCGACACCTCTTTTGTTGCAATCTCAGAATCACACAGATTTTGGTGAGCATACTGAGCTAACTGAAATCGTGATGTGAACTCGTTTGGACCTCCAAACACACTATTGCAGTGCTTCTGTAGGCTATTTCATCTTTTTGTGCCAAAGATAAATACCAGTTTTGGTTCGCCGATATAAGGGTTTTGAAGTCTGTTATTGGTTTAGCAGAATTCGTTTGGGAAGTTCTCTTCAACTTTTTGAGATACAATCAATTTTTTGCATCAAGGTATTTTAGTCACCGGCCATGGCTGAAAGTAGTGATGTATTTTGTATGTTGGCTATTGAGGATAAGTTGGATGGTACCAACTACCCCTTGTCGGCTTATATGATGCGACATGTATTGGTTGCAAAAGGACTGTGGAACATTGTGCAGGGTGTTGAGAAATGTCTTATTCACACCTGCAACTATTACAACTGTAGGTATTGAAGCTCATGTAGAAGGTTTCAAAGATGATGATATTCTGCATATTCCTCTTTGTGCTACAGTTTCTGCTACATCTACTGCAGAGCAAATTCGTTGGGATGATTCCCAGGCACATGCATTGATAGCCTTGTCTGTCAAACGTGCCATTATTCCTCACATTCGCTCTTGTAGAACAACTAAGGATGCTTGGATACACTTACCACACTGTGCCAAGCTAGGAATGAGGCTCATGTTGCTTACCTCCAAAAATAGTTGGAGAGTGAGCACATGAATGGAGGCGATTCTATGATAGTGTTTGTTAAAAGTTCTTCTGTTAAGCCACTTTTAATCTCGTTATGGGTTCTTGGGGATGGATAGGGGTCTGACAGTGTAGAGGCCCTTTGTTTAATTTTCCCAATTCAATCATGCAATCAATTCGTTAGCTCTCTTTCAATCCGAAGATTATCACAATGCAGTATGCTTATCACACGAATTAACAACTACAAATTCGCACAGTCTTATTAAGGTTATCGCAGCATTACTATGTTAATGTTTAAGTACGGTAACTCAATACACAGAATACAATACTCAAGATTTTTTGCATCTCTCCAATCACAGCACTCTAGCACGATCGCCCAGACAGACAGTCTGGCGATCCCCGTACCTCTTGCCGAACGCCGTGCTTGCCTTTTCATTAATCAAAGAAAGTTACAACTCTTCTTCACGGCTTTCCGGTGCATGCGAATATTTATAAAAATAAAATTACAATCCAATCTAGCGGCTAACACTGGCACGCACGGTGGACTCGAATCCAAAAAAGAAGAATACAACTAAGGCTCATCAACAATGCCTTGTATATACAGGGTTCTGTCTAGTTTAAGAGTGCGAGTGTTTTTTTGCTTCAATGAGTCCACCATAGTTTTCAAAATGTTCGGCTCGACTAGTTGTGCATCTGATGGAACCGAACTAGCAGCAACTACCTGACTGTAGCTCAGTGATGAGTAGCACCTCCTTTAATGTTAATCCAGGAAGACGTGAGGATGGTATGATGACCTCGAGCAAGTGAAGGCACAAGTGCGTGAGTGAGAAGCACACCAACATGCACACATATACACGCACACGCGCACACAAGGTAAGACAGAGAGAAAGAAGCAATGGAGTTCTTTAGATTACTTTCAAAAAGCTCATACAAGTTCAAATCAATTACAAGCTAACCTCAAAAATGAGCTCTCTAGCTCTATTTATAGTTTTTGACTAGGTTTTGGCCGTGTCTAGACCTAGTGTCCGGCCTAGTTAAAAATTAGGTTCTAGGTCCCATTTGAGGTCTCAAATGGAGTCTAAAAATTATGAAAACTGGTAGGTAGCTACTTCTAATGCTCCTCAAGCTCAAGGACTCATTGGCTTGCACAAAATGGAGCTACAAAAATATGAAATGGTATTTACAATGGCTTTTAGTGATGAAAATCACTATTTTTGTAGGGATTTCCTCTAACGATTTGACATACACATCTTCGAGCTCCCTACTTGCTCCTTCTCCTTATGTGTCCACTTCTTTGATATGCTTTAGCTTCTTGAAAAAATAATGGCCTACTTGCCCAATCTTCTTTGATACTCTGTCTGCTTGTACCTTCTCTTCGCTCTGACTCCCTTCGTAAGCTTCCTTGTCTTGTTAGTCCTTGAATTCCTTGACTACTGCTAACACCCCCCCCCCCTCTCTCGCGTCTATCGTCTCTAACAAACCCTTGTTGAGTGGGTCGTTGGATGTAGTACTCGACAACGTCTGTGGCTAAATGATGTTCTGGAATTCTCAACCCTTTGGCCAAGTCAGTGAGTAGAGCATCCCAATCTACAGGCCCGGGAACCTCTGGATGTGCTATACGTAGCTTTTCTGAATGGAGAGCTTGTTCCACGGCAAATAACTGTAATAAATGAGATGGTCTGGGAATGAATATCTCTGAATGATATTCCCAAAACCCCATGATAAACATTTCTTCAAACGTATGTTTGAAGCAAGCAGGTAGATACTTTATACGGGCATGCCAAGCATAGACGACATTAATGGAGGGCGTGGTGCTCATGTCATAGACAAGGTCCTGATTCCCTTCATTAAATCCAATAGCCGAAAGATGAGGTTCTTTGATGTTCTTAAATGTCCTGAATGTAATCAGCATGAGCTCAAAAATTTTTAGGCACATCTGTGCCATAACATCTGGGACATTCTTGAACCCGACTGCCCAGTGTCGGATGGTTGAAATCATGTAGTTGACTGTGGGTTGGCCATTAGGAGGTGCTAGGTACACATATTTTAACCACTTTTCACATCCTTTAACCGTCAAAACTGTCTTTGTGTACTCCGGCCAAGACCTTCTTCGAAAGACAGGGCAGTAGCAGGGATTATACTTGATATATAGAGGCATGTTATTCCACGTGCGATTCATCTCAGGGTAGGTTTCAAGCAGGCGGATCCTCCAAGTAGGTTGATGTATATTCCCTTGCTTGGCACTTGCAGGGATATCATCCGGTGCAAACTGTGTCGCCGAGGTTGGTTCTTTTGTTGTGCGTTGCTTGATTTCAGCATTGTAATCTGCCATTAATACACAGAATGGAACATACAGATCATCAGACGTGCCAATCCACCTATGATGGGAGAGGTTTCTAAAGTAATATGATTTTTTGATGACTTCTTCCAGTTGTGACATAGACGCTATCTGAACTGCAACTCTCTCATCATGGGTTGTAGCAACCTTTTCCAACCTTTGCATCCATTCAGGCGCTTCGATCTCAATCGTGTCCATTCCTTCTTCTGTTTGCTTACCTCCGGGTGTTGGCATGGGAACGTATGGGTCTTCAAAGATCTCCTCCACTTGAATTGGCACTAAGTCTTCAGCTTCTGGTTCCACCAGGGGAGAGGGTTGACGCTCGTATTGTAGAACTCTATTTCGTAGTTCTTCTAATTCTGCTCTGAGTTTTGCGACTTCTTCAGATGTGTTGGTTTCAGTTGTGACTTTGCTTGGTGACTCCTACTGGGTTGCCAGTTGCTTTAATAAGTCATCTCTTTCTCTTTCTAATGCTGCGTGGGCTTCCAAGAGGTCGGCATGGGTTTCCAAGACGATTTGCATAGTTCCAGATGGGATAGCCTTGAATTTCTCTGGGGCGATTTCCTGTGGTGAACCCTCCATTGCGGGTTCCAAGTTTTCTTCGTTGTGTCTCTATAGTTATTTATTTTCCTCGAGTGTTGTAGACATGTGTTTCCGTAATAGGGCCAGGTTGCATCGAAGCTTGAGGTTCTCTATTATCTAGGAGTGTAGTAGCTCATCAAGTTGTTGTTTTTCTTCCACATCTGACTGGGGTGGATTGGCCACTAACTGCTCATGTTGTTCTTGTAAAGTGACATACTGTTGTTGTAGTAGCCGCTTTTCCCTTTCTAAATCAATGAATCGTGCTTGTAGCGCTTCATGGCTTCAGAAGAGGCTCGTATGCTGGTTATCAAGATGCTGGTAGTGCTGTTGTAGTTGAGACATACACTCGTACATATTATTAAATACATTATTAATAGGGGTGGATGCGGTTAGGGTGTTGAATGCAGAAGGGAAGGGAAAAGGGAATGTGAGCGTATGTGCTGTGCTTGAAAAGGGTGAAGTGGGTGGTGGGGGAATGGGAGATTGTGGATGTATGGTGGGAGGGAGAGGTGCGGAGGTGGGTGATATGTCCATGAGGTCAAAAGTGGATGCAGTCGTGGGAGTGATTGTGAACATGGAAATTGTGGGTGCGGTGATGCTGGTGAAAGTGTAAAGTGGTGTGTGTAGTTGTGAATATGAACCGCCAGAAAGTGTGATTGGGGGAACGGGGTTTTCCGTGGCTTCAGTTAGAATTACAGTGTCAATGGTAGTGTATACAAGTGAGGTGGTGATAGAGTGTGTGGGTTGTATGGGTTGACTAATAGTCTGTGCTTCGGTATGGGCAATGGACTCTGAGGCGGTGACAGTAGTGGTTACACTGGTAGTGGGGGGTGAAGTTGGTGGAGTTGGAGGTGGGGGTGGTAAAGGGGGTGATGGGGGTGCACTCGATGCATGGGCTTCCTCACTTTCCTGAATGATATGAGCTGTGCCCGTGGTTGTGGATGTGGTGCCCTGTGGTTCTGATACTAATATATTCATTTGTTTTCCTGATCGAGGGGGGCATTTGCCATATCGTCGCTCCGATCTTCTCGAGTGTGCAAGAGCTGTATGCATCATGAGGGCTTTTCCTCCTGCCAGGGACAGTTTGTGCTGTTCTTGAACTCTATTGATGGTATCATACATCTTTTTCAATTCCTTCGTATAAGTCGGGGCACCCTCAAGTTCCTGTAGAACTTCTTGTTCATATTCCTGCTCTTCTTCCTCTGTCTATCCTCCTCGTTCCTCCTCCTGCTCTTCTTCTTCTTCATCCTCCACTTCAACTACTCTTGGTTGGACTGGATGGGGTTGGTCTACGACTGTCTGCTGGCCGCTTGCCTGTTCTGCCTCGACTTCCGCGTTTACAGCCTCGATTATCCTGGCTACCTCCTCATCAGTTAGGTCTTCTAATGTGAATCTGTGAGGAAACTCTAGGTCGGTTGGTACAGGTGGAAACACTAGATTCAATCCATCAGTGTTGTGTCTTGGTAATCTGATAGTGAAGGGTTGTACATGCCTCGGAAGTCGTGGAGTTGTCTCAGGTGTCAGTGTCGCACCGCGGGCTTGTGCACAGGGCATCTGAACTGCGCCTCTCATTTTCTTTGATGGCGGCCCTGCGGTTGATAGTCTACGTTGAAATTCTTGTACCCTGGTCCAAATTAATGCCCTTTGAACTGGCACATCATAAGCCAAACATCTATACACAATCTTGGTGAGGGCACAATATCCATACAGTACCAACTTTTGCTTTTTATACCACCGTTGATGTGCCAAGTGGATTTGGTTGATAATCCAATGCGGCATGTTGATTGTCAAATTGAAGGTATCTGCCAAATATAGACTGAACCATATCTTCTTGGGTGGCATGGTGAACCGCTCTTGAGCTGGGAACGCGAAATGTTGCATGACCATTCGCAAGTGGATGGTGATCGTGGGTGTCATTGCTACCATGTCTTTGAGCTTACTCAGGTTCCTGTTTTTCATGTTATCTGGGACCATCGTCTCTTTTTCGGTGGGGATATGCTTGCCTTTCATGTCAAGAGCTTCCCTCACCAAGTTGTTCGTCAATTTGAAATGCTTTAATTCATTACCTCTGGTCAGTGATGGTAGAACCAAGGTACTATATCCCTTTTTCTCTTTACTAGGGGTCAGAGTGCTAATTAAGTAGGAACACCGTAGAAAATCTGGCTTGGGTAACTGAGCCTTGAAATAGTCGTAGAGTCCAGCCTTTTTCCAGATGGGTTTCAGACCTTCATCATTCTAAAGCCTCTCAAATTCCCTGGTGAAAAAATGATATCTGCCCCATCGCCCGTTGAACTCTATCTCGGCCTCCCACATGTAAGTGCCTTCACCCAGAGATCCGGCCACATCACTGAACCAATGTGAGTTTTTGCTGACCGGCATCGTGTGCCCCTATGGAGGATTCTGAATTGGTATGGCGTGTAATGCCTTCAATGCCACAGGGCGTTCCTTCAATTCCTCTTCAATGGGAAGACTCTCAATGTCCACGATTTGGGGGTTGGTGCCTGCCTGGGAGCTAGTTCCTGCCTCGGCCATGGTGAAGAGACTGGTCACCGGTTCTCTGAGAATAGACAAATGAATGTTAACATTGCCAATGGACACCAAGCGCTCATGCGTCCCCATTACAACATTAACATGATTTTAGTGAGAGGTTAGTAGGTCAATAAGTGCTTGGGGATCGTATGTGTAGTTAGTGAATGGATATTCCTAAGAGCTAAATGGAAAGATGCGGTGTATGAATGATGTAGTGAGTAAGTGGTTATGAATTTACAAATGAGGGTCGGGGGGTTTATTACACGTTTTGGGCTTCCAAACAAACTGATTTGCTGTTGGTCTTGATTTTGTGGAGACTCTGGAGGGGTTTTCAGGAGTGTCTACTTGGAAATGAGGCTTTTTAAGGACCCATTTACAAGTGATTCTGATTGTGCTCATGGACCAATGTGTGTTCGTGCGTGTTGTATAAGACAGGGGATCAGATGTTCGAGTGAGTGAACCATGTTGTACAGGGTGTGTCCTCGGTGTAACTATTTGAGCCCGCAAGCAAGCCTTAGGCACCCAAATTTGTCGTGATTGTGGGATGGCCTTCATCGACTTCTTGGGTACCCAAATAGACTTTACTTTTGGAGAAGAATTTCTGAAAGACTTCTTATTAGTGTCGTGTTGTTGATTATTAATAAGAAGTTTTGCCCGTGTGGTTGGCTTGATCGCAATAGGGTGTTCGCCTTTCCGCACCCACACTTGTTTCAATGGCTGAGACATTCTGCTTCGCACGTTCTTTTGACCTCCAGCATAGGTATTACTCTGCTCCATCTGTATTTGATCTGCCTTTGGTTGTTGCATCCCTCTGGTCTCTGGAAAAGAAGGGAGTTCCGTTGCGCCCCTGACTTCTTGATTGAAATCATCATTCCTCTGCATCACACAGTTTTGGACAACAACAACATGGTCATCTTCATGTGTACCCGTGGAAGGACCAGGGGTGTGTGCCTTGTCTAATTTCTTGAGTGCTTCATTTTCTAACTCAATCGTAATGCTATTCTCATTTACCCAGACCTAAAGGAGTCCACTTCGTAGGTTTAGGTTGACTGCATGATCATAGATCCAATCTTGACCCAAGACAAGAGGCTCTGTGAGGTCCTCATCTTGACACACTAGCACTTTAACTTTTATTACTTCGTCTTGAATGTAGAGGGGAAGTTCCACCTCGCCCATGCAAGGGGTTTCCGCACCTCCCAATCCTATGAGATATGCTTCTATAGGATTAACAGTTAATTTCAACTTTTGACAGTAAGAAAATTTAACAGCACTAGTGGCTGCACCTGAGTCAATCAAGGCTCTTACAGTCCTTGCACCCTTTCCTTGTCCTATCTCTAAGGTTACAAAAGGTCGTCTATCAATTATTCTATGAGAACTTATTCCTGAGACTTCACACATTGCCATATGATAACCTGGGTCCGCATAGTCATCTACCCTGGTCTGATCTCTACCCAGTCTTCGCAACCTCATCCTTAGGATGCGTTCCAATGCTTCCACCTGTGCCTCTTCCTGAACTCGTTTTTCCTCTTCCTTGCGTTTTTTGGCAGTGTTGAGTCGATTTAGCATCTCCTCTGTCAGGGGTTCTTGATATAACTTGACTCTGCATCCGCTTATATAGCTAGGGAGAACATCACCTTCTAGTGTAGCGAGTTGAACTGCTCCACTGGTTGAGATCCTATTTATGATCATAGGTCCATAGCCACGTTTCTCTAATTTTCTTGCATGTTGCTTCAAGGTGTAGACCAAAACTAAATCTCCTGCCTTCAAGCCTTTATCCTTAACGTGGGCATCAAAGTATGCCTTCTGTCTTTTCTTAGCTGCATATATTCCTGCTGCTGCTCTTAGTCTGGTTTCACCTAGTCGTTCCAGATCAAGAACCCTCGAAGAGAGTTCATGACCCGTCCATTCATGCTCATGTGCTACTTTCAGTGTAGGTATCAAGAAGTCCAATGGTAGCACTGCATTTTGACCGAATACCATCTGAAAGGGAGTGGCTTGGAGTACCATTTTATAGGCAACTCTGTATGCCCAAACAGCATGGTGTAGCTGTTTGTCCCAATCAGAGCGTTTATTATTCACTAATTTGGTTAGCACATTGCACAGAATCTTATTTGTGCTTTCAACTTGCCCATTAGCTTGTGGGTGATAGGGAGCAGACTTCTTGTGCACTACCAAGAACTCTTGGAGAAGATTTTCAATAACTTCATTCAAGAAGTGTGTGCCTCTATCACTGACTAGCTCTATGGGTAGCCTATATCTAGTGAACATATTCTCAAATAAGAACTTAGCAGTCATCTGAGCATCGTTCTTTTTCATAGCTTTTACCTCTACCCACTTGGTTAAATAGTCTGTGGCCACAATGATATATTCAGCATGTGAACCCTTAGTTGGGGGATTAATCGGACCAACAAAGTCGATTCCCGACTTAGAGAATGCACGTCCACCCATCATAGGTTTCAGTGGCATCTCATCCTTGCGTATAGGGTACTGAGTTCTCTAACAAACATCACACCGTTTCACATAGGTATGTGCATCCATGTGAAGGGTCGGCCACCAGAAGCCCGCAAATAGTATGGCCTTGATCACCCGATCTGGTCCAAAATGTCCTCCTGCTACACCTTGGAGAGCCGCTTCAAGATCTTGAGATATTCGCTCTCATGGACACATAGTCTCAGGTAACCATCTTTACCCCGCTTGTATAGACTATCACCAATGAGTGAGTAGTCTAGGGCTTCTTGTTCAAAACTTCTTTGTGTGGCTATTGTCATATCTTGAGGGAATGTTTTCGTCCTCAGGAAGGCTACTAGTGGTTCACTCCAATCTGGCACTATGGACACTCGATAGAGAGTGGCATGTTCCACAGGTGGTTTAGTGCAGCAGATAGGGCATTCCTTGCACAACTTATGGACATCAGCCTCCATAGTCAGCCAATGCACTCCTAGTCTCCTTAGAGTTTGTAAGGTTCGTTGCCTTGAGTAGTGTTGCTCTAATGCACCTACATGTGCTAATTGCAACCATTTCGCGTACTCATCCTCTTCCACACAACAGGCTAATATACCTTGATCTGTTTGTTTGTACATACCTCCTGCCATGATGTGGTACTTTTGGGCCTTTACTACCTCTCTATCTTCAGTGTTTATGACTGGGTGATTAGGCTCGTATGTCAATACTGGCACTAATGGCTTAGCCCACTGAGGCACAACTTCTAAGTTAAACAAGTAAGCGTCAGGGAGGTCATTTGATACTCCCTGTGGGGCTTCTCCAGATGTGAGCCTAGAGAGGTGGTTTTCCCTCAAGTGAGTCTTGCCTTTCCTCACCACAACCTCAAAGTCATATTCCATTAGTAAGAGGAACCATCTAACCAATCTACCTGTATTGCATGGCTTGTTCACGAGATATAACAATGCTTGATGGTCAGTAAAAAATTTAGACTTATTTGCAAGCAAATAGTGTCTAAACTTCTTAACCGCATACACCATGCCTAAGCCTTCTCTCTCAGTAATGGTAATATTTCGTTCAGCAGCATTTAGTTTTCTACTAGCATAGGCAATGAGAAGATCCATATTACCTTCACCAGTAGGTTGTGCAAGTACACATCCAATAGCATAATTGGATGCATCCACGTGAACATGAAAAGGCTTATTCCAATCTGGGTGTGGTCAAGATTGGTGCTGAACATAATCGCCATTTAAGCTCATTGAAGGAATTCTCACATTCATCAGTCCACTCAAAGTTGGTCAAAAGTCCGTACAGAGGCTTTGCTATGATGGCATACATGTGTATAAACTGTCGGTAATAACCACAATGCCCCATGAAAGCTTGTACTTCCTTGACATTCTTTGGCCTAGGTAGCTCTGCGATGGCTCTTACCTTCTCTTCATCAGTGGATATGCCGTTCTTTGACACTATGTGTCCTAGAATCTTGCCTTGCCTGACCATGAAAACACACTTTTCTGGGTTCAAGCAGACTTGATATTCTCTACATTTGTCAAAGATTTTCCTGAGCTCAGGTATGTGTGTTTGTCTAATGTTGGAACGAGCGCAGAGATCATCAACATAGACCTCTAAACTCTTCCTCAGGAACTCTTTAAACACATGACACATCAATCTTTGGAAGGTTGGAGGAGCATTGGTAAGCCCAAATGGCATTACTCGAAAGGCAAATATGCCCCATTCTATGGCAAAAGCTGTCTTATGCTCGTCTTCCAGAGCAATGGCTACCTGATTGTAGCCCGAAAATCCATCAAGGAAGTTGTACACTTCCTTCCCTGCTACTCTTTCTAAGAGGTGTTTAGTGATAGGAAGCGGATAGTTATCTCGAATAGTGGCAGCATTAACCTTTTTCAAGTTAATGCACACACGTAACTTTTCGTTTTTCTTAGGCACCACTACAATGGGGGATACCCACTCAGTGTGCTCAATTTCATAAATAAATCCAGCTTCTACCAGTCTATCTATCTCCTCTTTGATCTTAGCAGCATAATTATCGTTATATGTATATGGTTTCTGTTTAGAGGGTTTCACGTCTGAGGTCATGGGAATTGTGTGTGAGCATATGTCTGGGTCAACACCTTTCAGGTCCTTGTAGCTCCAAGCGAATACATCTCTGTATTCTCTTAGCAAGGCTATCAATTCGTGCTCTTCGTCTTCTGTGAGGTCATGCCCTATGTAGGTGCATCGCTCTTCTGCTTCTTCCATGGCTACAACTATTTTCTTGGTGGTTTCTTTGTTATCATAGGCCTCTCCTGATTGAGCCTCACGTTTTGGCATCCTTACCATGACTCTCCTATCGTCTATCTCATACTTTTTAAAGTTTTCCGGGACCTCAAACAAAGATTCTTCTTCCTCCGGGGGAACTTCTTTCTTCTTCCGTTTCTTGCTATCATTATTAGCAGTCACTTGTGTGGTTAATCGTACATCGTTTGTTATCTCTTCGTGTCTCTGAGGTTGGAATTCTACTTCATAGAAGTATTCTTCATCTGATGCAAAAAGTGGGTCCATAATGATTGACTCTAGATCAGAGTCACTTGCATCCTCAAATGCATCAGGGCTAGGTTCGCACTCTTCTAAAACCGCATCTCCCATGATTGGCTCTATGGAGAACACTGAAATGTCATAGCCATCCTCATCAGAGTGGGGTGTCCACTGTTCTTCATTGATGGCTACATCCATTGTTGCTAGAATTTCTGCCCAACCGTGAGGTTCGAATTCTTCATCCGGAAATACTAGAGGTGCATAGGCTGGGTCTTGAATTGATCTATGTGTTTCCTTTGCACCTACCTCTATGGCTTTTTCTCTCTTCTCTTCTTCTACTGCTACTTTGCACATCCATAAGTGGGTGTCTTCATGCATCCATGAGGATCCTGATCCTATGGAATGAACAAACTCCGTATCATCTTTGGCTCTATGGATGGGGTTCCATTGGATAGGAGCGACATCTCTATGAGAGTAATCTTTGAGATTCACTTTGTTCGTAACACCCAAGTGTTGCAAGTACAATGAATTGGTTCCCCAATCCTGTACTACTTGCAACTGTCACATAAATGGTCTTCCCAAAATCATCTCATAGGCATGGTTCTTGCTAAAATCACAGATAGCAAACGTGTGCTCAAACTCTACACCACATGTAGTAAGAGTTATTCCTTCTAGTAAACCTAGGGGTCTCTCTATGTGACCATCAGCCATCTGCAATTTCATCCTCGTGGGCCTGAGTGCTGGCTTGCCCCAACATTTCCATAGGGAAGTGGTAGCAATTGCAACTCTTGCACCAGAGTCCAAAATTGCCTTGGTTGTGTATCCTTGATGCGTGATGGGGAGATAGGTGTTTCCTTCTTCTCCTTCGCTCATGTCTCCTATCTTGTCTAGAGGAATTTCTGGCACTGTCCTATGAGAACCTGCCTAGGAACGCGGTTTGGCTATCTTTGGTACTTGTTTGGCTACATGTTTCCATAGTTCTAGCCTTACTTTGAGTAGCTCTTCTAAAGTGAGGTTACACTGCACTTTAGTGTTTTTCACTACCTCTGTGTTCCTAGGTATGACAGAGTCTTCGTTTCTTACCATGACTGTGGGTGCTCTCATACAAGTGGACTTAGCTTCCCATGGGCCTGTGAAGTGGGGTAATTCATGTAAAGAATTAGACTCAAAGTCTAGTCTCTCTTGAGACTGAGTGCTCTCCTGCTCTTCATAAATGGATGGGATGTCTTGTGGGAATTGGTCGTGTGCATCATCCACAAGTTCAATGGGAGGAGGGACTTCACTTTCTTTAGTCCATTTGTCTTCTTGAATCTCTCGTAGGAATTCTGGTGTGAACCGATTCATAGAAGAAGATGTGTCTGGCTCCGTAGAGTTAGGCACATAGGCTTCCTGGGCAGGAAGGCTTGTGTCACTCTAGCACAATGGTGAGTACCAACGTGAGAAGATACACCTCATAAATGTCAATCCGTGGAGACGTGAGGACCGGTATGAAGACCGCGAGCAAGTGATGGCACAAGTGCGTGAGTGAAAGCACACAAGCATGCACACACATACACACACACGCGCACAAGGTAAGAGCAAAGAGTGGAACAATGGAAAGCTTCGATTACCAAAGAGCTCTCTTACAAAACTGAAATCTGCAACAAGCCACCCTCAAAAATGAGCTCTCCAGCCCTTTTTATAGTTTTTGAGTGGTTTTGGCCCTGTCCAGACCTAGTGTCCGGCCTAGTTAAAAATTAGGTTCTAGGGCTTATTTGGGGGCTCAAACGGAATCTAAAAATTATGAAAATTGGTAGTATGATACATCTAATACTCCTCAAGCTCAAGGACTCCTTGGCTTGAACAAAATGGAGCTGTAAAAATAGAAAATGGTATTTACAATGATATTTAGTGATAAAAATCACTATTTTTATAGGGATTTCTTCTGAAAATTTGACATGTGAATCTTGGAGCTCCCTACTTGCTCCTTCTTCTCATGTGTTCACTTCCTTGATGCGCTTCCATGCTTTGTCCTTGACCTTGAGCTTCAACACTCCCCCCCCCTCTTGAGTCTGTCGTCCCTGACAGACCCTTGTTGTCGTGGTTGTTCCATGTAGTACATTGAGAGGTAGTGTCTTGTTACGTTCAACAAGGGCGGTCCCTCTTCCCAATGTATCCTGGTCATTTGTCTGGTTCTTCACTTTGCCACTGTTATCTCTTGCAGTTTGTAGTCCCTTTGTACGTACTTCTGCCTTGGATTCCATCTGGGTGGTGCATTTGTAAGTTTTCCAAAACTGCTAGCTGCTCAAAGGAGGTGGTCAATGTTGATTGTGAGCAACTCTCGGTGGTGATGGCTTCCTCGCGCTTGTTGTTGTCATCTTGATGTCGTCTGGTTCTTCCAAAGATGGCTTTTCATAGTTTTCATGCCAAGTACTTGTAACCCATAATGAATGGTGGGTAAGTGCAGTAGTGCATGGGTTGAACAAAATATGTGCCTTGTGCATGGCCTTGTAATGAGGCCCTACATATGCGTACTTGGAAAATGCATGGCAAGAAGTATGGTGCAAGAGGCTGGGTCTTGAGCTAAGTGCTCAAGGGTATGCTGACGAAGAGGTTTCCTAATCTATCATGGTTATAGTGTTGTTGAAGCATACACAGCTTACCATGGTGAAGGGTCCGTGGGTCTTCATCTCTTCGTGTTGTAGTTCCAGCATGGTGTTTGACCCTCGTTTTGTTCTTTTTGTTGATGGATGTTCTTGCTGAAAGTTTGCTGATGGGCATTGTCAAGCACAATCCTCTTCTTTGCCTCTTCTTTTTTTTTTTTTTTTTTTTTTTTTTTTTTTTTTTTTGGAACAATGGCATCAAACAAGAAGAAAGATATTAGTATCAATAACATATTTTGCATGTGAAAATTGTGTTGTGTCTCATGTGCCTGGGATTTTTCAATTGTGTCTATGCATGGCCATGTAAGGTGGCCCTATATTGATGCATACTTTGGAAATGCATGACCTGAATGGTGCAAAAGACAAGGTTATGCCAAAGGCAAATGGTTGCTACACGTCGAGGCTTTCGATGTTACTCGCATAGTTGATGCATTCTTTGTTTGGAGGTGTCGATTGGATCTCGAAATGATGTAATCCTCCTAATGGGAACCCATTTCCGAATAGTATTTGGCCCTGTAGAGATCACCTCAGGCCAGTTCTTCTTTGGATGTTGTCCAAACTTTGGTATCCAGTGTGGTTGGCCCCTTGGTTCTGTGGATGTTGCTTGTGCTTTTGGCTTCCAAACCCATATCCTGGATGATTGCCTGCTTACTTTTGCAGAAGGGTTGAGTTTATCTTCATTTGTTCTTTGTGTTTTGTTCTTCCCCTTTGCTTTCCTTGGCTTCTTTGTTCAGACCTTTTGCATGGTGGGGAGCATAGGCCGTTGTGTATGTAAGAGCTTCTTGGGTACCCACATCTGTAATCGCCCGTATTGAGCTGTAGCTAATTTTTTAGGCACCCAAATTTGTACATGATTGTGGTCGGACTTCTTTGATAGCTTCGGTATCCAAATTTGTTGGATTCTTCGTGCTTGAGCCTGTCGTAGGTGCTTGGTCCTTCTGTTTTCATGGTCGATCTGGTTGGGTGGGAATCTCTGAGGCAACATCAATGGTTGCACTCCTTTCTTTACCCAGATCTGCTTCATGCCCATAACTTCTTTCTTCTTGAATTCTGTCTGTTGAGTTGATATAGCAGATGTCATTTTTGCTTGCCTCCTTGGTTGGGTTACACTTGCATTAGTATGTGAAGGAGAAGGGAGGTGTGCTGGCCTTTGAGCTTTGGCTTTCATGATTGAGTCCTTGTGCGTCAGAGGGTCGGTGACACTCACAAAATTTTCTTTATGAAGATTAGTTTCAGGAGAACTCAGAGAATGTGTGACCTTTGGATTTGTGAGCATGCACTTGCCTAATTCTAATGTAATGCATTGTTCATGTACCCAAACTTGAAGAAGTTGACTTCTTAGGTTCAAGTTGACTGCATGGTCATAGATCCAATCTTGACCTAGGACAAGTGGCTATGTAAGGTCTGCATCATGACACACTAGCATTTTGACTTTCATTGGAACATCTTGAAGGTAGATGGGAAGTTCCACCTCGCCTAAACAAGGGGATTCCACACCTCCCAATCCTATGAGATAGGCTTCTATGGGCTTGATGTCCAATTGCAGGTCTTGGCAGTATGAAAGTCTAACTGCACTAGTTGCTGCACCTGAGTCAATTAATGCTCTCACAGTCTTTGCATTCTTCCCTTGCCCTACCGCTATGGTCACAAATGGACGTCGATCAATTATTTGAGAAGCAGTTAGGTCCGATTTTTGGCACATGTCCATGTGATATTTTGGAGCTTTTGTGTTGACCTCTAGGCCTAATCGTCGTAACTTATTTCTTCTGATGCGCTCTCTCGCCTCTGCTTGTGCTTCTTCTCTAACCCTTAACTCCTCTTCTTTTCGCTTCTTAGCAGTGTTGAGTCTCATTAGCATTTCCTCTGTAAGAGGTTCTTGATATAGCTTGACTCGACAACCACTGATATAGTTTGGTAAGACATCGCCTTCTAGTGTGGCCAATTGAACTGCACCGCTAGTGGAAATTCTATTAATGATCATGGGTCCATATCCTCTTTTTTCCAATTTACGGGCATGTTGCTTTAGTGTATAAACCAACACTAGGTCTCCCTCTTTCCAGCCTTTATCCTTGATATGTGCATCAAAGTATGCTTTTTGCCTTTTCTTTGCAGCATAGATGCCTGCCGCTGCCCGTAGCCTTGTCTCACCTAAGCGTTCTAAATCAAAGATCCTCAAGGATAACTCATGTCCGTTCCAATCATGCTCTTGTGCTACTTTTAAAGTTGGGATTAGGAAATCCAATGGTAGCACAGCATTTTGTCCGAAGACCATCTGAAATGGGGTGGCATTGAGTACCGTTTTATAAGCAACTCGGTAGGCCCAAACAGCATGATGAAGTTGTTTGTCCCAATCAGAGCGTTTGTTATTTACGAGTTTTGTCAATACGTTACATAGGATCTTATTCGTGCTCTCAGCTTGTCCGTTAGCTTGTGGATGATAGGGGGCAGACTTCTTATGTATCACCAAGAACTCTTGGAGGAGATTTTCAATGACATCATTTAAGAAGTGTGTGCCTCTATCACTTACTAACTCTATTGGCAATCTGTATCTAGTGAACACATTCTCAAATAAGAACTTAGCTGTAGTTTGAGCATCGTTCTTTGTTGTGGCTTTGACTTCTACCCACTTTGTGAGATAATCCGTGGCTACAATAATGTACTCGGCATGGGAGTTTCTAGCTGGGGGGTTAATAGGACCTACAAAGTCTATGCCCCACTTCGAAAATGCACGTCCTCCCATCATTGGTCTCAAAGGCATCTCATCTTTTCTAATCGGATATTGTGTACGTTGGCATGTGTCACATTTCTTCACATAGGTATGTGCATCCATATGAAGAGTGGGCCACCAAAGTCCTGAGAATAGAATAGTCTTAATTACCCGATCAGGACCAAAATGTCCGCCTGCCACACTGCTATGTGCAGTTTCTAAGACACTCAAATAATCTGATTCATGAACGCACAATCTTAAATAGCCATCTTTGCCTCTTCGGTATAGGTTATCACCTACTAAGGCATAGTCTTTAGCCTCCTGCTCTATACTTCGTTTTCTTGCTAGACTTGCCCCCTTGGGGGATGTTCCCGATCTCATGAATTCTACCAATGAAGCACTCCAGTCAGGAATTAACGACACGTGATAAAGGGTAGCATGCTCCACTGGGGTTCGCTCTTTGCACATTGGACAATTCTTTATCCACTCATGAATTTCTTTATCCATACTAGGCCAATACACTCCTAAACGTTTTAGATTTTGCAGTGTTCGTTGTTTAGAATAGTGATTCCCTAGAAATCCTTCATGGGCTTGTTGCAACCAACTACTATGCTCATCATCCTCGACACAACAAGCTAGAACACCTTCCGTGTCTTGTTTATACATGCTTCCGGCCAATATTTGATAGCTTTGTGACCGCACAATTTCATCCCTGTCCGTCTTCACCTTTTTATTTGCGGGTCCAAAGGTTAGGACTGGTACCAACTTATTTGCCCATTTAGGAACAACTTCTAGATTGAACAGATAAGCATCAGGTAATTCATCCGACACTCCTTGCGGTGGCTCTCCTGAAGTGATGCGAGAAAGGTGATCCGCTCTGAGGTGGGTCTTACCTTGCCTAACAACCACCTCAAAGTCATATTCCATTAGTAAGAGGAACCATCTTACTAAGCGTCCAGTATTGCAAGGTTTATTGACCAAGTATAATAAGGCTTGATGATCGGTGAAGAACTTAAACTTGTTGGCCAATAAATAGTGTCTAAATTTCTTTACAGCATATACCATGCCTAAGCCTTCTCTTTCGGTTGTGGTGTAGTTTCGTTCAGCAACATTCAATTGCCTACTAGCATATGCTATAGGCAAATCTAAATTCCCTTCACCAGTTGGTTGTGACAGCACACATCCTATTGCATAATTGGATGCATCCACATGTACATGGAATGGCTTATTCCAATCAGGAGTCGTCAGTATTGGTGCTGTGCACAAGCGTCTTTTCAGCTCGTTGAAGGAATTCTCGCATTCCTCGTTCCACTCAAAATTTGTTAACAACCCATAAAGAGGTTTAGCTATGATGGCATACATGTGGATAAACCTACGGTAATATCCACAATGGCCCATGAAGGCCTGTACCTCTTTAACATTCCTTGGCCTTGGTAGCTCCGCTATGGCTTTTACTTTGTCCTCATCTGTTGATATTCCGTTCTTAGAAACAATATGACCTAAGATTTTACCTTGACGTACCATGAACACACACTTTTCTGGGTTCAGACACACTCGGTATTGTTTACACTTATTGAAGATTTGTCTGAGCTCAGGAATATGACATCTCCTTTCTTGGGAATGAGCACATAAATCGTCCACATATACTTCTAAGCTTTTTCGCAAGAACTCTTTGAAGACATGACACATGAGCCTTTGGAAGGTTGCAGGTGCATTAGTCAGCCCAAATGGCATCACACGAAATGCAAAGATTCCCCATTCTGTTGCAAAAGCTGTTTTGTGTTGATCTTCTAGGGCAATGGCTACTTGGTTGTAACCTGAAAATCCATCAAGGAAGCTATAAACTTCCTTGCCTGCAACACGCTCCAATAAATGTTCAGTGATTGGAAGTGGATAACTATCTCTGATTGTAGCAGCATTAACTTTTTTAAGGTTAATACACACTCGCAATTTTCCATTCTTTTTGGGCACCACTACAATGGGGGACACCCATTCTGTATGCTCAATCTCATAGATAAATCCAGCTTCAATCAATCTATCAATTTCTTCTTTTATTTTGGCTGCATAAGTGTCATTATATGTGTAGGGCTTATGTTTAGTGGGCTTGGCATCTGCTATCATGGGGATCGTATGAGAACAAATTTCCGGATCTACTCCTTTCAAGTCTTTATAGTGCCATGCAAACACGTCCCTATATTCCCTTAATAACGCTACCAACTCTGCTTCCTCTTCTTTACTTAGGTCGTCTCCTATGTATGTACATCTCTCTTCATTTTCTTCAATGGTGACTACAACTTTTTTGGTCTTTTCTTTGTTATCATATGCTTCTCCTGTCGTGGCCTCTCTCTTAGGCATTCGTACCAAAATTTTTCGGTCTTCCACTTCATATTTCTTGAAATTTTCTGGTACTTCAAATAATTGCTCCTCCTCTCCTTGTTTAACTACTTTTCTTTTCTTTTTCTTTTGACTATCTTCACTCCCATCCTTTGAATTTACCGTTTTGATGCTTGTGAGAGGTTCTTCTTCTTTTTGCGTAAATACTCCTATGTCTTCAAGATAGTGCTCCTCTGAATTAAAGCAGCTATCCATCACAATGGATTCTAGATCATTATCGTTCTCTTCTTTTTCTATGAAGTCACTAGGGTCACATTCTTCTAGCAAGGGCTGACACATGAACACTGAAATATCATATCCCTCCTCATCACAATGAGGTGTCCATTGTTCTTCATTGACAGCAATGTCCATGGTGGCTAGGATTTCTGCCCAACCATGAGGCTCAAATTCCTCATCTGGAAATATCATTGGCGTATAGGCTGGGTCTCTAACTGGTCTATCTCCTTGAGAAGTTCCTTTTTCTCTAGCCTTTAAGCGTTTTTCCTCTTCCTTTGCAACCTTGCACATCCACAAATGAGTATCCTCATGCATCCAAGATGTATCAGATGAACTTTTGGAATGCAGAGAGACTGAATCTTCTTGCTCCTTGTGGATAGGATTCCACTCTAGGGGTGGAACATCTCTGAAGGTGTAATCCTTCAAATTTACCTTGGTCGTGACCCCTAAGCGTTGCAAGTATAAGGAATTGGTTCCCCAATCCTGTACCACTTGCAGTTGTCGTAGGAAGGGCCTTCCTAGGATCATCTCGTAGACATTATTTTTTTCAAAGTTACATATAGCAAATGTGTGCTCAAACTCCACTCCACAGGTGGTTAGAGTTATCCCTTCGAGCAATCCTAGAGGTCTTTCCACATGGCCGTCAGCCATCTGAAGCTTCATTCTAGTTGGTTTTAATGTGGGCTTGCCCCATCGCTTCCACAGGGAGGTGGTTGCAATAGCAGCACCAGCACCTGAATCTATGATTACTTTGGTTGTGTAACCTTGGTAGGTGATTGGAAGATAAGTATTACCTTCTTCACCTTCACACATGTCCCCTATTTTATCAAGAGGTATCTCTGGAACTTTCTCTTTAGAGCCTACTTTTGGCATTTTGGAATCAAGTTCGGGAACTTGATCCTTCACATGATTCCATAGCTCGGGTTTTGCTTTGAGTAGCTCCTCTACCGTGAGATGACACTGAACTTTAGTGTTCTTCACGACGTCAGTGTTTCTTGGAATCACCGAGTCTTCATTTCTTACCACAATTGTGGGAGCTCTAATCCGGATAGATTCAATTTCCCATGGGTCTGTGAACTGTGGCAACTCTTGTAAACAATTAGATTCAAAATCTAACTGTTCATCTTCTTGTTGCACTGTTTCTTCTCCATAAGTAGACGGAATGTCTTGTGGAAACTGATCATGAAGGTCATCAATCTCAAGGATAGGAGGAGGATTATCCTTCTCCTTGGCCCATTTCTCTTCTTGTATTTCCCGCAAGAACGTTTGAGAGTGTTGTTGAATTGAAAGAGGCTCTCTCTCATCTATGGAGTCAGGAACATAGACTTTCTTTGGTGATGAGCTTTCTCTTTCAATAGTTAGTTGAGCCTGTGGAGGTAACGAAACTTGTGGCTTGTTTACCAACTGCTCTAATCTATCTAGTAAGCCCTGGAAGTGCAAACCCGGTGTAATAGCATTCGTCTGATTGAATGATTGATTGGCCTCGAACATAGCTTGAGCTAGTTCCACCATTTTAATGCACATTTTTGTCCGTTCAATCTCTAAATCTGCTCTAGGGTAGCTCTTATCTAGGTTTGCAGGTGTTGGCCCTTCTTGAAGTCGAGCCTGGTATGCTTTGAACATCATGTCCAAGTGTTCTGGGGTTGGATCTGCAAGAACAGACCCCGGTTGTGGTGGTTCATTTACCGTGGTTGGTGAGTGGGGATGAGGTGATGTGGATGGAGTTTGGACTTGTGAGGGGCTTTGAGAGGCAATATCTTCGCTTTTTGTTTTTGTATCCTTCAGGCTTTCTTCTAGATCGGATAACTTTTTGGTCCACTTACGATTGGCCTTCTCTCTAGTATCCTTCCATGTTCTTGTTCTTCTCTTACTAGGCTCTCCTGATTCACTTGGCTCTGATTGCTCAGCTGGTTTATTTTGCTGTAAGGCTTGTGCCCTAGTAACTGCGTGTATAGGAGCCACATTATCGCTACTGGAACTTGAATCCCTTGCTAGGCCGACAACATTAATGGGTGTAACCTTTGGTACACTAGCGGGATGTCCGGGACAATCTCTCAAAAGCTGTTCTTTGCCACACTCTAGACATACAACTTGTATCGTGATGTTCTGCCCTTGTGTCGGAGCTAGTGTGTGGGGTGGTTTTTGTCTTGGCATAGATTGAGGTTGGCTATTTCCTTCATGTTCGTATGGTCTAGTTGCTTCTCGTGGTTCTGGACATGGGCTATACCTAGGAACTTCTCTTCCTTGTTCTGTAGGAGGGTACCCGTATGGTCTATAGTGGGGTGGTACAAATGGTCGCGGCTGTCTATTCATTAGATAGTTTTCATTGTTGTAGTTGGGGTACTTTGGCTCACTATAAGAGTACATGTTAGGCACTTGAGTTGATCGTCTATCATACGGGTAAGGTTGTGATAATCCTAATGCTTCTTGGTTGCAGACATCAGATGGATGATCCCTACCGCAAAGTGTGCAACTTCCTAACATTGGCATTCTCAAGGGGGAGTTCTGGTAGTTCCTTTGTCCTTGTACTCCTAATTTCTTGGCCACCAACTCTGTCACTTCCTCCACATAACTCAAACTAGAAGTTTCCTTGCTCCTTGTCTCCTCTGATTTGATAGGATCCTGTGTGATTTTGAGATCCTCAGCTAAGTTGTCTTCCAAATCTATGCACTCCTGAAGACACTGACTTAGGGTTTGCAGTCGTTTTACGTATACTAAGACTCTCAATGTTCCATTGCTTAGACCTTCTAAAAATAGGGATATCATTTTTTGCTGAGAAGGTCTCTCTGTCACAGGGCATCGGGTTACGTATTGCTTAAACCTTCGTGCTGCATTTTTTACTGTCTCATTGGGAGCTTGTTTGAAACTATGTAGTAAGGACGACGAATTGTGCTTGATCCCGTGCTTCGTGAATTCCCAAATAAGTTCTTGGAAGAATTGTTCAATATGTTCAAAGCAATTTGGATCTAGAGATTGAAACCAAGTTAAGGCTATTCCCGTAAGTGTTAGCCCAAAGGATTCATATTGCATGAAAAAGTCATCCACTTGCTCTGCTCGCAACACCTGCTTGAATTCTGCAATGTGGTCATAGGGTTCTCCTGTGCCATCGTAACGATTCCTCATACATTTGGCCAATTGGATTGGTCTCAGTCTTCTGTCGGGTTCTGGGGATCGAGTTATGATGGGGACACCTTGGGGCGGTTCTGTCCTAAAGGTAGGTCTATTCATATTTCCCATCCTCTGACTAGAGTGGCCGTGGGGGTTGATTCTTGGCATGTTGAATTGTTCATGTAGTCTATCGGGTATGCTACCTTGGCTCATTCGTCCTAACGTCACATTTTTTGTTCTTTGTTGGGTTTCAAATGGGTTTTCCGAGGTAGTTTCCTGATCTCGAGCTAACTCTCCTCTTTCATTAATCTGACTAGGACTTTCCGTAACTACATATATCTCGCCCATCTTGTCCATGTAGACTCCGTCTTCATACTTGACAACTGGTCTTGGAACTATTTCTAATTCTGTGGTGTTTATCATTCTTGCCACTGTCCTCTGTAGACCATCAAGGTAGATGGGTATTCCTTGCAAGTTAGTGGATATATATTGAAGAGACATTCGATATTCGCCTTCCACTCTAGACATAAAACCTTTCCTACGTACGGAACTATGCATGTCTTCAGAAACCAAGAGCCTCTCCCAGTTAAGTGACATTTTTGACTCACTTGTCTATGATCTCCGCACGTAGAGTTAACCCCTGAGTTGGGAGTCCCTGACTTGATTGTGTGGTTGATCTTAGTTTCAAGTGATATGGTACTTTATCTATCTCTTCCTAGGTATCATCTTGAGCTTAGGTTCATAAGCCTTGTTTGCAAGTCCACAATTGTCCTTTGAATTGCTCAAAATCTTGTGGAACCCCTTGCTTCCTAGTCCAACCTGAGGGTCAACTTAAAAATACCCTATCTAATAATCCTGGTATTAATATTAACATAACCAGTCGATGTTTTTGTTCTACTCCTCACGAGCTTTCCAACAAAACCAAAATCACAGCAAACGGATTTCGTATGAGAAAGTTATGCCAGTTCAGGGTTCTGGGGTTTAAAACAGGGAAACAGGATCTCTCTGGGAACTCAGAACAGGCGATACGATACCAGATTTTCCACGATACGATACCTTTGTCTTACACGATACCCCTTCAGACGATACCACCTAGTCGATACGATACCACTAGGATAACTGCGATCGCGATACCAACCTCACGATACGATACTGAGTTCTTGAGCGATACGATACCACCTAGACGATACGATACCACTGGGATGACTGAAATAACGATACCAACGTCACGATACGATATCAAGGGTTTGCCACGATACGACACCAAAAATGGTATCGCGATACACTTCCTGGAAAGGAAACGATACGATACCACTAGTCTTGGCGATACGATACTATTTCAAGTGTCGTGATACTACCTTGGGGAGTAGGCGATACGATACTAAAACTTCGACGATACGATACCAGAGGACCAGGGCGATACGACCTCAGAATGGTATCGCGACACCCGTGAGGAAGTGGGCGATACGATACTGCTGGGTATGGTAAGATCGCGATACCAACTTCAGGACACGATACCAGAATGGTATCGCGTTACCAAAAATAAGTACCCGACGATACGATACTAGTTTGCAAGCGATACGATACCACTCAGTCAACGATACGATATTGAAATTAGAGGCGATACGATACCAACTTGGCCGACGATACGATACTGCACAATCAACGATACGATACCAAGGATGGCACGATACGATACCTCAACAAGTGTCGCGATACACGGGAGTTCTGGTATCGCGATACCACAACTCAACCGGACACGATACTTGGAGATTTTGACACCCAAATTCCAAAATTTTTGCAGATTTGTGTACCTTGTGTCCTCCTTGTCACTTCTATCAGCCTGTAGATGCAAAGTCACTCTCCAAAGTCGCGATACAACGCTCGCGATACCAGGCGTTGTTCCTCTCACGCCGCGATACCACTGCTCAGATTCTGGTGTTTTTGAGAGTTTTTCAGTGTTTTTCTTCAGCGTTTTTGGTTCTCAACTCCTCCTAAGCTTGTTCCTCGCAGCCACGAGTAAAAAACGAGTGAATGAAGTGGCAAAAATGAAAAAAATCAGAGAATACGAAGAGGGAAGAAGATGATGATGAAGGTGAAGATGAAGAAGAAGAAAAAAGTCAGAAACTAAACTGAAAATGGTGATTTTTTTACCTTCCAACGTCGCTACTCTACGTCTTACCGTCACACGCTCGTCCTCTGCAACAGCGTAGCGACAGTAATTGCTCATGAATGAATGACTCTCCTCCCAACCAAATGCCTCTATATATAGCTCTCTCAAGGGAACTACCTTCTTGGGCAGGTGAATGCTAATCATCCAAGTGTCAGCCATTTAACTGCATGTGCGCCAAGTGTCCAATGGATGCTTCTAGAAGGTTCTAGAGATCTTTGGGCAAAATACTCTTCCCATGTATCCCATGGGGATTGAACCCAAGACCACGTCCTTCACACCCTTGAGTCTTAACCACTAGGCTAAGTGGATTACTTGGTTACAAGAGTAAATGACCTACCAGTAAGTCTAGACTCGAGATCTTTGGCCACACAAACGAATGACCAAACGGAAGCCGATTTCAGATCTGTCTGAACCAATCGGATCCCTAGATCACCAACTTACTTTATTACATTCTTCACCCCTTGGAAAATATTTTCGTCCTCGAAAATTAGAGCTATATATACTGTAGGCAACCCCCGAGCCTCATGTTCTAAAACTTGAAGAACATGCATTCATTCAAACAGGTTATTTACTTAGATCTTGAAAGTAAAAAACCTTATCATATTCTAGATCTTGAAGAACATGATCGGTTTATCTACTAAAAACTTGAAAGTAGAAAACCTTCTTTATTTGGGACCAACTTAAAACTTGAAAGCTGGAAAACGTCGTTGGATTGTGGAAACTTTTTCCCATGTTGAATTTTCTTCAGTTCCATCCTTCCATTTTACTAAGCACTCTTCATACAAGTGGCTTCTTGTACGTTTATCTCGGGTGCGAAGTATCCTTTCAGGTTCATGAGGAACTGTTTCATTTACTGGAATAGGAAGTATGACCTGATGTCCAACTAGATTATCTGAATCTGTTAGACTCTTCCTAAGTCGGCTAACATGGAACACTGGATGAATCCAACTATCATCTGGAAGTTGTAATTCATAAGCCCACAAACCAACTTTCTTGGTGATTGGAAAAGGACCGCAATATCTAGGCGACAACTTGGCGCATTGACCAGTCTTGAACTTTTCCGATCTTTCAGGAATACGAAGATAAACTTGATCGCCAACCTGAAAAGTAACATCTCTTCGCTTTGGATCGGCATAAGCTTTTGCACGATCTTGAGCTTTCTTTAAGTTTTCTTTAGCTAACTTGAGCTTAAAGTTCATGTCTTGAAGGAACTCTTGAGCTGCTTGAACTCGTTCATTATGAAGTCCCACTGCATAAGGAGACCTAGGCTGGAAACCATACATTAACATGAATGGGCTAAATTCAGTTGATGTATTCTTGGCACTATTATAGGCAAATTCAGCTAAAGGAAGATAATCTTCCCAATCAGTCTGTTTGGAAGTAACATAAGCTCTAAGTATGTCTTCCAAAATCTGATTGACTTTCTCTGTCTGTCCATCCGTCTGGGGATGTTCAGCTGTACTTAAACTTAGTTTAGTTTCAAGTCTACTAAAGACTGCTCGCCAAAAATGACTTGTAAATCGAGCATCTCTATCAGAAACTATGTCTACTGGAAGACCATAGAGTCTATAAAGTTGATTTACAAATATTTTTGCAAGTTCTGGAGTCTTATAAGTAGTCTTGACTGGTATAAACTGAGCAAGTTTAGTCAATCGATCAACTACAACCCAGACTGAATCAAAGCCCTTCTGAGTGCGGGGTAATCCAGAAATAAAATCCATGGAAATGCTTTCCCACTTTCCTTTGGGAATTTCCAAAGGATGTAGCAATCCTCCAACTTTAAGTCGTTCAAACTTATTTACTTGACATTTATGGCACTTAGACACATAGTTTTGCACATCACGATGCAAACTAGGCCAATAAAAATGTCTTTTCACTAACTCATAGGTTCGGTTAATACCAGGATGTCCTGCACTTGGAGCATCATGGCATTCGAAAAGTACTTGATTTCGTATGTCCATTCTACTTGGGACACAAACCTTACCTTTATAAAGCAAATATTCATCTTGGAGAGAATAGTGTTTATACTTTCTCTCAGAAGTACTTGCTTCATTTTGTTTATCTTGTTCAGCTGCTTTCCATGCTTGACTGAAGCTTGGATCCTCTTTGCAGCTTCCTTTCAAAGTTGAAATAAATTCACTTTGAATTTGTACAAAACTTAGATTGTTCAACATAGGCATCCGACTTAGGGCGTCTGCCACTGCATTGAACTTTCCTTTTCTGTACCTGAGTTCATAATCGAACTCTTGCAACTGTTCGGCCCATCTAGCTTTTCTACCTCTAAGATCAGGTTGGTTTGCAAACCACTTTATGCTCTCTTGATCAAAAACTATGGTCAGCTTTGATCCATATAGATAATGGCGCCATTTCTTTAGAGCATTTATAATAGCGAACATCTCTCGCTCATAGGTAGAGTAGTTTTGCTGAGCATGACTTAGCTTTCTACTCTCGAAAGCTATTGGTCGACCATCTTGGCTTAGTACTGCTCCTACTGCAGATGAACTTGCATCTGTCTCTAATTGGAAAGGCTTGTTCGGATCTATGATCTGTAGAACCGGGGCCGATGCTAAAGCAAGTTTAAGATCTTGAAAACTCTTTGCTTGATCTTCTTTCCAATTTAACTTTTGATGCTTCCCTTTGAGTTGATCCGTCAAAGGTACTGCAATCTTGGCATATCCAGCCACAAACTTCCGATAATATCCGGCCAATCCGAGAAAACTTTGTAGTTCTCGAACCGTCTTGGGCTCAGGCCATTCAAGAATCACTTGGACCTTTTCAGGGTCAACTTTGATTCCTTCCGCGGAAATAATATGGCCTAAATACTTTACTTCTGGGGTAAAGAATTCACATTTTGACTCTTTACCGTAAAGTTTATTATCGCGAAGAAGTTGAAAAACTTTTTTCAAGTGCTCTAAGTGACTTTCATGATCTTTACTGTAGATCAGAATATCATCGAGAAAATCTACAACAAATTTTCCCAAATACGGCTTAAGCACTTGATTCATCAAAGTCATAAATGTTGCGGGTGCGTTTGTCAACCCGAACGGCATCACTAAAAACTCGTAGTGGCCAAACTTTGTTCGAAAGGCTGTTTTAGGAATATCATCAACTTTGATTCTGATCTGATGATAACCTTGGCGTAAATCAATCTTAGAAAAGATTGTAGCTCCCTTTAAACTATCGAAAAGATCTTCGACTAGTGGCATGGGATACTTGTTCTTTATCGTAAGATTGTTTAACGCCCTATAATCTACACACAGCCTCATAGTTCCATCTTTCTTTTTCACTAGAAGGATGGGTGCTGCCCATGGAGACTGGCTTGGGCGGATAAATCCTTTATCCAAATACTCTTGGATTTGATTTTCCACCTCTTGATTTTGGACATAGGGGAGGCGGTATGGGTTTTGAAATTTTGGCTTGGTACCCGGAAACAGATCTATGCTGTGATCGATGTTTCCACGAGAGGGTGGCAAGCCGTAGGGGAGTTCCTTAGGGAACACATCTTTAAATTCCTTCATTAAATTGTTAAATTTAACATGAACTTCTCGAGGAATAAAGGACGAGACATAAGAAACTTGATTTATATTATCGGAATCTGTTACATCGGTGCCAAGGACAAGAAAAGCTTGGGTCCTGGCTTCATTATTTACAAGTTTCTGTAGTTCAGTGTATGATATCAAAGGGATACTTGGAACATCATGCTCACCCTTGATCTTGTACACAATTCCGTCACGCTGGAATTCCAAAGTATTTGTAAAATAACACCTGGTCAATGAAGGACCTAGACTCCATAGCCACTCTCTCCCTAAAACGAGATCTACCCGATCCATATTCATTATTTGGAAGTCCAAGGTGTCTTTAAATCCTTGGATTTCTAGTTCCAAATTACAAATCATTGTGTCCCAAACATGGGTGTCTTGACCGTGCATCATGGAGACAATGTATTTATGAGGCGATGGTTCCTGAGGAAGAGCCAGTTTTTTTACTAACGCATAACTGATAAAATTATGCGTAGCAGAGTCATCCACCATTATCCGGATGGTGTGACCTTTTACTGATCCATGCAACTTGACCAAATCATGTGGACCAAACTCTTGAGGTTGCCACATGTTTTTGGAGATTTGACATGAATGGGTACTGTCGCAGTGCATAATCTGAACCTTCTTTGCACTTGAATTTGCATCCAAGTTCAAAGATTGAATCAGATGGATTTGCTGCTTACCCTTTCCCTTACTTTCTCTTCCGACTGGACAGGCACGGCTTCGATGTCCAGGCTTAAGACATTTAAAGCACAAGTTTTCTTTTTGCGCTTTATCATGATCTTCTGGAGAAAGGATGTGTCTAAAAACACGAGGTTTCTTAGACACCCTTTCACTAGATCTAGTCCCTTTACCCTTACGCTTAAAGTTATTCTTCTGGGAATAACTGCTTTCCTGCGTGACATCCAAGCGTGAATTGTCCTCATAAATCTGTGCGACCTTAATCGCCTCTTCAAGGGATTTAGGCGCATGCCTCTTAACTTCATTACGAATTCGCTGGTTAAGTCCTCTGACAAAACCGCGAAGTCGATGGAAGTCATCTAAATTCTTTAACTTCAGAATTACATCTCTGTATTCTGAAATATACACCAATAGCGGTCTACCCTTCTGCTGAATTTTATCCCAAGCTTCCCAATTGCGTTCCTCCTCATTCTCGGGGAGAAACTCTTTCTTGAAAAGATGGGAAAATTCATTCCAAGTGGTGGGTTTCTTGTGAGTCTCAGAGAGACTCATCCACCATGTATAAGCTTTCGGTCCTAGCGATAAACTGGCTTCTACTACTCTCACATGATCCGGGGTATGTTTGAGTTCATGGACATCTTTCCATTTCTCTAAGAAAGTCAAAACCGCGTCCTTATTCCTATCCTTATCCTCTCCAGAGAAATAAGGAGGACGGATCTCCTTTCCCAAGGAAAGATCCACAGGGCGGTTATGAGTTTCTAACATACCTACCGAAGCAACGCACAAGGGAGTAGAAGACGCTAGACTCAAACGGCTCATACTTCCCGCTAAAGGAAACATGTCTATTTGGGGAGAGGATAATTCCTTATCCTTTTCCATCCTAACAGACATCGGTGAAGTTGCGATCGTATCTGTGTGACTACCTAAAATAGTCTTACTGATATCCTTAGGCGTCTGAAGTAAGTTCAGAATGGCCTTAAGGTGATCCTGGATTCCATCAACAGATTGACGGAGTACTGCAACCTCATCCGGAATGCTGGACAACTGTCCAAGCTTTTGCTCAACTAGCAACATCCTACTTTCCATATCTTTCCTCTCATTTAAAGTAGTGTTTGTTTCCCCTTTTCTCGCAGAATCCTCAACGTCTAATGCTACAATCGTTGATTCTATTTTAGATGCATCAGACGCATGACTAGTATTTGAAACCATAGGTGCAGATGAATGCAATGCACGTGCAACTATTGGTGGTCTATTCATGAATGAGGATGTTACTAACATAGGAATGGAAACATACATGGACGCACTAGTAGTACTTGTAAGCGAGACGTGGCTAGAAGTCCCCTCCATCGCACACAAAGCGTTATTAAACTTACTAAGTATTCCTAACGCAAGAAGTGTGTGCAACAAAATCAAAAGAGCTATGCAAGAATATCACAAGAAATAGTCCCTGATGATTTGGTCCGTTGAGGTCGACTTGATTCTAGTCGAGAGTGCTAGAATTATGACGAAGATAGGCCTCCAGATCTTCACTCCACGGCTTCCGCTTTCTTCAAACTTTGCTTTGTTTTTGGCTTTCTTTGGTTAGAGAAAGAGTCCTCCCAAGACTCGATGTATCTCGGGTTCCGGGTTGGAACAGTCGGAGAAGAGTTCCGGGTTTGGCAGCGATTACTGTTTGACAGAGTCTTCTGCATACATGAAACAGAGAAAGATTCGAGTGCCTTGGCTATGTCGAAGTACTTTGAAACTGGCTGGATGGGTTCGAATCCCGGTCGGCAGCAGCGTGCGAATTCTCTCCTTCCCGCATCAATATGCGTGTCGCAATAGTTCCCATGCTTTAGCTTAGAGCAAGAGAGTATTAAAAAGTAATTCATCTTTGTGTGCTAAGGGGGAATCGAACTCGCTGATACCAATGCAACAGCGTAGCGACAGTAATTGCTCATGAATGAATGACTCTCCTCCCAACCAAATGCCTCTATATATAGCTCTCTCAAGGGAACTACCTTCTTGGGCAGGTGAATGCTAATCATCCAAGTGTCAGCCATTTAACTGCATGTGCGCCAAGTTTCCAATGGATGCTTCTAGAAGGTTCTAGAGATCTTTGGGCAAAATACTCTTCCCATGTATCCCATGGGGATTGAACCCAAGACCTCGTCCTTCACACCCTTGAGTCTTAACCACTAGGCTAAGTGGATTACTTGGTTACAAGAGTAAATGACCTACCAGTAAGTCTAGACTCGAGATCTTTGGCCACACAAACGAATGACCAAACGGAAGCCGATTTCAAATCTGTCTGAACCAATCGGATCCCTAGATCACCAACTTACTTTATTACATCCTCCAAGCTCTCTCCCCGGCAACGGCGCCAAATTTGGTGTCACTCTAGCACAATGGTGAGTACCAACGTGAGAAGATACACCTCATAAATGTCAATCCGTGGAGACGTGAGGACCGGTATGAAGACCGCGAGCAAGTGATGGCACAACTGCGTGAGTGAAAGCACACAAGCATGCACACACATACACACACACGCGCACAAGGTAAGAGCAAAGAGTGGAACAATGGAAAGCTTCGATTACCAAAGAGCTCTCTTACAAAACTGAAATCTACAACAAGCCACCCTCAAAAATGAGCTCTCGAGCCCTTTTTATAGTTTTTGAGTGGTTTTGGCCCTGTCCAGACCTAGTGTCCGGCCTAGTTAAAAATTAGGTTCTAGGGCTTATTTGGGGCTCAAACGGAATCTAAAAATTATGAAAATTGGTAGTATGATACATCTAATACTCCTCAAGCTCAAGGACTCCTTGGCTTGAACAAAATGGAGCTGTAAAAATAGAAAATGGTATTTACAATGATATTTAGTGATAAAAATCACTATTTTTATAGGGATTTCTTCTGAAAATTTGACATGTGAATCTTGGAGCTCCCTACTTGCTCCTTCTTCTCATGTGTTCACTTCCTTGATGCGCTTCCATGCTTTGTCCTTGACCTTGAGCTTCAACAGCTTGCTCTCTTACTTGTATTGCCTTTACGTGGAGGGGTGGGTTCCTTTTCTGATTGTGCAATTAACCTCTCCAATCTTTCTAGCAGTCCATCAAAGTGCAACTACGTCTTAGCTGAACTAGAGATGTTGAAGAGGCGACTAGCTTCGAACATGGTTTGAGCCAGTTCCACCATTTTGGCACAGATTTTGGTTCGTTCAAGCTCTAGTTCCGCTCTAGGGTAACATTTTTCATGATCAGTTACATTTGGCCCTTCTTGGATTCTGGCCTGATATGCTTTGAGCATCATATTTAGGTCCTCAGGAGTGGGATCTGCTAGGACTGATCCTACTTTAGGGGGTGGTGGAATGGTGTGAGGTGGGTTGGAAGGTGTTGGATCGGATGGAGATGGGAATGGTGGAGGTGGGGCAGTGTGAGAGGGAGTTTGAGATGTAAGTTCAACTATCTTGGCTTTTGTTTCTCTTAGGCTTTCCTCGAGTTCACTCATTTTCTTAGCCCATTGCCTCTTCATTCTTTCTCTACTATCTCTCCAGGCTCTAGTTCTCTTCTTGGTTATGCTCTCAGTTTCACTAGCCTCTAAGCTCTTTTGCTGGCCTACCCCTTGGTTTTGCTGCAATGCCTGAGCTCTAGTGACTACCTCTACTGGTGCAGTGGACGTCACACTTCCTGTAGAGTCTACTACTAACCCAATAACATTGATAGGAGTAATTTTTGGCATATTATTGGGGTTTTTTGGGCAATCTCGTAAGAGATGCTCCTTTCCACAATCTTGGCAAAAGCCTTGAATTGTCACTGACTGGGGTTGCGTAGGTGGAGGTAAGGGGCAATCACGAATGAGGTGATCTCCCTGACATCTATAGCATGATCCTCTAGGGAATGGGGGTCTTACCTGCCTAGGTTGGGGTTTAGAGTTAGGGTTTGTGTACATTAGATTTGTGTACTCTGGCTCCCAACTAGGTTCACTTGGTTCCTCACTGTAGTAGGACTCACCATGTTCAGGAGATTGCATGTAGTAAGCCTGGGGACTATCAATATGTGTAGAATCAAAGCTATGGTCACTGGGATCACTTTCTGAAAGCAATGGTGTTACTAGCACTATAGCTCTATTCAAATTCTCTTCTACAGCTGCATACTTTATCAGAATTAAATTAGCTGGGGCAGGGGGTTGTTGTGCTAACACAGGCTGAGGCCTTTGTTGGTTTTGGTATTGTGGTGGGTAGGTTTGTTGAGGCCTAGCATACTACTGCGGTGGGTACTGGTTCTGGTATCTTCCTTGTTGAGGGTATGGTTGTGGGTACGTCTGCCTAACTGCTTGCTTATTGTAGGGGCAATCTTGCGCGGTGTGATTTGTGTACCTCCGTTCTATGGTGCAGTACTGGCTACTAGGATTTACTTGGGGTTGAGCCATAATGGGACATACATTCGCCATGTGGTCACCACCGCAAGTATAGCATCTCTTTACTGGGGCAAATCTTGGAATTTGTTTGCTAGAGACACCTAGTTTTTGAGCTACCTTTCTACGAGTTCCACAATAGATGTAGATTGCGAGGATGAGAGGCTAGAAGCGCTATCGGAATCTTTGTAGATTTTTGAAAGCTCTAGTTCCTCCTCTAGGTTATCCTCAATGTCAATGCACGTGCGTACACACTCTTCTATGGTCATAGGGTCCTTCAAGTACACATAGGATCGCAACTTTGTACTTAGCAATCCATCCAAGAATAAGGCCACTTGTTTGGCTGGTGTGGGCAACTCAGGACCAGGGCATCTCTCAAGATATTGCCTAAACCTTCTTCCAGCAAGTCTCACGGTCTCCTGAGGGGTCTGCTTGAAGCTATGTATCAATGAGGAAGTATTATGCCTTATGCCACTTTTAAAGAATTCAGTGATGAAGGCCTCTAAGAGTTGGTTCAACTCTCAAGACTTGCCTAAACTCGGCCACATGATCATATGGGTCTCCTGTGCCATCGAAGTAATTCTTCATGGACTTAACTAACTGAGCCGGTCTCAAAACCCTGGTGTGTTCCCTAGGCCTTGGCAGAGGGAAATCATCAGCATTCGTTTGGTTCCTTGGGGCTCTAAGTCCCTCACGTTCCACTCTATTTGTTTACGTTCTCATTCTTTCTCTTCCCACTGGGTTGGCAAAGCTTACCTCAGGTCTATCTCTATGTTTGTCTCTTTGAGCTCCATGAGCTTGGGATTTTCCAGCTCCTGGGTGACCAAAGGACACATTCGATCTTGGTTGGGGGAAAATAAATTCACCTTTCCAAGTGTAAGCATGCCTATCATTTTCTATAACCACAAAGATCCTCTCTGAAGCATGATCTAAGTAGGTCACTCTACCTGGGCTATCAGGATCTTTGAACTCATATATCATGGTTGTTCCTACCTCATTTGGCTGATCAGATCTATACCTCCAAAAGGCTTCATCAGTCTCTCGATTCAGGAGTAGATCTATGTTCTTATTGTCCTCGGGAACCCACTCGGGATTGAAGATTCTAGTAAGAACAGATTTTCCTCGAGGGGTCCTCGGCTCTCTTCCTATGTTTGCAAGATCAATCACAAAACAGACAGAAAAACAATGCACACAATTTGCTCTCTCGCTCTCTCTCACAAGTGGAATGAAGGAAATGGAAGGGAGAAGGTGATATGATAAAAAAACTGAAATTCTTCGCGATGATGGAGATGGAGATCAGATATGGTGAGGATGATGATGGTGATAATGATGGTGAGGTAAGAAAGAGAAAAATAACAAAAGTAAAGAAATTACCTACAACGCCAATGTCTCAATTCTACGTCTTACCATCACACCCTCGTCCTCATAGCTCGATCCCCGACAACGGTGCCAAAATTTGGTGTAGCTCAGTGATGAGTAGCACCTCCTTTAATGTCAATCCAGGAAGACCTGAGGATGGTATGATGACCTCGAGCAAGTGAAGGCACAAGTGCGTGAGTGAGAAGCACACCAACATGCACACACATACACGCACACGCGCACACAGGGTAAGACAGAGAGAGAGAAGCAATGGAGTTCTTTAGATTACTTTCAAAAAGCTCATACAAGTTCAAATCAATTACAAGCTAACCTCAAAAATGAGCTCTCTAGCTCTATTTATAGTTTTTTACTAGGTTTTGGGCATGTCCAGACCTAGTATCCGGCCTAGTTAAAAATTAGGTTCTAGGTCCCATTTGAAGTCTCAAATGGAGTCTAAAAATTATGAAAACTGGTAGGTAGCTACTTCTAATGCTCCTCAAGCTCAAGGACTCCTTGGCTTGCACAAAATGGAGCTACAAAAATATAAAATGGTATTTACAATGGCTTTTAGTGATGAAAATCACTATTTTTGTAGGGATTTCCTCTAACAATTTGACATACACATCTTCGAGCTCCCTACTTGCTCCTTCTCCTTATGTGTCCACCTCTTTGATATGCTTTAGCTTCTTGAAAAAATAATGGCCTACTTGCCCGATCTTCTTTGACTACTCTGTCTGCTTGTACCTTCTCTTCGCTCTGACTCCCTTTGTAAGCTTCCTTGTCTTGTTAGTCCTTGAGTTCCTTGACTACTGCTAACACTGACTCATCAGCAATTCTGTCTGCATCTGCAAAAATGATTCCTACAGATAAAAGTCGTTGGTGATGGCCGCATCTCTCCTCAGCTTTATTTCAGCTATCTCTGCATCAATTCATGAAAGCCTATCAGCCTGAGTTCCTAATTGTCTTTCTCATCTTTCTAACTCCTCATCTTGAAATTGCATTGTCTTATAGTAAGATTCTCGCTCCTTCTGCACACCTTCAAGTTCTTTCTTCAACCGTAGATATGTAGCAATCTCCTCTGTGAACTCTTGATCTCTCTGAAACAATCTTTCAGTAATGTTATGTAAGTCAGCTTCTGCTTTAAGCACATTGGCCGCAAGGGATTGAGAAGCTTCTTCTAATACACTGAGGGCATCCCTTGTACTATGAAGCTCATTTCCTAAAGCAGTCATGGCATCTATCTTATCTGTAAGTTCTTGCTTTAGATTAGTGATTCCGGTGTCGCGCTAAGCAAGCAGGTTATCCTTTTCCTTTAATTGATCTTGAAGTTGTTGCAACTGAGTCTGCAGCGCATGATTCTCAGCTTTGACTACAAGAGCTTCTTCTTGGAGGGGAGCAATGTCGGCTTCAAGCAAATCCACTTTATTCTGCAACTCCTGTTGAATGTGCTGAGTGGCAAGCTTCATTTGTAGAGGCAATTGGTTGGAGAATTGAATTAGAAGCTAGCCCATCGATGCCAGTTCCGTAAACATAACGTTTGGGGAGGAAGAGCAGGAGGGGCTTGTGATGAAGAGGCAGAAAACAGATGAGGGGAGGGTAGTGGAGAGTATTCCGGAGAAGATAATTGATGAGTGGGTGCCTCACAGATGGCATTACAAGGTTCACTAAGAAAAACTGCAACAGGCATAGAACTAACAATTGGCAGAGGAAAAGGGAGAAGAGCGTTCTGCACCAACACAATTCCGGTCTCATTCGGATTTGTCACCTCAGCAGCATCAGTCACAGCCTCAACAGTGCCAATGACTTCCTTGGTTGCATCTGCTTGGACTTCTGTGCTTGGGGATGAAGGAGATTCTTGTTCCCTTCCTTCATTAACTTCGGTAATGGTTGCATCATCTTTGTTTATAGCAGTTGGGGATGAGGGGGATTGACAATCTGTACCTCCAATAACTTCTGCTATTTCTTGCATAGCTTCCTCATTTGGTTGATGAGATTCCTCTCGCGAAGAAACTTCAGCTACGTCTTCCATAGTCATACCCTGATCCGACTGCTTAAGAGAAGAGGATGGGGCGGACTCGACCTGTAGAGAGGTGGCAGTATCGTGGAAGACCTCAACTTCATGGCCCGTAGTGGAACCCTCTACCTGACTCTGGGAGGGACTAACATACTTGCATTTGCATGGAAAAAATTGAAGCAAATCTTCATCGTCATCATCTTCAATCATCTGGGAGGCTTCTTCATATCGCAACATGGTAGGCCGAGGTGGTTGGGCGGCTTGGATTACCGGAAAGAGGAAAGTGAGAATATGGGGTAAGCGGGTGCGAGGGATGTCGTTCTTTGTGATCTACTTTGTAACGGTCACGCATTCATGGTGAACACGCCTAAAAAAGAAGGACGTGAAATTCACAAGTTCACGGGAAGCTGTATCTATCATGGAATAAAAGGGTCGGGATATGCCATAGGTGCATTTTTGTAAATTAAACGCGGCGATAAGGAATTCTACAGCAGTACGCTCTGGTTCGGGTTGGCAAAGCATGGCATACTCATTAGATGAGTGTCGGGGAAGTAGTTCGGTCATGGTGGTAAGAGGAAGAAGTGGACCATTCTCCAATCCTTCCTGAGGGAGTCGGAATCCCTCAACAAACGTATTGAGAGTAATCATGACACGAGGGTTTAAACATGTAACCGGCCAACACTGCTCTGTAGTAGGTGTGGCGGCGATGACAGAAATAATCTGCACATGGAACGGATGACACTCCACTGAATGCCAAAGAAATTTAGCGAAGGGCAGCAATCCGCGAGTACGAAAGTACTCACTCACTTCAGGAGTGAGACCCACACGGAAGGTTGCTATATGAGCAAGAGCTTCCATGGCGCACACAAGGATTCACGAAAACATAGAGGACACAAAGCTCGCAAACACACAAACACAATAGTGATTATCAGTGGAAAGAACAAGATTAAGTAGGAATACAAAAAAAAAACAGGGAATAAAACCCTACTCATAATGCAGTAGTGAAGAGATATCCTTCATAAGTACGACATGCATGCATGAACAGAAGCAATAACACAGAGGCGGCGTTTAATCATAGTTAGATACCAAAAATGGGAAGATTATGGTTAGTTGGTCAACCTGAACACGAAGGGATAGAAAAGAAAATCAAGTGATACTCAAAAAAGAAGAAAACGACTGATTACACCTCAGGGGTTATCAGACGGCTGGTGATATGGGCGGAGCTTAGAACCATTAATGACTTTTGGAAGGAGAACACCTGTTAAGGTCGCCAACCGAAAAGTGACAGGTCCCACCTGTTCAGCAATCCGGTATGGTCCAAACCATCATAACTTAAATTTTCCGGCAGCGTGATTGGCTTTAGCATTATAAAATAGAACGAGTTGGCCAATCGTGAAGACAAGGGTTTTTAGGAAGCGATCATGAGTACGGGCTTGGTGTATCTGAACTTCTTGAAGAATCATGAAGCTTTCCCAACGTTGTTCATCCAATGATCTGAGCACATCCAACCAAAATGGAAAAGATTCTTCTGGTAACAGTTTCTGAGATAAGGCGACTCTAGACTCGGCACTACCACTTCCATTGGTGCAATAGCTTCCAATCCATAAGCAAGTTTAAACGGAGTTGTTCTGGTTGCCACTTTGTACGTGGTCCGATAAGCCCACAAAACTATAGGTACCAGCTGATCCGAGTGTTCCAGACAATCCAAGATCAATTTCCAGAGCATATTCAACAAAGTCTTATTGGTACCCTCAGCCAGACCATTGGCACGTAGATAGTAAGGTGAGCTGAATTTGTGTACAAGTTGGAAAGTCTGAGTCAACACTTGCATTAAGTTGTTTGCAAAATGTGTACCCTGGTCCCTCACCATTTCCAGAGGTAATCCATATGGAGGTAAGAAATCCTTCATTAAACATTTGGCCACCAAAACAGCTGTGGCAAAACCTAAAGCCCAGGCTTCCGCCCACCTAGTGGCATAATCTGTACAAGTCAAAATATATCGATTGTTGGTGAGGGTAGCTGGGGTGTAATTGGGCCAATGAAATCTAAACCCCACTTCTGGAAAGGCTCTAGAGGTAAGACAGGTTGAAGGGGAAAGAAGTGTCTCTGCAAGGGCTGTCCAAACCGTTGACAGACATCACACTGTTGCAAAAATTGAACAACATCTCTATACATGGTAGGCCACCATAGCCCACTTTGCAAAATTTTGCGATGAGTGAGATCAGCTGTGAAGTGTCCTCTAGTGGGTGCTGAGTGAGCCATGGCAATAACTGAAGCCGCTTCATGGGGAGGGATACATCTGAGCAAGATACCAGTATGATCTATGTAATACAGTTGACCTACAATCAACTGGAATCATCTACTGTAGACTGTATTACGGCACAGAGCAGTGGGAGTATTAAGAGGGAGACAACCATCATTAAGAAAAGTCATTAACGTATCATAATATGTAGGGATAACAGGAAGTTTTGTAGATTCTTCAGGAGTTGTCTCGGTGACGTAAATAGCCGGCGTAGTGTCATCAACACCTACCGAATACTCATCGGAATCGAGTCGAGATAAAAAGTCCGCCAAGACATGTGCCGTACCGGGTCCGTGAATAACTTCGTAATCAAACTCCTGTAGTACTAAAACCCATCTTGCCAATCTGCCACCTAAATGTTGTTGGCAAACCAAATACACGAGTGCGACATGATCCACATGGAAAGTGAATTTTTGTCCCAGCAAGTAATGCCAAAATTTCTTAACAGAGTATACCAAACCAAGACACTCGCGTTCTGGCACAGAGTAATTCCTTTCTGTAGGAGCTAATCTGCTGCTCGCATAGTACACAGGCCGAAACCATTTATCGGTTTGTTGCATCAGTATACTACCAATCGCTATGTCTCAAGCATCCACAAATACATGAAATGGACGTTTCCAATCAGGCGGTTGCAAGATCCGAGCCTACGTCAACAAGACCTTCAAATGATCAAATGTCATTTGACACTCATTAGTCCATTCATAGTTCCGCGGGGTACTGGTCATAAGTCTGTTAAGGGGTGTCGCTAGATGAGCTAACCATTGTAAATGTCTGCCATGCCACCGGATTTGGCCAAGGAACCTCATAACTTCTTTCGGTGTCTTTGGGACCCGTGCCTCCAAGACAACTCCTACTTTATCAAGATCTACCTATATTCCTTGTTTAGAGATGATATGACCAAGCAGCTTTCCACAGGAGACCGCAAAAACTGATTTGGTAGGATTTAAACATAATTGATACTCTCGACACTTTTCAAAGCAACACCGTAAATGATACAGGTGTGCTGAAGTGTCGCCAAACAATGAAAAATCATCCAAATAAACTTGCATAAGCGTTGTCAAGTAAGGTGAGAACACTTCCTGCATACATCTTTGGAATGTACTCGGGGCATTCCGTAAATCGAACCATATTACGGTGCAGGCATAGACACCCTAGTTGGTGATGAATGCTGTCTTTGGTATATCCTGTTCCGCCATCCTCACTTTATTATATCCATTGTAGCCATCCAGGAAAGAATACATTTCGTGATCTGCTAACCTATCGAGCATTGTATCCAGAAAACAAAGAGGGAACGGATCTGGTACGATCGTTGCGTTAAGCTTCCGGTAGTCAACACAAATACGTAACTGCTTATTTTTCTTCGGCACGATCACTATTGGCAAGATCCACTCCGCATGCTCAATTGGCACAATAAATCCCACCTTCAATAACCGATCAAGTTCGGCCTTAACATGCACCGCATAATTAGGATTCATCCTGTAACTAGGTTGCTTGATGGATTTCGCATCCGGTTTTAGTACCACTCTATGTTGATAAATCCGTGGGTCAAGGCCCTTCATGTCTCTGTAGTCCCAAGCGAAAACATCTGAGAATTCACGCAGGAGTTGTACCAAGTCATCTTGGAATTTGTCTGCTAATCGTGCCTTAATTTTAACTGGTCTCGGGTTGACTGTGTCACCCAAGTTGTATGTTACCAATTGATCCTCCGGTACATAAAACTGTCGAGGCTGGGCCAAGTCATTAGCTGGCTGCAATACTTGTTGTAAGGTCACATCATCCATAGTTATGTCATCATCTGCTTCTGCTTCTCCGGTCATTGGTACGACTGTAGAAGCTGCCGGACTCCACTTATGTACAACCGCCTGTAAGTCTACAGTACCTAATGGGATAAGGTCCTTGTTGGTCTTGAGGAAAGCCTCCTCCTCATCATCAGATAGTCCATCCAACATATGGACTGGCTCTACTACGTATGGGCATGCATGTAGATCACAAGGTTGCATAGCATCCAATGTAACGACATATTTCAGGTGATTGTTCTTAAAAATTAACTCTTGAGTTGATTCGGGTAACTCCAAGACTACAAAGGTCATTTTAAATGTAGTTCCCTACAAGGTAATAGTGTTGGGGATTTCTTGGACAAGAAGGAGTTTGAGGGTTTGTAGGAGAAAAGGGAAGAGACAAGAAGAGAAAATACACCTTGGAAGCCTCTGCCGATTGATTACAGATTGATTACAGTAAGACAATTACAATGTTTGAAGCACAATACAAGCCAATACTGTTAGAGTATGATCAATGTCTACCCCTCATGATTGTATGCACATTTTGTAAGGCCCCCTTTATGAGGAGAAGCCAAGCGTGCATTACCCAATTGATGGGAATCCCAACTTGAATGTTGGATGAAGGTCATATTGGACCATGTAAGATATTATAAGGAAAGGGAGTTACCAGGGTCCCCAATTGTGGGGTCCGGGGCAGCAGTGAGCAGCCCCGGCTGGGGGGTCCAAGGGGGCCAGCGGGCCCCCTGGTGGGGGTTCGGGGGCAGCGCCCCCGGCGCGACGGTAAAGGGAATATTCCATGGAATATTCCCTGTCGGAGTCAGAAATGATTTATATTTGTTAGGTCGGTTCAACCAGTCTAAGCCGTGTATGGCAATTACGCGGGCGGTGGCCGCCCACGCTCTACCGCCCATGTATAGCCGTCCATGGCAGGCCACCCATGATCCTATATATACATGACTTCTGCACTACCTAAGACATTGAGTTGAGCCAGCATACCTTTACCTTGTATCTCCCTATCTAGAGTTGTCTAGATCACCATTTAAGCTCTACCTTGAGAGCGCACGGGAGGACAACGCCATCATCTTTGTACTTGCTGCTAGTAGAAAATTGTTGAGATTCTCCTATATCTGTTATCTTCTCTGCTATTGCTCCTGTGTTATATTGCGTAACTATTGTCTTACATGGTATCAGAGCTGTAAGGTTCGAATAGCTTGAGAAGTATCATTATTTTAGCCTACTAGCAGACTAGAATATCAGTAGATTATTCGAGTGATTACATGATGGCTTCATCGTCGAACACTAGTCTTGGTGCTTCACCTAATGTTAATGCTGCACCTATTCGAATTCGTCCACCTGCATTCACTGAAGGGAAGCTGGATGGAACCAACTATACACTCTGGAAGTTCAAAATTTCTGCAATTTTGGACTCCTATGAATTACTTGACACTGTCATGGGACCGATGGGATTGGATCCAGAGCCTATACCAGTTGAAGATCCAGCAAATTCAAGATTGATGATTCAGCCAGATCCAGATCTTCTACGAGCTTGGAAGAGGCGGAATGCTGATGCATTATGTGCGATTGTCACTAGTGTAAGTGATTCTGTGCTTACTTTAGTTCAACATACTACTAAAGCACATGAGGCTTGGGGCATATTGGCTCGACAATATGAGACCAAGAACCACACTAGGATACAAAATTTAGAAAATCAGTTGGCAAATGAAAAGCATTCTGATTCTGAAAAGGCTGAAGATTTTATCAAACGGATAAAGCATCTTCAAGATCAATTGGCTGCAGTTGGTGTTGTTATAACACCAGAAGAGCTAGCTCGAAGATCTGTACGTGTTCTTCCAGCAAAGTATGATGGATTAGTAACAGCCCTTAACACTCAGGTAAGGCCAACTCCTCTTACATTTGAAGAGTTTTGTGCCATGCTTTTAGAAGAAGAGATGCGGCTAAAGAATCGGCAAAGTACAACTGATGCTGCATTCTCAGCAAATGCAAAAGGTAAAGGCTCTTTAGAGGGATCAAAGAAGAAGCCAAAGAAGAAAAAGTTCACAGGAAGTTGCTTCTATTGTGAAAAGAAAGGCCATGCCATCAAGGATTGCAGAAAGAAGCAAGCTGATGAACGGAATGGGACTGTAAAATCATCATGGAAGAACAAAGAGTCTGCAAACAACACAGAGCTGGAACTTTGGGTAGCTATTGAAGAGGTATGTTCATCTGCTCAAGCTCGTGTTGATGAGCCATGGATTTTAGATAGTGGAGCTTCTCGCCATATGACTAGTAAAAAGGATTGGTATAGTTCCCTAGTGCCTCTGCGGGAATCCATCAATGTAGTGGTGGGAAACGACTCCAAGTGTCCAGCTGAAGGAACTGGAACCATCTCTTTTATCACTTCTCCAGGTGTTGAGAAAAAGTTATCCGATGTTCTCTATGTACCTACACTCAAAAGAAATTTGTTGTCAGTTTCTGCAATAACAGATCGTGGACTCGAAGTTCACTTCAATAAGAGTGGTGCGGAAATCATGGATTCATCAGGTAATGTTGTAGGTAAAGGCACACGACGGGATAACTTGTATGAGTTAAGTGCTTTAACTGCTACAGAAGATAAAGATGTAAGCAGGTTATGGCACCAACGATTTGGGCATCTCGGATTTGCAGTTTTGAAGGAGATGCAACGAACAGGGATGGTTGCTCATTTGCCTGCATTTTCAGAGTTGCAGGAACCTTGTGAAGCTTGTATGATGGGCAAGCAACAACGAAAGGCATTTCCAAGAGAGACCAGCAATCGATCTCAAGCTCCTCTAGAGTTGGTACATGCTGATCTCTGCGGTAAAATGTCTACACCTGCTTTAGGAGGATCTTTCTACTTCTTGCTGTTAGTCGACGATTATAGTAGAAAGATGTGGGTTTATTTCATTCGAGAGAAGGCTGATGCTTTTGAAAAATTTAAAGCGTGGCATAAGTATGTAGAAAGTGAATCAGGAAGGAAACTGAAGAAATTTAGAACAGATAGAGGAGGTGAATTCTTGTCAACAGAATTCAACAATTACTGTAAGGAGCATGGTGTGAAAAGGCAACTTACCACAGCTCATACACCTCAACAAAATGGCGTTGTTGAGCGCAGGAACAGGACAGTAGTTGAAATGGCTCGTTGTATGTTAAAGGCTCAAGACATGCCTGATTCATTCTAGGCAGAAGCAGTCAATACAGCAGTCTACATCCTCAATCGAAGCTACACAAAAGCTCTGAAGGGGATGACTCCTCAAGAAGCATATTCTGGTAAAAAGCCTTCAGTTTTGCATTTCAGAATTTTTGGTTGTTTCTTTTATGCACATATTCCTGATTCAACAAGATCAAAGTTGGATTCAAAAAGCAAAAAGTGTGTCTTCCTAGGATATAGTGAAGAGTCTAAAGCATATAGGTTATGGGATCCTGAGGCAAGGAAGATTTTTGTCAGCCGAGATGTGGTGTTTGATGAACGACCACACTTAGTAGAAGATAAAGGTAAATCTACTATCTCATCAAACGGAGAAATATCTCACCTTGTGCCTATCAAAAGACAGGTTAAAGTTGAGGAGGAGGAAACATCTGATGGAGAAATTTCCTCAATAAAAAGCCAACCAATTGTAGCTGCACAGCGTAAGCCACTACCGAAGTGGGCACAACAGCTCTTTGATGATCACAATCCACATGTAGATGCACCAGAATCATCATCGGATGGATTACGAAGATCAAAGAGAATAGAGGAGCAAAGAAGAGCCTCAGAACACATTGTTAACATGGCTCTAATGGCAGATATCATGGGTTCAATAAAGGAACCTACCACCATTGAAGAAGCCATTGATGATCCAGATTGGAGAGCGGCAATGCAGTCTGAGTATGATAGTATACTCAAAAATGATACATGGGATCTAGTCGACTTGCCGCCAAAGAAGAAGGTAATAGGTACTAAATGGATTTGGAAAGCTAAGTATAAAGCTGATGGAACATTAGAAAAGTATAAGGCACGATTAGTTGCACAGGGTTTTTCACAGATTGAAGGATTTGATGTTCAAGAAACTTTTGCACCAACAGCACGCATGACAACTATTCGGACGGTACTTGCAGTAGCTGCACAAAAGTCTTGGCCTATTTTCCAGATGGATGTCAAATCTGCATTTTTGAATGGTCACCTCAAGGAGGAGGTATATGTATCTCAACCACCAGGTTTTGAGGTGCCCAATTCAGAAAATAAAGTTTGCAGGTTGAAGAAAGCTTTGTATGGACTTAAGCAAGCTCCACGGGCTTGGTACCAACGAATTGATCATTTTTTCAAAAATATGGGTTTTGAAAGAAGTACTTCTGATACTAACTTGTATGTAACGAAAAGGGATAGCAAGCTAGTTGTTGTCATTGTATATGTAGATGATTTGATCATTACAGGAGATCATCAGGAACTCATCAATCAAACTCGGATCAGCTTGGGAACTGAGTTTGAAATGACAGACTTAGGTCTACTCCATTTTTGTCTGGGAATTGAAGTATGGCAAAGGAAGGATGGCATTTTCATCTCACAACAAAAATATTCCAAAGAAATTCTCAAGGCATTTGGAATGATGGACTGCAAACCAACTAGCACACCTATGGAGGTAAATCATAAGCTATCTATGGATGATAACATGCCTGATGTAGATGCTAAGAAGTATAGGAAGCTCGTTGGAAGTCTTATTTTTCTGTGCAACACTAGACCAGACATTTGCTATGCTGTTGGAGTGTTAAGCAGGTTTTCCAACAAACCTAAGGAGAGTCACTGGAATGCTGGAATGCGAATTCTAAGGTACATTGCAGGAACCTTGGATTTTGGTATTTTGTATACCACAGGTGATACACTCCAAGGATATTGTGATTCAGATTGGGCTGGAGATTGTGATTCTAGAAAATCAGTTTCTGGATATTGTTTCTCACTTGGTTCAGGAATATTTTCTTGGGTAAGTAGGAAGCAACCAACTCTCGCACTCTCCTCCACTGAAGCAGAGTACAAAGCAGCTTGTTTTGCTTCTTGTGAGGCAGTCTGGTTAAGGAGAATTCTTGCAGATATAGGCTTTCCATCAAATATGCCAATTGTACTCAAGTGTGATAATCAAAGTTGTATGGCTATTGCAAAGAACCTAGTATTTCATGCTCGCACCAAGCACATAGAAGTACAGTACCATTACATTCGTGAGCTAATTGAAGATGAAATTGTGGAGCTAGAATATTGCCCAACAGAGGCAAATTGTGCTGACATATTCACAAAAGCACTTGGAAGAGAGCAGCTCAACAAGCATCTTCAACAGATGGGCATAGGACCGAGACCTACTTGATTTATCATCGGTAAACATTGAGGGGGGTGTTAGAGTATGATCAATGTCTACCCCTCATGATTGTATGCACATTTTGTAAGGCCCCCTTTATGAGGAGAAGCCAAGCGTGCATTACCCAATTGATGGGAATCCCAACTTGAATGTTGGATGAAGGTCATATTGGACCATGTAAGATATTATAAGGAAAGGGAGTTACCAGGGTCCCCAATTGTGGGGTCCGGGGCAGCGGTGAGCAGCCCCGGCTGGGGGGTCCAAGGGGGCCAGCGGGCCCCCTGGCTAGGGGGTCCCAGGGGGCCAGTGGGCCCCTTGGTGGGGGTTCGGGGGCAGCGCCCCCGGCGCGACGGTAAAGGGAATATTCCATGGAATATTCCCTGTCGGAGTCAGAAATCATTTATATTTGTTAGGTCGGTTCAACCAGTCTAAGCTGTGTATGGCAATTACGCGGGCGGTGGCCGCCCACGCTCTACCGCCCATGTATAGCCGTCCATGGGAGGCCACCCATGATCCTATATATACATGACTTCTGCACTACCTAAGACATTGAGTTGAGCCAGCATACCTCTACCTTGTATCTCCCTATCTAGAGTTGTCTAGATCACCATTTAAGCTCTACCTTGAGAGCGCACGGGAGGACAACGCCATCATCTTTGTACTTGCTGCTAGTAGAAAATTGTTGAGATTCTCCTATATCTGTTATCTTCTCTGCTATTGCTCCTGTGTTATATTGCGTAACTATTGTCTTACAAATACCTCTATGCACAATCCCATAGAGTGCTCAATTATTACAAAATACCAAATATCCCAAGTCTTCTTGCCGCCGGCCTCCTTTGCACCAGACCTCCACCTGCTTCAAGCTTATCCTTGTGCACACCTTGCACCAAGCTTCCACTAAGGGGCAGGAATGAATACCTTCTGTTGGCACGCGCACACTGCCAAGAGACCTTGAGATCCTTGGGGGACTAGCTTAGCACTCTCTGCACAATCCCTTAGTCACTCTCTATGCACTCCTTCAACTCCACTTCTCTGCGTCGCACACTGGTAACTCTTGCACTTCTCTCCCTTGCTTCCCTTAGACTATGCTTCTCTTGCTTACTCTAGCATTGGTCCAAGAATAGTCCTTGAATTGATTGGAGTGTGTTGATCACGTACGCTCCTAACTGCAATGGTATCTTGGTGCTCACTTCGATGTCCCAAGATTGTCTTCACACGTGGCAACCAACGACTCACTGTTTTTTCCTGTAGTGACTTTAGACTAAAACCCAAAATTTTAATTGGGGGGGCATACTTTCACCTGTGCGTACGCTGCCGCTTCACATACCTTCACATTTCCTTTTAAGTCTTCACTTTTGCACATAAGAGAGGGTTCACCTGAACCTTCAAAAACACTTTAAAACACACTTTGAACCTTAGGGAAATTAGAGAAAATACCTCTGCAACCTGCAACCCATTTTCTCCACTTTACCCTTTGTGGACAATTAATTGTGCACTACCTGTGCACTTTGACACCTGCACTTTAGCACTTTGACTTTGCACCTATTGACCTTGACCTTGTTGACTTTGACCTTGACTTTGACTATAGTTGACTTTGACCAACATGACTTTTATGGGCTCAACAGTTGCCCACTACCTAATGTGCTCTCCGTCCCGGAGAGCTACAGCCAAAACTCTGAGCATATAGGACACCAGGATAATGGAGCTGCAAAAACTCGAAGAGGACATTTGAGCAGCAACCAATTCCACCAAAAGTAGGATAGAACAAGCACCAGAGAAGAACCAAAAATTGGAATTTTCCATGGAAAAGCAAAGGGTTGCAATGGGAGGGTAGAAAGGGGGTGGAGGGGAGAGCTGAGGGGCGTGGATTGAAGGGATAGGGAGGGTTAAGGTTGTGGCTGGGCAGATTGGGAAAGGTAGGGCATGGGGTAGGATGATGGGGTCTGAAGAGGGTTAAAATGTTCAAACAGTAGAGCTACAGAGGGTGCATGTGGGAGATTATGAAACATAAGGTAAGACAAGGTGAGAATAGACCATGTGGACAATGTGGGGAAATAAAAACATGTGATTAATGTGCTCAAAACATGTGAGTTTTGACCAAAAGTCAGAGAAAAAGTTGGAATTTGGAAAAATAAAGCCAAAAACTGAGTTCAGAGGTGCCAAAAAACATGAAAATGGCTCCATTTTTGTAAAAAACGGCCAACCGAGGCACGATCCAAAGCCAAAAGCTTTGAGCCATAAAATTAATAATAATAATATATATATATATATATATATATATATATATATATATATATATATATATATATATATATATATATATATATATATATAGATATAGATATATATATATATATATATATATATATATATATTATATATATATATATATATATATATATATATTTTTTTTTTTTTTTTCTTTTTCTTTCTTTTTTCCTTTTTTTCTTTTTTTTTTCAAACGCCCATACAGAAATAAAAAAAATTAAAGAAAATAAATAATAAAATAAATAATAAAATAAAATAAAAGATAAAAAATAAAAATAATAAAATAAAAAAGAAGAAAATAAAATTAAAAAAAAATAAATTTGGGGGGGGGGGAGGGTCTGTCAGAACCGGGGGGGGGAGGGGGGGTGGGGGTGGGAGAAGGGGGGGGGGGGGGGGGGGGGGGATTTTTTTTTTTTTTTTGGAAAAAACAAAACGCCTGGGGAGGGTTTTTTTTTTTAATAATAAATTATGCAAAAAACTGAAGAAAACTACATAAAAAATCCAAAACATGGCAAAAAAAAATCCAAAAAATCTAAAAAAAATTCTGAAAAAATTTCCTACAGGTTTAGGCCAGTTTCATCACTCAAAACCACAAAGAGCTTCCTTTATTCCTCAAATTGGCAAGAAAAAGGCACATGAAAAAGGAGAAAAATGCTAGAAAAAATTCTAAAAAAATGCTCAAAAAATTCTAAAAAAATTCCCAAAAATTGTACCTTTTCAAAGTTGATGAAATGGCTTCTAAATTTGCAAAAAACACAAGAAAAAAGCATGAAATGGATAAAGAAAACTACTAAAAAATGACGAGAAAAGACTATGTACAACCTGGATAAATTTTGCAGGTTCCACGTGATCCATAATTCTTCATGTAGCTTGATGATAGGGCTTTAGCCATGATCTTTATATGTTGACCCCGAAAAACTCCTCCATAACCTTCAATTGTGTTGCACTTCATTTGTTTTATCTTCTTTTTGGGCATGCTGACGCTTTGATAGACCCACCTTAAATCCTTCAGTACAATATTATCTCCTCCATACTGCATCTTTTGTATCCAAAGACTTGCAGGTACTCCGTCCACATCATTGTAAAGCCTTGCACTTACTATCATAAAAATTGACACAATAGATGATATCCATACCAGGATCCATAAAACAGTGGCCATTGACATATGATTTGAAGCATCTTCATCACGGCTGCACTTAAGGACTTTGCTTTTCTTCTCTTTTCCATGGCCTTTGACTGAGACTGTTTCAACCTGAGTGATTTCCTCTTTTTCTTCATATGCTTCTTCTCTACTTGAGTTTGGGAAAATTCCATAGTAGGAAGATGGGTCTTCTGCATGGAGCCAAGCCAACATGTTTTCATCTTCATATAAATCTGCTCCTTCAAATAGATCTACTTCTGGGTTGTCCACCACTTCTTCTTCCATACAAATACCAATTGTCTGCATCATGCTAGTATTTCTCTGATTGTCTGGTCCTTCTTCTAAAATTATCTATTGCAACTCTTTTCCCACATTGTGTCCTTGCCCCAGTCATGCAGCACATTGGCATGCCTTAACCAAGGTCTCCCAATTAACAGGGGGAAACTTCCTTCTACCTATGGTAGCCTTAAAACAACAAAGTCCAAGTTAAAGATAGTACCTTGTATTTTGACTGGAACTCCAGGGACCACTCCCATAGGCCTTACTATGCTTTCGTCTGCCATTGTTACAGTGAAGTTGGCAGGTCTTGAAGGGTATAGTCCAATCTTTTTCATGGTATATTCAGGCATCAAGTTAATGCCAGAACCACCATCCACAATAACTCGTTGAAACTCATGACCTTTAATAGAGACTGTTAGCGGATGGCTCTTGTAATTTGTAAGGGGTGCTTCCCCTAAACTTTTATCTTTATGCATAATAGTAGCCTTTGCCACTAAACTTGTTGTGTACATTTCATCAATTATCTGCAAGAGTTCTGACCTGAACTTCCCATCTATCTTTATTAAATCAAAGATACTAAACTCCTTTTTCATGAACTTCAGCAGTCTCGAAGCTTCTGATTCCTTAAGAACATGGGCTGCATTTGACTTATCAAACTCCTCATGAGCCCTGTTGAATGCATATTCAATGGCATCACTGGTACCTGTGAAATTTTCTTTTTGCCTTGTATCTGCACTTGTGGTGGCTTTGTCTTCAGACACACCTTTGTCTCTGTTTAATCCATTAATCATTGATTCTTGACCTATTTCCACTTGAGCATTCCCCTTGCTTCTTGTCTGCACCGTAAAAGATTCAATTTCTTCTAAATGCACCACCCTGGTAGATGGAGATGGCACATTGACCATATCTAACACTTCTTCTTTGTGTACAAAAATTATTTGAATATGGGGCCCGGATGAAGAGGCTTGATTCTTAGGACAACAATTTGTATAGTGGTCTCTCGCCTCTGGGCAGTTTCTACAAGGAGGGGCATTTTTTGGGAGAGTGCACCTACTTTGATAGTGCCCACAGTCTCCACATCTGAAACAAATAATTGGCCTTCTAAGCCCATTTCCAAAATTATCCCTCTGTCTAGGGTTATAAGTGTTACCTTGATTTGGTGCAGCAGCCATCACATTTGTGGGTGGTAGGGATCCTCCTTGTGTCCAGTATGTCGTTGCAGGCATTCCCCTTGATTGGCAATCTTAGGCCTCATGACCAACCTTCCTGCATAATTGGCAAGTCACACTTAACAGAGGACATTCACTTACTATGTGACCTTGCTTGTTGCACATGGAACACCAAAGTCCACTCTTGATGCCACTCCCTTTGTGTTCCTATAGCTCCTGTCGCAGCTGAGCCAATTCCTCTGCTTGGGCCTCCTCCTCCTTTTGGAGCTTTAGTGCTTCAATCTCCCTCCTCAACTGAGCAACAGCAGTCTCCTCCTCTTTGTAGGGCTCATTCCTTTTTAAGCCCTCCAGCTCCTTCCTTAGCTGGATCACTGGATCCTCCATTTCTGTATCATATGTTGGTTGGGAAGAAGTAGCTCCATACTGGTGCCTTATCTGCTCCAGCCGTGTAGCCGTGTTGATGAACTCCTCTATGGAGGCTGTACGTAACACTAATTCCTTTATTTTGCATTGGGTGGCCATTGGTAGGGGCTTAGCTAACCATTTCTTAACAAAAAAATCGTGTGGTGGATCTGGCAATTTAGCCATTAGTGCTTTGGCCCTAGTCACAAACTTTGGGAACTTTTCTCCTGGACCCAATCTCAAATTTTCTAGTTCTTCTATGATAATCTCCGCAGTGTTGCCATGCTGGAACTGATTTTTAAATGCATCTTTCATCACATCCCAAGTGGTAAGATGGTTTTCAGCAAACTCGATGAACCACTTATCTGCTAATCCCTCTAATGTGGCAGGGAAGAGAATCAAAAAGGCATCCTCCCTACCCATTAAGCCTCTAGTCTTACATAGTGCCAAAAACCTTCTAATGTGTTCATCCAGATCCTCCTCAACTAGGCCTTTGAAAGAAGGAAACTTTATATTTAATCTAGAGAGTAAAGTTTCCAAGTCTACCTAACCCGCTATGCTCTTTACTGATGAGGTTGAAGATAGTGGACTGGAGGACCTTCTAACAACCTTCCTTCTTGTCTACTTGCAGGTGACCCTCAATGTTTGGGACCGGGTTGCGGTCATGAGCAGCTCATAGCCCACTTAATATGAGACACTTGATAAGAATATTTACCTTTTGTTTGATGTAGCACTGTAGACACGTGACCTCTGCTATACTTTGCACTTGGTTTCTCCTAAGCTCAAATCTCCTTGGAAGTCCCACCGTGCGTGCCAAATTTTGTTGGGGGTTTCTTGGACAAGAAGGAGTTTGAGGGTTTCTAGGAGAAAAGGGAAGAGACAAGAAGCGAAAATACACCTTGGAAGCCTTTGTCGATTGATTACAGATTGATTACAGTAAGACAATTATAATGTTTGAAGCACAATACAAGCCAATGCCTCTGTGCACAATCCCACAGAGTGCTCAATTACAAAATACCAAATATCCCAAAGTCTTCTTGCCGCCGGCCTCCTCTACACCAGACCTCCACCTGCTTCAAGCTTATCCTTGTGCACACCTTGCACCAAGCTTCCACTAAGGGGGAGGTATGAATACCTTCTGTCGACACGCGCACACTGCCAAGAGACCTTGAGATCCTTGGGGGACTAGCTTAGCACTCTCTGCACAATCCCTTAGTCACTCTCTATGCACTCCTTCAACTCCACTTCTCTGCGTCGCACACTAGTGACTCTTGCACTTTTCTCCCTTGCTTCCCTTAGACTATGCTTCTCTTGCTTACTCTAGTATTGGTCCAAGAATAGTCCTTGACTTGATTTGAGTGTGTCGATCACGTACGCTCCTAACTGCAATGGTATCTTGGTGCTCACTTTGATGTCCCAAGATTGTCTTCACAAGTGGCAGCCAACGACTCACTGTTTTGTCCTGTAGTGACTTTAGACTAAAACCCAAAATTTTAATTGGGGGGCCATACTTTCACCTGTGCGTACGCTGCCGCTTCACATACATTCACATTTCCTTTTAAGTCTTCACTTTTGCACATAAGAGAGGGTTCACCTAAACCTTCCAAAAAAATTTAAAACACACTTTGAACCTTAGGGAAATTAGAGAAAATACCTCTGCAACCTGCAACCCACTTTCTCCACTTTACCCTTTGTGGACAATTAATTGTGCACTTTGACACCTGCACTTTAGCACTTTGACTTTGCACCTATTGACTTTGACCTTGATCTTGTTGACTTTGACCAGTTGACTTTGACCTTGACTTTGACTGCAAATGACTTTGACCAACATGACTTTTATGGGCTCAACAAATAGGAATATTACATACTAGTCCTATCGGATGGACTCTAGATTGGTCCGCCATTCGCACAAAGAACTGCACTGGTTCAATTTGGGTCCAACCCAGTTTCTTACAGAGTGCTAGTGTTGCAATATTCACACCCGACAACCATCAATTAAAACGTGTGTGATCTTCTAGCTTTTATACCAAACGGTGATCAAGGATACTGAATGATCCACCGTAGGATCCATCTCTGGTTGTATGGTCTCAGTTGCCAGAGTACATGAAGATCTGGGACTGACCTGCTATTGGAATTGCTGTGTTACACCCGAAACTAGGGCGAGCAACTGTCAAAAAGGAAGTGTGATTGAAGTGTTAGATATAATGTCCCTAACCTGCTCTGTTTGTGATGTGGTCATTACTGACTCTGGTTGTGATTCTGATGTTTCCGGAGCGTAATTCTGTGCATGCGGTCTTGCATTTGGCAGAGGAGGCTGAGTTACCGGAACAGGGTCAGGGAACACCGTGGGCTCCTTAGTTGTCCATTGAGTGGCCTTTGCAAACATCCGCTGTTGCTCACGAATTCCGGGCTAAAAAACCTCATCTATTGGTTGCAACTGTTTTCCTGATCTTGTCTGTACTACGACTGCTTGTGACTCGACTGGGGAAATATAAACCATATTTGTCATCAGATTTTGTCTTTCCTTCTTTCTTTTGTTGTACTCTGCGGCTTCTTTACAAAATCTACGAATATGGCCAACCTCGCCGCAAAAATAACATTGAGGGGGTGGGAGAGAGGTACCTTGTGTCGATGTACCTGCCTGCCATCGATTTTGATTGAAATTGGTACTTTGTGGTCCTCAATAATTCCTATATTCCTACTGTTGGTGGGTTCACAACTGTGGCGGTACATAATGGGTTGCTGGCTGGCCCGGCTCCTGTATTATGGTGTTTACTGCCGTTCTACCCTGCACCTTTGCATTGTATGCAGAGGTTTCTGTTGAGTGCCCTATCGTGTTACAGATGGCACAATACATTTGGTTGAGAGCACATGTGGAACTGGTGTGACCAGGATTCTTACACTTAGTACAGTACACGTGTTTGAATGGATCCTCGCTTACGTTCTTCCTTGCCTTCAACCATTCCAGATCCTCCGTAAAGCCTACAACTTTGTGCTCCAACTGCAAGGCCATTGCAATGACAGCGTCCAATATCATTCCACCAACACAGCGGATGATCATGATTTCTTTTAATTGTGGATTCAAGCCGTTGATAAACCATTGTGTTATGATGTCATCTAGCAGGTTGGCATGCACCGGTGGTAGCTACCTTAAGTGAGTTCTGAACAATGTTGCATACTCCCGGACACTCTAGTGTGGTCTCTGCCAATTGTTCTACAAATAGTCAAAAATTTCTGCAGGCTTCTTCTTCAACCGAAATCTCTACAAGAACGCGTCCCTCACATCGTCATAATTACCGAAATGATTAATATCATATTCTGTCAGCCACCTTGAATCTTCATTAACTAGTGTGGCCTGAAACACGATGGCCTTGTACGTCGGATCAGGTGGGTGATTCAACACTGCATAACTGATTTCGAATGTGCGAACATGTGCGTCGGGGTCATCCCCCAAAAATCCACCGAATTTCGTATAGGTCACTCTAGTTGGGACCGGTCGAGGTGGAATGATTGGTTGTGGCTGATGTTGTTGTTGCTGTTGAAATTGCGGTTGCGGTTGTGGCGATGTTTGTTGTTGTTGTTGTGGGCCACTCATGGTGCTATTGTTTGTAGTGTTTTTCTTACCTTCCGAATTTGTATGGTCAGCCTGCTCACTTTCCGGTCCAAAAATATCGTCGAACCGTTTGCTTAACTACAAATCCAACAGCCTTTCCTCAGCTTTGGTGTCGAAATTATGTAGACTGGCACTGAAAAGGGATGAACGTAATAAGTGTCCACAAGGCAGTAGCGCAGTGTCACCGAAAAACTTCGAATTGCCACCTAGTGATGCCGAACTTCCACAAAAACTGATCGAACTCTCACTAGACCAGGTTACCCTATCATCGGACATGTTCTCACCCGGTACCGCGAACCTGTCACCGAAACTAGCCGAATTCTGACTAGATAGTGCCAAACTGACTCCGCATGCACTGCATCTCTTTACACCCAAAAGTCACTGTACCTTCTCCAAAAAGTACCGGACTCACACCGAAATTCACCGGAATCTCGTCATGTGTTATCGAAGTAGCACCGGAATCACTACTGACTAGCTCCGATCCTTCTGCAACTCGACTTAACTGGCATGTACTCCGACCACCCGGGGGTGTCCCTAATAAGTTTGGAACTGCCCAAGGATGTTGATCTCTCTTATACTTTGGGTAGGACTCACCGGAACGAGTAACCGGCATATATCACTTCTTCAACTAATGGCTACTATTCTCCATTGCTTATCTTGAGTACTGCTCTACCCTTACTAGTTATTCCAAATCTGTTTCCATCTTCCCACAGACGGTGCCACTATTAAAAGTGCTTTTGTTAAGCCACTTTTAATCTCGTTATGGGTTCTTGGGGATGGATAGGGGTCTGACAGTGTAGAGGCCCTTTGTTTAATTTTCCCAATTCAATCATGCATTTAATTTGTTAGTTGTCTTTCAATCCAAAGATTATCACGATGTAGTACGCTTATCACACGAATTAACAACTACGAATTCGCACAGTCTTATTAAGGTTATCGCATCATTACTATGTTAATGTTTAAGTACGATAACTCAATAGGCAAAATACAATACTGAAGATTTTCTGCAACTCTGCAATCACAGCACTCTAGTGCGATCGCCCAGACAGACAGTCTGGCAATCCCCGTACCTCTCGTCGAACGCCGTGCGTGCCTTTTCATTAATCAAAGAAAGTTACAACTTTTCTTCACGCCTTTTCGGTGCGTGCGAATATTTAGAAAAATAAAATTACATTCCAATCCGGCGGCTAACAGTTGTAACAAAGATCAAAGACTTAAAGGAACAGTGGATTTCTGTTGATGAGGTTATACTAGATAGCTCACTTGTGCAGACCGTTCTAAATGGTCTTCCTAATTCATATTAGAATTTTGCTTCTACTCTTCGGTTGATGATGAAAGGCAATCCAAATGCCTTGTCATTTGAGGAGTTAGTCTCTGTTCTGTTGCAGGAAGATCAGTCCAGGCAAAACATGTCCATTATGCATGTTGCAGATCAAGCTTTCCTGGCTAGTCAGAAGGGCAAAGGAAAATGGAGCTCTTCAATTAGTAAGCAAAAATCTGATAATTCTACACAATCGAAGAGGGAAGACAAAGATGAAAAGAAATCAGAAAAGTTGAAATTGTTTTGCAAGTACTGTAAAGGAAATGATCATATTATAAAGAACTATCCAAAACTGGTTGCTAAAGAGGCAAAAGAGAAAGAGGCTGGAATGGTTGTTGCAGAGCCCTCTACACCAAAAATAGAGACTACTAATCTTGTGCAAGAACAAGAATGGGCGTTTACTACTGTTTGCAGTTTTGAACCATCTTCTCATGAGTAGTGCATACCTATAGTAGACTCAGATGTTTGGTACTTTGATAGTGGGGTGACCAAACATATTACCTCGCAGCATAGTTTCTTCTTTTCACTCGAGCCTGCCCCTATAGGGAATACTGTTACATGCACCAACAGCTCCTCTTATTCTTTTATGGGAGTTGGTAAGATCATTTTGACTACTCTTGATGGTAGTTCTTTCACTTTGTCGAATGCTTTGTTTGTGGTAGGGATTAAGAAAAATCTATTATCAGTTTCTGCATTAGCCAAGATTATCTTGATTGTGAAATTTGTTGATGATAGATATACAGTTCATTATCTCTCAATGGCGACATGATTATTGCTTCTGGCATTTTATATCATGGGCTGTATAAGCTCATAGACTATGAAAGGTCTGTAAATGATTCGGCATGTGCAGTACATGATTCTCAGGCTATGTGAGATGCAAAGCTTTGGCATGCACGCTTTGGTCATCTGAATTTTGCTAGTTTGCTACGCCCGTAGAAATCTAAAATGGTGTCCTCTTAGCCTAAACTTGAGGCACCTAGAAAACATGTTTGTGAAGGTTGTATTTTGGGCAAAATGCAGTGTTCCTCCTCTCCAAAAGATGGTTCAGTTCAGGCTACTCAGAAATTGTAGCTTGTACATAGTGATGTCTGTGGTCCTATGCAGACACCTTCTTTTGGAAATTATCTTTATTTCGTGACTTTCATCGATGATTTTTCCCAGCATGCATGGGTATATCCATTGAAGGCAAAGTCCAAAGTGTTCATGTGCTTCAAACAGTTTTTGGTTTTGGTTGAAAATCTTTCAGCATGTAAAATGGACACCCTCCATTCTAATCGAGTGGGGGAATATATGTCTTGTGATTTTAATGCATTTTTGGCTGAACATGGGATAAAAAACCAGTGTATAGTGCCATATACACCTCAACAGAATGGAGTTGCTAAACAAAACAACAGGTCACTCATGGAGATGGCGAGGTGTATGGTCAAGAGTCAGGCTTCACCACATAGTTTCTAGCTTGAGGTTGTCATGTGTGAAGCATATGTACTTAACAGGTATCCCACTAAAGCATTGTAGTCTATCACTTCATATGAGGCTTGGCATGATCTTAAGCCATCTGTTGCTCATCTGCGTGTTTTTGGTTGTTTGGCATATGCATTAGTGCCTGAACAACACTGTAGAAAATTGGATGATAAAGTAGTAAAATGTATTTTTGTTGGGTATAGTTTAGAAAGTAAAGGCTATCATCTGTATCATCCATAGATTAAATGCATTCTGGTGAGCCGTGGCATTGTTTTTGTGGAAGATGCTATTCAGCCATTGCTTTCATGTACTAAGGAGACATCTGTTAGCTCCAAAGACATTTATGATACTTTGTCGTCTCTTTTTATAGGTGGATAGTCTAGTGCTGGTCCTAATGAGGCAACTTCTTAGCCTTTGCAGGTTTCATGTGATGATGCAGACCATCCCATTCCTGATACAAATTTGCATGATGCACTTGTTGATGAGAAAGCTGATATTGAGGAGGCAAAAACTATGCCAAAATGTCTGGTGTAGACTTTGCGTGATAGCAAATTAGATGCACCTCTATCATATCGTACTCGATCATTCTCTCATAGTCCCTCTTTTGCATCAGATTGCTATGCTATGGCTGCATCCAGTCTCTCTGATGAGACTTAGCCTGTTTTGTTTGATGAACCACAAAATTCAGAAAATTGGATGGCTACTATGTAATCTGAAAATGATGCTATAATGAAGAATGGTACTTCGTCTTTATGTGACTTGCCTCCTAGCAAGAAGGCCATTGGCACTAAGTGGGTATACAAGCTGAAGCGTAAGCGTGATGGTACAGTTGAGAGGTATAAGGCTAGGCTTGTTGCAAAGGGTTATGTAGAGGAAAGAGGCATTGATTTTGATTTGCTCCTACTTGCGTAATGACTACTATTCGTAAGCATCTATGCACTTGCAACTCATCATGGTTGGAATGTACATCAGCTAGATATTAAAACAACATTTCTGAATGGTGACTTGCATGAAGAAGTGTATGTTTTTCAGCCCCGTGGCTTTGTGTAGAAAGGGCATGAAAATGAGATGTGCAAGTTAAAGAAGCCATTATATGGTTTAAAGCAAGCACCACATGCTTGATATAAAAAGATACATGCCTATCTGATTGCACATGCTTTTGAGAACTATCCAACTAAAAGCACCTTATATGTCAAGTGTGCTAATGATGTACTTCTGATGATTGTGGTGTATGTTGATGACATGCTGCTCAATGCTCCTTATGAGAAGCATATTTCTGATTTCAAGGCTGATTTACATGCCTCATTTGAGATGTTTGATTTGGGGCATTTGCATCATTATTTAGGCATTCAGTTTATGCACATTGATGGTGGAATGGCTTTGTATCAAACGAAATATATTGACACATTATTGTAGCATTTTGGCCTTGAAGACTGTAAACCTATTGCTACTCCTATGAATATAGGTTTACGACTGAGTCTTCATGATGCTGGAGATGCATTTCATGTTGTTCTTTATCAGTAGGCTATTGAATGCTTGATTTACTTATGCATTACTCGGCCAGATATTCAGTTTGTTGTTTCACAAAAGAGCAAGTTTATGCATTGCCCAGAAGTGAAGCATTGGTAGGCGGTTAAGCGCATCTTTTGCTACTTGAGTGGTACTCGGCTACTTGAGTTGTTTTATCCCAAGGGGGATCACTACTGCCAGATTTGCATGCTTTTTCTGACTTTGATTGGCCTCGTTGCTATGAAACTTGTGTGCTCACTAGTGGCTTTTGCTTCCTGCTTGGTAGCTCATGTATATCTTGGTTGAGCAAGAAGCATCCTACTGTGGCTACTTCTAGTTGTGAGGCTAAGTATAGGGAGGCTTTCATAGTGACTATTGTGTGTGTGTGGCTAGATGCCTTATGGCTGATTTGGGTATTGGTCAGTCTTCTGCCACCACCATCTTCACTGACAGTCATAGCGCATTAGCAATTGCAAGAAACCCTATGTTCCATGCTCGCACTAAGCACATTGAGGTGCATTATCATTATGTCAGGGAGAGGTTCTCTGCTGGGGAAGTTAGCTTGGCATATGTGCCCACATAGGAGAACATTGCAGACCTTTTCACAAAGGCTCTGCCTAAGGAGAAGTTTGAAGCTTTTCGCAAAGTTTTTGGCTTACTTCCTTTTGTGTAGTGATTTCCACATTGCTCGCCACTTCCTTATACATGAGTGCCAGCTCCTTGTTCATCACATCACTCCCAAGGGAGATTTGTTGATATATTTAGGTAGTGATGTGTGTGAACACACTAGGACCGCCGGGGCACTTTTTTCCCTCTTTAGGAGGTTATTTTCCCCCGGCTTGTAGATACACCTATTGCCCTAACGTGCTACTTATCATTGTACATTCTAGTGGTAATACATTCAGTATTGTGTGTTGAGCTCCAAGCTTCTTCTTCTTCCTTGTGTTGTTCGCGTGCTTTCGCAGATGTCTAACTCCAACAACCTTGATACGTTGTCGCGAGGTTTGTAGAAAGGAGGGAGAAGAAAGAGTCTCAGATTGATTTAGCACACAATTTCCTTGAAGTTCAAGGGGTTTTGTGTAGAGTATCTACAAAGACAATGAACTTCAAATAGAATTCACCTCATTGAGATTCATTGCCAAACAAAATCGATTTCCTAGTCAACAACATTAAGACCGATCATAAACTTAGAGAAACAAATCCGACTGCCATACTTAGTTTTGGCTCAGTCATCTGTTCACCGTGCTTTACGGATCTTTTTTAAAACAGATACAACCATATTTGAACAATCATAAACTGAATGGCAGCAACATCAAAGTTTCTCTCTCAAGGTAAGCCTTTTTAGACCCATAGTTAATAAACGCTTTGTCTCTTCCCCTCCCCCCCCCCCGTTTTTTTTACGAGAATTAGTATCCGGAGTTTTTGCTAGAAATGAATTTCATCAGTGCGATCCATATTTCAGTTTTAATTCTCCTAACCATTGGCTAAGATCTATGGTTCATTAGATGTACAACGTGGAAATGTTTATGCCCGAAAACTACGCTATTCAATCCCTAGATTTACTCCCAAGAATACTACAACATGCATTTTGAATTAAAAATGCAATGTTCAAGATTAATAAGATCTGCCATGAGCGACATATATCAAGTAAAAACGTTTGAAACTAGCACACAGAAGATGCGTGCATAATTTTTATCTGAAAACAATTGCTTCCCCCCATTTATATGTCAAACGCATGTAAATTTGTATTCCCTTCTATTCGCTGTATCCTTCTCATGCCCGAGATCCTCAGGTTCGCACCGTAGATTCAATATCCCTTTATTCCCCCTCTGATTTGTCTATTCTTCCCTCCAATTCTCTCTTTGTTCCGCAAGAGCCATCGAAGAGATATCTGTCTATTCTTACTTAGAAAATGAGAGTTTGGTCATACCTTGCAGTAGAACGAGGCTGTCCGTCGGAACCATAAATGGAATCGATGTCAGTAGGAGCGACATAATCAGAGTTTGAGGATCTCTGAAAAACAGAAGCTTCCCTTCTGCCTTGTGGTATTTAGCGGTTGCTGATAAATCATCTCCACACCAAGTGGCATGGCCTTCTAGACTCCATTGATAGAGCATGAGATATTAATATTTGTCTTTTTTGTCAATAATCGGTATGTTTTCTTCATGTAATAGACAAGATGCTTTGCAGTCTAAAATAATCCAGCCGGAAGATTTGACAATCCACATAAGCCAAGTGAACACGAGAAGGGGAAGAGTAACACCAGCAATTTAAAAAAAAACACGAAAAGTGATCTACTTCTCTTTCAACTTTGAATTGCCAAACTCACAGAAGCTTTAAGCCTGCAACAAGTAATCTTTCAACAATTGATTGATGATCGTCATCGGTTATTTCTAGTTGTTTTCTAAACAGCAGCAAACCATTCTTTCAGCTTTGCATTTATGCCATCAATATGTGTTACCAGTAAAGATCCACTCCTTGTCATAAAGATTTTATGAATGCTCCTTTGTCCCAGTGGTAGCATACAATTAACGTTCTCTCATCATTGACTCGTCCATATCGACTTTTTCAGAGAGAAAATTTGTTGCTGTAATCATTAAGAACACGAACATAATTTTAATTGTGTCTTTTCCTAGTCACTCTTCAGAAAGTGCGTACGAGGAAAAGGATTGTCATCTTTCACACCATCAGATATGTTTTAACTTGATGTTACTGTATAGGCACAATCCAAGCAGCCCTCTCGCATATATCTGAATGCCTACATGTTTTTGTCATCACTGGACATCTTGAGATTGTTAAATCCCATAAACTGTTGGGGAATAAAACCGTGAGGTCTCGTCGCAGATGAGCGCAATAGCTATTCCTTTTTCAAACATAGCTTTGCAGCCAACGACATAGCTCCTCCGATCTTCATCCTTAAAGATATCACTACAGCTGCCCTTCGATGGCTACCTCCCGAACTGGCACCCTTTTCTTCAACTGTCTATTCCCTGTGATAGGTGCATTATAACTGGAAAATGATAACTTTCATTTAACTCTGCAAGTCATATGTACGAGTCATTGTTGCTACAAAGATTTCTTCTGTTATCAACTCATCCCGTGGTCAATTTTGTAGCATACACAATCACTGATTGCATGGGTGTTTTAATCTTCATCCATTATTTCCTTGAAACCGTACATCTCGAGAAACGTTCTTCACAATAAGGCAACGCACTTGCTTCCGTGAATTCTCCGTGCGTTTCCATTCATGGTCGTAAATCCCTTCATTAAACAGTAATTCTGCATTTTAGGATGCAAATCCTCATCTTATCCATCTGATGTTGAAGTGTTGTCATCCTCCCTAAGCGATCAGTATCACACTCTGATGTGCACAGAACGGGGATTACAAGAACCTATTACAATGCTTCAAAACCAAACCATCATGTGTGTTCCTCCCTGACAATCTTGAAGAAGCTTCCTCTTCGTAGTTCCTCTCTACATCTCCATGTTGTGCAAAATGTTTCCCTGCGGACTGCTGGAATAGGGCTTCCCCCCTTTCTCTTTTCCTTTCGTGCGATCATTCCTCCCCATCAAATACACCAACTAGGCTAACAACTCTCTCCTCAATTCCCAATGTACGAGGTCACCTATTATCTTGGATTTCTTCCTCTCTATGTGTGAGTATCAAAATTCGTTTGCTTCAGATTTTGTCAGAGCTTCACCAGGAAATATTTTTCAAGTCAGAACGCTTCAACCACCATGTCATAACATGAATCCTTCCCAAAATGTTCCCTTCGTCAAGGATTGTCATAAAATAAGCCGTAAGTTGGCCTCGATAGCAGCTTCATCAGAAGAACACAGATAGAAGAAAAGCAACCCTCAACGTCCTCAAAAATATAAAAATGACAGTCCTCCCTGCCACACGCCGATTCCGATTCCCTTCTTCTAGATTGTCATCTGTCTTGTTTTAGAAGGCTTCCTTTCCTTCGTAGCCATGATGCCCACACATAATGGATAAAATCAAGATCTTCATAATGAGCTGGGACTGAACGAGTGGCCATAAGGTCTTTGGGATGCAACTAAGGTGATTTTTCCAATTTGGGAAGACAAGATGACAATGGTTACAATTATAGATGTGACTTCCAAAACCTGAACCGATGTTGTTGTTGGAACTACATCACCATAACCAACTATTGACACCTGACTATCCGAAAAAGTTGTAACAAGTAAATAAATCTTGATCCTTTTCTTGGGCCATTAGAAGCTCCACAATGCCCCTCATGGTTGATTACTAAGCCCGACTGCGAATCTCGACCACAACGTGTTGTGCATTACTTTCAAAATGACATATGAGCAGCTACCAAGTCCACTAGGAGGAGGAGAGAACAATCACAACGGACTAATCAAAATAGAATATCAGATCATTGAAGAAGCATAAGCTGGATAATCAAGGGTAGGAAGGAAAGGTTAGGGAGGGCTGAAGGGTTAAGAGGGATAGGGTAAGGAGGGGTAAGGGTGGGGCTGGGTAGAAGGATAAAGGGAGGGGTAGGGAGTAAGATTATGGGCTCTTGAGAGGGAGAAAACACTAAAAACTGAAAGCTATAGAGGGTTCAAATGGAAAAATGAGAAACACATGGACAAATAAGGATGGAATAGACCATGTGGACCATGCACGAAAGAAAAAGCACATGTTAAATGTGCACAAAACATGTAGGGTTGGACCAAAAGGAGGAGAAAAACCTTGATTTTGGAAAAACTAATGCAAACATTGAATCACCAATGTTACCAAGCATGAAATTGACCCCAAATTTGAAACAAATGGCCATCGAAAGCACAATCTAAAACCAAAAGCATTTTTCCAATAAAAGCAAAAAAAAATTGACCACACCATACGATAAATTTATCCTGTGGTGGTTTGTGGGAGGGGGGAGGGGGGGAAGAGAGAGAGAGAGAGAGACAGAGAGAGAGAGAGAGAGAGAGAGAGAGAGAAAGCGAGTGGAGAGAGAGGAGGGAGAGGCTAGAGCAAGGGTAGAGAGAGATTAGAGAGTGGATAGAGGGAGGTAGAGAGAGGTAGAGAGAGAATATAGAGAGAGGTAGAGAGAGATGATAGAGAGCAATAGAGGGAGAGGTAGAGAGAGAAGATAGAGAAGATAGAGAGAGGTAGAAGAGATAGAGAGAGAAGATAGAGAGCAATAGAGAGAGGTAGAGAGAGAAGATAGAGAGAGGTAGAAGAGGTATAGAGGAAGGCTTTTTTGGAATAAAAAAATAAAAGGCAAGGGGCACTTTTTTTTTAAACATCTAAAAAATAGACAAAAATCTTAATAAAATCCAAGAAAACTTCAAAAAAAATAAAAACGAGTTCCCAAAAAATTTTTCTAAGCTTCAGACAACTGTTCACACTAAAAACCACAGAGAGCTTCCATTTTTCTTCTATTTAGCAAGAAAATTAGCATTGGAAAAGAGATAAAAAGTCTAAAAAAATCTAAAAATTCCTCAAAAATTCCAAGAAAAATCCAACAAGGTGTACATGAGATGGGATATGAAATGACTCTTAAATAGCATAAAAATCAAGGATAATCATCAAAATGGATGAAAACTAATAAAACTTAAGCAAAAAGAATGGTATGAGAAGGTTATGTACAACTTGGACAAATTTTGCAAGTTCAAGATGATCCAAAAAGCTTAGCTTTTGTAGGTGATAGGCCTTGAGCCTGAATATGATGACTAATAGAAACTCTTTGCCCCCCATAATCTCTAACTGTTTTACACTTCATTTGAAATGTCTTCTTTTTGGGCAAATTAACCATCTGATAGGGTCACCATGAACCCTTTATTGGAATAATCTTTCTAGCATACTTCATCTTTTGTATCTTTGTTTTAGCAAATTTTTTATTATAACATGCCAATATACTGTTCTAGATTCTTCAACCAGTGGAATCGTGTGTTTCTAAAGATGTGCAGGTACTCCTTCAACATCCTTGTAAAGGCCTGCACTTTTTAACATAAAAATTATCATACTAGATGATATCCATACTAGTATACCTAACCAAGTCACCATTGATGTAGGATTTGAAGCAACTTCATCAATCTTGCACTTAAGGATATGTCTTTTCTTGTCTCTTTTCTAGCATGTGATTGTATCACCCTAATCAGCAACCTGAATGATCTCTTCTTTTTCTTCATAGACTTCCTCTCTACCTGAGTTGTTTGGAAACATTCCATCGTAGGACAATGAGTCTTCTCCATGTAGCCAAGCCAAAAAGTTTTCTCTTCATATAAATCTACCTCTGGGCTGTCCAACAAATCTTCTTCCATACAAATACCAATTGTCTACATCGTAGTGGCATATCTTTGGTTGTTTGGTCCTTCTTCTAAAAATATATGCTACAACTCTTTTCCCTCTTGCTTTTCCCACATTTTGTCTGAACCCCAACATGCAACAAATTGGCATGCCTTAACCAAGGTCTCCCAATCAACAATGGGAAACTTCCCTCTACCTGTGGTAGCCTTAAGACATTAAAATCCAAGTTGAAGATGTTACCTTGTATCTCAACTATGACTCCAAGGACCACGCCCATAGGTCTTACTATGCTTTGATATGCCAATGTCATAGTGACATTGGGAGGTCTTGAAGGTTGTCATCCTATGTTCAGGAATCAAGTTAATGTCAGAACCTTCCTCTACATTAACTCCTTGTAGCTCATGCCCTCTGATAATGACTATTAGATGTGGGCTCTTATAATCTCTGAGGGGGGCTTCCCCTACATTTTCATCCTTATTCATAGTAGTCTTCTTTTCCACAAAAGTTGTTGTGGAGGCCTTATCAATGATCTGCAAGACCCCCACCCTAAATTTCACATTGATATTTATTAAATAAAAAATACTGACCTCCTTTTTCATTGATTTGAGTAGTCTTGAAGTTTAGATTCCTTAAGAGAATGGGGTCTATTTGAATGTTCAAACTCCTCACAAGCTGTGCTAAATGCATGCCAAATGGCATCACTAGTACCTATGAGATCTTCTTTTTGCCTTGTATCGTCACATGTGTTGGCCTTGTCTTCGGATGTCCCTTTGTCCTTTTTCAATCCAATAGTCCTTGACTCTTGACCTATGTCTACTTGAGCCTTCCCCTTGCTTCTTGATTGCATTACAAAAGAGTTAGTTTCTTCTAACTACACTACTCTGGTAGATGGTGATGGCACATTGACTTGTTCTGCAATCTTTTCTTTTGTTCACCGAGATCATTTGTATATGAGATCCACATGTAGATGCCTCGTTCTTTGGAAAAAAAATTGTATAATGATCCCTAGCCTCTGGTCAATTTTTGCAAGGAGGAGTATTTTCTGGTAGAGTGCACTTGCTTTGGTAATGCCCATATTCTCCACATCAAAAACAAATAATTGGCCTCGTTGGCCCATTTCCAAAGTTATCCCAATGTCGCGCGTTATAAGAGTTACCTTGACTACGTGCAACCACCATCACATTAGTTGATGGTTGGGCTCCTCCTTGTGCCCAATATGTTTGTGTAGGTATCCCTCTTGTCTGACATTTGTGGGCCTCATGACCAGCTTTCCTACATAGTTGGAAAGCCACACTTCAAACAGGGCACTCACTTACCACATGAACCTATTTGCTACACACAGTGCGCCACAATCCATTTTTTATGCCACCTCCCTAGAGTTCCCATAACTCTTGTCAAGTTGTGCCAACTCTTCTCCTTGGGCTTCCTCTTCTTTTTGTAGCTTTATGGCCTCAATTTCTCACCTTAGCTGAGTTACCACACTTTCCTCCTTTTTGTGTGGTTTGTTCCTTTTCAAGCTCTCAAAGTTCCTTCCTTAATTGAATTATCGGTTCCTCAGATTCTACAGGATAGGGTAAACTAGAAGAGCTTGTCCCATATTGATGCCTAATCTGCTCCAATCTTGTGGCTGTATTAATGAACTCTTCAATTCTTGTTATACGTAGCACTAACTCTTTAATTTTACACTTTGTTGAGATTGGAAGTGGTTTAATCAGCCACTTCTTGATGAAGAAGTCATGGGCAGGGTTAGGTAATTTAGCCATCAATGCCTTGGCTTTGGTGATAAATTCTGTAAATTGTTAAAAGTCAAGCTTCAAGCTACAAATTCGTGGGGAATCTTTTATGGGCATGTGGAGCAATCAAAGGAAGCCAAAAGCCACGAGATTCCATCAAGAAAAGTCACTCAACCACTTCCCAAGTCATCTCAACTAAGTCCTCCAAGTTAGGAGGCTGATTTGGAAAGGTAGTTCCTAGATTTTAGGGGCACACTTCTCACTATAAAAGGAGCATGTATCCCGACTTCTTTTAGCCCATCTTCTTGGAGTTTTAGCTCATCTAAAGTGAGCACTAAGTGCTGGAGTTGTGATAAGCAAGCCCCTTGCTTAAGCTAGCCCCTTACTTGCTTGTTTGTTTTCTTTTAGTAGGCATATCTATGTGTGTGCGCAGGCAGCGTTGCAACTCTCTACCCCTGAGTTGTTAGCATTGGTTCTCCCTCATATTGTATACATTTGATGTAATTCTTGTCTCATTAGATAGCTATTAGAGTCTATTTTATGCTCACAAAGTCTCTAGATCATTCTCTGAGTAATCTGGGAGCAACATGCATTTTAGTGAAGTTGTGTGATTGATATCTCTCTTGGTGTGTAGGCTCTGTTGGAAATATTTTGCTCTCTGTTGTAAGGGCTGGTTCTCCTTCTCTATGTATCCATTTGCTATTATTTTGGTGTCATTGGATAGCTATTGAAGGCCTCTAACGTTGACCCAAGTTTGAGATTCATTCTCTGTATAATCTCGGAGAAAAGCTTGCTGGAGTGAAGTGAGGTATCTGCTTGACTGGCAGTTGTGAGCATTCAACTAGCTCATGTTGTAGACATTGTTTCTCCTTGTGTAAGCATCCATTTGAAGTGACATTTGTTTTGTTGGAAAGCTCTTGGTGTCTACTACAGGTCTACAAAAGCTCACTGGAGTTCTCTGCATAAGCTCTGAGTAAGAGCATTTTTGGTGTGCAGAGGTCAAAGAAGGATACCTGTGGAGGTCATTCACGCTTCGTCGTTGCTTAGGGGTTGAGATACTTCCCCCATCAGTGGTATCAGAGCATTTGGGAATCTTGGAGGCATCACATACAAGCAAGAAGACCTCTTGGAGTTGGTGGTTGAAGATTTGCATCAACAAAAGCTTCTTGGAGGTAGCTCACATCAAGGGGGAGCTATTCTACTCAAATTTGCAAGAGCACAAGGTGTCCATCTAAGGAAAGCTTTGGATTGAGGTAACCTCACAGCCTCATTTTCATTTTACACACATTGGAGCATTAGCCAAGGGCTAGGTCAAGTATCAAAGACTAGATATGGGAGACTTCAACAGTCAAATTGAAAAGCTAGACAAAGGTGACTATCAACCATGGAGATTTAGGGTCTCCAACTATCTTATGGGCAAGGGCCTTTGGGGGTTGATTAGTGGAAGTGAACCAAGACCTAGGTTGGATGAGAATCCAACCAATGACCAGAGAAGGGCCTTTAGGGAATGGAATGAAAGAGACAAGAGGGTTATCTTTATTCTTTCCCAACACATTAGCAATAGCATGATCGGCCATATCCAAGACTTGGATTCAAGCATGAAGGTATGGGAGACACTTGAAAGGCTTTATTCAACAAGCACCAAAGCAAGGAAGATCCAACTCAAGAATGAGCTCAACAACCTTAGGAAGAGCTCAGGGAGTAGCATAAATGACTACATACTTAAGGTCAAGGAGTTATCAGATGCATTGGGATCCATTGGAAGCCACGTAGACGATGACGATCTTGTGGCTTATACTCTCAATGGTTTGAGAGATGATGAGAAGTGGAAACCCTTTACCACTTCAGTATATGTAAGGGATAATCTTCCCGATTTTGAGCAATTGGTTGCTCTCATGGTCACCGAAGAAATGAACATAGGTGGAAGTTCAACTAAAAGCAAGGATGCACAAGTTTTCTATGCAGGTAATCAAAGGGGCAAAGGAAGACGAGGACAAGGAAGGGGCAAAGGAAGGTTTGGAGGAAGGCAAGGCCACTCAAGCAATCAAGGACATGACCAAGGCACCTCATCACAAAGAGGGAGAGGAAGAACAAGAGGAAGAGGAGGACGACATCAACAAAACAAGAATCAAGATGATGAAGGATGTTACATATGTGGCAAGTTTGGCCACTATGCTAGAGATTGCTACCAAGGAGGAAACCAAAGGAGCTATAATCAAGGTTCTTCATACAAAGGCCAGGGTAATTATGCTTCTACAAGTTCAGAAAATGACAATCTCTTGATGATGCACATGAATGGGAATTCAAGCAAAGTAGATAACACTTGGTATATTGATAGTGGATGTAGCAACCATATGAGTTGCAATGCTTCTTGGTTTACTAATCTACATGTTCCCAAAGGTAAAGGACATGTAGAAACAGGTGATGATACAGCCCATGAGATCTCCCATGTTGGAGATGTAGCTTTGGATGACAAGGAGGAAGGAAGATGTCTCAAGGATGTCTTGCATGTACCTACTATCACAAAGAATTTGGTGTCCATTGGGCAAATGGTTGAAAGAGGCTATCAAGTAAGGTTCAACAAAGGTGGATGCTTTGTGGAGAACCCTAAGCAAGGTTACAAGGTAATAGCAAGAGGAAAGAAGCAAGGGAGACTCTTCACTTTGGAGGTAAATTCTCATTCCACTCAACATGTCTACTTCACATATGGAAACAAGAGGATTTCGGAGTTGGACTTGTGGCACAAGAGGATAGGTCACATCAACATACAAAGAATGAAGGAAATGCAATTCAAGAGGCTGGTTGAAGGTCTTCCCAACTTCCAAGGACAAGGTATGAAGCATTTATGTGAATCTTGTCAACTAGGGAAGCAAGCGAGACTTCCATTCAAGAAGAGTGGCTACATAAGCCAACATCCATTGGAGTTGATACATACAGATGTGTGGGGGCCAACCAAAGAGCAATCCATTGGAGGTAACAAGTACTTTGTCACTTTTATAGATGATTGCACAAGGATGGTTTGGGTTTATTTCATCAAAAACAAATCAGATGTGTTTACATGTTTCAAAGCATTCAAGGCAATGGTAGAGAAGGAAACAGGTACATATATCAAGAAGCTAAGGTCCGATGGAGGGGGAGAATATTTCTCAAATGAGTTTTCTGATTTTTTAATGGATCAAGGCATCAAGAGGCAAGTAACATGCAGGTACACACCCCAACAAAATGGAGTAGCAGAGAGAAAGAATAAATACATTGCCGAGATCGCTAGAGCAATGCTTAATGAGATGAATGTACCTAACATGTTTTGGAGTGATGCAGCAAATACCGCCGTGTATCTTATGAATAGGGCTCCTACCTCAGGGATCCATGGCTTGACACCATATCAAGCCTATTATGGTAAGAAACCTGATCTTTCCCACTTGAAGATATTTGGATGTACTTGTTATGTACATGTGCCAAGTGAATTGAGGCACAAGCTACAACCAAAGGCAGAAAAGTGTGTGTTTCTAGGATATTCAAATGATCATAAAGGTTATAGGTGCTTCAACCCAAACACAAAGGACTTGAGGATATCAAGGGATGTAGCATTTGATGAGCTACTCCCTTGGTATAAGAAGTATGATTGTATGCAGGACTATGAAGAAGAAAAGCATGGACATGATGAAGAACAAATCGACCTAGAGCTAAGCGGCCCAAGGTGTTCCATCAATGAAGATAGTTCAAGCATGAACTCACCATGGAGGGGGAGATCTTCATCAAGCTATGAAGCACAATCAATCAACAAAGGCAAAGCAACATTGGTGGAGTTGGATGAAGAAGGTAATGAAGTTGAAGATGATGAAGGACACATGATGGAGAAAGAAGCCATGTCAAAGAAAGAGATCAAGTTCCCAAGGCAAAGGAGGTTTATTCCTCCAAAAGGTGAAGAAAGGAAGTCTTCTAGAGTTAAGTATCCAACTCAAAGGTTTACTTATGATTCATACATGGCGACTCATTATGCATATATGAACAAAGTAGTAGAAGATCATGAGCCCGATTGCTATGAAGATGCAAGCAGGTACACCGAATGGAAAGAGGCAATGCAAGAAGAGATCGACGCACTTGAGGAGAATCAAACATGGACTCTAGTGCCCAAGAAGGATAACATGAAGGTAATAGGTAATAAGTGGGTGTATAAAGTAAAGAGGAATTCAGATGGATCTATTTCTAGGTTCAAAGCAAGATTGGTGGCCAAGGGTTTTGCACAAACCTATGGAGTGGACTTTGAAGAGACATTCAGCCCCGTGGCAAAGATGAGCACCATTAGGACACTCATTGCAATGGCTGCTAGCAAAGGATGGAAGCTTGTCCAATTGGATATCAAGAATGCCTTTCTCAATGGAGACTTGGAAGAAGAGGTATACATGGAGCAACCACTAGGTTTTGTTCATAAAGAGTTTCCACATCATGTTTGTAGGTTGAAGAAGGCACTTTATGGCCTAAAGCAAGCTCCAAGGGCTTGGAACCAAAGATTGGTGGACTATTTGATCAAATGTGGTTACAATCAATGCAAGGCGGATCCATCTCTCTTCATCAAACAAAGAGGAGAACTTGTAGTCTACATGTGCGTGTATGTAGATGATCTTATCATTACAGGTAATGATACAAAGGGCATTGAGGAGATCAAGGCAAAGCTTGGAAAGGAGTTTAGGATCTCTGATCTTGGAGATCTTAGGTATTTTCTTGGCATTGAAGTTGTATACAAAGAAGAAGGTATTATGCTCATACAAAGGAAGTATATTCTAGACCTACTTGAGAGGTTTGGGATGCTACATTGCAAGCCTATTTCAAATCCCATGGAAGTTAATGTAAAGCTAAGCTCCATTGATGGAGAGCCATTAGAGGATGTAACCTTGTATCGATCTATTGTAGGATCTTTCAATTATGCCACAATAACTAGGCCTGACATAGCATATGGAGTTGGAGTGTTATCACAATTTATACATAGTCCAAGGACTACACACTTGCAAGCTGCAAGAAGAATGTTACGATATCTCAAGGCCACTATAAATGAAGGATTGTTCTATTCATTTGATGATGATATGCAGGTCAAAGCTTATTCTGATGCCGATTGGGCCAGTTCGAAGGAGGATAGAAGAAGTACAAGTGGTTACCTAGTCATGCTAGGTAGCAAGATCATCTCATGGATTTCAAAGAAGCAACCCACGGTGGCATTATCTTCCACGGAGGCTGAGTATAGAGCTTTGGCTCAAGTCACATGTGAGCTAATGTGGATTAACACTAGTTCTGTACTAGGACACTTGAGTGTCCTGGGACACTTAAGTGTCCTGCTTTTACACCAAATTGATTGATTTTTCTTGATGACACCCTTGAGGCTTTGGTGGCATACTCACTTGGATTTGATAGCCCACATCATGTACTTTTAGAGAAAAATATAATCTTTGACATTTTACAACTTCGCCTGTGTTATTAAATGAAGAAGAAAATGGGGATTTTTGAAAACTCAACTTTTTGCATAACTGAAAAAATAACACAATTCAAACATTTCGACAAATTGGATATGTTTTAGGAAATGGAAAGCTATTCATGGACTTTGGTAGCGTAAAGCAAGTGTCTAGGGATCTTTGGAGAAGGTTGAACACTTACATAAGTGATAAACATGGACTCAAACCTTGTCTTCTCTAGAGCACTGCCATTTATCGCACCTTTCAAAGAATGGCTCACTATAACTTGTTTGTAAGTGAGATTGTTGAGAATTGGCAAGTTATCAATGGATAACCTTCATACTAATTGAATGCATATTTTTATTCAAAGTTAGAAGGCCTCCACTTTGAACTAGTAGCCATTCCATTTGGTGCTAACTTTCATGCTAAATTGGCAAAGCATATATTTCTATGTTCACAAAAAGAAAATAGCTCCAAAGGTGGAACAAAAAATTATGATGAAAAATAATAATTATTTAAATGATATTCTAAGTATTAAACCTTCCAAAATATGTTTTCATGCTTTGTTTCATTCTTAATTTCGTCAAATAATATGTGATCCGCAATGGTGATTGTGATAAGAATGAAAATAATTGGCATACATATTTCATTTGACAAAAAGAAGATGGCATCCATGATGGAAATGATTAAATGTTTTCAAATGATCCTTATCATTTTATGATATCAAAGATTATATCAAAGGCTTTTGAGTATGTGTCCACAAACTATTCATGATTGTATGTATAGAATTTGGTTGATGCCCACACAACAAAAGATTCTTGGTTCTCTCCAAAGACATGAAAATTTTGTTGGATTTCAATAAATTTTTTAGCCTCGTATATGTAAGCTTTGGTTTGTTATGTCACACATTTTTTACTTGGTAACTTGAATGTGTACACCTTGAATGATGTCCATAAATTCTTTTGAATCATATATTGGCGTTCGTTTTCTATTTTTGGTGACTAGAGTCATATGAGTTGATTTTATATGTGTATACCTTGGTTGTTGTCTTCATAACTTGTTTGATTGTTGGCACATTTGTACACTTCTATGGATTCCCATAAGTTTGTTTGAACCATAATTAGAACTAGTTGCTGTTTTTGGTGTACAGAGTCAAAATAATTGATTTTATTTGAATTGAAATGATTTTTCTAAGTGATTTTGAGGCTCATACCATGTCATCTATGTTTCAAGGAATGTGTATAATTTTTTCTTTCATATGAAGCATTTTTTTCTTTTGATAAAAATACATTTGATCAGGAATTTTCGTCCTGTTCACTACCATAGCATGTTGAGAGGCTATTTACATGAACACAAAACATGATGTATTGTGTTTTATATTTTTGCATTAACCTTTTAATTATATTTAATATGTGTGTTAAAGGATTTTTTCAAATTCTCTTTGTAGAAGGTATGTGATTTTTTGGAAAATTGTCAAAAAAGGACACTTAAGTGTCCTGTTTTGGTACCAAACTAGTGTTAAGAAGTTATTTATGGAGCTTAATTTGCAGGTTGACACATATCCAATTTTTTGTGACAACATGAGTAGCATTCATCTAGCATCGAATCCTGTCTATCATGCTAGAACCAAGCATATTGAAGTGCACTATCACTTCATAAGGGAAAAGGTGATATCCAAGGAAGTTTCAGTACATCATATTGGTACCAAGGACCAAGTTGCGGACATGTTTACAAAGGCTTTGGATGGGATGAAGATTTCAAAATTCAAGCAATGCATCAACATGAAGGAGCTTGGATGAGAACGAAGAATTGAAGCTTGAGGGGGAGTGTTAAAAGTCCAGCTTCAAGCTACAAATTCGTGGGGAATCTTTTATGGGCATGTGGAGCAATCAAAGGAAGCCAAAAGCCACGAGATTCCATCAAGAAAAGTCACTCAACCACTCCCCAAGTCATCTCAACTAAGTCCTCCAAGTTAGGAGGCTGATTTGGAAAGGTAGTTCCTAGATTTTAGGGGCACACTTCTCACTATAAAAAGAGCATGTATCCCGACTTCTTTTGGCCCATCTTCTTGGAGTTTTAGCTCATGTAAAGTGAGCACTAAGTGCTGGAGTTGTGATAAGCAAGCCCCTTGCTTGCTTGTTTGTTTTCTTTTAGTAGGCATATCTATGTGTGTGCGCAGGCAGTGTTGCAACTCTCTACCCCTGAGTTGTTAGCATTAGTTCTCCCTCATATTGTATCCATTTGATGTAATTCTTGTCTCATTGGATAGCTAGTAGAGTCTATTTTGTTCTCACAAAGTCTCTGGATCATTCTCTGAGTAATCTGGGAGCAACATGCATTTTAGTGAAGTTGTGTGATTGATATCTCTCTTGGTGTGTAGGCTCTGTTGGAAATACTTTGCTCTCTGTTGTAAGGGCTGGTTCTCCTTCTCTATGTATCCATTTGCTATTATTTTGGTGTCATTGGATAGCTATTAAAGGCCTCTAAAGTTGACCCAAGTTTGAGATTCATTCTCTGTATAATCTCTGAGAAACGCTTGCTGGAGTGAAGTGAGGTATCTGCTTGACTGGCAGTTATGAGCATTCAATTAGCTCATGTTGTAGACATTGTTTCTCCTTGTGTAAGCATCCATTTGAAGTGAAATTTGTTTTGTTGGAAAGCTCTTGGTGTCTACTACAGTTCTACAAAAGCTCACTGGAGTTCTCTCCATAAGCTCTGAGTAAGAGCATTTTTGGTGTGCAGAGGTCAAAGAAGGATACCTGTGGAGGTCATTCACGCTTCGTCGTTGCTTAGGGGTTGAGATACTTCCCCCATCATAAATGTCTCCCTAGGACCTAGTCATAGATTTTCTAACTCTTCAATGATGTTCTTTATTGTGTTCCCTTTTTGGAACTGTCTTAAATGCTTCCTTCATTAGGTCCCATGTAGTGAAACGATTATAGGCAAATTGACTAAACCATTTATCTACTAATCCTTCTAATGTTGTTGGGAAAAGAATTAAAAAAGCATCTTCCCTTCCCATTAGACCCCTTGTCTTACATAAAGCTACAAACCTTCTAGTATGTTCATCTGGGTCTTCTTGTTCTAATCCCTTGAAAGATGGAAATTTGATATTCAACCTGGAGAGTAGAGTTTCTAAGTCTACTTGAGCTTCCATGTTTTTTTTACTGATGATGTTGATGAAAAAGGGTTGGTTGACCTTTGAGTAGCTTTTCTTCTTGTTGTTTTGCAAGGAACCCTCAAAGATTGAGACCAAGTTGCAATCATGAGCTGCTCATTCTCCTCTTAGGCTAAGAGAATTCCAAATAGAAGAAAGATTACCTCTTAGACAAGCAGTATTGGTATCCTCGAACTTCTTGTACACTTTGCAAATATTGCTTCTCCTATGCTCAAGCCTCCTTGTGGTCCCACCAGGCATGCCAAATTTTGTTGGGGGACTCTTTTGCAGAAAGGGACTTGAGTATTTGTAGGAGAAGGAAGAAGTGGAAAACAAATACCAGAAGCTTCTTTATATTGATTACCAATAGGAAAACAAAGAACATTTGCTCTTCTTTATAAAAGAAGAGCAAATGTTCTCTATGCAAAGTGTTTAATCCCAAAAAAATACAGACACACACAAGGTTAGAAGATAGCCAGAGTTCGTTACGTCACCAAACTTCTCTGCACCAAACCTCCACCTTCTCCAAGAACTTGCTCTTGTGCACACCTTGCAATCAAGCTTCCAATAGGGTAGGAGGGAGGGACACGTTCCATGGATGTGCACACCTCTTCAATGGTACCTTGTGCTACCTTGATTGCCTTGCTTACTGGTTCTCTGCACTCCTTCTCCGCACACATTAGATCATCCTTCTTGCACACTTTTTCTCACACTTGCTTCTTTGCATCGCACTCTGCTTCAATATCTCTTGCTCTTCTCACATAGTGTAGACTATCTCTCACTTGCTTAGTCTAAATCCAAGACTAATGCTCATGCATTGTGTGTCAATTCACTTATGTACACTACTCCTTATTGATAGTGTATCTTGGTGCTCACTTTAAGGTCCCAAGAATTTCGAAAAATCTGTACAACCAACGAATCCCTATTTTGTCCTATAGTGACTTTAGGATCAAAACAAAACTTCAAATAGGGGGCCAAACATACACTTTTGCATATCACTTCCTCTTCTCATGACTTCACTTTTGCCTTCAATTCTTCAATATCTGTGCCTAAGGAAGGGTTCACCTGAACCTTCCAAATACTTTAAACCCTTGAAAACCTTACAGAAAAGACAATCTACAACCTGCATCCAACTTTCTATAAAACATAACCAGTGTCAATAACTATTTATGCACTGCTTGTGCACCTTGACCACTTTGACTTGACCAGCTTGACTTTGGCTAGTTTGACTTTGACCAACTTGACTTTGACCAATGTGAGTTTGATGGGCTGACCAATAATATTGTCAGAGCGCACAAATCTCATGATGAGCACAAGTATTTTTAGTTTGTGATCCATGTAGCTGAAGTAGATTGATGGCTATGCACCACAGTGTGCTCTCCTTCTCGCGCTCTCCACTACGATATCCTCGGAGTAGAAAACCGAGCCCCTAAGGCCGCAAACTATAATCCACATAGAGACCACCAAATACACAGAAAACACCGTACACAGGGAGCACGAAGACAAACTTCTCAGGTCTCACAAATGCGGTTGAACTTACAGTTTGTGAGTGACCAGGCCACTATATGTTTTATTAAAGAACATATACAAAGAAGTGTCCAATGTCCATTTGGCCTTCACATGGACACTAATGGTAACAATCTCCCACTAAAGACCAATATGGCCAAAGTAACTATGGGAGAAAAAAAAGAATGATAAAGAATACCTAAGTGTAACTATACAAACTATACCTCCCACCTGATGGGCATGCTACACAGTATACAAGTGACTGTGTAAGATCATGAATCAAATAACCCCCATCAAGTGACAATAGTGTTGAAAGCTATCCTGTGGTAGAGCTTTAGTCAAAGCATCTACATCATTATCTCGAGTGTGAACCTTCTCAAGAATACTGCGCTCAGTGGCTAAGCAATCTCGAATGAAGTGATACCTCACCTCAATGTGCTTGGTCTTTGCATGATAGTCTAGATTCTTAGCCAAGGCAATGGCACTCTAACTATCATTGAGCAAACGAGCTACATGCTGAGGTAAACCCATATCAGAAGCAAGACGAGAAAGCCACAACGCTTCCTTACATGCCTCACTTACTGCAACATACTATGCTTCTGTGGTGGAAACTGTTGTACTTTCTTGAAGAAGAGATCTCCAAGAGATAGCACCTCCAACAAAATGAAAAATGTACGTAGATGTAGACTTATGCTTGTCTACACAACCAGCATAGTCAGAATTTGTGTAACCAATAATGGATGCTTTCCCTCTACCTAAGCATAGACACTTATCCTTAGTGCCACTCAGATATCTTAGAATCATCGTGATCGCATCCCGATGTTTCTTGCCAGGATTAGACATATATCTGCTCACAACTCCCACTGCAAATGCAATGTTTGGTCTCATAGCTACCATAGCATACGTGAGACTACCAACAACAGACTGATAGGGAATTTTGGTCATGAATTCCTTTTCCTCATCTGATTTGGGGCAATCATCTTTGCTCAATTTCACATATGTGGGTAAAGGTGTACTCAATACCTTTCCACCCTGCATATTGAACCTGTGAAGTTCTTTGGATATGTACTCACTTTGAGACAAGTATATGCATCTTTTACTCTTGTCACGAGTAATGCGCATGCCAAGAATATGTTTGGCATTCCCCAATTCCTTCATATCAAATGCTTGAATCAACTTTTTTTTTTAGAATTGGCAAATCGTAAGAGGACTTCCCAGCCATCAACATCTCATCGACATAAAGTATCAAGCATATCAAGCTGCCATCTGAGCATCTCTTTGTGTAGAGACAATGATCCTCATTGCTTCGAGAATAGCCTTGAGACTTCATAAAAGCATCAAACTTTTGGTACCATTGTCTAGGGGACTGTTTAATTCCATACAAGCTCTTCTTAAGCTTACAAACTAGACTTTCCTTGCCAAGAACTACATAACCCTCTTGTTGTTCCATATAGATCTCATCTATAAGATCTCCATGCAAAAATGCAGTTTTCACATCCATTTGGACTAGCTCTAAGTCCTCCATTGCAACGAATCCAAGCAACATGCATAGGGTAGACATCTTGACCATTGGAGAGAAGATTTCCTAGAAATCAACACCATGTTGTTGCTTAAAACCCTTTGCAAGAAGTCGTGATTTATACTTTGGAGAAACACTATTTGATATGAATTTCAGTTTATATACCCATTCACATGGTAAAGCTCTCCTGCCCTGTGCAAAAGGTACTAAATCCCAAGTAAAATTCTTGTGAATAGAATCCAACTCACTCTTCATGGCACGATCCCACTTGACATAATCCTCTGTCTGCATACCTCTTTGTAGCAAGAAGGCTCACCGGTATTTGTTAGCATTAAAAAATCTAAACCTGGAACATATCTATCATGTGGATGTGAGACACGTGCATAACGTCTCAATGGTTGCTGAACAGGAATATGTGTAGATAGATCTGAATGGACATTCTCTTGAACATCCCTATGTGCAACATTTTTATGCATGCTAAGTAGAGGACTAGTATCCTCAAACACCACTCTTCTCACTTCAACCTCCCTAATGGGTTGTTTATGCATCTTAGATTCATTGAAAATGACATCACTACTTCTCATGATTGACCGTGTTTCAGGATCCCATAAGCGATATCCAAATTGTCCTTCTCGACCATATCCAAGAAAAATGCATTTCTTTGACTTATGATCCAACTTTTGTCTAACATTCTTTGGTATATGAACATATGCTTCACACCTAAAAACTCAAAGATGACCATAATATGGTGGCTTCCTTGTCCATAACTCTTGTGCCACTTTCAAACCTTTGGAAGTACTAGGTGAAAGGTTAATCACATGAATTGCATTCAATACTGCTTTTGCCCAAAAACCTTGTGAGAAGTTTGCATGATGCAACATAGAGACTACTCTATCTTGACTAGTTCTATTCATCCTCTCAGCTACAACATTTTGTACTGGGGTATAAGGAGTTGTAAACTCTCTACGACTCACTCTAGACTGACAAAAAAGGCTGAACTCATGTGAGATATACTCACCCTCGTTATCTGAATGTAAATCCTGAAGCTTAGTTTCTTTTTTCAGTCTCAACTGAAGCAAGCCATGTTTTGAAAGTAGGGAATACCTCATCGTTTGGTTTGATAGGATAGACCCAAAATTTTCTAGTAACATCATCAATGAAAGTGACAAAGTAAAGAGAACCACCTAAGGACCTAGTCAACATAGGACCACACACATCTGTATGAACGAGATCTAAAAGCTAAATTGAAGAGTCAATGTGCGTTCTATGCACATTTCTAGTTTGCTTTCCATATTGACAATGCTCACAAAATGAAAAATCAGAGAAAGATAAGACAGGTAAGTAGCCAGAATGAGAAAGATTTTCCATTCCACTATGAGATATATGGCTCAAACGACCATGCCAAATACCAGCCTTAGGCTGTTCAGTAACAGCTAACAAGTGTTCTTTCTGTGATACGAATAACGGATAAAGTGAGCCAACTTTGCTTCCTTTTGCAATAACCATATTGCCCCTTGATATACAAAAGGATTGAGCAGAGAAGACCACCTTGTAACCAAAGTCATCAAGTGGACCAACTTACATCAAACTACGTGATAATTGAGGTACATGGCTTACATTATGCATAGCAAATTTTGAACCATCAATGAACTACACAACCACATCTCCAATCCCCACAACATCACACTGGTAAGAATCACCAAGTCTCACGGTACCAAGAGACTTTGCTGCATAATTAGAGAACCATTCTCTATGTGGTGTCACATGGAAAGAAGCACCAGAATCTAGCAGCCCGGTGTGGGAAAGAGATCAGCCATAAGAGCCTCATTTGGCACAGTACTATCAAGTGTCAACACATTAGCATCATGAGAAATAGCATCAATTTCTTCAATCTTCACAGTCAAAGTAGATGGTGCAGGTAACTGTTAACATGCCCATCAACATTCTGTCCTTTACCTTTAGCATTCTTCAATGCATAATAATCTTTCTTCATGTGTCCTTTCTTATGACAATAATGGCATTCGATTCCCTCTTCCTTGATTTACTTCTACTCTTATTCCGTTGACCATTCTTTTTCTTGTTCTTGGTCCTACCACGTTGTTGATTCTTTCCTTGGTAAGAATCACGAACATTAGATGCATCTCCACTCTGAGTGCCAACCATACATTTTCTACAAATCTCCTCACTCAAGAGTGCTCCATATATGTCATCATAGACGATTTTACCACCAGGTGCACTATTGCTAATAGTTGTGCAAAATGTATGCCATGATGAAGGCAAGGTGCATAATAGCAATACTGCTTTCATTTCATTATCCATATCCATTTTTTGAGCCTATAACTGAGAGAATATAGCATCAAACTCATTTAGATGAGCAGCAACACTATCTGTGTCCGCCATACGAAGGTCATACGATTTTCTCATCAGACTAATGCCTAAAAAGACTCAATACATCCACTTCCACACATCTTAGTTCCTCTCATCTTAGTTCCTCTCATCTTAGTTCCTCTCATCTTAGTCTCTTTTTCATATGTATTTCATAACATCTTCCAAAGCTCCTCGGCACTTTCACAGTCTAATACTTTAAAGTAAACATTATCTGCCAAGTGCAAGCGAATGGTAGACCTGGCCATTTCATCTAACTCATCCCAATCATCTTCATCCACGTTAGTAGGCTTCTTTGAAATTCCATTTACTAGCTTCCATTGCCTCCTTTGAATCATCACAACTTTAATCTGATTCTTCCATAGAGCAAAGTTTGTGCCATCAAGTTTTCGGATCTCAAAATGGTCTTTGCCCTACAAGTTATAGCTTCTCCTCGGAAGACTAGCACTAAAGCATGATCCACGGGATGTGCCTACGACCTCTGATGCCATGATGGTGGAGAACTGAATGGAATAATAATGGAGCTATAAGAATCCAAACACCAATGAATAAGTGTATCAAGGAGTAAATCCACCACTGTATAGTTGACAAAACCAAAAATCTGGAAAAATTTTGCTAGAGTATCCTCTGCAAAATGAGTGTATGACCAATGTCAAAATATCATAAAACTGCAAGTACTGACATGTTTGCCTGCATAGTGAATCACTGACTCCACTGCATATAATCAGTTACCCAATAGAAGCCAACTAGGCTTATCGAGCACCTATGAACAACTATCATACATCTCCTATGCTGAGGCTGGGTAAGTCTTCCACCTGCATCACCAAAGAGACCCCGGAATTTGGGTGTCTGTTAGTTAAGAAAACCTCACCACGACCCTCTTTATCAAATGTAAAAGGCTTCATGCAAAGAACGTAACTGCTATATCAATGACCACATGGATGTACATAAGCGGTATCCACAAAAGCATACATAATGTGTATGTGCTTAATGTATGCAGTAAAATGACACTAAGAGGTTGAATGCACAGCCCAAAAACAAGCCAATAACATCTCCAAGTGTCGGTCAACTCCGATAATTTTGGCTCAAAAAACATGCATAAATTTGCAGCGGCTACTCCCACCAAAACTGAAATCTTTCAAGAAACCTGTATTTTTACGAGTGTGGCTGAAAACACAGCCCCAAAGGTTGATATTTAATGTCAAAGAAGTACAAGGAACACTCTTGTTGATGTTCTTGGACCTGTGTGAAGACAACTATGTGCGGAAGTACTCCAAAACGGCTCCAAAAGACACCCCAAAAATGCTTCAACAATAGGCTTTGAAAGCAACGAATGAAGCTTTGAGGGACCAAAACATGTTTAAGGTAATGTCAACCTTAGTCTTTCCCCTTCTTCAGACACCACAAGAGTGTAGCTTAGTGGCAAGAGATTACCACGGTTAAGCGAGCTCCGGGGGGAACAATACTGGGATGGGTGACCTCCCAGGAAGTACCCGGAACTTCTATATTCCTTGATCCTTGAGGTCCTCCCTCGCCTATAGCCAACGATGCCAACGGTGACTTCGGTGACTTGGATGAAAAGGTATGCCAAGGTCTATCCCTTGGTCACTACCTTGGTCGTATGCCTTGAAGAAGCCGAGTGGGTGCTCGCTTTGTTCACACAAAAGGAACAAAGATTTTGCCTCGAATTAATCTGATACCAATGAAGTAGATCGATGGCTATGCACCATAGTGTGCTCTCCTTCTCGCACTCTCCACTACGATATCCTCGGAGTAGAAAACCAAGCTCCTAAGGCCACATACTGTAATCCGCACAGAGACTACTCAATATGCAAAAAACACAGTGCACAAGGAGCACGAAGACAAACTTCTTAGGTCTTACTAATGCCGTCGAACTTATAGTCTGTGACTGACCAAGCAACTACATGTTTTATTAAAGAACATATACAAAGAAGTGTCGAGTGGCCATTTGACCTTTCACATGGACACTAACGGTAACAGTAGCTATGAAAGATTGTATTTCAAAGGATGTGTTAATAACCATTTCTAAAGTCAGTTCCTTGGTGCAATAAACCTCGTCGAAAGAGATAAGGAGAGATAGCATAGAGAGTGCCAAACTCAATGCTATAGAGATGTCTAGAGGGTAGCATGGTAGAGGGGTGACTCCTACAAGAGTCTTTGGTATTTGTAGTAAAGTTTCGATGCATGTGTGGCCTAGATTTGCCTCACTGATGGAGTGACAATGAAGATGTTCATCTCCTAGGTGATGAGCCCCAAGGTAAAGGGAGCCAAAGAAAAATTAATGCAATTTTCAAAGAGAAGGCAATGAATTTTTGCATCATTAGTGTAGAGCTCATGCTGAATTGGTTAGAGACATATGAGCTTGCTAAGGAGACAAACACAAAGGAAAGAGCCCTGTTTCAAAAGAATTTCTCCACTTGCTCTTTGCTATTGGAGTTAGATATCTGCAGAAGCAGACGAACAACACAAGGAAGAAGAACAAGCTTGGAGCACAACACATAATACTGAATGTATTACCACTAGAATGTACAAAGATAAGTAACCGGTTAAGGCTATCGGCATACATACAAGCTGGTATGGAGGTCATCACAATCTGGGTGGATCACGTCCGATCGCAGCACACATAGAGTGTATGAAGGTAGTGAGTGTTGGAAGGCCTTTATGATTAAAATTTGAAGGTGATGAAGTTGGGTATGAGGAGGAGATATTTCATGATTTGATTATGGAAAGGGGAACATATGATTGCAATATAAACACATCAACATAAATGATGAGGACAAAATAAAACCATTCACATGAATCAATTTGGAAAGGAAGAATGGTCCAAAAAAATGGAGCTTCTTATACAATTTCAAAAGTTAATTCATATGCATGGGTTCTTGTGGATGTATGCATGATGAGAACAAAAAGAAAAGCACTCACATGAATCATTTTTGAAAGAAAGAATGGTCCAAGAATGGAGCTTCTTATACACTTTCAACACTAAAACATATGCACGGGTGTTTGTGGGTGGTATGAATGCATGTGGGTCAGGATTTATGAATGAATAGAAAATTATTTTCTTAACCTCAATGGATCATCCTCACTCATTCAACACAAGAGTGTGGAGCCTTCTCACACATAGAAATAGATAGAAGAAGTGTTGAGCCCATAAAATTCATGATGGTCAAAGCCAACCGGTCAAAGTCAACAAGGTCAAGCTCAAGCCAACAGGTGCAAAGTCAAAGTGCCTAAGTGACAATTAATTGTCCCGCAAAGGGTAAATTAATTTTCCTTAGGATCAGAATGTGTTTTAAAGTAATTGGGAAGGTTTAGGTGAACCCCCTTTAGTACACAAACGAAGAATTAAAAGGGAATGTGAAGGCATGTGAAGCGAAAAAGTGTACGCACAAGTGAAAGTATGACCCCCATTAAAATTTTTGGTTTTACACTAAAGTCACTACAGGACAAAGGGCAATTCGTTGGCCGCCAACTAACAAGAGAATCTTGGGACATCAAAGGAAGCCCAAGAGTCTATGGCAGTTAGAAGTCACGGGACCGGCGGGTTCAAGAGGAAGGACAAAGGCTATTCTTGGGCACATTGAGAAAAGGAGCAAGGGAGAGCTTCACAGGAAGCAAGAAAGGAAGCCAGAAGAGCCACCAGTGCGCGACGACACTAAAGAGTGCAAGAGGTGTCAAGAGGGAGGTGTGCAGAGAAGGCGGGTTGGATTCCAAGAGTCCCAAGGTCTATTGTGTGTGTGCGCCGAGATACCAATTCCTTAGCTTGGTGGAAGCTTAGTGCAAGGTGTGCACAAGGGAAGCGTGAAGCAAGTGAAGGATTGGTGCAGGAGAGGCCGCTGCCAGAGGACTTGAGATAATTGGTCTTCAGTAATTGATATTCTCTGAAGTTGTATTTAGTCATTGATTAGACTGTGTGCAGTCATTGTAATTGTTGCAAGATAATCAATATTCAAGGTTTCCAAGAGTATTCCTTTGCAGAAGTTCTCACTGTTATTCCATTTTCATCATCTCCTTTTTTCTCCTACAAACCCTCAAACTCCTTCTTGTCCACGAATCCCCAACAAGAAGCCATGTAAAAACTTATAAGAGACTAAGAGACAAGAGACATGAATTAGAAGATATTATAATGACATACATATATGTGAATGTTGTGATATGTCAAGCTAAGCATTCTACTAGTCAAAGGTGGTCTGCATGACCCTCTCACCATGACAATTCAATCGAACGGCACACATAAGAGGATAGGTTCCACTTCATTGACCCTATGTCTTTCTAGGATGGTAATGTGTTTCTAAAGAAGTCTAAGACTCATAAAACCAACTCTAACTCACTCACATGATCCAGTGAGGGTGAACAAAGAAAGTGAAATTTGGTTTATGAGCCTATCCTAGATTAGAAGTCTAAAAATTGATTCTAGGAACTATGATTTTACTAGCCCACCTTGGATCCTCACACACTCAACTGAGGGTGATCGTCTCAAGGAAACCATGTGCTAGCATGGGCCCTATGGATGCCTAACAATGATGCTCTATGAGTTTGGAGGGGGGTTTTTATAGTTTGTTGAATGGATGTGGGCCCTTGGATCTAGAGAAATCAACTCTCAACCGTAGGATCATTCGATTTTCATTACAACCATTGGATTTATCAAATGGATGGCTAGGATTGGTTCTTTATATGATATCTAGAGCAAAGGGGGTGAGGGGGTAATCAGGTGCATTCATTCTCCACCATTGGATCGATGGCGGATCTGGACTCAGTGCTGACATCAATTTGGATAAGATAAGTTGTTATTTTTGGATGAAATTTGCATTATTGATCTTTGACCATCAAGAAAGGCTTATACAATGAAAGAAACTCGTGGATCCTCCTTGTTTTATGCTTTAGTGCATCTCCACCCTTGAATGTGAGCTCATTCTCACTGTACAACATGGTTCAATCATCGTTTGCCATATGGTAGCCCTTCAAGCCTTCAATTTTCTTATTTTAGGAAACTTTGGTGACCTTGAAACTTGAATTTGTTGATTTTTGATGCTTCAAATATCCTTTGATGAAGATGAAAATTTGTAGGGCTATGTTTTGAAAGGTCTTCTTTAGGAATATGCAGAAAAAACTCCCATCTGAATCTCTCTTATACAAGTTTGACTACATTTGGAAGTTTACAAGATGGCATTAAGGTGTCTAGGAAGCTCTGATAGCCTTGAAATTTTATACAAATATGTAGCCACATATGATCTTTATACATGTCAAACCATATGGCTAACAAAACCTCCTATACAAGATTTTGTAGGGTCTAAGTTGAAAAATTATATTTTTTTTGTAAAATGCACATGGCATATCAATGTGCTCGAAAATCCATTTACATGCGAAATTCAAGCTATAGACTGCCTTTGATAGGATTTACAAGTATATGAATTTTCATGTGCTTTGGAGACATTGAAAGTTTTGCCCTAATTTCCAAAATTTGACCAGCTTTGATCGCTACCTTCGATTTGCTTGATTTCTTCCAAAGTTTGCACATAAACTCCTTTTGACATCCTTGATGCATCTTGGACTTCTAAGGGAATTCTGGCTACCTTCACGGAATGTGTTTCTTATAGGCCTTCATGAATGAGAGAGGAGAGAAAATCATGAGGAAAGTCGTCCCCACTAAACCTATGATTCCTCTGGAAGCGCCACTCTAGTCTTTCAGAAAAAATAAGTTCCAGGAATCAAATTCTTTTATAAGCAACATATGGAAGAAAAAATTGATCATATGCATAAATGAGTAGGCAATATGACATGAAGCAAACTTTGCATGAAACAAAGAATTGAAATAGGCAACATGAACATGCATGAACAAATAGGCAACATATATGCAAATGAACAAGCAACATTGACAAAAAGAAAGAAAACGAACAAGCATGAATATGAAGTGGAAGTGATGTATTGAGTCTTTTTAGGCATTAGTTCCTCTCATCTTGAAAAAAAAAGGTGATACATGTTATCAAGAATTTTACACTTTCTTCCACCCCAAAAAAGTGATCGTAACCATAAAGTCACCGAATCATCATTCAAAAAAAAAAAGAGCAAGCCAAAGGAAGCTAAGGAGGCATACTAGAATAAATCACGGGCTATATAGGCAGATTTATGCATTAGTGGAGTTTAGTTAGATTTCCTTTCATGTTATTAGAGAAAGAGAATATTGATATTTATGAAGGAAAGGAGTTGATCTAAAATAAAAGAGGTCTCTTGAAAATCCTAATCTTTGTTTATAATTGTATTTAAGGTAGACTGCTTTATGAAAAAGGTACAAATGTGACAGAGAAGAGTCATTTAAACTCTGATAAAAGTGCTATAAGGTGGATTATGGATGTAGAAACATGCAGTAGCAGGAGCTAGGACTTCAACAATTATGCTTTCGATACAAGATACATATGCATGTTTATATATGAAAGTCATGTTACCAAAATAAACCTCCAAATCTACATGCCCTATCTTTCCATAATCCTAGATTATAGCCGATCTATAAGTAGACAAATTACTACTTAAGATACAATTTTACACAAGTAGAGAAATCATCATTTGCCTCTTTTGACTAAAGTGATGTGGATATGCAATGCAATGCAAAGATTGAAAAGAAACATGCATGAAGTGAAATTGGAAACAAACAACAATGGAAAAAAAAGTGGCACGAAATTGAAAAAACATGAACTTGAAAAAATGATATTCTTGTTTTTGTATTTTGTTTATTTTCATTTTTATCATGGATACTCCTGTATGGGCCTCGTTGTTTTCATCTTCTTCAATGTCCTCATCTAAATGTACTCATCATTATCATGTTTCTTGAATAGCTTTATCCTTTTACTTGCAATCAAAGTTTTTAATGCAACACCATTTAATTCACAAAGAGCATACTTACCATTCTTGTTGACTTTTGATACAATGTAGGGCCCAAACAACAGTTGAGTGAGCTTTTTCGAGAAATACCTCTGCAACCTGCAACCCACTTTCCAATTTACCCTTTGTGGACAATTAATTGTGCACTACCTGTGCACTTTGACACCTGCACTTTATCACTTTGACTTTGCACCTATTGACTTGACCTTGACCTTGTTGACTTTGACCAATTTGACTTTGATCTTTTGACTTTGACTGTAGTTGACTTTGAATATGGTTGACTTTGACCAATATGACACATGAAAAAGGAGAAAAATACTAGAAAATTTCTAAAAAATGCTTGAAAATTTCCGAAAAAAATTCCTAAAAATTCCAAAAATTTTACCTTTGCAAAGTTTATGAAATGGCTGCTAAATTTGCTAAAATCTCAAGAAACAAGCATGAAATGGATAAAGAAAAATACTAAAACTTAAGCAAAAAAATGACAGGAAAAACTATGTACAACCTCGACAAATTTTGCAGGTTCCAGGTGATCCATAAATCTTCACTTTTGTTGATGATAGGCCTTGAGCCTTGTATTGTTGACTCAGAGAAACTCCTCCATAATCTCTAATTGTACTGCACTTCATTGGTTTTGTCTTCTCATTGGGCACACTCGTCATCTGATAGGGGTACCCTAAATCCTTCATTAGAATGTTATCTCCTGCAGCAACTTTATGACTTAATCTGCAAATTTTTATTTTTACTATTCCGGCTTCTTCATCCAATGGAACCCTCTGTTTCCAAAGACTGGTAGGTACACCTTCCACATTCTTGTAAAGCCCTGCACTTGCTATCATAAGAATTGACATAATAGATGATAGCCATACCAGTATCCATAGAAAAATGGCCATTGACATATGAATTGGAGTAGCTTCATCACTGATGCATGTAAGGGCTTTGCTTTTCTTCTCTTCTTTATGGCCTTTGACTGAGACTTTTTTACTCGAATCAGTACCCTGAGTGATTTCCTCTTTTTCTTCATATGCTTCTTCTCTGCTTGAGTTTGGAAAAATTCCATAGCAAGAAGATGGGTCTTCTGCATGGAGCCAAGCCAACATGTTTTCATCTTCATATAAATGTGCTCCTTCAAATAGGTCTGCTTCTGGGTTGTCCAACAATTCTTCTTCCATACAAATACCAATTGTCTGCATCATGCTAGTATTTCTCTGATTGTCCGGTCCTTCTTCTAAAATTATCTCTTGCAACTCTTTTCCCTCTTGCTTTACCCACATTGTGTCCTTGCCCCAGTCATGCATCACATTGGCATGCCTTAACCAAGGTCTCCCAATTAACAGGGGGAAGCTTCCTTCTACATGTGGCAGCCTTAAAACAACAAAGTCCAAGTTAAAGATGGTACCTTGTATCTTGACTCGAACTCCAGGGACCACCCCCATAGGCCTTACTATGCTTTGGTCTGCCATTGTTATAGTGAAGTTGGCAGGTCTTGAAGGGTATAGTCCAATCTTTTTCATGGTATATTCAGGCATCAAATTAATGCCAGAACCACCATCCACAATGACTCCTTGAAACTCCTGACCTCTAATGGTGACTATTAGCCGAGGGCTCTTGTAATCTGTGAGGGGTGCTTCCCCTACACTTTTATCTTTAGGCATAACAACAGCCTTTGCCACTAAACTTGTTGTGGACATTTCATCAATTATCTGTAAGAGTTCTGACCTGAACTTCCCATCCATATTTATTAAATAAAAAATACTAACCTCCTTTTTCATGGACTTGAGTAGTCTGGAAGCTTCTGAGCCTGGGCTCCAATTGACTTATCAAATTCCTTATGAGCCCTATTGAATGCATGTCCAATGGCATCACTGGAACCTATGAAATTTTCATTTTATCTTGTGTCTGCACATGTGGTGGCTTTGTTCTCACGGGCACCTTTGTCTTTAGTCAATCCATTAATCATTGATTCTTGACCTATTTCCACTTGAGCCTTCCTTTTACTTCTTGTCTGCACTGTAAAAGATTCAATTTCTTCTAACTGCACCACCCTAGCAGATGGTGATGGCACCTTGGCTTCATTTACCATCTCTTCTTTGCACACAGAAATCATTTGAATGTGGGGCCGAGATGTAGAAGCTTGGTTCTTAGGACAACAATTAGTATAGTGGTCCCTAGCCTCTGAGAAGTTCCTGCAAGGAGGGGCATTTTCTGGGAGAGTGCACCTACTTTGATAGTGCCCACATTCTCCACATCTAAAACAAATAATTGGCCTCCTTGGCCCACTTCCAAAGTTATCTCTCTGTCCAGTATGTTGTTGCAAGTATTCCACTTGATTGGCATTCCTGGGCCTCATGACCGACTTTCCTGCATAATTGGCAAGTTACACTTAACAGAGGACATTCACTTACTATATGACCTTGCTTGCTGCACATGGAACACCAAAGTCCACTCTTGATGCCACCTCCTTTGAGTTCTTGCAATTCTTGTCGCAACTGAGCCAACTCCTCTGTTTGGGCCTCCTCCTCCTTTTGGAGCTTTAGTGCTTCAATCTCCCTTCTCAACTGAGTCACAACATTCTCCTCCTCTCTGTGGGGCTTATTTCTTTTTTAGCCCTCCAACTCCTTCCTTAGCTAGATTACTGGATCTTCCATTTCTATGGAATATGGTAATTGAGAAGAAGTAGCTCCATACTGTTGCCTTATTTTGCATTGGGTGGCCAGTGATACGGGCTTAGCTAACCATTTATTAACAAAAAAATCATGCGGTGGATCTGGAAATTTAGCCATTAGTGCCTTCACCCTAGTCACAAACTCTGGGAATTTTTCACCTCGACTCAATCTCAAATTTTCTAGTTCTTCTATAATGATCTCTACAGTATTCCCATGCTGAATTGATTTTTAAAAGCATCTTTCATGAAATCCCAAGTTGTAAAGTGGTTCTCAACAAATTGGCTGAACCATTTATTTGCTAATCCTTCTAATGTGGCAGGGAAGAGTATCAAAAAGGCATCCTCCCTACCCATTAAGCATCTAGTCTTGCATAGTGCCAAAAATCTTCTAATATGCTCGTCTGGATCCTCGTGAGCTAGGCCCTTGAAAGAAGGAAATTTTATATTTAATCTTGAGAGTAAGGTTTCCAAGTCTACCTGTCCCGCGATCTCTTTACTGATGAGGTTGAAGATAGTGGACTAGAGGATCTTCTAACAACCTTCCTTCTTGTTTGCTTGCAGGTGACCCTTAATGTTTGGGACCGGGTTGCGGTCATGAGCTGCTCATAGTCCACTTAATATGAGACACTTGATAAGGATATTTACCTTTTGGTTGATGAAGTAGCACTGTAGTACTGTCGACACTTGATCTCTTCTATACTTTGCACTTGGTTTCTCCTAAGCTCAAATCTCCTTAGAAGTCCCACCATGCGTCCCAAATTTTGTTGGGGGATTCTTAGATAAGAAGGGATTTGAGTGTTTGTAGGAGAAAATGGGAAGACCAGAAGAGAAAATACACACTAGAAGCCTCTGTTGATTTATTACAGTAAGAAAAATACAAGGTTGAAGCACAATACAACCAATGCTTCTGTGCGAAATCCCACAGAGTGCTCAATTACAAATACCAAATACCCAAGGGACTTGTTGCTGATGGCCTCCTTTGCACCAAACCTCCACCTTCTACAAGCCTCCTCTTCTACACACCTTGCACCAAGCTTCCACTAAGGGGGAGGGGTGGATACCTTCTATCGGCGCTCGCACACTTCGGTAAGACCTTGGGATCCTTGGGCGACAAGCTTAGCACTCTCTGCACACTTCCTTAGTCACTCTCCATGCACACCTTGCACTTCACTTCTCTACGTCGCACATTGGTGACTCTTCCACTTCTCTCTCTTGCTTCACTTAGACTATGCTCTCTCTTGCTTACACTTAGAATATGCTCTCTCATGCTTACACTTAGAATGGTCCAAGAATGGTCCTTGCCTTGATTTGAGTGTGTCAATTTACATATGCTCCTAACCGCAAGAGTATCTTGGTGCTCACTTTGATGTCCCAAGATTGTCTTCACAAGTGGCAGCCAACGACTCCCTGTTTTATCCTGTAGTGACTTTAGACTAAAACCAAAAATTTTAATTGGGGGGCCATACTTCCACTTCTGCGTACGCTGCCGCTTCACATACCTTCACATTTCCTTTTAACTCTTCAAATGTGCACATAAGGGAGGGTTCATCTGAACCTTCCAAAACACTTTGAACCTTAGGGAAATTAGACAAATACCTCTGCAACCTGCAACCCACTTTCTCCAATTTACCCTTTGTGGAAAATTAATTGTGCACTACCTGTGCACTTTGACACCTGCACTTTATCACTTTGACTTTGCACCTATTGACTTTGACCTTAACATTGTTGACTTTGACCAGTTTGACTTTGATCTTTTGACTTTGATTGTGGTTGACTTTGATTGTGGTTGACTTTGATTGCGGTTGACTTTGACCAATATGACTTTTATGGGCTCAACAATAGATAAAGTGAAAAAAGTACTAGAGCTATTTTAAAGATAACACTGTATCATTATGTACCCATGTATGGATGTACAATAGCATTGGATGGATGGACAAGTTGTCAAAAGAATCCATTGATTAATGTCATGGTTATATGTCCGAAAGGAAGCATGTTTTTGGAAGCTATTGATACTTCTCTTAAAGACAAAAGTTCAGCTTTTCTTGTAAAGATATATGAACATGCTATATCATGCATGGGTGGTCCAAAGAATGTGACTGCCATAGTGATTGATAATGCATCTAATTTTTGAAGTGTTGGAATTGCAATTCAAAACAAGTATGAATGCATTACTTGGGTTCCATGCACAACGCATAAACTAAATGTATTATTGAAAGATATAGATAGATTATTTTTCATTAAAAAAAATTTCTTAGATAAAAATCATGTGGTCACATTTATCAGAGAGCATCAATTTTCATATTTTCTCTTTCATTCAAAATCTCCGAATAAAGCACTCATATTTTCAAAGAGTTTTTTCATAGCGTTTTTTCATTCCTCCCTTACCATAATTTCCTTGCAAGAGTAGCCTAGATCGATACTGAGAGATTTTCTTGTCTATGTCTATGTCAATATAACATTATGGAATAGACATCTCCTTTGTTTCATATTTTTCATCCTCATCATATCATCATCATCATTCTTGAGTGTTGCACTAGATTTCTCACAATATTATGCACATCTTCGTCATGAAGTAAACACGTTTTTGAGAGGTCTAGAACATCGTGCATCACTTGCTTATTCACATAAGATGGAACAAGGATTCAAATCCCTTATTGTTGAGAAATAAGGCCAAAGAATAGTCTCTTTTATATTGATTGAGAAGGGAAAATTCAATGGCATCAACATCACAAGCTACTTAGATTTGTTTGAAGACCAAGCTATGATTTTTGGTCTTCCCAAAGATCTTTTGATAACATTCTTTGAAGGAATTGTTGATATCTCTATCAGAAACCGTGTCACTCAATATGATAGTCTTCCTTGGAGTGATTTCAGAATGGAGATGCTCAAAGAATTCTATCTTGAGGATTATAGTCAACATAATCGGGATGGATTCTTATGATGGGTCAATTCCGCAAAGCCTAGTAGCTCTATTACTCACTTACAAAATGAGTATATTAGACGCTATGAACAACTTCCTGATGAGGATAAGATAACTTTGGAACGTGATTTTGTGATAAATCTTTTTAAGCTTCATCATCATGAAACTCGTAGGGAAGTTGAACGGCGATTAGAAGAGCTCGATAAGCACTATGGTCTTATTGACAATTGGCAAAAAGTCACTTTAAAAGAAAATTTTTGTCTAGAGGTATATCAGAGATGCATGCTAAAATAGGAAATGATAAGAACACTATCACTCTAAATGCATTAGTAGATTTTGGCTCGGAAATCAATGTGATCTCAAGAGAAGTCTATGATAAGTTTGGATGGCCCATAGATAAAGATTGTGGATGGCATATGAGAACTGCAGATAATGGTGTAGGTACCCTGTATGGAGCTTGTGCTAGTGTGCGCATATCCATAGGAGGAATCACAGAAGAATTTTACTTTTTTATTCAAGATAATTGCTCCTATGAAGTTCTCTTAGGTCGACCCTTTATTTGTGAGAGTCATATGGAAACTAACGCCATGGATGATGGGTCTACCTATGCTAGAATTAAGTCTAAGGATGGAATGTAATCACTTCAAGTCATGACGGTAGGAGTGAATCATCCTACGAATAGATTGTCAATTAGAAATAAACCTATTGTTACTCAAGGTCATGAGCATGCTTGTAGTGATTGTGCACCTCGATTCATGTTTGGAGCTACATACGATCAAATGTTTGGGTAGAATTCATTGTTAACTGAGACAACAGTGGACATTGGTTTGACATCTCGCAACCAACCAACCTATACAATATTTTGTCACTTTGTTTTCCACATTATAGATTAGATTTTCTTCATAAGAGTCAATTTTCCAAGTCTTTTATAAAAAAAACCCAAAAAATTATAAAAACAACAAAATCATGGAACATGATGAGAACATTGAGCATGTGATTGAGACATCTCATTGGTTCTATAGCCTTGAGGAGTTAGAGTTATGTCTTCAGCAAAATTCCAACTCCCATATTATTCTTCTTTCTTCCCTTGATGATTATGCTCTAATCCAAGAGTATGCTCTCAATGCTAACAAGTGCTCAAAATTTAACCAAACGCATGATGCCTTAGTTTAAACAAAGTACAAAACCATAGAAAAAAAAAATCAAACCCATTGCTCAAGCATTACCCCAAGGAAGTAATGAAAAAATTATGGATGTGAAAAATGATCCAATTCTTTGGGATAAGAAAAACATAGGACATACATTCAGTGATAAGACAATCAGACAGGTGAAAATTGGTAGAGATGATGACTTTATTTTACCAGCAGAGAGAGATAAATTTGGGAAAGTCATACGTAGCCATGGAAAAGCCTTTACTGTGTATCCTCATGAGATTGGTTGCATAGATCCTGAGCTAGTTGCACCAATGATAATCTTTACAATTCCACATATTCCATGGAATCTTCGCCCTATACCAGTTCCAAAGGCTCACTTACCTAAGCTAATGAAACTACTCAAGGAGAAGATAAACATAAGAATTTTGGAGCCATCTTTTGCACCTTACTCAAATAGATGGTTCACTATGCCTAAAAAGAATGGGAAACTACATTTTATTCAAGATCTCCAACCCGTAAATAAAGTCACCATAAGGAATGTAGGAACAGGACCCATAGTTGATGAGTTTGCTGAATCATTTTCAAGACATTCTATCTATTTAATGGATGATTTATATTTCGGGTATGACCAATTCCCATTAGCAATTGATAATTGTGACATAACCACATGAAAACTCGTTTAGGCTTAGTGTGAATGCATACTTTACCTCAAGCAGTGACTAATTATGTGGCTCATATGATGAGTGCTATGAATATGGTCTTACATGATTTTATTCCCCATATAACCATGCCATTCATTGATGATATTCCAATTAAAGGGAGTGAGGAACCTATAAAGGACATTACGTTAGATTCATTTAGATGTCGTAAATTTGTTCTTGACCATATCTCTGATTGTGAATGAATATTTCAACGATTTGAAGAGGTAGGTCTCACATTTTCCATAGAAAAATTTGTTTTTGGTGTCAACGAAGTTCTTATTGTTGGACATTTATGTGGTCATTATGGTCCAAAGCCATACCCACAAAAAGTTGATGCCATTAGCAAGATTTCTGAAACATGTAACATGAGTGAGGTATGCAGATTTCTGGGTGCTTGCATCTTTTATGTTATTTGGATCCCACACTTTGCTCATGCTGCTGATTGTCTCTATGACTTGTTAATGAAGAAATGAAAATTTATTTGGACTAACAAACACATACAAGCTATGCGTAAGTTGAAGAAATTGTTGCTTGAAGCTCCCATCTTTGAGCGTGTAGACTATTCCGTTAAAAAACCTATTATATTGACTGTTGATACTAGTCCTATTGGTATAGGTTGGTTCATAAGTCAAGATGATAGTGAGGGGACTAGATATGCAATTAGGTTTGGAGCTACAATTTTACATGAAACACAAGGAAAGTATCCATAGATCAAATGAGAACTATGGGGTATGGTAACAACTTTGAAAACAGACAAAGAATATTTCATAGGTTCAAATGTTTAAGTTGAGACTGATTCTTTGCCTCTCATTGGAATGATAGCCAATAGTTCATCTCCTGGTATAGCCATGCTTAGATGGATCTCATATATTAAGCTCATAAATCATGAGTTAGTTCATATTTCAGGTAAGTCAAACTTAGTTGTTGATATGTTATCGAGAGCTAGATTTGATGATGATCTTGAAGGTGATCTAATAAAGAATGTGAACTTAGTTGACTATGTTCCACATATATACGAGTATGAAAAATTTCATGAGTCTGAGTATGAATATGAATGGCAAGACATAGGAAAGTATTTGAGCACACTACAACCATTACCTAGTTTGACTACGAATAGATTCCGTATTATTTGGAAACCATCTTATAATTTTTTCCTATGTAATGGTTATCTTTGGAGAAATGCTAAGGGTAAGGTTAAGAATCCACAAGGAGTCCTAGGAAAACGAGGTCTTCAGTTGTAAGTAATGAAGGATATGCATGAGACATTATGGGCAAGTCATAAAGGATTTTTTGGAACATATAAAAAAATCAGAAGTATCTATTATTGTCCTAAGATGTATGTTGATATTAGTAACTATGTTTCTACATGTTCTACTTGTCAACTTCATTCGTTAGTCAAATAGAGATCCTTTGCATCCTACTTATCCACCTTGTATTCACTACAAGTGGGTAGCCGATCTTGTAACTATGCCTAAAGGTATTGACAAAATGAGTTACATTGTACTTGCAAGAGAGGGCTTAACTAATCATGTAGAGGGACGTGCACTACGATCTAAGACCACATACAATGTTTGCAAATTCTTGCTTGAAGATGTCATAAGTTGCTTTGGTTACATAAAGAAATTAGTTTTCAATCGTGGAGAGTTAAATGCGAGAGAACCTAAAGAGTTCTTTGAACATCACGATACTCGTTTGTCTCTCACTACTACATATAATCCAAAGGCCAATGGTTAAATAGAGAGAGGGCATCCACCTATTGTGAAAGCCATATCTAAAGCATGTAACGGTGACATTAAACAATGGTGTGGAGGCTTACCCTTTGCACTTTAGGTAGATAGAATGACATGCACACGTACTACTGGGTATATGCCTGCTAAACTCATGTATTGTCAAAAACCGTTGTTTGCAATTCAGTCTTATATTTTTGCATGGTCAAATTTGTTTTGGTCTAAAAACATGTCTATCAATGATTTTTTGAGTTTGTGCATTAAACAGTTAGAACAAGGTAAATTGAGACTTGATGATGCTGTTGAAAAATTAAGAGAGTCTAGAATAAACAATAAGCTTTATTTTGACAAAATGCATCGATTGTATCCTAAGCTATATATTACCTTTACTATCACATGCTAATTATTTGAGTTCTTTTGTTACAGAGCACGATGGGAGACAGTCCTCCAGTCACTCCACATTCCATGACAGAGGAGTAGTTTTTAGAGTTCATCTCTTAGGTACCTCCCGTGTATATGGCTACTGCATCACAGTATTGGATCGCTCCTGGTGGCACTCCTCCCGGCCTCACTCCTAGCAGCCTCACTCCTACCGGACTCACTCCTGTCGGCCTCACTCCTGCTGGCCTCACTCCCGTCGGTGTCACTCTCATCGTTGTCACTCCTGTCGGTGTCACTCCTGGGGGTGGTGCTACTCCGTAGGAGGTATGTCTCCTAGCTTTATGACTCCACCACGACCATCTTTTCAGCCATCCCCTACTAGGTCTAGTAGTAGACATGTGCGTTCAATACCTCAGCGTGATACAGGTTCTAGCCCATCTCGTAGGTCGAGGTCACGCTCTTGAGAAGGAGGTTCTAGGAGTGGATCTGTAGGTAGGTTTGGAGGAGGAGGCTGTTGTGGAGGCAGTGCGAGAGACATTGTGTTGCCCACTTCTACTCCTAGGACGAGTACCTCAGATGTAGGTACGCCACACTGTACACCACATGGAACACCACGTACACATTGGGGTGCTCATGACCATGATGACTCCAAGTTGTATAGTATCCGAGATGGAGCTCCGGTGATGGATGGAGCAGGCAAAGCAATGCATGCACGTATACGATAAATTTGATCCATACAGTTTGGAAACTCTATCATGTTGAAATGGAGTGAACAAGATAAAGATCGAAAGAATTATATCACACAGACGATTTATCAGGAGTTCCGACCGGCGGATGGACAGCCTCTTGTCAGTTCAAAGTGGATTCTCCACATCGCACATGAAGTTATGTCCCGTCGATGATCCGAGGCTCGTGATGCTTTCAGAGCAGGCTTATCAAAGCCTGTATGGTTAGATGCTGAGGAGTGGGATATGATTGACGACAAGCAACAACCGACTCTTGACCAATATCGCCGATAGTGAGATGCCATAGCCACACATTTAGATACGGGTGGAATGTCACATTTGGGCAGCGACGGATATGACACGATGCGTCACGAGTTTCTAAGTACCAGTTGATTTATTGAATTTGTTTATGTTAAGTTTCTCATGTATATTTGTTGTAGGAGTTGGCAATGGGTCATCCTTCAACACGAACAGAGGAGGCTTATGGATATCGTCATGGATTGACTGCACTGTTGGAGGACTTGGAGGGACGTAGTGCGATCATTTCATGGGAGCGTTTGCGTTGAGGTGATTAATTTCTAAACTTGGTTTTTACTTGTTGTTTGTAAATTTCATGTGAATTTATCTCATGTCATTAATTTTCTTTGTTGCAGGACTGTTGATATGGAACATTCTTTGCATGTGTATGGCAGTGGCACACCAAAATTTTGTATTTGATTTTTATATGGCAATGCATTGCTTTGCCACATTTTGTAAAAGTTTCAGATATGACAGTGGTTTTCCACACTCTTGTACATGCTTCATTTATGAAATATATAACTCTTTTTGTACATGGTTCATGGTTCATTCTGATTATCTCTTTTGTGTCCAATAATATTCTGTTTTATGAAATCATATTTCGGTTGATATTAGAGTACACATCTGTTGAGCCCATAAAAGTCATATTGGTCAAAGTCAACAATGGTCAAGGTCAATCACAGTCAAAGTCAAAAGGTCAAAGTCAAACTAGTCAAAGTCAACAAGGTCAAAGTCAACTGATGCAAAGTCAAAGAGCTAAGGTGCAGGTGTCAAAGTGCACAGGTAGTGCACAATTAATTGTCCAGAAAGGGTAAATTGGAGAAAGTGGGTTGCAGGTTGCAGAGGTATTTTCTCTAATTTCCCTAAGGTTCAAAGTGTTTTTTAAAGTGTTTTAGAAGGTTCAGGTGAACCCCCTCTTATGTGCAAAAGTGAAGACTTAAAAGGAAATGTGAAGGTATATGAAGCGGCAGTGTACGCACAGGGGAAAGTATGGCCCCCAATTAAAATTTTTGGTTTTAGTCTAAAGTCACTACAAGACAAAACAGTGAGTCCTTGGCTGCCACTTGTGAAGATAATCTTGGGACATCAAAGTGAGTACCAAGATACTATTGCAGTTAGGAGCGTACGTGATCGACACACTCAAATCAAGGCAAGGACTATTCTTGGACAATTCTAGTGTAAGCAAGAGAAGCATAGTCTAAGTGAAAATTAAGAGAGAGAAGTGCAAGAGTCACCAGTGTGCGATGCAGAGAAGTGGAGTTGAAGGAGTGCATGGAGAGTGTCTAAGGGATTGTGCAGAGAGTGCTAAGCTAGTCCCCCAAGGATCTCAAGGTCTCCTTGCAGTGTGCGCATGCCGATAGAAGGTATTCATTCCTCCCCCTTAGTGGAAGCTTGGTGCAAGGTGTGCACAAGGATAAGCTTGAGGCAGGTGGAGGTCTGGTGCAGAGGAGGTTGGCGGCAAGAAGACTTTGGGGTATTTGGTATTTTGTCATTGAGCACTCTATGGGATTGTGCATAGAAGTATTGGTTTGTATTGTGCTTCAAACATTGTAATTGTCTTACTGTAATCAATCAACAGAAGCTTCCAAGGTGTATTTCTTCTCCTGGTCTTTTCCTTTTCTCCTACAAACCCTCAAACTCCTTCTTGTCTAAGAATCTCCCAACAAAATTTGGCACGCCCGGTGGGACTTCCAAGGATATTTGAGCTTAGGAGAAACCAAGTGCAAATTATAGAAGAGATCAAGTGTCGATAGTACTATAGTGCTACTTCATCAACCAAAAGGTAAATATTCTTATCAAGTGTCTCATATTAAGTGGGCTATGAGCTGCTCATGACCGCAACCTGGTCCCAAACATTGAGGGTCACCTGCAAGCAAACAAGAAGGAAGGTTATTAGAAGATCCTCCAGTCCACTATCATCAACTTCAATCAGTAAAGAGCATGGCGGGATAGGTAGACTTGGAAACCTTACTCTCAAGATTAAATATAAGGTTTCCTTCTTTCAAAGGCCTAGCTCAGAAAGATCCGGATGAACACATTAGAAGGTTTTTGGCACTATGTAAGACTAGAGGCTTAATGGGTAGGAAGGATGCCTTTTTGATTCTCTTCCCGGCCACATTAGAAGGATTAGCAGATAAGTGGTTCAGCCAGTTTGCTAAAAACCATTTTGCCACTTGGGATTTGATGAAAGATGCATTTAAAAATCAATTCCAACATGGCAACACTGCGGAGATCATCATAGAAGAACTAGAAAATTTGAGATTGGGTCCAGGAGAAAAGTTCCCAGAGTTTGTGACTAGGGCCAAAGCACTAATGGCTAAATTGCCAGATCCACCACATGATTTTTTTGTTAAGAAATGGTTAGCCAAGCCCCTACCAGTGGCTACCCAATGCAAAATAAAGGAATTAGTGTTACCTACAGCCTCCATAGAGGAGTTCATCAACACAGCTACACGGCTGGAGCAGATAAGGCACCAGTATGGAGCAACTTCTTCCCAACCAACATATGGTACACAAATGGAGGATCGAGTGATCCAGCTAAGGAAGGAGGTGGAGGGCTTAAAAAGAAATAAGCCCTACAAAGAGGAGGAGAATGTTGTTGCTCAGTTGAGAAGGGATATTGAAGCACTAAAGCTCCAAAACGAGGAGGAGGCCCAAGCAGAGGAATTGGCTCAACTGTGACAGGAGCTGCAGGAACTCAAAGGAGGTGGCATCCAGAGTGGACTTTGGTGTTCCATGTGCAGCAAGCAAGGGCATATAGTAAGTGAATGTCCTTTGTTAAGTGTGACTTGCCAATTATGCAGGAAAGTTGGGCATGAAGTCCATGAATGCCAATCAAGGGGAATACCTGCAACAACATACTGGACACAAGGAGGACCCCTACCACCAGCAAACATGATGTCATCTGCACCCAATCAAGGTAACACTTATAACCCTAGACAGAGGGATAACTTTGGAAGATGGGCCAAGGAGGCCAATTATTTGTTTCAGATGTGGAGAATGTGGGCACTATCAGAGTAGGTGCACTCTCCCAGAAAATGCCCCTCCTTGCAGGAACTGCCAGAGGCTAGGGACCACTATACTAATTGTTGTCCTAAGAACCAAGCTTCTACATCGGGGCCCCACATTCAAATGATTTCAGTGTGTAAAGAAGAGATGGTAAATGAAGACAAGGTGCCATCACCATCTACCAGGGTGGTGCAGTTAGAAGAAATTGAATCTTTTACAGTGCAAACAAGAAGCAAGGGGAAGGCTCCAGTGGAAATGGGTCAAGAATCAATGATTAATGGATTAAACAAAGACAAAGGTGTGTCTGAGTACACAGCCACCACATGTGTAGACACAAGGCAAAAAGAAAATTTCATAGGTACCAGTGATGCTATTGGACATGCATTCAACAGGGCTCATGAGGATTTTGATAAGTCAAATGGAGCCCAGGCTCTTAAGGAATCAGAAGCTTCCAGACTACTCAAGTCCATGAAAAAGGAGGTTAGTATTTTTTATTTAATAAAGATGGATGGGAAGTTCACATCAGAACTCTTGCAGATAATTGATGAAATGTCCACAACAAGTTTAGTGGCAAAGGCTGTTGTTATGCATAAAGATAAAAGTGTAGGGGAAGCACCCCTCACAGATTACAAGAGCCCTCGTCTAACAGTCTCTATTAAAGGTCATGAGTTTCAAGGATTTATTGTGGATGGTGGTTCTGGCATTAATTTGATGCCTGAATATACCATGAAAAAGATTGGACTATACCCTTCACGACCTGCCAACTTCACTGTAACAATGGCAGACCAAAGCATAGTAAGGCCTATGGGAGTGGTCCCTGGAGTTCCAATCAAGATACAAGGTACCATCTTCAACTTGGACTTTGTTGTTTTAAGGCTACCATAGGTAGAAGGAAGCTTCCCTCTGTTAATTGGGAGACCTTGGTTAAGGCATGCCAATGTGCTGCATGACTGGGGCAAGTACACAATGTAGGTAAAGCAGGAGGGAAAAGAGTTGGAGCAGATAATTTTAGAAGAAGCACCAGACAATCAGAGAAATACTAGCATGATGCAGACAATTGGTATTTGTATGGAAGAAGAAGTGGTGGACAACCCAGATGCAGATCTATTTGAAGGAGCATATTTATATGAAGATGAAAATATGTTGGCTTGGCTCCATGCAGAAGACCCATCTTCCTGCTATGGAATTTTTCCAAACTCAAGTAGAGAAGAAGCATATGAAGAAAAAGAGGAAATCACTCAGGTTGAAACAGTCTCAGTCAAAGGCCATAGCAAAGAGAAGAAAAGAAAAGCCCTTACATGCAGTAGTGATGATGCTACTCCAATTCATATGTCAATGGCCATTTTTTTATGGATACTGGTATGGCTATCATCTGTTATGTCAATTCTTATGATAGCAAGTGCAGGGCTTCACAAGAATGTGGAAGGTGTACCTGCTAGTCTTTGGAATCAGAGGGTTCCATTTGATGAAGAAGCCAGAATAGCAAAAATAAAATTTTCCAGATTAAGTCATAATGTGGCTGAAACAAAGGTACAAAGGATTTAGTATAAAGGAGATAATATTTTTCTGAAGGATTCAGGATACCCCTATCAGATCATCAGTGTGCCCAACAAGAAGCTAAAACAAATGAAATGCAATACAATTGGAGATTATGGAGGAGCTTCTCGGGGTCAACATATAAAGATCATGGCTAAAGGCCTATCATCAAGCCAACTGAAGAATTATGGATCACCTCGAACCTGCGAAATTTTTCCAGGTTGTACATAAAATTTTCTCGTCATTTTTTCTTAAGCTTTAATAGTTTTCTTTATCCCTTTCATGCTTGTTTCTTGATTTTTTAGCAAATTTAGCAGCCATTTCATCAAATTTGCAAAGGTACAATTTTTGGAATTTTTAGGAATTTTTTTCAGAATTTTTCAAGCATTTTTTAGAATTTTTCTAGCCTTTTTCTCATTTTTCATGTGTCTTTTTCTTGCCAAATTGGAGGAATAAAGGAAGCTCTCTCTGGGTTTGAGTGAAAAAACTGGCCTAAACCTGTAGGAAATTTTTTCAGAAATTTTTTTGAAGATTTTTTGGATTTTTTTTGCCATTTTTTTGGATTTTTTATGTATTTTTTTCAATTTTTTGCACAATTTATTATTATATATATGATAGAAAAAAAGCCCCCCCTAGGCGTTTTGGTTTTCCCAAATTAATATATATAAAAAAAAAATCCCCCCCCTCCGCACCTCCCCCCCCTCCCCCCCCCCACCGACCAACCACCCCCCACCGACAACCACCCCCCACCGACCAACCCCCACCGACAACCACCCCCCACCAACCAAACCCCTTCCCCCCATTCTGACACCACCCCCTCCCCCCCCCCCCCCCCCCCTAAATTTATTTTTTATTTTATTTTTTTTATTTTGTTATTTTTTTTTAATTTTATTTATTTTATTTTATTATTTATTTTCTTTTTTTTGTTTATTATTTTTTTTCTTTTTATTTTTTTCTGTATGGCCGTTTGAAAAAAAAAAACATATATATATATATATATATATATATATATATATATATATATATATATATATATATATATATATATATATATATATATATATATATATATATATATATATATATATATATGTATATATATATTATTTTTATGGCTCAAAGCTTTTGGCTCGGAATCGTGCCTCGGTTGGCCGTTTTTCACAAAACTGGAGTCATTTTCATGTTTTTTGGCACCTCTAGACTTAGTTTTTGGCTTTATTTTTCCAAATTCCAACTTTTTCTCTGACTTTTGGTCAAAACCCACATGTTTTGAGCACATTTATCACATGTTTTTATTTCCCCACATTGTCCACATGGTCTATTCTCACCTTGTCTTACCTTATGTTTAATAATATCCCCCATGCACCCTCTGTAGCTCTATTGTTTGATCATTTTCACCCCCTCCAGACCCCATCATCATACCCCCATGTCCTCCCTTTACCAATTTGCCCAACCACATCCTTAACCCTCCCTATCCCTTCAATCCCCGCCCCTCAGCCCTCCCCTCCACCTCCTTACTACCCTCCCATTGCAACCCTTTGCTTTTCCATACTAAATCCCACTCTTTGTTCTCCTCTAGTGCTTGTTCTGCTGGAATCGGTTGCTGCTTAGGTACACTTTTCAAGATTATGCAGCTCCTAAATCATAGTGTCCTCTCTGCTCAAAGTTTTGGCTATAGCTCTCCGGGACCGAGAGCACATTAAGTGGTGGGCAATTGTTGAGCCCATAAAAGTCATATTGGTCAAAGTCAACAATGGTCAAGATCAACCATAGTCAAAGTCAAAAGATCAAAGTCAAACTAGTGAAAGTCAATAAGGTCAAAGTCAACTAGTGCAAAGTCAAAGAGCTAAGGTGCAGGTGTCAAAGTGCACAGGTAGTGCACAATTAATTGTCCACAAAGGGTAAATTGGAGAAAGTGGGTTGGAGGTTGCAAAGGTATTTTCTCTAATTTTCCTAAGGTTCAAAGTGTTTTTTAAAGTGTTTTGGAAGGTTCAGGTGAGCCCCCTCTTATGTGCAAAAGTGAAGACTTAAAAGGAAATGTGAAGGTATGTGAAGCGACAACGTACGCACAGGGGAAAGTATGGCCCCCAATTAAAATTTTTGGTTTTATTCTAAAGTCACTACAAGACAAAACAGTGAGTCGTTGGCTGCCACTTGTGAAGACAATCTTGGGACATCAAAGTGAGCACCAAGATACTATTGCACTTAGGAGCGTACGTGATCGACACACTCAAATCAAGGCAAGGACTATTCTTGGACAATTCTAGTGTAAGCAAGAGAAGCATAGTCTAAGTGAAGCAAGAGAGAGAAGTGCAAGAGTCACTAGTGTGCGAGTGTCTAAGGGATTGTGCAGAGAGTGGTAAGCTAGTCCCCCAAGGATCTCAAGGTCTCCTTGCAGTGTGCGCCTGCCGACAGAAGGTATTCATTCCTCCCCCTTAGTGGAAGCTTGGTGCAAGGTGTGCAAAAGGATAAGCTTGAAGCAAGTGGAGGTCTGGTGCAGAGGAGGCTGGCGGCAAGAAGACTTTGGGGTATTTGGTATTTTGTCATTGAGCACTCTGTGGGATTGTGCACAGAAGTATTGGTTTGTATTGTGCTTCAAACATTGTAACTGTCTAACTGTAATCAATCGGCAGAAGCTTCCAAGGTGTATTTTCCTCTCCTGGTCCTTTCCTTTTCTCCTACAAACCCTCAAGCTCCTTCTTGTCTAAGAATCCCCCAACAACATCACATGTACTCGGTTTTTTTTGGGCAGAGTGTATTGTCTTTTGCTAAGCAACATCATGGTAATGTTGTTGTAGCAAAAGACAACACACCCTGCCCAAAATGTTTTTTGTAGATATGGTCGTCGTTATAAGCAACGGTACTCTCAGTAATGTCATCGGAATAAGCGTCGGTACACCCAGCGGGCACCGATATGCGCGACGCTACACCCAGCAGAGCCGTCGATATGGGTGTCGATAATACCAACGTTTATACCGATGCTTATACCGATGCTGTTGGTGCATTTCAAGCCTTCACACTTGGCTTGGAACTTTGGAAGATGGGCTTGGAACCCTTGAAGGGTATCACTATGAGAAGCTAGAACCATAGGAACACTTGCCTATGTGTTATTACATTTTTACTTCTTGTAAAAGTCTAAATGACTTGGCATTATGTATACACACCTAACTGATTAGAGTCGTGGAATTTGGATGGTGTAATTGGAGAGAATATCTCCCTACTTTTAGAGGAGAGATTCTAGGGAGCTTAGATTTGAATTTCAAATTCAAATGATCACTCAACTCATATAAAATGGAGAGAAAAAACTCGCGGTTAGTCTGGTCACTTCAGCTCACTCCCCGAGGCATTCTACTGTTGTAACTTTGTGTGTGTTAGTGCTACTCCATAGCCTACACCACAATACCTCATTTAGCTATGCTTGTCATGCTAATGAGATTGTACAAACACATTAATCAATAGAAGTATACACATTCACTATCTCTGTTGTCTCTGAGTCATCTACTCCAAGTCTGTCAACTTCAACAGGGCATATCTCAGGATCTACTGAACCAAATCAAGTGATTCAAAGCACATTGGATTCAGCTCAAAGTCTTCTATACACATACAAAATTTGAAGTCAATTGGTTCAGCGATTTTTGAGAAATCGCCATCGAACTAGTCTCTGTTATTTTTCTGCAGAGTTCCTAAAAAGTCGGGGGTACATATATTTTTGCTAAACATCTTTCTCTGAGTATAATCCATCATTTTATCTCATTCCACTTGCAAATGGTAGCTTGCTAAGCTAATTTAATATGTCCAGAAGGAATTAGATCAATTGTTAGTGTGCTGGTCACACTGAGTGAAAGACTGAGCAGGTATCAAGATCAAAATAGAAAGTTTTTCAAGTCTAGTGAAGTGCAAACTTACCTGTTTTGATCTAATCATTACTCAAACCTTTTCCAAAGTACATATAGCATATTTTGGTATCATTTGGAAGCTCAAGGAGTTTACTAAGCATATCTGAAGCAAAGGAGGGCTGGAGCAAAGCAAGTCTAGCAGCTTCAACTCAATCTCTTGAGTGCATCCAACCATCACTCCCAACAGTGGTATCAGAGCAAATAAGGTAAACATGGGAGATGGTTTTCCTTCATTCATTGAAAAATTGGACAGGAACAATTACCAAGCTTCGTCATTGAGAATGAAGACCTATCTACAAGGAAGGAGCTTATTGGGATACATATCAGGAGATGAGGAATTGCCCTCATTTAAAACTAGAGGACTACCCACCAAGGATGAACATGAGAGGCTCAACCAATGGTGTGCAAAAGATGCTTTGGCAAGGTCTTACCTTCTTAACTCTATATCTGACTTTCTTTTACCTCATGTAAGGAATTGTAAGACTTCCCAAGAGACTTGGGAAACCTTGTCAACATACTTTTCTTCCAACACAAGGGCCAGGAAGAATCAACTGTGGATTGAATTCACAACCCTTAAGAAGCAGCCCAAGCAATCAGTCTCAGAGTATGTGACAAAGATTAAAGATGTGGCAGACCAATTAGCAAGCATTGGAGAGGAGATTGAAGAGGAGCAAATAGTCAGGCAAGTAACAAATGGATTCAAGGCAGATGATAAGTGGGAAAGTTTCACCACTGCAATGGACCTCTATATGGACATGCATACCTCAGATCTCACAACACTCATGGGCCAACTATTCACACATGAAGCAAAGTTTACAAAGGCAGGAGATCAATCAAAAGGTAACAACCCCTCTGCTCTCTATACTGATAAGAAAGTTAAGGATAAAGGTAAAGGGAAGAAACAGGATGAAGAAGGCTCTACCTCCCAAGCTAATTATGCAGGGAGAGGTAGATCATCAAGAGGCAGGGACAGAGGAGGTAAGTCAGGTAGGGGGAGACCCTACAACTCATCACCATGCAACATTTGTGGATTATCCAATCATACCACAGATGAATGCTACAAGAACTACAAGAATCAGAGAGGAAGAGGCTACTCAAGAGGTGGATACTCTCAAGGGAGAGGCAGGTTCAATCAACACCAAGGCTACAATGGATACAACAATCAGTACAACAACAATTACAACCACAACCACAATGGTAACTACCAAGGTGGATTCAGAAATAGAAGAGACTACAACAATTACACAGAGGAGCAAGATGACTCCCTATTGATCATGAATATGACCTCCAAGGCAGGTACAAATGATGATCATTTATTTTATATTGACTCAGGATGTTCTAACCATGTAGCTGGCAATGTGGCACTACTTTCTGATTTGGAAGAACCCAAGGGCAAACATCAGGTACAGACAGGTGATGACACTAAACATTCTGTTGTTAAGATTGGAAATGTGAAGACATGTGATGGTAACCAGAACCTATTGAGCAGGGTACTCTATGTACCAACCATCACCAAGAATCTAATGAGTGTTGGTCAGATTGTGGAGAAAGGTTTGCAGGTCAGATTCACACAACATGGAGCATATGTGGAGGACCCAAGACATGGATTTAGAAGGATAGCCAAGGGAGAAAAATCAGGTAGATTGTTTACTTTTGAGCTAGAAGACACCAAGAACATTGCTTTGTATAATTACAAGGATCAAACACTTTCAGAGTTAGAAATATGGCACAAGAGGTTAGGTCACATAGGTGAAAGAACCCTAAAACAAATGTGCAGGGATCAATGTGTGCTTGGGATACCTAATGTATCCAAGCAACACATGATTTACAAGTGTGGAGCATGTCAGTTTGGTAAGTCTCACAGGTTTCCCTATTCAAGGAAAGGTTTCATGCATGAAGACTACCTAGAATTGGTACACACAGATGTTTGGGGATCTAGCAAGGATCCTTCCATTTCAGGTTCAAGGTATTATGTGTCCTTCATTGATGATTATAGCAGATGGACCATCTTATACTTTATGAAGCATAAAGATGAAGTGTTTAATTGTTTCAAGAGGTATCTTGCACTTGTTGAAAACCAAACAGGAAGAAGCTTGAAGAGACTAAGGTCAGATGGTGGAGGAGAATACTTCTCCAATGAGTTTGAAGATTTTCTGCAGGAAAGAGGCATCAAAAGGGAGATTACTACAAGGTACTCACCTGAACAAAATGGGGTAGCTGAAAGAAGGAATAGACTCATAGTAGAAACAGCTAGGTCTATGCTTAATGAAAAGAAGTTGCCAAATTACCTTTGGGCAGAGAGTGTATCCACTGCCACCTATCTCATAAACAGGTTGCCATCCAAATCACTTGATGGCATGATACCATATGAAGCTTGGCATGGTAAGAGACCTTCTCTGGGTCATTGCAAAATCTTTGGTTGTGTAGCATATGTGCATATTCCCTCACAGGTAAGGGGAAAGCTAGATCCTAAAGCTGAAAAGTGTATCTTCATTGGTTATGATTTGAACCAAAAGGGATACAGATTCTACAACCCAACAAACAAAGGCTTCAAGGTAAGCAGAGATGTCATCTTTGATGAGAATGACTCATGGTATGAGAATGAATGCAGGAAGGTTAGTCTACCCTATGATATGGAAGAAGATTTCCCAAAGCTCACCAAGGAGGAACCAATCCAGAAAGATGAATCAAGCTCAGATGATGATGATACAATTAACATTGAGGAATTCAAGGCATGGAAGTCCAAAGGAAAGATGAAGATGAAAAAGCTAGAGGATACACCAGAATCCTCAACTCAAGCAATGAGGAGATCTCAGAGAGAAAAGAAGAAGCCTATTAGATTTGGGTATGACACATCACTTGTAACTAAACATTCTGTATATCTTGCAAAGGATTTGTTGAATGAAGAACCAGGTACCTATGAAGAAGCTATCACCAAACCAGAGTGGAAAGAAGCTATGGATGAAGAAATGGAAGCTCTCAAGGAGAGTGATACTTGGGACTTGGTACCCAAGAAGGACTCTATGAAGGTGATAGGATCCAGATGGATCTACAAGCTAAAGAGAAATTCTGATGGAACAATAAACATGTACAAAGCTAGGTTGGTAGCCAAGGGTTTTGCACAAACCCAAGGCATTGATTATGAGGAGACATTTTCTCCTGTGGCTAAGATGCCAACTATCAGAATATTGGTGAGTGTAGCTGCATCCAAGAATTGGAACATGTACCAATTAGATGTCAAGAATGCTTTCTTGAATGGATGGATATCTGAAGAAGTCTACATGTCACAACCACCTGGCTATGAACATCCCAAGAAGGTAAACTATGTTTGTAAATTGAAGAAGGCTCTATATGGATTGAAGCAGGTACCCAGAGCATGGAATTACAGGTTGACAACTTACCTCCAAGACCAAGGATTTGTGATGAGCAAAGCTGATACTTCTATGTTCATAAAGAGAAGTAGTACAGAGGTAAACTACTTGTGTGTTTATGTTGATGACATCATCATTACAGGTAATGATGTCAATGGGATTAGACACATCAAAGGACAGATGATGAAAGAATTCAAGATCGATGATCTTGGATTATTGAAGTACTTCTTAGGTCTTGAGTTAGTCTACACCAACTCAGGTATATATATCACTCAAATGAAGTATATACAGGATATGGTCAAGAAGTTTGGCTTGCAGGATGCTAAAATCTCAACTACTCCAATGGAGGTCAACCTAAAGCTAAGTGCTCATGAAGGGGAAGAAGTCCAAGACATCACAGGGTATCAAAGTATGGTAGGTAGTTTGAATTATGCTACCTTGACAAGAGTTGACATAGCATATGGAGTTAGTGTGCTTAGTCAATTCATGCACAAACCAAGGGTACCTCACCTAGAGGCAGCAAAGAAGATCTTGAAGTACTTGAAGGGAACTCAAAGTCATGGTTTGTACTTTCCTTATACATCAGATATTGACATTAAAGTTTATTCAGATGCAGATTGGGCAGGATGCAAGGATGATAGGAGGAGCACATCAGGTTACATTTGTTTTGCAGGAGATAAGCCTATTTCTTGGTCAGCCAAGAAACAACCTACAGTGGCATTGTCATCCACTGAAGCAGAGTATAGAGGGCTTGCGAATGCTACACAAGAAGCTATCTGGTTGAAGCTTCTATATACAGAGTTAGGCCTATATACAAGGCCACCAATCATATTTGGAGATAACACTAGCTCTCTTCACCTTGCAACTAATCCAATATATCATGCTAGAACCAAACACATAGAGGTTCATTACCACTATGTGAGAGAGAAGTTGCTTAGTAAAGACATTCAATTGACATATGTGTCTACTAATATGCAATGTGCAGATTTACTCACTAAAGCATTGGATGGAAACAAGTTATGCAGATTTAAATCCATGATTGGATTGCAGGATGTGATTGAAGATCGAAGATGAAGACTTAAGCCAAAGTGCTTGGCTTGAGGGGGAGCTGTTGGTGCATTTCAAGCCTTTACACTTGGCTTGGAACTTTGGAAGATGGGCTTGGAACCCTTGAAGGGTATCACTATGAGAAGCTAGAACCATAGGAACACTTGCCTATGTGTTATTACATTTTTACTTCTTGTAAAAGTCTAAATGACTTGGCATTATGTATACACACCTAACTGATTAGAGTCGTGGAATTTGGATGGTGTAATTGGAGAGAATATCTCCCTACTTTTAGAGGAGAGATTCTAGGGAGCTTAGATTTGAATTTCAAATTCAAATGATCACTCAACTCATATAAAATGGAGAGAAAAAACTCGCGGTTAGTCTGGTCACTTCAGCTCACTCCCCGAGGCATTCTACTGTTGTAACTTTGTGTGTGTTAGTGCTACTCCATAGCCTACACCACAATACCTCATTTATCTATGCTTGTCATGCTAATGAGATTGTACAAACACATTAATCAATAGAAGTATACACATTCACTATCTCTGTTGTCTCTGAGTCATCTACTCCAAGTCTGTCAACTTCAACAGGGCATATCTCAGGATCTACTGAACCAAATCAAGTGATTCAAAGCACATTGGATTCAGCTCAAAGTCTTCTATACACATACAAAATTTGAAGTCAATTGGTTCAGCCATTTTGGAGAAATCGCCATCGAACTGGTCTCTGGTATTTTTCTGCAGAGTTCCTAAAAAGTCGGGGGTACATATATTTTTGCTAAACATCTTTCTCTGAGTATAGTCCATCATTTTATCTCATTCCACTTGCAAATGGTAGCTTGATAAGTTCATTTAATATGTCCAGAAGGAATTAGATCAATTATTAGTGTGCTGGTCACACTGAGTGAAAGACTGAGCAGGTATCAAGATCAAAATAGAAAGTTTTTCAAGTCTAGTGAAGTGCAAACTTACCTGTTTTGATCTAATCATTACTCAAACCTTTTCCAAAGTACATATAGCATATTTTGGTATCATTTGGAAGCTCAAGGAGTTTACTAAGCATATCTGAAGCAAAGGAGGGCTGGAGCAAAGCAGGTCTAGCAGCTTCAACTCAATCTCTTGAGTGCATCCAACCATCACTCCCAACAGATGCTCATACCGATGCTTATATCGGATGCTCATACCGATGCTTATAACGACGCCCATACTGGCGCTTTAATACTGACGCGCATACTGGCACCTACACCGACATCACGAAAAAAATACGTGCGTTCATTTCTCTCGGTAAAAACCTCGGTATACGGCCGATCTGTTGTAGTGCAAATTGTTAATGTAGCTAGAAGCCGATGGTATTTTTTCATCCTTTTCTCTTCTTGTTGCAAAGAGTTTATGACATCCTCTAGGGTTGGAATAGGATCCTTCTCTTTCAAGGCAATAAAAATGTTTACAAAGGAGTTGGGGAGGGCCTTTAAAAGTATTGCTATTTTGTCTTGTTCAAGCACAAGATATTGAAGAGAATGCGATTGGGTTACTATAATTTTCATTCTATTTAGTAGGGAAGCTATATCCTCATTATGATTAAGGGACAACCCATACAATTGCATTGTTAAGGTCATTTTGTTGTGTTTTGCATGAGCATCAAATATATTCACCAATGTTTGCCAAGCTTCATATGGATTTTTCGCTTCATCCACATAGTGTATATATGTGTCATCGAGTGCGGTAATGATGATTTTGTAGGCTTGCTCTTCATAAAGTTGACGTTGTGCCTTGGCCACTTGAGTAAGTTCTTCTAATTCGTGTTCGGTAGGTGGAGCTTTATTGGGAAAGCTCCATACACCTTTGCGCATTATGAAGCCTTTGCCAACAATATCTAATCCAGTTATTTTTAAAACGAGATAAACAAAAACTATTTACAAATGGAGCTAGCTCAAACGTAGATGTCTAGGAGTTGTTACAGAGCTATAAAGGCTTGGATTTAGATATCCTTTCAATCTAGAAGAGACAATCTAGAAAAGACAATCTAGAAGAGACCAGAAGGGAGGCTACAATTATCCATCAAGAACATACGAGGCTGATGTACCAAGTGTGAATGATAAGCGTTCAACAGGGATTCTTAAGGTCTCAATCACCTTAAGAAAAAAACGCCACACTACATAAATACATACATGTGATCGTGAAGGTAATGAGATATGCATGGTGAACACCACGGCTATGTATGGGATTCTTAGGAACAAAAGAACAGGATTCAAAGTATGAGATCAACCCTATTTTTGAACTCTGCAAGCCTTGTCGAACGATGGCAGTCATTTTCGCACTATAATCCAAATATGCATACTGTCAACCGAATTCAGATTATTATGTTTCTTCATTCTTCACGGTCCTATTTGGTTGTTTATTTTATATTATTTGGAGACTCAACATCTAACTTTCTCGGCGTCAGAAGATCACGTTGTCGAGGATCAAACTAAGTCAAAGAAAACAAAGTTTTCTTCTATCCTACTAAAGTAGCGCTACTACAAAATGAGAACCACACCTCAATTGGACTTTCCTCCAACATGCGTACTTTATGAATTTTGATCAAAAGGGGAGTTCCACGTTACTTTTCAGCTGAACATATAACTGAATGTCAAAAGTAACACCACGCGATAAACTAAATGGCAATCGACTCAAAGTAAACTTTTGCACCGAGAATGCTCAAGTGATGAATTCCCTTTTTTATCTGCTACATAGAAATCTGCCTACCAAAGATGAAACAGTAGTTTTTTTTTTGTTTTAATATAAAGGAAGTTCGGCATTAGCCTATTCTCCCGGACTTGAATTAAATAAAGAAAAGTACAAGAGAAGGGGACTAGTGCCCACGGGACCCCCCGAATCCCACAAAGCAGGGGAAGCTTTTACAGAGCCTAGATGGCTTTAGAAAGAAGGTTAATCACCCTCTCATTACCCTCATGAGGGGCCCACTTGGGTTTAAGCTTGTTATTGTTCAAGAGGAGAACTTGATGATGCCTGAAGGGGGGGGATTTCTTATAGTTAACGATCCTTTTGCCGAGGAGGAAGAACGATTTCTCAATTGACCACTCCTTGGGGGAGTCACCGAAGTTGAAAGCACATCTTTCTCGCGAGATTTTCCATAGAACCTCCCCTCTGATGGCATTCCAGAGAGTCATGGAGCAGCCGATCGCTTCTCCCAGCAGGGCTTGTTGCCAACTGAGATGTTTTTGAAGTCTAATTTTCTTTCCAACCGTCTGCCAGAGTCTGTTGGAGTTGGGGCAGGTAAAGAAGATGTGTGGAACAACTTCGATAGACCGGTAGCAGCGTTTGCACCAGGGAGGAATCCCACAAAGTTTGCTAGCCTTAAGGTTGGTCCAGATTCCATGATGAAGAATTTGCCATAAGAGGACATACTTTTTTATTTCTATGAGGGGGTGCCAGATAGCCATGAACTTCATGTCCCACCGAAGCCGCATCCATGAGAGGCACCACTTCTTGTTGAGGTTAACCTGATAGTCAATCGTTTCTTTGATGTTTGGGATTTTTGATGGGCTATTCCCATTGTGCCATTTGAGACCAAGCGAGCTCGCTGTGTCATGTCCCATGAGAAGGCGAGTATTATGTCGATCCCAGGCGAGACATCTACTTTGCAAAGTGTTCCATTCTTCGTACGAAATGTTGATGCAAGGGTCAATATCCTAGAAGTTGATCCAACGGTTGGTGTCTTGTTTCTAGAGATGTTTCCATTTTTTGAAGCCTTTGTTCCATAACTTCTTGGCATTTTTAATGTTCCAAGGCTCCACACTCCGGATGCCATGGATCGGAAACCAGATAGAGTCGTTTTGTCTGATACCGGCATCCCACTTCCAGTCTTCACTAATTCTTGTGAAGCTTTTGACTTTATTCCAACTCTTCCATAGGGAGCACACGAGATTAGAGCCTTTCGGGAAGACGGGGATCGGGGAAAACAACAAGGTCAAGATGTCGAGATTCTTCCAATTTGGGCAGCCCATGAGAGCAAGCTCGTTCTTGTTTCTGAATATCAACTTGGCCCACGAAGCCTCCCCATTGCACCAAGCCTTAATCATCCATTTGGCATCCAGTTTGTTAGCCATGCACCCAATGTCCAGGATATCAAGTCCCCCACTATCTCTATGGCTGGTGCAGATGGACCATTTGATTTTAGGCACCCCCCTTCTATTGTGATCGCCCGTCCAAAGGAATTTTCTACAAATACTATCCAATTTGGACAGATCTTGCTCTTTCGGTCTCCAACAAGAAAGGAAATAAATGGTAGAAGAAAGGAGGAACGTGTTTAGAACCATAGCACGACCAACAAGATTGATTTGCATACCTCTCCAGTAGTAAGCTTGTTTTCGAGTTTGGCCAGCACCCAGTTCCACCGTTGCTCCATAGAGATGCCAAACCCCAAGGGGATCCCAAGAAGCCGAACAATTTGGCCCTGCGGAATGATTTGACAGCCATGATCAATGAGGAGGTCGGGCTAAGATCCCACAATAGCTCTAAAGGCGGTCTTGGAGTGGTTGATTATGGATCCAGAGGCTTCACAAAAAGTAGCAAGACACCTCCAGAACGTCTCCAGGCTGGTACTATCATTGTGAACAAACGCATTCATATCATCAGCAAAAAGTCTCATGGTGATCTGATTGTGGTCGTGAGGCAAACAGAGGCCTTTGATATTACCAGCTTCCACCTGATGCGCCACGAGCCTGCTAAGCCCTTCGGTGGCGATGGAAAAGAGAAGGGGAGCCAATGGGCACCCTTGTCTGATAGATCCTCTAAGTTTGATCACCTTCAAAAGTTTGCCGTTAATGTTAATTTGGGTCGATGCGTTTCCGAGAAGGGTCGCGATCATCTTGGTGAATTTCTGACTACATCCGAGATATTGGAGCGATTGCAGAATATAGTCCCATTCTAGCTTGTCGTAGGCTTTATCAAAGTCGATCTTGAGGAAGACCACGTCTTGTTTAGACTCATTTGCAAATTCAAGACCTTCCCAAATATCTATAATGGTTTCCAAAATTGATCTGCCTTTGATGAAACCTTTTTGGTCCTCACTTAACCACGCTCTCAAGTGGCAAGAGATTCTGTTGGCTATGACTTTGGCGATGATCTTGTATCCTATTTGGAGCATCGTAATAGGATGCCAATTCTCTATTCTGTTCTTTTCCCCCTTTTTTGTGAATTAACTTGATAATACCATTGTTGACACAAGAAGGAAGCGCGCCAAACTTAAGTGCCTCTTGCCAAACCAGACGAAGAGGGGTGGCAACCACCAAATTGAAGGATTTAAAGAACTCATTAGTGAGCCCGTCGGGTCCCGGGCTTTTACCAGAAGGGAGGGCATCAATGACCTCAATGATTTCTGCTTCAGAGATAGGGGCATGTAGCAGGGAGCGAAGGTTGAGTATCCTGTGGGGGGAAACCCTAGATATGGCTTCCATATAGTCCCTTCTATGGTGGGAGAGGGGGTTTGAGGTCCCCAGGAGTCTCGTGAAGTGCCCTTCAATGATCCTAAAATTATCTTCTTCCGTATTGCATACATTGCCATTTAAGTATAGCAGTAAGGGGATCGATTCTCTGTTATGTTTCCTTTTAAGGATATGGCGCATCTCTTTGGTGGGTTTGTCGGCTTTGCCAGCCCACCACTCCTTGAAGAAAATTTGTAAATTTTTCCTTTGTATTTCTTCCTCGTATCTCAAGAGCGCTCTAATTTTTTGAAGACCTTTCTGGGCTTACGATTTTCCTTTGTTCACTTCCTCCTCGAGCCTCCAAAGTCTATGATATAGAGCTTCTGTACGAGCCCGCCGCACAAACTCGAGCATCTTCCTGGATCTAATCATGATCTGTCGAGACTTATCAACCGCACTTCTCCAGCACTTGGCTGGGGACAAGCCGGACGAGAACGCCTCCTTCCACACATCAGCAATTTCTCGATGGATGGAGGGGAGAGAGAAGGAGGGCGCACTAGCGTGGAACCAAGGAGCCTTACAGATCTTGGTGGGAGGTTGGAAAGTGATAACGATCGGGTAGTGATCTGAGATGGTGAGGTCGGTGCGTTGTGAGAGGGAAGGGTGGCCCCACTGATGAGTAAAACTCTGAGAAATGTAGCATCTATCAAGTCTAGATTTCCTCAAGTCCTCGCCCGCATGGAGATTTGACCAAGAAAAGCCATTGGAATCTTTGAATTCGACCAAATCCAAGTGTAGTTTGGTTATGTCCCATGTTTCTTTCTCCCGACTATCGATGATCCTACCCTTGCCCATCCATCTGTCCATAGGGTCCTCCACCATGTTGAAGTCACCACAAATAAGCATGTTGTGGGGGAGCAAGTCCAAGGAGGCCCAAGTGTTCAGTCTCTCTAACTCCCCATTAGGGGCATACAAGGAAACTAAAGTAAAACAAAAGGGAGCACCAAAAGAAACAACAATCCATCAATGGCATTCATCTTCAATGGAGTTCTCAAGCTTCTCAAACCAGAATTGATTAATACCTTGAGGGGTCGCTTAGCCCTCTAGCATTTAACGAGATGATGATCATTGTTGTAGTGAACCCTCTTTGCCGGAGGGAGCTTTGTCCTTTCTTTTCTTGGATTCATCTTTCTTTTTTGCTGGGATCGGATCCCGAATTAGCAATAGGTTCTTATGGGGGCTTTTCCAGGGTAACTCTATCGGTTGTTTTCCTTTGTGGGATGCCTCCTTCTGGGAAGAACTGGGCACGGTTTTCGACACCGTTTTCGGAATAGTCGATCCGATGATGGAACTTTCACTATCCATGTTATCTTCGTTACTAGTAGTAAGGCCGTCTTCTTTGCTTGTAGTGTAACCTTCTTGGGAGGTTTCTTTACTGTCAGGGATCTCTAGGGCTTTGTCGTTGGTGTCCACCTCAAGTTGGTTCCCCCCTGGGTAGTCAAGCTCATTGATCTCCTTTTCGAGATTGCAATACAAGTTGCTTGAGGGGGTAACTGACATGTTGTTTCGCTCAGAAGTCACCTTAGGGCTTCTTTTCCTTCTTCTTCTGACTTCAGTGAACCCGTCTCCATCAGCTATAGGATTAAGGGGGCCCTTGACTTCCTCTTCCTTTGTCGAGTGAGTCAATGCCCCTTTGCTGTCTTGAGCATTTCTGGGGGCTTCTTGATTTCACTTGCTTTTTTTCCTCAAAGGGCAATCTTTTTTAATCCTGTGACCTTGTTGGCCACAACGAAAGCACGCATTGGGAAGGTTTCTGTAAATGATGTCTTGCTCCCATACGTCCCCCTCGCCCAAGTTCACTTTGATCTTCGATGGAAGCGGCATGCTGAGGTCAGCCTCGACACAGATCTGAGGATGCCACTGAGCATTGAAGGAGTGTCTTGCACCTTCATAAATGAGACCACCAATGTCCTCGCGTGAGGCCAGCGGCTTGCCAATAGGAGAAACAATGTCCCACACGAAGTTGTACAAGAAAGATTTGTCCGACGAGGCAAACTTTCTTGAGCTCCTCCTGAGTTGACAGAGTTGCGAATCTACTGAGGGAGACCAAGGGGGGTTCAGCACTCTCGGAGGACCCAAGGGCAGCACAAGATCCCCCCTCCAACAGAGAGGCCAGGTTACCAGTCTCCCCCGGAGGAGGGGCCAGGTTACTTCTCACCAACGAGGAGGTCGCCAAATCCATGACAAAGGCCTGCCGGACTCACTTTATAGTATTTCAGTTTTCACTATCTTAAAAGCTTCGAGTGTCCCGAAAGATCCAAAGAACCTTTAAGATTTTCATTATGAGCAAGAGACTTTAACTCATAGAAGCAAGGGTCACGAATTTAAATTTTGCGTTCAATGTAAAGTGAAGAACTTAGATCTCCACAAACTCCATAATACTTAAGCTCCGACGAGAAACTAGAACACGAAGGAAAAAACTCGAGAAAACACTTGAAGGTTAGATAAGACGGACGCGTAGCACTACTTAAACTGTGCCTTTTAAAACTCTTTAGAAAAAGAACGGAATCGGATGTGACACGTGGAAGACACGCGATGAGCACAAACTTCTGTGCCGCTAGCTACACACGGAGTGACACGAGAGCATACGTGTCGATCGCAATAAATGGAGGTCCTCCGCAATGGCCAGGGATGAAGCAATCAGTCGCGATTGACACCTTCAGTCAATCGCGATTGACACCTTCAGTCAATCGCGATTGATACGGACGGTAGCTGCTGACCGCGACGGACGGACCAGAGAAGTTCTTCTTCTTTCGTTGCACCTGCGCTTATCCAATGGCGGGCGCTGCTTATTGAATGGCACACCTTGATGGTGCTATAAGATGTTTTTGTTTGCAGATACCAATGAATTCACGCCAGGTCGGAAGTATCTCTGAAGTCGCTGCTGCCGCAGTCTAATGTGAATCCACCGTAGAAAAGAGCGACAGAGAACGAGAACGCAGAGATGGCCTTCCTCGACACGTTAAGGACAAAGCCGTTATTGATGTGTCAATGTAATTGTGTGGCAGTTCGGAATCTACGTCGTTGTTGTATTGCACCACTGTAGTTGGCGTTTCTCAATTCTCAAGGCACTCCAAGAGGAAAATGATACGGTCTTGTTCTCTGACTTACTCTCCAGCTTCTTGCTATTAAGAGGATCATTTATGATCTTATAAATTATTACTTTCAAAACAAATCTAACCCGGATGACCTGTTGGGAGCAGAGTTTCACATATAAAGCGTCTTGCTTAAGAGTTTCACATGTGGCTGATTCATTGAAAAATAGGAAATCGAAGCCATCAAGAAGTTCCACCTATAATCAGAAAAAGCAACTGTACTCACAAAAACATCAGCAACAACTTACTCTAAAATAGTACTTAGGAAGGAAAATAATTCATCGATTGTAGCTGAAAATTAATTCTACATGACTATCTAGAGGTTACCTTATTGATGGAAAGCGTCAAACAAGTTGGAAACAGACGATTCATAGCTGTTGAAAACCGTCAAGAAAGTTGAAAACAGTTGTTGTGCTTCTGGATTCGTATTCTACCGCGCAGCAATGGAGTGAACTATAATATTTGAAAAAAGAAAAAGGGAAGCTCCACTATCATACTTTTCAGGTCAGTGATGAAAAAGCGTCAAACAAATAGAAACCGGAGATAATTATCATATTCGACGATAGAACCACGTTGTTTTTCTAGTACACTCTTTTAGTGAGACTTTGCTTCATTTACTGTAGTGTTTCTCTGGAGCACTTTCATGGAATTCAACGAGTGTATACGCTCCAGCAATCTTGAAAAGAAGTTAAATAAGGTCAATAACTTCGGTTATTCAACTGAATGTTGGATTTTTTTTTGGTAACCATTTTTACAACGGCTTTCGCAACACAAATAGAAAACTTCATGAGACATTCGTTGATATCTTTTGGAAATAATGATCCCACCAGTCGAATTTTTAGAAGGTATGCATAGAGTTTCTGGAACATATCAGAAATCATCCCTTAAAATAATGTACTTAAAATATTTAATCGCGAAGTGGAGTATACTCTAAGGAAGGAAAGAACTGGAATTCATTGCTTATAACGTCGATATGTATAGTTAACTAAAGCAGCAAGAATCACACGACGAACTATATATATATATATATATATATATATATATATATATATATATATATATATATATATATATATATATACAGAGAGAGAGAGACACAGAGAGAAGACAAAAGAGATAAATTCATAGATCTTAAAAAATGTAGGTAAATCTAATCACACGTGGAGTCAAGCGCATGATACAAAACGCAATAAATATCTACATTGACTCACTGATAGTACAATCTTCCTTTACTCATTTTGGTTTAAGGTTATCTTCTAAGCCACATGATTTGCAAAAGAGAATATGAGGATTAAAAATCCTTTTTTTTTTTCTTTTAATGAGCTACAATACAGTGCTCTATATTAGTGGGGATACGCCACAAACATAGGAACGTCTATTTCCATTGAGGTATTGACCAACGGATCTTAGATCTTCTGTTAAGCATATCCACACTGGAGTCAGCCATTGCATTTTTCGTTTGAAAACCTTTTGACATTGGATATTCATATTCACCTAGGTGATCAACAAAGATACCTAAGATAAAACGGTTGGACCTAGTTGTCATCTTGGGCAGAACTTGCATGGGATCATGACTATTGATATCTCTTGAAATAAAGGAAAATAATTAGATTTTGATCTAGTTTTACTTGCCCAGTGGGATGAAAAAACAATCCACATTGAAATCTTCATTAAGAGAAAAACAAAGCAAAAAAGAACCAAAATATTTTCTCAAGACCAAGTACCCTTAGACTTGATCTTGGCCTCTACATTCTGAATATGATTGGGCTTCTAGAAGTGGAGAACCTGCTAGATTTAAGAGATTTGAGAGCTATGGTATGGCTGATAAGAAGTTGAAGACCTTGACAGAGAGAGAGAGAGCATACGCATGGATAAGAATATGGTGTGCCGCTTAATTCATGAAAAGTACATACATATATAGTAAGGTTGAAGGCCTTGGTCATTAAATGAAGGTCCAGCAGTTAGGTGCACATGGGTACTGACAAGTGCCTTGACAAGGTAGTCCTACCAAGGAAGCTATCTCACAGGAAGGGACTCCTGACACACATAGTGATAAAGGTAGTTTCAATTACCACCCCCCCTCCCTCCCCATTTTTCAAGCATAGGAAAACCAAGTTTGAATACCACATTGGGCATGCCACATTGGGCGTTACAAGAAAGTTACCATATTAGGTACCTATAACATTGGTAGTTGTGCTTTGTATGAGCATCGAATATATTCTCCAATGTTTGCCAAGCTTTGTATGCATTTTTTGCTTCATCCACATAGTGTATATATGTGTCATCAAGTGCGGTGATGATGATGATTCCATAGCTCGTGCTCTTCGTAAAGGTGACGTTGTGTCTTGGCTGCTTGAGTAAGTTCTTCTTATTCTTGTTCAATAGGTGGAGCCTTATTCGCGAAGCTCCATACACCTTTGCACATTAGGAAGCTTTTCATTTTCATTTGCCATGTGTGAAAATTTGTACCTACAAACTTATCCACACCTTCGAAAGCCATTATGCAAGAAGGCCTTACTAATATGCCAACAATGTTTAATCTTGTTATTATAAAACAAGATAAGTAAAAACTATTTACAAATGGAGCGAGCTCAAACCTAGATATCTAGGAGTTATTAGAATGCTATAAAGGCTGGATTAAGATATCCTTTGAATCTAGAAGAGACCAGAAGGGAGGTTACAATTATCCATTAGGAACATACAAAGCTGATGTATAAAGTCTGAATGATAAGCGTTCAAGAGGGATTCTTAAGGTCTGATGTATAAAGTCTGAATGATAAGCGTTCAAGAGGGATTCTTAAGGTCTCAAGCAACCTTTAAAAAAACTACCACACTTGCAAAAGAGAACACCACACTTGCAAAAGAGAACACATCTGATCGTGAAGTTAATGAGATATGCATCGTGAACACCACGTCTAACTCTGATGCACAACACCATGGATAGGAACGGATCATCGCAGGGAACCTTGCTATTGAGGGAAATGAGCTTGAGAATGGTGATCATGATATACGTGAATTGAGAGAATGCGGATTGGCTCCGAGGCTTCTTCCTCATCTACCTTCATTTCTCATATTTTCACTAAAGCACTTGGAGCAGAGAAGCTGAACAAGTTTCAGAAGATGCTTGGACTACAGGACATGGCGTTGAGCTTGAGGGGAAGTGTTGAGATATCAAGGTCAACATGTGATGATCTAGGATGACACATATCACTTTATCATTTCTCTGACATGTATAGTGGTCATGCTGGTATATGTCAGGGACACTTCATTGAGCTTTATTAGAACCGACACATTTGTTACTTGCCAGCTTACTCATTTGTGGACATTAGGTTTTTCCTTATGTACTGGTCTTTATATATTGCAGTAGTTGTATTCTTGTTTTTAGATCATTCTTGTACATTCCTTTTATGTAATAGAAGAAGAAGAAAAAGATCATTCTTCCTTGCCTCAATTTGAGTGTGTGCTTCTCTTTGATTGTGAGAGTGTGTGTGTGTGAGCTCTCTTGCTTATCTCCTTCTTGTGACACTACCGACATAATGCATTATATGTTTGATCATCAATATACATATAAATAAGAGGTAGTAGTTGACTTGAAAAATCTCACATTTCCAACTATTTAGCTTCCTTACCTTTTTTCCATTGAAGTTGTTTTTGTCTGCATTACAGATCTGTAGGAAGTCAAAACATGTGATTCATAACCATACGATACTCCCATACGATACTTCTCTTACTATGATTTAATAACCTACATAGGAGTTTTGCTTGAACATAGAGTAATTAAAAGAGTGAGAATGAACTATGATTGGAACCCGATTTTAAATGTACCTTAATAAGTAACGTCGAATATAGGAGGTAGTTACTTATTTTCTAAACTAAGAAAACAAAGATATAATCATATCCGTATGAGCATATCCCACATATATGTACTCGGTGTGATCATTTAAGGAAGTGAGGAATCAAGACCCAGCTATACATCCGCTTGAATGCTTGTTAATGAAGAAAACGACCACCATAGCTCACAATATTGTGTGTCTCTCTAGAAATCTAGTAGATGAGAGTTGCGTAGAACGTTTTTGTTTGTATCAATATCTATTTTAGGTAACTCAATTCACAATATTTCAATCTATAATTTCATTTTACATTTTTGTGTCATGGTTCAATTCTTTGGATACTATATAGAAAAGTTCCAAAAGATGAACTTTGGTAATTTGGCATAGTGTGTGTACAGACATTCATGTAGAGTCCATTATAGCACCTAGTTCTCCATACTTAAAGTCTAGTTGCACCATGTTCATGCATGTTAGTTAGCTTACTCAGTCCCTTTGTAGCTCAAAAAAGTGAAAGTAAAATATGCAAGTGAGCTATAAATACAGATCATAGGCCTGTGTCTGAGATAGAGATAAACATGTTCTAAGGGACTTTCAACTTCCAAGACGGCGTATGGACACTCATTCCCATAACATTAGAGTTACTTGGGGACTAAAACTTACTAATTTTTCGAACTTATATAATCATTTTTTATGAGAAATCTATGTTTTTAGACACTGCATATATTTATATTTTATCTGGCCAAAATCGAAGCATTACTTTTCATATATTCTGCCTTTTAAGCGAATGCAATTATTAACAGTAAAGATTGTATATGATATATAGTTTATGATGTTGATTGATGTTTGAAGCTATAAGTTTGTAAAAAAAATTGTGCCACTCAATGTTTCATTATCGTGTTTCCTTCAAAAGGAAAATGTTTCCAACAGGTTTAGCTACCCTGACCAAGAATAGAGACAAATCTGATCGACCATAGTTATGTCCTTTAAGTCTTCAAATATGAGATTTTAGCACCAATGTTGGATTTTGTTTCATCGCATTGCGCGTCAATTAGTATTTTCACCATGTGAATAATTCTCTTTTCCTAATCTAGTACTTGTTGAATTTGTAAATTGGATTTCTTGATTTCATGTTGGATGGTTTTGGTAAAGGTAACTTGGATACTCCATGGGTATCTTTGGTAGAGATAAATATTCAGAGTTATTAATAAAATTAAAAAGCAAGCTGATAAATAGGATGGGGGTGACTCTCAGGCACGTCATATCAGTTCCCAACACTTGAAATCGAAGGTCTATGGGGTGGCATCATGGGCAGAAGAGGGGAGGAAAGCGTTTCATTCATAAAGCATCTCACTCGTGTTCTCACACCCATGGGAGAGCTCAAACATTTCCTCAAGATGTGGATCTTCATGGACAAATGAAGAGAAAAAGGAGGCCTATCGCATTGGATGTGCGGAGCTCTAGTTTGCATAGCAGCAGTAGAGCATGGATTTACAGCTAAGCGAATATGGTAGTCCACGCATGTGCCAACACAATATATCATAGGTACGTATAGCCAGAAGGCATGCGACAAGGCAATCACGCCCGGCAAACAAGTAAAGGCAATTATCTCCTTTTTAATACCGTGCTGGAATATCCAAAAAAAACAAAGTACACAGGGAGCACGAATACAAACTTCTTAAGTGTTACAAATGCAGTCCCACTTAGAGTCTGTGACTTACTAGGTCACTATATGTTTTATTGAAGAGCATATACAAAGAAGTGTTCAGTGGTCATTTGGCCTTTCACATGGACACTAATGGTAACAACCTCCCACTAGAGGCCAATATGGCCAAAGTAACTATGGGAGAAAAATAAAGAATGATAAAGAATACATGAGTGTAAGTATAATAACTATACCTGCCACCTGATGGGCATGTTACACAATATACAAGTGATTCTGTAAGATCATGAATCAAGTAACCCCTATCAAGTGACAATAATGTTGAAAGCTATCCTGTGGTAGACCTTTAGTCAAAGCATATGCAACATTATCTTGAGTATGAACCTTCTCAAGAATAATGGGTCAATGGCTAAGCAATCTCTAATGAAGTGATACCTCACCTCAATGTGCTTGGTCTCTGCATGATAGACTAGATTTTTAGCCAAAGCAATGGCCCTCTGACTATCACTGAGCAAACGAGGTACATGCTGAGCTAAACCCATATCTCAAGCAAGACGAGAAAGCCACAATGCTTCTTTACATGCATCACCTGTTGCACCATACTCTACTTATGTGGTGAAAACAATTGTACATTCTTGAAGATGAGATCTCCATGAGATAGCACCTCCATCAAAATGAAAAATGTACCATGATGTAGACTTACGATTGTCTACACAACCAGCATAGCGCCTCATAATTGTGAGATACATCATACTTTCCACATTTTTCATATACATAGTAGCATTTTCCAATGCTTCATCTGATGTAGTATCTAACTTCAAATTCTGATCTAATGGCATAGAAATTGGCTTACAATCAGCCATACCATACTTTTGCAGCATATTCAAGGCATATTTCCTTTGCGACATCCATATACCTGTTTCTATATATATAAACTCAATGCCCAAGAAATAGCGCAACACACCAAGATCTTTTATGTCAAATTCCTGCATACAAAGTTGCTTCACCTCTTTGATTCTTTCTTCATTATCACCACCTACAATCCAAGCATCAACATAGATATCCACAATTGTGATGCCATCATCACCCTTCCTTGCATATAGTGAATGATCTACATCACACATAGAAAATCCAATGGTGGTCAAGTAATCAGCAATCCTTGCATGCCATGCACGAGGTGCTTGCTTTAGCCCATACAAAGCCTTTTGCAACCTGCAAACATATTCTGGATGCTTTGAATCTTCATATCCTTGTGGCTCTTCCATGTATACTTCTTCCTGTAAGTCACCATGTAGGAGAGCATTCTTCACATCCATCTAATATAAAGTGCATCCTTTTGCTATAGCTAATGCAACAAGTGTTCTGACAGTAGACATTTTAGCTATAGGGCTGAATGTTTCCTCATAATCAATGCCATAAGTTTGTGCATATCTTTTTGCTACCAACCCTGCTTTCTTCCTTCTTATGCTACCATTAGCATTGTGCTTTACCTTGTAAATCCACTTGCAGCCTATGGTTTTCTTTCCTTGTAGCGATCGAACCAGCTTCCATGTATCGTTTCCATTAAGTGCAGCCATCTCCTCATCCATACCTTTTTCCCAATCTGCATTTCCAATTGCATCTTCAAAACAAGAAGGTCCAGCATCTTGTATTACCTTTGTCCTGTAGGCACAATGACACAATGATGAGCCATATAGCTATCATACGTCAATCGCTGCACAAAACTTTGCATCCTCCTAGATCTTCTTGGTCCTGGGTCACTTCTCCTTGTATCCTTTGCATGTGCCTTTCTTACTCTTGGATTCTTTAGAGAGGGCAATCCAAGTTCCTCATCAAGACTTATGAACCCGTAGAATCTCCATCAATATCTTCAAAACCTGCACATGCTTTACTAGCGACAGAATGCTTTTCTTTACCTTTCTTGTATGTATTTGATCAATTCGCTGGACTGAAATTTCCATGCAATCTTCCACTCCCTGGATTTGAGTTGGAACTATTGCTTGGTGATCTAGTCCACTCAAAAGCTTGAGATTCTGCACTTGCTTTTTTAGCATTTTCTTTGTCATTTGGGTCAAGATTCAGTCCTTCTTTGGCATCTGCATAGAAGCTTGACATTTCATCAAATACCACATGTTTGCTCACCTTCACCTATCGTGTGAGCGGGTTATAACATTTATATCCCTTTTGCTCAAGGGAGTATCCAATGAAGACACATTTTTCTACTTTTGGATCAAGCTTCATCCTCAATTCATCTCAAACATGTACATATGCAATACAACCAAAAACTTTCAGATGTGATAAGTTTGGCTTTTTACTTATAAACTTCTCTTCACGTGTAACTTGATGTACAACAACAGTCAGAGTTCTGTTCATGATGTATATGGTAGTATGAATAGCTTCTGCCCAACAACAATGAGGCATGTTCTTCTCAACCATCAAGGCTCTTGCTATTTCTCCAATATATCTATTTTTAAGTTTAGCAATACCATTTTTTTGTGGTGTGTACCTGCATGAAAACCGATGTCGAATTCTATGACTTTTTAGAAAATTGTTGAACTCATTTGATATGTATTGACCTCCTCCATCAGATCTTAAGGTTTGAATATACTTTCATGCATGCTTCTCCACCATAGCCTTAAAATTTTGGAAGTGAGTGAACACCTCACTCTTCTCTTTCATGAATGTTGGCAGCAATCAAAGCACCCAAGGACTCACAAGACAAGGAAGCCAAAGAAGGGAGCCAGAGCGAAGAGAAGGCACAAGCAGACAAAGTAGTCAACGAAGATCTGGCAAGTAGGCCATTCAAATTTTTTCAAAACAACATCTTTATAACAGTGATTCTCATCACTAAAAATCATTGTAAATACCATTTCACCTTTTTGTAACTCCATTTTTTGCAAGCCGAGGAGTCCTCGAGCTTGAGGAGTATTAGAAGTATGATCCTACCAATTTTCATGATTTTTAGACTCTGTTTGAGCCCTCAAATAGGCCATAGAACCTAATTTTTAACTAGGCTAGAGACTAGGTCTAGACAGGGCCAAAACTAGTCAGAAACTATAAAAAGAGCTAGAGAGCTCATTTTTGAGGTTAGATTGTAATAGATTTGAACTTATAAGAGCATTTTTGAGTAATCAAAAGAACTCCATTGTCTCTCTCTTTGCTCTTGCCTTGTGTGCGCGTGTGTGTGTATGTGTATGCATGTTAGTGTGCTTCTCACTCACACACTTGTGCCATCACTTGTTCGAGGTCTTCATACCATCCTCATGTCTTCCCGGATTGACATTAAAGGAGGTGCTACTCATCACTGAGCTACACCAAATTTTGGCACCGTTGCCAGGGATCGAGCTTTGAGGACGAGCGTGTGATGGTAAGACGTAGAGTTGAGGTGTTGGAGTCATAGGTATTTTCTTCACTTTTATCTATTTTCTTTTGTTTTCTTCATCACCATCATCATCATCATCTTCCGCCTCCATCTCCATCATCGCAAAAATTTCAGTTTTTGGTCATATCACCAAACCCATGCCATTCCCCTCATTTCACTTGTGAGAGAGAGCGAGAGAGCATTTGTGTGCTTGTGCTTTTCTATGTTTTTTGAGATTTTTTGTAGGAATCAACATCCCCAGCAGTTGTACCAGCTTTAGGAGGTAAAAAATCTGACTGTGCAGGTCCCGAGGCATTGACCTTTGTCAATTACAAGCGATAGAAAAAGTGAACATTTTGCTAAACAAAGTGCATAATCATGATCAGCATGCATAGAGCTTCCTAAATATGTGTTTAAAATCTTAAAACTCCTCTGTTTTCTATCAATGGCGATCGACAAATGATGATGGACACTTGTCGACGGCTCTGTCAATCGCGATCGACACATCAATCGCGACCGACAGAGTCCACGGCTGATTGACCGCGATCGATAGAATTTACGCGCGCCACGTGTCAATTGCGACCGACCTGTCAGTCATGATCGACCCATCAATCGCGATCGACAGTCCCGACAGACCTATCAATCGCGACTGACCCAGTCAACGGTTGTTTGACCACGATTGATAGAACCCTCGCGACGGACCTGTCAATCGCGATCGACCCATCAATCACGATCCACAGAGTCAACGATCCTTTGATCACAATGGACTGAATTTTCAGGCCATGTGTCAATCACGATTGACCCATCAATCGTGACTGACAGCCACGACAGACTTGTCAATCCCGACCGACACGTCGATCATGACTGACATATCAATTGCGATTGACAGACTACTCGATCGCGATTGAGAGGCAAATTCAACCATTTTTAGGGCAAAGATAGTTGGTCTATTTTGGGGTATTATTTGGGCAACATTAGAAATTTGTGAGAGCATTGTGAGGCCACTACACAAAGTATTTCAAGAAGTCCTGTTGGCCTGTTAGCGTGTTTGAATTCTGTTTTAAACCTAGAACTCTGAACAGTCGTAAATTTCTCATACGGAATCCGTTTGCTGTGATTTTTGTTTTGTTGGAAAGCTCGTGGGGAGTACAACCAAAACTTCTAATACTTATGGTAAAATTAATATCAGCATTATTATATTGAAGTGACCATACCCAGGGGGAAGAAAAACTAAGGGATCTTTAGGATTGTTTTCCATAAAGCCAAAAGAAGAGTTTGATCTCTGAATTGCATGAATGAACATGGTTTATTGTGTCAATTGAATTTAAGTCTTGAGCTAACTGTGGGACTTTTTCAGGTCCTTTGAGAGCATCGAAGGGTACTCAAGGCAAGAGTAAGTGCAAGCTTGGGAATACGCTTCCTGGGCATACAAGGGCAACCGAGGAGAGAAACTAAGGTTGGAAATTCTCAACACCCTCTGTCAATCCCTAGCTTAGGCTAAGTACGGATAGAGGTGTTGATCAATTGAGGATACGTTAAGCACGACCAAGTCCAAGAACTTTAATCACTCAAGTGCAAGTACCAAGAGATTACATTTGCGAAACAACCTAAGGGAAAAGAATTTAGATCGAGCGACCAAACGCAAAGTACGATAAAACTTAAGTGTTCCTTGCGACGAAGATTGATTGGACAAGAAGTGACATCCTAAGAAAAAAATTAAAAAGAACAAGTGACTAATACAAAAGAGCTCAACAATGAAAATTGTACTTGGGAAATTTGGGATTATTCAATTGGGCTTATGAACCTTAGATCAGGACGACACCTAAGAAGAGATAGACAGAGTCTTAGGTCTTTAGAGGCTAGTGTCAATCATACTGCTAGGTCTTGGGCCCAGCAGTTGAGCCATTATTCGCACTACCCTAACTCTCAAACTAGTGAGTCTGAGATGTCCCACGATATGGAGAGACCTACAGGAAGTTCAGGTGTGCCATATTTACATAGGGTAGAAGGCCCCTACAAGACGCAGTTGGAATACCTTAGGACCAACCAAGTAGGCGCTAGCATCTATGAGGACGGCCTAGGAAGATCTGTGGTCCAGATCAAAAACCTAGATCAACCCCTTGGACTAGAATGTCTAGTAGTCAAGCTTGAAAATGGAGCATACCTAGACAAAGAAGGAACCATATACATGGTCACCAGCCACCCAGATAGGACAGACGAGTTTGATAATGTGATCCCAGAAACGGACATAGGTGACCTAGAGCAAGGGAACATAGGACGAGAGCCTAAAACCCCTCGAGGCAAATCAGTACTCACTAGAATTATCACACCAAAGTGGATTCCCCAGGACAATAAGAGCATAGATTTGCTCTTGAACTGAGAGACTGATGAAGCCTTTTGGAGGTATAAGTCTGATCAACCTAATGAGATAGGAACAATCACAATCTATGAGTTCAAAGATCTCGATAGCCCAGCCTACACTTGGAAAGGAGAATTTATTTTTCCCCAACCAAGATCTAATGTCTCTTTTGGCCACCAAGGGGCTGGAACATCCCAAGCTCATGGCGCTCAAAGGGATAGAAGTAGAGATAGGCCAGAAGTGAGTTTCGCCAACCCAATGGGAAGAGAAAGAATGAGAACGGAAACAGATAGAGTGGAACCTGAGCGACTTAGAGCTCCAAGGAATCCAAGAAATGAAGATGAATTCCCTCTCGAGCTAGTAAAATCCATGAAAAATTACTTCGATGGCACTAGAGACCCGTATGATCATGTGGCCGAGTTTAGGCAAGTCTTGAGAGCTGAACAAGTCGAGGATCTATTCACGTAGTACAATGCCTTTGGTCTAACCCTTAGGAACACTGCTCTTACGTGGTTTCAACCATTAAATGAGAGACACTTCAAGAACATAGACCAACTTCTAGAGGCTTTCATTACTGAATTCTCTAAGAGTGGCATAAGGCATAACACTTCCTCACTCATTCATAGCTTAAAGCAAACCCCTCAAGAGACGGTTAGACTTGCAGGAAGAAGGTTTAGACAATACTTAGAGAGGTGTCCTATTCCTGAGTTACCCACACCAGCCAAACAAGTGGCTTGATTCCTAGATGGATTGCTAAGTACAAAGTTGAGATCATACATGTACATAAAAAGACCCGAGGACCATAGAAGAGTGTGTACACATGTGCATCGACATCGAGGATAACCTAGGGGAGGAATTAGAACTTTCCAAAATCTACAAAGATTCAGATAGTTCTACTAGCCTCTCTTCCTCGCAATCCACATCTATTGAGGAACTCGCTGAGAAAGTAGCTAAAAAACTAGGTGTCTCTAGCAAACAAATCCCAAGATTTGCCCTAGTTAAGCGATGCTACACTTGTGGAGGTGACCATATGGCAAACGTATGTCCCATCATGGCTCAACCCCAAGTGAATCCCAGTAGCCAATACTGCACCATAGAACGGAGATACACTAATCACATAGCACAAGATTGCCCATACAATAAGCAAGCGGTTAGGCAGAACTACCCTCAATCGTATCCACAACAGGGCAGATACCAAACTAGTACCCACCACAACAATATGCTAGGCCTCAACAAACCTACCAACCACAATATCAGGCCCAGCAGAGACCAACCGGTGCTAGCACAATAACCCCCTGCTCCAGCCAATGTGATCCTAGTGAAGTATGCAGCTGCAGAAGAGAACATGAATAGAGCCATAGTGCCAGTAACACCATTGCTTTCAGAAAGTGACCCCAGTGACCATAGCTTTGATTCTACACATATTGATAGCCCCCAGGCTTACTACATGCAGTCTCCTGAACATGGTGAGTCCTACTATAGTGAAGAACCGAGTGAACTCATGTCTGCACCCACACAACCCTAGTCGGTAACAATCCAAGGCTTTTTTCAAGAATGCGGGAAGGAGCATCTCTTAAGAGACAGCCCAAAAAACCCCAATAATATGCCAAAAATCACTCCTATCAATGTTGTTGGGTTATTAGTAGACTCTACAAGAAGTGTAACTTCCACTACGCCAGTGCAAGTGGTCACCAGAGCTCAGGCACTAGAGTAGAATCAAGGTGTAGGCCAAGAAAAGGGTGTCGAGGTTAGTGAAACTGAGAGCATAGCCAAGAAACGGACGAGGGCATCGAAAGATAGTCGGGAGAGAATGAAAAGACAATGGTCCAAAAAGATGAGCGACTTAGAATAAAGCATAAGGGAAACAAAAGCCAAATTTGTTGAACTCACCTCTCAAAAAAACTCTCACATACCACCCCCACCTTCATCCCTATCACCATCTAATCCACCATCTTTTAACCCACCTCAGACAATCCCACCACCCCCTAGAATAGGATCACTCTTAGCTGACCCCACTCCTAAAGACATAGACATGATGCTTAAGGCGTATCAAGCCAGAATCCAAGAAGGGCCAAATGTGACGGATCATGACAAGTGCTACCCTAGAGCTGACCTAGAGATAGAAATAACCAAGCTTTGCGTGAAAATGGTAGCATTGGCTCAAACCATGTTTGAAGCGAGTCGCCTCTTTAACATCTCTAGTTCAGCTAAGACGCAGTTGCACTTTGATGGACTGCTAGAAAGATTGGAGAGGCTAATTGCACAATCGGAAAAGGAACCCACCCCTCCTAAAAAGGGCAAGGCAAGTGAAAGAGTAAGCCTTCCTGCCAAGGAAGCTTATGTGCCTAATTCCACGGAACCAGAAACCTCTTCTTCTATGAATCGGTACACACCAGAGTTCTTGCGAGAGATTCAAGAAGAGAAATGGGCTAAAGAAATTGAAGTCCCTCCTCCCATTGAACTTCTGGATGACGCGCATGATCAATTCCCACAAGATATTCCCTCCATTTATGGAGAGCAGGAGAGTGCACAATCTCAAGAGAGATTAGACTTTAAGTCTAATTCTTTACATGAATTACCCCACTTCACAGGCCCATGGGAAAGTCTACTTATATGAGAGCACCCTTGGTCATGGTACGAAACGAAGACTCAGTCATACCTAGGAACACGAAGGTAGTAAAGAATACTAAAGTGCATTGCAATCTCACTTTAGAAGAGTTACTCAAGGTTAGGGCGGAACTGTGGAAACATGTAGCCAATCAAGTGCCAGAAGTAGTGAAACCTCGTTCCCAGGTAGGATCCCATAGAATAGTGCCTGAAATACCCTTGGACAAGATAGAAGACATGAGCGAAGGAGAAGAAGGAAACACCTATCTTCCCATTACCCATCAAGGATATACAACCAAGGCCATTCTAGACTCAGGTGCAGGAGTTGCAATTGCTACCACTTCCCTATGGAAGCGTTGGGGCAAGCCAGCACTCAGGCCAACAAGAATGGAATTGCAGATGGCTGATGGTCACATAGAAAGACCCTTAGGCTTGCTAGAAGGAATAACTCTCACTACATGTGCTGTTGAGTTCGAGCATACTTTTGCTATATGCGACTTTAGCAAGAATCATGCCTTTGAGATGATTTTGGGAAGACCATTTATGCGACAGTTGCACGTGGTACAGGATTGGGGGACCAATTCCTTGTATTTGCAACACTTATGTGTCACGACCAAAGTGAATCTCAAAGATTACTCTCATAGAGATGTACTGCCTATTCAATGGAATCCCATCCATAGAGCCAAGGAAGACACGGAGTCTGTGCACTCCATACGATCAGCATCCTCATGGATGCATGAAGACACCCACTTATGGATGTGCAAAGAGGCAATAGAAGAAGAGAAGAGAGAAAAATCCAGAGAGGTAGGTGCGAAAGAAACACATAGTGTTGTATATTATTGAACAATGCATTGCTAAAGTGTTATATTATTACTGTATTAATATGTTTTTGATGTTTATAATATAGCAGCTAAAGGTTCGTGAGGAGCGTGCAAGGCGTGAAAGGGCGGACATCAATAATCCGAATAGTTATTATTTAGCTTGTAAATAAACCTGCGTAGAAGGTTCTATTGTTAGAAAAGTAATGGTTAGAATAAGGGTCGTTGTAGACCGTAGTTTCTGTTATTGAAAGCAATGGCTTTCTGTAAAAGTTATCAACTTTTAGTTTCATGCTTGCTTTTCAAAGCTGCCCTCTTGTAACCACTCTTTTCGACGTAATCAAAATTCCTATAAATACATGCACTCTGTGGACTGTCGAAACAGAGTGCATGGGGGGAGATTGCACCCAATCTTGCGTTCAGTCTCGTCTCTTGTTGCCTCTATTTTCTGTGTGTTTTTCTGCGTCTGTAATCTCTGTATGCGCGTGAGCAAGATCCTGACAACAGTGGTATCAGAGCTCTGCACGCATCAATACAGAGGGTTTTGTTCTCTGTTCGCGATTCTGAATTCCATCTCCATCTCCATCTCCATCTCCGTCTCCGTCTCCGTCTCCGTCTTCAGTTTCGGTTTCGGTTTCTGTTCCAGTTCCAGAACCAAAACCTACGTTTTCACCTATGTTTTGGGCTTACTCCAAGGCGTCGACTAAGGCAAAGAACTTAGGCAATACATTGGCAAAATTGGCACCCAAGGCTCCCTTGGCGACCGTTGGCAGCCGTTGGCTATGCGCGAGGCAATTTTAATTTTTGAGTGGTAATAGAGAGTTTTAGAGTTCCTAAGGTAGGAGGATTTGAACCCACAACTTCCTACTTTCAAGGGAAGTACTTTGACCACTCCACCATCTCTTGGAGTTGTACTCAAGTTCTCTCTCTTTATTACTTGTGGAAGGCGCTCGCGACGATTTCAAGGATGGACCCAACAAAGAATCAAGTGTATCTCTCAATCCGTCGGTCGGATTGAGGCGTGTAATGTACCGTTGGAAAGCTCTCGGAACGAACTTTCCAATGAGCTGGAAGTGTGAATTCCTTCAAAATCCTTGGGTGGCACTTGATTGAGTGTTCAAGATACCAAGCAAGGTTGAGAACACGGGATCGAGACACCAAGGTTGCAAACAAGAAGGTTCAATACACCAAGGTTGAGAGCAAGGGTCCAAGAGCACCATGGAGGATTACAGTGATTCACCTCTACCTGCGGCAACACTTGAACAACAATTAGAGCTCTTGCGGCATGAGTTTCAAGGAGCTCAGAACGAGATCCGACAACGTGATGAAATCCTCCAAAAGATGCAAGCTGAGGAAGACAACCTTACGAGAGTAGTAAAAGCTATTGTGTCTTCCCAATCTGATGTTACTCATTCAAAGATTGGTAATAGAAACTACCAGTTTCTACGATTTGATGGCCGAAAGGATGGGCCTTTAGTACTTTCTTGGTTGTCGCAGTTTGATGATTTTTATACCGATGAAATGTATGCTGAAAGTGAAAAAGTTAAATTTGCCACTAACTATCTAGTAGGTAAAGCACAACTCTGGTGGAATGTCCTGCACAGTACGGAGCGTCCAACAACTTGGAAGGCTTTTCAAGAAAACGTGAAGGATTCATTTCTTCCTCCTCAATACCATTTGCATGTTCGACGAGCATGGGCGACCCTTACATGGAAGGAGGGTGATACGGTTACTACCTACACAGAGCGGTTCTGGCAAAATTTACTACTTGTACGAATGCTTGAAGATGTATCAGAGGATATCTTGCAGCAGAAATACGAAGATGGTTTGGAGGTCGGTATCCAAGCTAAGCTTCACACCCTACGACCTACAACCCTCAACGAGGCTATATCTTTCGCCTATGATGCAGAAAAAGAATTCCAGTCCATAACCAAGTCACTTCGACTCCAACAACCACGTCAACGACCATTTCCTGTTAAACCTTCATTTCCTATGAAGCGTAATTTTAATGCCCCATCTTACCCTTGTTTTCCTCGTCCTCCACAATCCAATTATTCAACTCCACCCGTTGCTTCATCTCTCCAACCAACCAAACCACCTACCCTTCAAACTTCAGTAGTGAATGCCCAACAGAAGCGACCACGAATCACTTGCTAGAATTGTGGTAAACCTGGACATACAAAAATAAGGTGCAGATTGCAACCTCTTCATATGAAACCGGCTACAGCTCGATTGCATAACATGGAGGTCTATAATGAAGAAATTCCTCCTGTTTGGATAGAGGAATCACTGGAGAAGGATTTAAGTACCTTGGGTAACGATATCTCTCTACACTCTCTTCTTTGCATGCAGGGTACAATAAATAACAAACTAGTTAAAATTCTACATGACGATGGTAGTTCACATGACTACATTTCACATTTATTAGTACAAGAATTTAAATTACAAACGTTTCCTTCTTTGTATAAAGTGAAAGCTGCATTTCAAGGTAGTCGTTATAATGTAACACGAGAAGTGCAAGATGTTACGATTAGCATAGGCCCTTATGTTGATTCACGAACATTTTTCATTGCACCTTTGCAATCTTATGATGTTATACTAGGTATGCCTTTTCGTCACCATTATAACCCACGTATTGACTACCATACTCATACCTTTAAGTTTTCTTTCAACGGTCAAATCATTACTTTGTCTGCACGGCATGATTTCCAGCCATTTCCATTGATTAGTCACACTCAAGTAAAACGTGCATTTAGGAAAGGATTCAACTCATGCATTGTTTTTGTCAATGTCATCAATGATTATACTCATACACTTCCAAATGCATATAAACCTTTCATGAGTACTTATAAGGATTGTTTTATGTCTGAATATCCCTCTGAACTACCACCATCTCGAGGATCCTTTGACCATAGCATAGACTTAGTCCCTGGTAGTTCACCTCCTCATAAAGCACCTTATAGACATGGCCCATTACATCAAAAGGAAATAGAAAATCAAGTAAAAGACTGTAGCTCAAGCGTAAGCACCACCTCCTTTACTTGTCAATCCGTGGAGACGTGAGGACCGGTATGAAGACCACGAGCAAGTGAAGGCACAAGTGCGTGAGTGAAAGCACACAAACATGCACACACATACACACACACGCGCACAAAGTAAGATCAAAGAGAGGAACAATGGAAAGCTTAGATTGCAAAAGAGTTCTCTTACAAAAGTTCTATTCTCTAACAAGCTAACCCCCAAAAATGAGCTCTCTAGCTCTTTTTATAGTTTTTTGACTAGTTTTGGCCCTGTCCAGACCTAGTGTCCGGCCTAGTTAAAAATTAGGTTCCAGGGCTTATTTGAGGGCTCAAACGAAGTCTAAAAATTATGAAAATTGGTACGATGGTACTTCTAACACTCCTCAAGCTCGAGGACTCCTTGGCTTGAACAAAATGGAGTTACTAAAAATAGATAATGGTATTTACAATGGTTTCTAGTGATGAAAATCACTATTTTTGTAGGGGATTCTTCTGAAAATTTGACATACACTTCTTGGAGCTCCCTACTTGCTCCCTTTCCTCGTGTGTCCACCTTTTGATGTGCTTCCATGCTTTGTCCTTGACTTTGAGCTTCAACACTCCCCCCCCTCTCGAGTCTGTCGTCCCTGACAGACCCTTGTTGGAAGGGCTGTTCTGTGTAGTGCTTTGAGAGGTGGTGTCCATCCGTTGTATGAGCTGGTTCCTTGGATTCCAGCAAGAATGTGTCGTTGTGAGCTTTCAAAACTGCAAGTTGCTCAGAAGAGGTTGTCAAGAGTGATTTGGAGCAACTACTGGCTTCAATTTGCTTCTGAGATATGGATGTTGTTCCCATGATGTCTGCTAGCTCTTTTAAAGATGATGTTGAGAGCATTCGTGCCAACTACTCATAACCCATAATGAATGATGGGTAAGTGCGTTCGTGCCTGGGTTGAAAAAAGTATGTGCCTTGTGCACGGCCTTGTAATGTAGCCCTACGCATGCTTACTTGTAAAATGCATTGGAAGAAGTATGGTGCAAAAATTGCGGGTCTTGAGCTAAGTGCTCAAGGGTATGCTGACGAAGAGGTTTCCTAAACTATCATGGTTATGGTGTTTCCAGAGTAAAGATACTTACCATGGCGAAGGTTGATGGATGTTTGCCTCTTCGTGTTGTACACTCGGCCTTTGGGATGGAACCTTGTTGATGAATGTCCATGTTGATTGTCCACTGATGAGATCTTTTGAGTGGTGGATCCCCTCTCCTCTTTTCAAAGCAACATTTGTCACTAACAATGTGCATTTCTGAGCTTGGGCTCATGCACGTTCACTTCCCTATATTGACACTCAGAGGAATATTGGACACGTGCCGGTTTCTAAGAGATTACCATGCTGATTGACATAGACCATTCACCAGTGCTACTGTTCCATACTGGTTCAGGAAATACTGAGAATTGAATTGCTTTATATTCCTTGGCAAGCAACATCGGGTAACTACACCAAGCTGAGTATCACATATTCTCTTTAGCTCACCATATGCAGGAGTCTTCTCCTCCAGAACTACCTTGTGCAGATATCTCCTTGGGTGCTCTGGTACATGAAGTAGTTAAGCATCACTCAAGTTGCGGACCTTCAAGCTCTTCATTCTGCTGGCCGAGACACACTTTTATCCAAATTGATAAATGCCTAGTAATCAACAGTTCCACCTTCAACTAAGCATGACTCATTCATGTTTCATAAGCCAAACCTGGGAACAAGCTCTCTCGCACTTCTTTTTTTTTTTTTTTTTTTTTTTTGAGGAACAGGATATCACAAAACAAGAACACAAAAATTAGTATCAATAGAAATGTTCGTCATATGTCACTGTGCTCTTGTGCATGGGATTCTCCAGTGTGTCTATGCACGGCCGCGTAATGTGGCCCTATATTAATGCATACTTTGGAAATGCATGACCTACATGGTGCAAAAGACAGGGTTGTGCAAGGAGCACATGGTTGTTGCTCGTTCGAGGCTTTTGATGTTATTTGTGGAGGTTAATGCCGACCTTGGTGGAGGTATCCATTGAGTCTCGAACTGATGTAATCCTCCTTATTGGAGTCCATTTTAGAACATCATTTGGCACTGTAGAGGTCACTTCAGGCGTCTTCCTCTTTGGATGCTTTCTGAACTGTGGTATCCAGTGTGGTTGATGCTTTGGTTCGGTGGAGGCTACTTGCACTTTTGGCTTCCAAACCCATATCCTTTTTGCATGTCTTCCTACTAATGTTGAAGAGCTGATTTGATCTTCCTTTGGTCTCTGTACGTGGTTCTTACCCTTTTCTCTTTTTGGCTTCTTTGTTGAAACCTTTTGCATGTGGAAGAACAAAGGTTGTTGTGGGTGTAGGATCTTCTTAGGTACCCACATCTGTAATTGCCCTTGTTGAGCTGCAGCTAACTTCTTAGGCACCCAAACTTGTTGGATATCTTGTGACGGAGCTTGTCTGAGCTGCTTCCTTCGTCTTCTGGCTTGGTTAGTGTGCATGGATGGGATTTGTGGGGGTAAGGCTGGTGGTTGCTCTCCTTTGCGTACCCAGATCTGCTTCATGCCCGGAACCGCTTTTTTATCGAATGGTGTCTTTCTATTTGATGTAGCAGTTGCCGTGAACGGTTGTGTTTGCTTGTGTGGTGGGCTCACTACTGTGGCTACTTGAGTCTTTGGAGAAGAAGAAAGATCCACCCGCCTTCGAACCTGGTCTTCCACGATTGACTCCTTCTGCATCATAGAGCTTTTGACACATACAACATCTTCTTTCATATGATTAGTCTTGGAAGAACTAAGAGAGTGTGTGGTGCCATGATCTAGGAGCATGCAGTTCTCTAATTCTAATGTAATGCATTGTTCATGTACCCAAACTTGAAGAATTTGACTTCTTAGGTTTAAGTTAACTGCATGGTCATAGATCCAATCTTGACCCAAGACAAGTGGTTCTGTAAGGTTCTCATCTTGACATACTAGCGCTTTGACTTTCATTGGAACATCTTGAAGGTAGATGGGAAGTTCCACCTCGCCCAAACAAGGGGTTTCCACACCTCCCAATCCTATGAGATAAGCTTCTATGGGATTGATGTTCAACCCCAAGTCTTGGCAGTAGGAAAGTTTAACTGCACTACTTGCTGCACCTGAGTCAATCAATGCTTTCACCATCCTTGCACCCTTCCCTTGTCCTATCTCTATGGTCACAAAGGGTCTTCGGTCAATGACCTGAGAAGTCGCAATGCCTGACTTTTGACACATATCCATGTGATATTTTGGGGCTTTTGAGTTGACATCTAGGCCTAATCGCCTTAACTTATTTTGCCTAATACGCTCTCTGGCCTCTTCCTGTGCTTCTTCTCTCACTCTTAACTCTTCTTCTTTTCGCTTCTTCGCAGTGTTGAGTCTCATTAGCATATCCTCAGTAAGAGGTTCTTGATATAGCTTGACTCTACAGCCACTAATATAGTTTGGCAAGATATCTCCTTCTAGAGTGGCCAACTGAACTGCGCCACTAGTGGAAATTCTATTAATGATCATGGGTCCATAACCTCTTTTTTCCAACTTACGGGCATGTTGTTTTAGTGTGTATACCAACACTAGATCTCCCTCTTTCAATCCCTTATCCTTGATGTGTGCATCAAAGTATGCCTTTTGCCTCTTCTTTGCAGCGTAGATGCCTGCTGCCGCTCGTAGCCTCGTTTCACCCAAGTGTTCGAGATCAAAGATCCTAGAGGACAATTCATGCCCATTCCACTCATACTCTTGTGCTACTTTTAAGGCAGGGATTAAGAAATCTAATGGTAGCACAGCGTTCTGTCCGAAGACCATCTGAAATGGGGTGGCGTTGAGTACCGTTTTGTAGGCAACTCGATAAGCCCAAACAGCATGATGAAGTTGTTTGTCCCAATCAGAGCGTTTATTATTTACCAATTTTGTCAATACGTTACAGAGGATCTTATTGGTACTCTCGGCTTGTCCGTTGGCTTGTGGATGATAGGGGGCGGATTTCTTATGTATCACCAAGAATTCTTGGAGAAGAATTTCAATGACTTCATTCAAGAAGTGTGTGCCTCTATCGCTCACCAACTCTATTGGTAGTCCATATCTCGTGAACACATTCTCGAATAAGAACTTAGCCGTAGTCTGAGCATCATTCTTTGTTGTGGCTTTGACTTCTACCCACTTTGTAAGGTAATCTGTGGCTACAATGATGTATTCTGCATGGGAGTTTCTAGCTGGGGGGTTAATAGGACCTATGAAGTCTATGCCCCACTTCGAAAATGCACGTCCTCCCATCATTGGCCTCAAGGGCATCTCGTCTTTTCTCACTGGATATTGTGCACGTTGGCATGTGTCACATTTCTTCACATAGGTATGTGCATCCATATGAAGAGTGGGCCACCAAAGTCCTGAGAATAGAATGGTTTTAATCACTCGGTCAGGGCCAAAATGTCCACCTGCAACACCACTGTGTGCAGTCTCTAAGACCCTTAAATAGTCTGATTCATGAACGCACAGTCTTAAGTAACCATCTTTACCTCTTCGGTATAGGTTTTCTCCTACTAAGGCATAGCCTTGAGCCTCTTGCTCCATATTTCGTCTTCTTGCTAGACTGGCCTCTTTGGGTAATCTTCCCGATCTCATAAACTCTACCAATGGAGTACTCCAATCTGGAATTAATGATACTTGATAAAGGGTCGCATGCTCCACTGGTGGTTTCTCTCTACACATTGGACAATTCTTGATCCACTCATGTATTTCTTTGTCCATGCTAGGCCAATACACTCCTAAACGTTTCAAATTCTGCAATGTTCGTTGTTTAGAATAGTGATTTCCTAGCAATCCCTCATGAGCTTGCTGCAACCAACTACTATGTTCATCATCCTCGACACAACAAGCTAATACGCCCTCCGTATCTTGTTTGTACATGCTTCCTGCTAATATGTGATATTTTTGTGATTTTACAATTTCTTCTTGTGATGTTTTCACATTCTTATTTGCAGGGCCAAAGGTTAGGACTGGTACCAACTTATTTGCCCATTTAGGAACAACTTCTAAATTGAACAGATAAGCATCGGGTAATTCGTCAGACACTCCTTGCGGTGACTCTCCTGAAGTGATGCGAGAAAGGTGATCTGCCCGAAGGTGGGTTCTACCTTTCCTGACAACAACTTCAAAGTCATATTCCATTAGTAAGAGGAACCATCTTACTAAGCGTCCAGTATTGCAAGGTTTATTGACCAAATATAACAAAGCTTGATGATCAGTGAAAAACTTGAACTTGTTGGCCAATAAATAGTGTCTAAACTTCTTCACAGCATATACCATGCCTAAGCCCTCTCGCTCAGTTGTGGTATAGTTCCGTTCAGCTGCAGTGAGCTGTCTACTAGCATATGCTATGGGCAAATCTAAGTTTCCTTCACTTGTGGGTTGTGCTAGCACACATCCTATGGCATGATTGGATGCATCCACATGGACATGGAATGGTTTATTCCAATCAGGAGTGGTGAGTATTGGTGCCGTGCACAAACGTTTCTTCAGTTCGTTGAAAGAATTCTCGCATTCGTCGTTCCACTCAAAATTAGACAACAAGGCATAAAGGGGTCTAGCTATGATCGCGTACATGTGGATAAACCTACGGTAGTATCCACAATGGCCCATAAAGGCTTGTACCTCTTTAATGTTCCTTGGCCTTGGTAGCTCCGCTATGGCTCGTACCTTATCTTCATCTGTTGAGATTCCATTCTTAGAAACAATATGACCTAAGATTTTACCTTGACGCACCATAAACACACACTTTTCTGGGTTTAGACACACTCGATATTCTCTACACTTGTTGAAGATTTGTCTGAGCTTAGGGATGTGAACCCTTCTTTCTTGGGAATGAGCACATAAATCATCCACATACACTTCTAAGCTCTTTCGCAAGAACTCTTTGAAGACATGACACATGAGCCTTTGGAATGTTGCAGGTGCATTGGTGAGCCCAAATGGCATCACCCGAAATGCAAAGATTCCCCACTCTGTAGCAAAAGCTGTTTTGTGTTGATCCTCCGGGGCAATGGCTACTTGATTGTAACCTGAAAATCCATCAAGGAAGCTATAAACTTCCTTGCCTGCAACACGCTCCAAAAGGTGTTCTGTGATTCGAAGTGGATAACTATCTCTAATCGTAGCGGCATTAACTTTTTTAAGGTTAATACACACTCGCAACTTCCCGTTCTTCTTGGGTACCACAACAATGGGGGACACCCATTCGGTATGCTCAATCTCATAGATGAATCCAGCCTCAATCAACCTATCAATTTCTTCTTTGATTTTGGCTGCATAAGTATCATTATATGTGTAGGGCTTCTGTTTGGTGGGCTTAGCATCAGCAGTCATGGGGATAGTATGAGAGCAAATTCTTGGATCTACCCCTTTCAAGTCTCTATAGTGCCATGCAAACACATCCCTATATTCCCTTAATAGAGCTATGAGCTCCATTTCTTCTCTTGCACTTAGGTCATCTCCTATATATGTGCATCTCTCTTCGTTCTCTTCAATGGTCACTACAATCTTCTTGGTCTTTTCTTTATTATCATATGATTCTCCTATGATGGCCTCTCTCTTAGGCATTCGTACCAAAATTTTGCGGTCGTCAACTTCATATTTCTTGAAGTTTTCTGGTACTTCAAACAATGATTCCTCCTTTTCTTGTTTCACTGCTTTTCTTTTCTTTTTCTTTTGACTACTCTCACTTCCATCCTTTGAGTTTACTGTTTTAATACTTGTGAGAGGTTCTTCTTCTTTTTGGGTGAACACTCCTATATCTTCTAGATAGTGCTGCTCTGAGTTAAAGCAACTATCCATCACAATAGACTCCAGATCATCGTCATTCTCTTCTTCTTCTATGACATCACTAGGGTCACATTCTTCTAGCAAGGGTTGACACATGAACACTGAGATATCATAACCCTCCTCATCACAATGAGGTGTCCACTGTTCCTCATTGACAGCAATGTCCATGGTGGCTAAGATTTCTGGCCAGCCATGAGGCTCAAACTCCTCATCTGGAAAGATCATCGGTGTGTAGGCTGGGTCTCTAACTGATCTATCTCCTAGTGAAGTTCCTTCTTCCCTTGCCTTTAAACGTTTTTCCTCTTCCTTTGCGACTTTGCACATCCACAAATGAGTATCTTCATGCAGCCATGATGGATCAGGTGAACTTTCAGAATGCACAGAGATGGAATCTTCTTTCACTTTGTGGATAGAATTCCACTGTAGGGGTGGTACATCTCTGAAGGTGTAATCCTTCAAATTGACCTTGGTGGTAACCCCTAAGTGCTGTAAGTACAAGGAGTTAGTTCCCCAATCCTGTACTATTTGCAATTGTCGTAGGAAGGGTCTTCCTAGGATCATCTCATAGACATTATTTTTCTCAAAGTCACATATAGCAAATGTGTGCTCAAACTCTACACCACAAGTGGTTAGAGTGATCCCTTCTAGCAATCCTAGAGGTCTTTCAAAATGACCGTCAGCCATTTGAAGCTTCATTCTAGTTGGTCTTAATGTGGGCTTGCCCCATTGCTTCCACAAGGAGGTGGTCGCAATAGCAACACCAGCACCTGAATCTATGATTGCTTTGGTTGTGTAACCTTGGTAGGTGATGGGAAGATAAGTATTACCTTCTTCACCCTCACACATGTCCCCTATTTTGTCTAGAGGTATCTCTGGTACCCTTTGCTTGGAGCCTGCTTTTGGCATGTTGGAATCAAGTTCTGGAACCTGATCCTTCACATGATTCCAGAGCTCAGGTTTTGCTTTGAGCAGCTCTTCTACAGTGAGATGACACTGAACCTTAGTGTTCTTCACGACATCCGTGTTCCTTGGAACCACTGAGTCTTCATTTCTTACTAGTATTGTGGGAGCTCTAATCTGGAGAGATTCAGATTCCCATGGGCCTGGAAATTGAGGCAGTTCTTCTAAGGTATTAGATTCAAAATCTAACCTCTCGTCTTTTTGTTGTTCTGCTTCATCTTCGTAAATAGATGGGATGTCTTGGGGAAATTGATCATGAAGATCATCAATCTCAGGAATAGGAGGGGAATTACCCTTCTCCTTGGCCCATTTCTCTTCTTGTATTTCCCGCAAGAATTCTTGAGAGTACTGTTGAATTGAAGGAGGTATTCCTGGATCCGTGGAATTAGGAACATAAGCTCCCATTGGTGGTGAGCTTCCTCTTTCAATAACTGGTTGAGCCTGTGGAGGTAAAGAAACTTGTGGTTTGTTTACCAATTGCTCTAATCTTTCTAGTAAGCCCTGGAAATGCAAATCTGATTTGATAGAGTTTGTCTGATTGAACTTTTGACTAGTCTCAAGTATGGCTTGAGCTTGTTCTACCATTTTCATGCACATTTTCATCCGTTCAATCTCTAAATCTGCTCTAGGGTAACTCTTGTCTAGGTTTGCCGCTGTAGGCCCTTCTTGAAGTCGAGCCTGGTAGGCCTTGAACATCATGTCCAAGCCTTCTGGGGTTGGATCTGCAAGAACAGACCCTGGTTGCGGTCTATTTACAATGGGTGGTGGGGTGGGATGAGGTGGAGTGGATGGAGTTTCGGCATGCGAGGGGCTTTGAGATGCAATGTCTTCTAATTTTGTTTTCGCTTCTTTTAAGCTTTCTTCTAGTTCCGATAACTTTTTATTCCACTTACGATTGGCCTTCTCTCTGGTATCCTTCCATGTTCTTGTTTTCCTCTTACTAGGCTCTCCCGATTCACTCGACTCTGATTGTTCTACTGGTTTATCCTGTTTTAAGGCTTGTGCTCTAGTGACAGCTTGTATAGGAGCCACATTGCTACTACTTGAACTTGGATCTGCCACTAAGCCTACCACATTAATGGGTGTAATCTTGGGTGCACAAGAGGGGTTTCTTGGACAATCTCTGGGGAGATGGTCTTTGCCACAATCAGGACAAAAAGCCTGTATTGTGATAGCCTGTCCTTGGCTCGGAGAAGGTGGGTGGGGACAGTCACGAATGAAATGATCACCTTGACATCTAAAACAAGATCCTCTAGGGGCTTGTGGTCTCATTTGTCTCAACTGGGGCCTAGGGTTAGGATTTGTGTACATGACATTGGAGTATTCTGGCTCCCAATTTTGCTCCATAGGTGGGGCCTCATATTGATACGAGTAAATCTCACTATGTTCAGGTGACTCTGTGTAATAAGCATGTGGACTACCTTCATGGGAGTAGTCTGAACTATGGGCATGAGAGTCATTATCTGGTATCAATGGGGTTAGTGGCACCAAAGCTCTATTTGGATTTTCCTCTCCCACAGCATACTTGACTGGAATCACGTTGGCTGGAGCTGGTGGTTGGTTTCCCAAGACAGGTTGTGGCCTATATGGTGCCTGATATTGTTGCTGGTATTGAGGTTGATATTGTTGTGGCCTATAATATGGCTGTTGGTACTGATTCTGATACCTACCCTGCTGGTAAGGTTGCTGATAATTTTGTCTAACAGCCTGCCTGTTATAGGGACAATCTTGGGCCGTATGATTTGTGTATTTTCTCTCAATGGTGCAATATAGAGCATTAGGGTTTCCTTGGGGTTGAGTCGTCAACGGGCAACCATTAGCCATGTGATCTCCTCCACATGCATAACATCGCTTCACTGGGGTGACCCTTGGCATTTGTCTATTTTGAACTCCTAGCTTTTTGGCCACCTGCTCAGCTATCTCATCTATCTCAGTGGAGGCTCTAGAGGTATGACTTGTAGAACTATCAGAGTCCTTATAGAGTTTGGATAGTCCTAACTCCTCACCCAAGTTGTCTTCTATGTCAATGCACATCCGTATACACTCTTCTATGGATCTAGGCTCTTTCAAGTATACATATGACCTTAATTTTGTGCTCAATAGGCCATCTAAAAACAGTGCCACTTGTTTGGCTGATGTGGGTAATTCTGGTACAGGGCATCTTTCCAAGTACTGTCTAAACCTTCTTCCTGCAAGTCGCACTGTTTCTTGGGGTGTCTGCTTGAAGCTGTGGATCAAGGATGATGTGTTATGTCTGATACCACTCTTGGAAAATTCTACAATGAATTCTTCTAGAAGCTGACCTATCTCTCTATAGTTGCGACTGTTTAGAGGTTGAAACCAAGCTAAGGCAGTCCCCTTAAGAGTCAAACCAAATGCCTCGAACTGGGTGAACAAGTCTTCAACCTGTTCAGCTCTTAGCACTTGTTTGAACTCCGCCACATGATCATAAGGATCTCCAAATCCATCAAAGTAGTTCTTCATTGTCTTAACCACTTGAGAGGGTCTAAGGGTTCTTGAGTGCTCTCTTGGTCTAAGCAATGGGAAATCATGATCTTCTCTTTGTTGCCTATGTGCTTGATATCTCTCTCTTTCAGGTCTTTCATTTTCAAATCCTGACCTATTCCTGCCCACTGTGTGTGCAAAACTTACCTCCGGTCTCTCTCTAGTTCTTTCTCTCTGGGCTTCCTGAGCTTGGGATGACCCTACTCCTTGGAGGCCGTAGGAAACATTGGATCTTGGTGGGGGGAAAATCAATTCATTCTTCCAAGTATATGCATGTCTATCATGTTCTGTTACCAAGAAAATTTTCTCTGATGTGTTATCCAGGTAGACAACCTTTCCTGGTATCTCTGGATCCTTGAACTCGTAGATGATGACTATGCCCAATTGGCTAGGTTGTTCTGGCTTGAATCTCCAAAAGGCTTCCTCTGTTTCTCTATTCAAAAATAGTTCTATGCTTTTGTTGTCTTGAGGGATCCAGTCTGGAGTGATCACTCGGGTCAAAACTGACTTGCCTCTAGGAGTCTGGGGTCCTTGTCCTATATTTCCTTGTTCTAGGTCTCCTATCTCATTCTCATGAATGATATTTCCAAACTCATCGGTCCTATCGGGTTGGTTGGTAACCACATACATGGTTCCTTCCTTATCAATGTATGAACCCTCTTCGAACTTGACCACCGGGTGTTCAAGTCCAAAGGATTGATCTGGATTTTTGAGTTGGACCACTGATCGCCTCAGACCATCCTCATAGATGCGAGCACCTAATTGGTTGGTCCGAATATATTCCAACTGTGTCTTATAGGGACCTTCCGGTGTTTGTAGATGGGCAGTCCCTGAGCCACCTGCAGGTTTTCCCATACTAAAAGACATTTCTGAATCACTTGTGTTTGATCTGAGTAAAAGATGACCACTTAGTTGTTGTGCCCAAGACTTGGATGTATGGTTGACACTAGCCTCAGAAGATCTAATGCTTTGTTTATCCTTGCCTAAGTGTCTACCAGATCTCAGGTTCATAAGCTTTAGTCAAGAATCCAAATTTTCCCTTTGGTATGGTTCAAAATTCTTTAGAGCCCCCTTGGTTCCCTAGTCCCAGCTGAGGGTCAACTTCAAATTATCCTTGGTTCCCTTGAAACGAGCTTTCCAACAAGCTATAGAGCTCAAAAAATGGACTTTGGATGAGAAAGTTATGTCAAATCAGGCTCCTGGGGGTCAAAACAGGCAAACAGGACCTTTGGAGAAAATCGCGATTTTGTGAACTTTCTGAAAATCGCGATGCTGTGAAGTAAAAAAAAACGCGATGTTGAGCACAAAATCGTGTTTCTGAAAATCGCGATCTTGAGCAGAAAATCGTGATTTGAAAATCACGATGTTGATCACAAAATCGTGTTTTTGAAAATCGCGATGTTGAGCAGAAAATCGTGATTTGAAAATCGCGATGTTGATCACAAAATCGTGTTTTTGAAAATCGCGATGTTGAGCAGAAAATCGTGATTTGAAAATCGCGATGTTGATCACAAAATCGTGTTTCTGAAAATCGCGATGTTGAGCAGAAAATCGTGATTTGAAAATCGCGATGTTGATCACAAAATCGTGTTTCTGAAAATCGCGATGTTGAGCAGAAAATCGTGATTTGAAAATCGCGATGTTGATCACAAAATCGTGTTTCTGAAAAATCGCGATGTTGAGCAGAAAATCGTGATTTGAAAATCGCGATGTTGATCACAAAATCGTGTTTCTGAAAATCGCGATGTTGAGCAGAAAATCGTGATTTGAAAATCGCGATGTTGATCACAAAATCGTGTTTCAGAGAATCGCGATGTTGATCACAAAATCGTGTTTCAGAGAATCGCGATGTTGATCACAAAATCGTGTTTCTGAAAATCGCGATTTTGACTCAGAGAATCGTGATTCACAAAATCGTGTTTTTGACTGAAAATCGTGTTTTCTCAGAATCGTGTTTTTGACATGAAAATCGCGATTTTGAGCAGAAAATCGTGAATTGAAAATCGCAATTTTGAGCAAAAATTCGTGTTTTCTCAAAATCGTGTTTTTGACTTGAAAATCGCGATTTTGTCCCACAGAATCGTGTTTTTCTCAAAATCGTATTTTTGGCTGAAAATCGTGATTTGTGAGAATCGCGATTTTGAGCAGAAAGTCGTGTTTTTCACAAAATCGTGTTTTTTGCTGAAAATCGTGATTGGTGAGAATCACGATTTTGAGCAGAGAATCGTGTTTTTTTGAGAATCGCGATTTTGAGCAGAGAATCGTGTTTTTTTTGAGAAAAACACAGAATCGCGATTTTTTTTCAACCAACTTTTAGGCGGGAAAACTGAAAACCGTGATTTTTCAAAAAATTTTGAATTTTCACAGAATCGCGATTTTCATCACAGAATCGCGTTTTTTGGCGGGAAATTCAAATTTCTGAGCGCCGGCTATGGCGAGCTCCGTATGAGCAGAAAATCATGAAAAAAATACAGCGCTTGCTCTCCCTTGCACCTCCTAACTCCTTCCCACACAATAATGCATGAAAAATGGTATGAAGATGGTGAAAATGCACTAAAAAACAAGAATTTTCTATGAAGAAGAAGATGGAAGAAGGTGGAGATGATGATGATGATGAAGATGAAGAGGAAAAAACAGAAAATGAACTGAAATGATAGTTTTTTTACCTTCCAACGTCGCAAATATACGATCTTACCATCACAACGCTCGTCCTCGAAGCTCTCTCCCCGGCAACGGCGCCAAAATTTGGTGTAGCTCAAGCGTAAGCACCACCTCCTTTACTTGTCAATCCGTGGAGACGTGAGGACCGGTATGAAGACCACGAGCAAGTGAAGGCACAAGTGCGTGAGTGAAAGCACACAAACATGCACACACATACACACACACGCGCACAAAGTAAGATCAAAGAGAGGAACAATGGAAAGCTTAGATTGCAAAAGAGTTCTCTTACAAAAGTTCTATTCTCTAACAAGCTAACCCCCAAAAATGAGCTCTCTAGCTCTTTTTATAGTTTTTTGACTAGTTTTGGCCCTGTCCAGACCTAGTGTCCGGCCTAGTTAAAAATTAGGTTCCAGGGCTTATTTGAGGGCTCAAACGAAGTCTAAAAATTATGAAAATTGGTACGATGGTACTTCTAACACTCCTCAAGCTCGAGGACTCCTCGGCTTGAACAAAATGGAGTTACTAAAAATAGATAATGGTATTTACAATGGTTTCTAGTGATGAAAATCACTATTTTTGTAGGGGATTCTTCTGAAAATTTGACATACACTTCTTGGAGCTCCCTACTTGCTCCCTTTCCTCGTGTGTCCACCTTTTGATGTGCTTCCATGCTTTGTCCTTGACTTTGAGCTTCAACAAAGACCTACTACAAAAAGGACTTATAAGGCTTAGTTCTTCCCCATTTGGAGCACTAGTTCTCTTAGTAGAGAAGAAGAATAAAACTTATCGAATGTGCATTGATTATAGAGCCCTTAACAAGATCACGATCAAGAATAGAAACCCTATTCCTCGAATAGATGATCTCTTAGATAAGTTACGAGGAGCTCGTGTCTTTAGTAAAATTGATCTTAAATCGGGTTACCATCAAATTCGTATGACACAAAGTGATATTTTTAAGACGGCATTTAGAACTCAAAATGGCCATTATGAATTTATGGTAATGCCCTTTGGACTTACTAATGCCCCTGCTACATTTGCGCGAATGATGAACACTATTTTTCTTGATTACCAAGCTTTTGTTCTTGTATTCTTTGATGACATAATTGTTTACAGTAAGAATGATAGTGAACATGAAAAGCATCTTGAAACAGTTTTTCATTTGTTACGAGAGAACACATTTTATGCTAATCCTGAAAAGAGTTATTTCTTTCAGCGTAAGCTAGAATATTTAGGACATATTATTTCAAGTGAAGGTGTGCATGTGGATCCGAAAAAGATTAGAGTTATCATAGAATGGCCTACACCACAATCAGTCAATGATGTTTGTTCTTTTCTTGGGTTGGCTAGTTTCTATAGGAAGTTTGTTCGAAATTTTTCTTATTTAGCATTGCCTCTTACTTTGTTGTTGAAAAAGAAAATAAAATTTGCATGGCGAATTACCCAACAACAGTCCTTTGACAAACTTAAACATGCACTTTCACATGCACCTGTTTTACAATTACCTGATTTCTCACAACCCTTTCATGTTGTTACTGATGCTAGTGGTTCAGGAATAGGTGCTGTTCTGATGCAAAATGACCATCCCATTGCATTTGAGAGTAGAAAGCTTAAACCCTCAGAGCATAATTATAGTACGTATGATAAAGAATTGTTAGCAGTTGTGCATGCTTTGCGAATTTGGAAACACTATCTTATGGGCTCTGAGGTCTTAATCAAAACCGATCAACAGGCTATTAAACATTTATTAAATCAGCCCTTAATCTCTGATAGGCATCTTAAATGGGCATCATTCATTCAAAATTTCCAACCCATGATACAATATCAGCCTGGTAAAGCTAATGTTGTAGCGGATGCTCTTAGCCGTTTTCCTTTGCATTCTGTTGTTTTGAATAATATTTCTGCCATCCAAATTCATTCTTTTCAAGAAATGGTTTCCACTTATGCATCTGATTTGTATTTTTCACGTGCATGGCATGACTTCAACAATGCTGCATCTTTATCTGATGAAAATTATACATTTCATAATCGTTTTCTCTATTTTCAACATAGATTGTGCATAACCCAAGCTTTTAAAGATTTTGTCATTAAAGAAATGCATGAACCATCTTACATGGGTCATAGAGGCATACAAAGCACCATTTCTGCTGGCAAAGATTTCTTCTTTTGGCCACACATGGAAAAAGACATTGCACATTATGTTTCTCAATGCATTGTATGTCAGCATGTCAAACGTCATCATGGTAAACCATTTGGATTATTAATGCCACTTCCTATTCCAAATGAACCATGGGAACAAATCTCTATGGATTTTATCACAGGTCTTCCTATCACTTCATCACATAATGATATGATTTGGACAATAGTTGATAGGTTTAGTAAATATGCATATTTCATTCCGTGTAGAAAAACTTTGACTGCACCTCAAGCTGCAAAATTATTCATTAAATGCATTTTTCCACATGATGGATTTCCTAAAGTCATGTTATCTGATCGTGATGTTAGGTTTTGTAATCATTTTTGGGTTGCCTTATTTCAACATTTTGGTTCTAAAATAGATTTTAGCTCTGCATTTCATCCTGAAAGTAATGGACAGAGTGAGGCTACAAATAGTACTATTCTTAATTTATTGCGTTGTTATTCATTAGATAATCCTAATAACTGGGATGAAAAGTTGCCATTGCTTCATTTGCTTACAATAACACTTCACTACTGGTCGTGCACTTTTTGAAATAGTTTTTGGTAAAAAGCTTCCCACTCCCATGTCCCTCACCCAAACCGACATTCCGATGGCTGATTCTATTGCTCAAGATCACGTTTCTATACTTCATGATGTTCACGAGCACATTAGTAAAAGTCAACAGTGATATACACGAATTATCAATACTAAACGATTAGCCAAAGAATTCAAGGAAAATGATTTTGTATGGTTGCGTATCATTAAAAGATGTCTCAAAAATATTTTGCAGCATCCTAAAATTAAACTTGCACCACGCTATTATGGACCGTTTCGCATTATAGAAAAAATTAATGATAATTCATTTCGATTAGATATTCCATCCCATTGGACTATTCATAATTCTTTTCATATTAGTTTACTTAAACCCTTTAAAGGAACTTTACCACTTGATCCACTTCTTGATGACCCTCCTTTGATTGAAGAACAATCTGAAATCTTAGTTCCTGAGAAAATCATTGATCATGATGTCACTACTACACGCACAGGTACTCAATATCATCGATATTTGGTTAAGTACAAAAAACACTCTATTGAATAATGTCAATGGATACATAAAACACAATTAACACCTCATTATGACCACTTAATTTCTGCATATCATACACAAACACATTAATGTAACAGCTCCATGAACATTTCCATGCATGTATTTTTACATGGCACATGCCTATTTTCTTTATTCAGTGATGAAACATGTGACTGGCCATCCATGTTTATTAATATATCAACTCAGGTCAGTTGCTTGTTCAACTGAGGGGCATGTTATACCTTATGGAATATGTTGAACAATGCATTGTTGGATTGTAACATGGAATATGTTAGCCAATGCATTGTTGGATTGAAATATGGAATAGCCAATGCATTGTTGGATTGTAACATGGAATATATTAGCCAATGCATTGTTGGATTGTAACAGTAACATGGAATATGTTGAACAATGTATTGTAATTGTTAGAGTGTTAAATTATTTTATCAACTGAGGTTAGTTGCTTGTCAACTGGGAGGCATGTTGTATATTATTGAACAATGCATTGCTAAAGTGTTATATTATTACTGTATTAATATGTTTTTGATGTTTATGATATAGCAGCTGAAGGTTCGTGAGGAGCGTGCAAGGCGTGAAAGGGCGGACATCAATAATCCGAATAATTATTATTTAGCTTGTAAATAGACCCGCGTAGAAGGTTCTATTGTTAGAAAAGTAATGGTTAGAATAAGGGTCGTTGTAGACCGTAGTTTCTGTTATTGAAAGCAATGGCTTTCTGTAAAAGTTATCAACTTTTAGTTTCACGCTTGCTTTTCAAAGCCGCCCTCTTGTAACCACTCTTTTCGACGTAATCAAAATTCCTATAAATACATGCACTCTGTGGACTGTCGAAACAGAGTGCATGGGGGGAGATTGCACCCAATCTTGCATTCAGTCTCGTCTCTTGTTGCCTCTATTTTCTGTGTGTTTTTCTGCGTCCGTAATCTCTGTATGCGCGTGAGCAAGATCCTAACAACAGTGGTATATGTTATACCTTATGGAATATGTTGAACAATGAATTGTTCAACATATTCCATAAGGTATAACACATAGATCAATTCAAGACCCAGCCTATGCACCTGTAGTATTTCCTGATGAAGAATTTGAACCTCACGGTTGGGCAGAAATTTTAGCAACAATGGATGTAGCCATCAATGAAGAACAATGGACACCCCACTGTGATGAGGATGGCTATGACATTTTAGTGTTCTCCATAGATCCAATCATGGGAGACTCAATTCTAGAAGAATGCGAACCTAGCCCTGATGCACTTGAGGATGCAAGTGACTCCGATCTAGAGTCAATCATTATGGACCCACCTTTTGCATCAGATGAAGAATACTTCAGAAGTAGAAGCTTACCCTCAGAGACATGAAGAGCTCACCAGTGATGTGAGGTTAACCTCCCAAATGAACCCCAAGAGCGAAGCTAAGAAAGGGAAGAAGAGAGAAGTCACACCAGAAGAAGAATAATCTTTGTTTGAGGTCCCTGACAATTTTAACAAGTATGAGATAGATGACAGGAGGGTCATGATAAGAATGCCTAAACGTGAGGCTCAATCAGGAGAGGCCTATGATAACAAAGAAACCACCAAGAAAATAGTTTCATCCATGGAAGAAGGAGAAGAAAGATGGACTTACATAGGGCATGACCTGATGGAAGAAGAGGAGTATGAGTTGATAGCCTTGCTAAGAGAATACAGAGATGTATTCGCTTGGAGTTACAACGATTTAAAAGGTGTAGACCCGGACATATGCTCACACACAATTCCCATGACCTCAGATGCCAAACCATTCAAGCAGAAGCCATACACTTATAACGAGAATTATGCTGCTAAGATCAAAGAAGAGATAGATCGCTTGGTCGAAGCTGGATTCATCTATGAAATTGAGCACACTGAGTGGGTATCCCCCATTGTAGTGGTGCCCAAAAAGAATGGAAAGTTACGTGTGTGCATTAACTTGAAGAAGGTTAATGCAGCCACTATTCGAGATAACTATCTGCTTCCTATCACTGAACATCTCTTAGAAAGAGTAGCAGGCAAGGAAGTGTACAACTTCCTTGATGGATTTTCTGGCTACAATCAGGTAGCCATTGCTCTAGAAGATCAGCATAAGATGGCTTTTGCCACAGAGTGGGGTATATTTGCTTTTCGAGTTATGCCATTTGGGCTACCCAATGCTCCTGCAACCTTTCAGAGACTGATGTGCTATGTATTTAAAGAATTCCTGAGGAAGAATTTAGAGGTGTACGTTGATGATCTTTGTGCTCATTCCAACATTAGACAAACACATATACCTCAACTGAGGCAAATCTTTGACAAATATAGAGAATATCAAGTCTTCCTAAACCCAGAAAAGTGTGTTTTCATGGTCAAGCAAGGCAAGATTCTAGGACACATAGTGTCAAAGAATGGCATATCTACGGACGAGGAAAAAGTTAGAGCGATTGCAGAGCTACCTAGGCCAAAGAATGTCAAGGAAGTACAAGCTTTCACGGGGCATTGTGGTTATTACCGACGGTTTATACACATGTATACCATCATAGCAAAGCCTCTGTATCGACTTTTAACCAATTTTGAGTGGACTGAAGAGTGTGAGAACTCCTTCAATGAGCTTAAATGACGATTATGTTCAGCACCAATCTTGACCACACCAGATTGGAATAAGCCCTTTCATGTTCACATGGATGAATCAAATTATGCTATTGGATGTGTACTCGCACAACCTACAGGTGAAGGTAATATGGATCTTCGGATTGCCTACGCTAGTAGATAATTGAATGCAGCTAAAAAAAATTATACCACCACTAAGCGAGAAGGATTAGGTATGGTATATGCGGTTAAAAAGTTTAGACATTATTTTCTTGTAAATAAGTTTAAATTTTTTACTGATCATCAGGCACTGTTGTACTTGGTAAAGAATCCATGCAATACAGGCAGATTGGTGAGATGGTTACTCTTGCTAATGGAATACGATTTCGAGGTTGTGGTAAGGAAAGGAAAAACTCATTTGAGAGCAGACCATCTCTCTAGGCTCACATCTGGAGAGGCCCCACAAGGAGTATCAGATGACCTTCATGATGCTTACTTGTTTAATTTGGAAGTAGTACCTCACTAGGCTAAGCCATTAGTGCCAGTATTGACATACGAGCCTAACCACCCAGTAATAAACACACAGGATACGGAGATAGTAAAATCTCAAAAGTACCATATAATGGCAGGGAGTATGTACAAGCATACCGATCAAGGAATATTAGCCTCCTGTGTGGAAGAGGATGAGTATGATAAATGGTTGGAATTAGCACATGTAGGTGCATTAGAGCAACACTACTCGAGGCAACGAACCCTATAGACACTAAGGAGACTTGGAGTGCATTGGCCGACTATGGAGGCTGATCTCCATAAGTTGTGCAAGGAATGCCCGATCTGCTGCACTAAACCACCTGTGGAACATGCCACTCTTTATCAAGTATTCATAGTGCCAGATTGGAGTGAACCACTAGTAGCCTTCTTGAGGACGAAAACATTCCCACAAGACATGACTTTGGCCAGGAAAAGAAGTAAAGAATAAGAAGCCCTAGATTACTCACTCATTGGTGACAATCTATACAAGCATGGTAAAGATGGTTACCTTAGGTTATGTGTCCATGAGAGCGAATACCTCAAGATATTGGAAACTGCTCACCAAGGTGTAGCAGGAGGACACTTTGGACCAGATCAGGTGATCAAGGCTATACTATTTGCAGATCTTTGGTGGCCGACCCTTCACATGGATGCACATACCTATGTGAAGAGGTGTGATGTCTGTCAATGAACTCAGTATCCTATACGTAAGGATGAGATGCCATTGAAACCTATGATGGGTGGACATTCATTTTCTAAGTGGGGAATATACTTTGTTGGTCCTATTAATCCCCCAGCTAAGGGTTCACATGCGGAATATATCATTGTGGCCACAGACTATTTAACCAAGTTGGTAGAAGTTAAAGCCACAACAAAGAACGATGCTCAAACGACAACTAAGATCTTATTTGAGAATGTGTTCACTAGATTGGGGCTGCCTATAGAGCTAGTAAGTGATAGAGGGACTCACTTCTTGAATGAAGTTATTGAAAAGCTTCTTCAAGAATTCTTGGTAGTACATAAGAAGTCTGTCCCCTATCATCCACAAGCGAATGGACAAGCCGAAAGTACAAATAAGAATCTATGCAATGTATTGACAAAAATAGTGAATAATAAAAGCTCTGATTGGGACAAATAGCTACACCATGCTGTTTGGGCATACCAACTTGCCTATAAGACGGTACTCCACGCCACTCCCTTTCAGATGGTATTTGGCCAAAATGCAGTGCTACCACTGGATTTCTTGATACTTACATTGAGAGTAGCACAAGAGCATGATTGGACAGGCCATAAGTTGTCATCTAGAATCTTTGACCTAGAACAATTAGGTGAAACAAGACTGAGGGCTGCCCCAGGGATATATGCAGCTAAGAAATGATAGAAGGCATACTTTGATGCCCATGTGAAGGATAAGGGTTTGAAAACAGGAGACCTAGTTTTAGTCTACACGTTGAAGCAACATGGGAGAAAATTAGAGAAGCATGGTTATGGATCTATGATCATAAATAGGATTTCAACTAGTGGAGTAGTACAACTAGCCACTTTAGAAGGCGATATTCTCCCTAGTTACATAAGCGGATGCAGAGTCAAGTTATACCAAGAACCCCTGACCGAAGAAATGTTAAACCAACTCAACACTCCCAAGAAACTTAAAGAAGATGGAAAAGCGAATTCGAGAAGAGGCACATGTAGAGGCACTGGAACGCATCCGAAAGAAGCCAGGGTAGAGATCACCCTAGGACAGAGGCTTATGCAACTCAAGGATATAATATGGCTATGTGTGAAGTTTCAGGTATTAGCTCTCATCGAATAATTGATCGACGTCCTTTTGTAACCTTAGAGATAGGACAAGGAACGAGTGCAAGGACTGTAAGAGCCTTGATTGACTCAGGTGCAGCCACTAGTGCTGTTAAAATTTCGTACTATCGAGAATTGAACTTAAATGTCAATCTTGTGGAAGCATATCTCATAGGATTGGGAGGTGTGGAAACCCCTTGCATGGGTGAGGTGGAATTTTCCCTCTACATTCAAAATGTTTTAATGAAAGTTAAAGTACTAGTGTGTCAAGATGAGGATCTCACCGAGACTCTTGTCTTGGGTCAAGACTGGATCTATGATCATGTAGTCAACCTAAACCTAAGAAGTGGACTTCTTCGGGTCTGGGTAATCAGAACCGCATTACGCTGTCGGAATGAAATCCCGCAGGGAAATATGCTTGTTTTTTCGAAAGCTGATTGATTTTTATGAGTTTTTTGTGTGATGTTTTGATCGAGAGAGGGGTATATTTTGTACATGTTTGGTTGATTTATTTGCTTGTGTGATATGAAACCATGTCAGTCTTGCAAATAGTCCATAAAACTAAGTCTAGTCCCATGAAAACCCTAGGTTGGAACCTTAGTTTTGTCATTTACCATAAGTCTAGCCCTTAATTTGTGTATAAAGTGTGAAAGCAAACCTTAGTTTAAGAAAAATAAAAAGGGAAAAAGAAAAAGAACCAAAAATAGAAGAAAAAAATTACAAAAATAAAAAGAAGAAAAACCAAAAATAGAAATAAGAGTGGCATTTCCCAAAAATAGCAGATCATCATGCAAGATATCTAGAATTAGGAAGTTAGATAAGGAGGTTAGAAGATTCTAGAAGTCCTAGTGTAGGGGGGCGAAACCTATAAATAGGTGTACAAGTTTCATTGTTTCTTCCCATGGACACTTGTGTGGATCTTCTCTTTAGGTTTGGACGGTTGATGATATTGGAGGATTATATGAAGTAAAGAACTAAAGATTGAAGCCTGAAGTGAAGAATTATACCTCGTGGATCTTCTTGGTGCATCTATTCTCCAGGTTGATGATTTCAGTGATTATATGAAGTGACGAAAGCGATTGAAGACTGAAGATAAAGATTAATCCTCGTGGATCTTCTTGGTATTTGGTTTTGCATGGACTATTGAAGTAAAGTGAAGTAAAACTATTGCCGAAGAAGACTTGAAGAGAAGCTTTGATTGAAGACCAAAGACCTAAAGTGAAGAAAAGATCCATCCGCGAAGACCGAAGCCGAAGATCTTGGGCGCCTTTTTGCACTGTAGCAAGAGGCAGATCATATCCAGTCGATCCGCACTGTAGCAGCGGCATTCATTTATATTTACCAGTTCCGCACTATAGTGGAGTTTTCTGTATCACCGACCCGCACTGTAGCGGGCATCTTTGTATCATTCAGATTTTATTGGTCGACTGCCGTTACTTTTTGATCGTATCATTGAGCTTCATCTACATCCCGTGTATTACTGCTATATCCGATTGTCTCTTTTCCAATGCCTACGGTCTCACGCGTACGCACGCACGTCTCGTCACTTTCGAGGGGTAGGGGCCCTACGAGGATCGCACACACTCCAGAGAGTTTAGGCGAGGTGCCCAGTGTTGGCAGTAGTCAAGGAACTGAAGGACTCACAAGACAAGGAAGCCTACGAAGGGAGTCGGAGCGAAGAGAAAGCACAAGCAGACACAATAGTCAAAGAAGATCTGGCAAGTAAGCCATCTAAATTTTTCATGCATCAAAGAGGTGGGCACATAAGAAGAAGGAGCAAGTAGGGAGCTCCTGGAAATGTATGTCAAAATATTAGAAGGAATCCCTACAAAAATAGTGATTTTCATCAGTAAAAACCATTGTAAATACCATTTCATATTTTTGTAGCTCCATTTTGTGCAAGCAAAGGAGTCCTTGAGCTTGAGGAGCTTTAGAAGTACCTACCTATCAGTTTTCACATTTTTTAGACTCCGTTCGAACCTCCGAATAGGCCAGAGAACCTAATTTTTAACTAGGCCGGACACTAGGTCTGGACAAGGCCAAAAGCTAGTGAAAAACTATAAATAGAGCTAGAGAGCTCATTCTTAGGGTAGCTTGTAATAGACTTGAACTTGTATGAGCATTTGGGAAGTAATCTAAAAGAACTCCATTGTTTCCCTCTCTTTGTCTTACCTTGTGTGCGCGTGTGTGTGTGTATGTGTGTGCATGTTTGTGTGCTTCTCACTCACACACTGGTGCCTTCACTTGCTTGAGGTCATCATACCATCCTCACGTCTTCCTGGATTGACATTAAAGGAGGTGCTACTCATCACTGAGCTACACCCAGCGCACAAACACCGCTCGCAGGACAGCGGGAAAGGCGCACACCAGAGGAGGCCTGATCGAACCCCCATGCCGACTTCCTTCCCGTTCGCTCGACCTCCTTCTTTCCGACACTTGAACCCGATGTGAAGCGAGGCAGTTGCTCAGTGATCCTCCATGCAGCACCCACTCCTTGAGAAGACGAATACCTCGGCGTCAGATCGGATATTCCAGGTACCAACATTTTAAGTTATTTGAATTATTTGCATTGATTCCACGCACTTTAAAGAGAAAGATTGTTTTACTGTTTGACTTTGATCATCCACTTTTTTCATCAGTTTTGATCATACAAGTGTGCACTTTTCCATTGAGGCATAGATTAAGAATCCACTTCTTGGGTTAGATCATAAAATGAAAATGAACAAAATGATTGAGGAACAGTTCAGGAGATATGAAGAGCGAATTAAGGAAATAGAATGTAACACCAATGAATTTATAAAATCAAAGTTTGGTATTGTTATGAACCTAATGCAAACTAATGCAATATCAGATACTATTCAGTTAATGGGCATAAGTATTAAAGACCTAAAACATGAAATGGATTCTGAGACTTCTGAATTGAGAAATAAGGTTGACCTATTGACATGTCGGTCGCGACGGACCAGTCAATCGCGATCGACACGTCAATCGCGACCGACACGTCAATCGCGACTGACATATCAATCGTGATTGACAGAGCTTTCGATCGCGATTGACGGGCAAATTCGGCCAATTTTTTAGGGCAAAAATAGTGGTCTAATTTTTGGCAATTTGTGGGGAACTTTTAAGGGTTAGTAGAGCATTGTGAGACCTACACCCAAAGCATTTCGAGAAGTCCTATCTGCCTGTTAACCTGTTTTAAATCCAGTTTTAGCCCCAAAACCCTGAATTGACATAAATTTCTCATACGAAATCTGTTTGCTGTGATTTTTGTTTGGTTGGAAAGCTCGTGGTTACAGTAAAATTAATATCAGAATTATTAGATAGGTTAATTTGAAGTTGATCATATTCCGGGGTAGGAAAAATTGAGGGTCCCATGGGATTGTTTCCCATAAAGGCAAAAGGCAATTTGGTTAGTGAATTACATGCATGAAAGTGATCTGTCTGTCAACTGAATTCAATTCTTGAGCTAATTGTGGACTTTTTCAGGTTCTTTGAGAGCATCAAAGGGTACTCGAAGCAAGAGTAAGTGCAAGCTTGGGAACACGCTTCCTGGGCACACAAGGGCAACCAAGGGAAGAAACTCAAGGTTGGAAATTCTCAACACCCTCTGTCAATCCCTAGCATAGGCTAAGTACGGATAGAGGTTGTGATTAATTAGGGATACGTTAAGAACGGCCAAGTCTAAGAACTCTAATCACTCAAGTGCAAGTGTTAGGAGATTACAATTGCGAAACAACCTAAGGGAAAAGAATTTAAATCGAGCGACCACACTCAAAGTACGATAAAACTTAAGTGTTCCTTGCGACGAAGATTAATTGGACAAGAAGTGACACCCTAAGGGCAATTAAAAAAAAGAACAAGTGACTAATACAAAAGAACTCAGCAACAAAAATTGTACTTGGGAAAATTTGGGATTATTCAATTGGGCTTATGAACCTTAGATCAGGACGACACCTAGGGAGAGATAGACAAAGTCTTAGATCTTTAGAGGCTAGTGTCAATCATACTGCTAGGTCTTGGGCCCAACAGTTGAGCCATCATTCGTAGTACCCTAGCTCTGAGACTAGCGAGTCTGAGATGTCCCACGGTATGGAGAGACCTACAAGAAGCTCTGGAGTGCCATATTTACATAGGGTAGAAGGCCCTTACAAGACGCAACTCAAATACCTTAGGACCAACCGATTAGGTGCTAGCATCTATGAGGACGGCCTAAGAAGATCTGTGGTCCAGATTAAAAACCTCGACCAATCCATTGGACTAGAGCACCCAGCTATCAAGTTTGAAAACGGAGCATACCTAGACAAGGAAGGAACCATATATGTAGTCACCAGTCATCCAGATAGGACAGATGAATTTGGGAATGTGATCCCAAAAACAGACTTAGGTGACCTGGAGCAAGGAAACATGTGTGTAGAACCTAGAACCCCCCGAGGCAAATCTGTTCTCACTAGGATTATCACACTAGAGTGGATTCCCCAAGACAATAAGAGCATAGATCTACTCCTGAACCGAGAGACTGATGAAGCCTTTTGGAGGTATAGATCTGATCAGCCGAATGAGGTAGGAACAATCATGATATATGAGTTCAAAGATCTTGATAGCCCAGGCAGAGTGACCTACTTAGATCACGCTTCAGAGAGGGTCTTTGTGGTTACAGAAAATGATAGGCATGCTTACACTTGGAAAGGTGAATTTATTTTCCCCCAACCAAGATCGAATGTGTCCTTTGGTCACCCAGGAGCTGGAACATCCCAAGCTCATGGAGCTCAAAGAGACAGACATAGAGATAGACCGGAGGTAAGCTTTGCCAACCTAGTGGGAAGAGAAAGAATGAGAATGGAAACAAATAGAGTGGAACCTGAGGGACTTAGAGCCCCAAGGAACCAAAGGAATGCGGATGAATTCCCTCTACCAAGACCTAGAGAGCACACGAGGACTTTGAGAACGACTTAGCTAGTTAAGTCCATGAAGAACTACTTCGATGGCACAAGAGACCCATATGATCATGTGGCCGAGTTTAGGCAAGTCTTGAGAGCTGAACAAGTTGAGGACCTATTCACACAATATAATGCCTTTGGTCTAACCCTCAGGAACACAACCCTTATGTGGTTTCAACCCTTGAATGAGAGACAGTTCAGGAGCATAGACCAACTCTTAGAGGCTTTCATCACTGAATTCTCTAAAAGAGGCATAAGGCATAATACTTCCTCATTGATACATAGCTTCAAGCAGACCCCTCAAGAGACCGTGAGACTTGCAAGAAGAAGGTTTAGGCAATATCTCGAGAGATGCCCTGTTCCTGAGTTGCCCACACCAGCCAAACAAGTGGCCTTATTCTTGGATGGATTGCTAAGTACAAAGTTGCGATCCTATGTGTACTTGAAGGACCCTAGGACTATAGAAGAGTGTGTACGCATGTGCATCAACATCGAGGATAACCTAGGGGAGGAGTTAGAGCTTTCCAGAATCTACAAAGATTCAGATAGTGCCTCTAGCCTCTCTTCCTCGCAATCCACATCAATTGAGGAACTCGCGGAGAAAGTAGCTCAAAAACTAGGTGTCACTAGCAAACAAATCCCAAGGTTTGCCCTAGTAAAGAGGTGCTATACTTGCGGTGGTGACCATATGGCGAACGTATGTCCCATCATGGCTCAACCCCAAGTGAACCCTAGCAGCCAATATTGCACCATAGAACGGAGATACACAAATCACACAGCACAAGACTGCCCATACAATAAGCAAGCACTTAGGCAAACCTACCCTCAGCCCTATCCACAACAGGGAAGATACCAGAACCAGTACCCGCCATAACAATATGGTAGACCACAACAATCCTATCAACAACCCTACCAAAACCAACAAAGGCCTCAACCTGTGTTAACTCAACAACCTCCAACCCCAGCTAATTTGATTCGTGTAAAGTATGCAACTGCCGAGGAAAATTTGAATAGAGCCATAGTCCTAGTGACTTCGTTGCTTTCAGAAAGTGACCCGAGTGATCATAGTTTTGATTCCACTCACATAGATAGTCCACAGGCTTACTATATGCAGTCTCTTGAACATGGTGAATCCTACTATAGTGAAGAACCAAGTGAACCTAGTTGGGAGCCAGAGTATGCAAATCTCATGTACACATATCCCAACACTAGACCTCAACCTAGGCAGGTAAGACCCCCATTCCCTAGGGGACCATGCTATAAATGTCAAGGAGATCACCTCATTCGTGATTTCCCAATGCTTGCATCTACACAACCACAGTCAGTAACAATACATGGCTTTTGTCAAGATTGCGGAAAGGAGCATCTCTTACGAGATTGCCCAAAGAATCCCAATAATATGCCAAAAATAACTCCAATTAATGTTATTGGGTTAGTTGTAGAATCAACAGGAAGTGTCACTTCCACTGCACCAGTGCAAGTGGTCACTAGAGCCCAGGCCTTGCAACAGAACCCAGGAGTAGGTCAACAGAAGAGTGCAGAGGTTAGTGAAACTGAGAGCATAGCCAAGAAACGGTCGAGAGCCTGGAGGGATAGCAGAGAGAGAATGAAAAGACAATGGTCTAAAAAGATGAGCGACTTGGACGAAAGCATAAGAGAAACAAAAGCCAAAATTGTTGAACTCACCTCTCAAACAAACTCTCACATACCACCACCACCCTCATTTCCATCACCATCTAACCCACCATCTGTCCATCTACCTCAAACCATCCCACCATCCCTTAGAGTAGGATCAGTATTAGCTGACCCCACTCCTGAAGACATAGACATGATGCTTAAGGCATATCAGGCCAGAATCCAAGAAGGGCCAAATGTAATAGATCATGACAAGTGCTACCCTAGAGCTGACCTAGAGATAGAAAGAACCAAGCTGTGCGCAAAAATGGTCGCGTTGGCTCAGACCATGTTTGAAGCCAGTCGCCTCTTCAACTACTCTCGCTCAGCTAGGACACAATTGCACTTGGATGGACTCCTAGAGAAGTTAGAGAGCATAATTGCAAGATCTGCCAAGGAAGAAAAAAATCAAGGAAGAGAGGAGGCAAGTAAAAGAATAAGCCTTCCCCCACAGGAAGCTTTTGTGACCAATTCCACTGAACCAGACACCTCCTCTTCTATGAATAGGTACACACCAGAATTCCTACGAGAGATTCAAGAAGACAAATGGGCTAATGAAAGTGAAGTCCCTCCTCCCATTGAACTTGTGGATGACACACATGATCAATTCCCACAAGATATTCCTTCCATTTATGGAGAGCAGGAGAGTGCACAAAGTCAAGAGAGGTTAGAATTCGAGTCTAACTCCCTACAGGAATTACCCCATTTCACAGGTCCATGGGAAGCAAAGTCTACTTGTATGAGAGCAACCACGATCATGGTAAGAAACGAAGACTCAGTCATACCTAGGAATACAGAGGTAGTGAAAAACACTAAGGTGCAGTGCAACCTCACTTTAGAAGAGCTACTCAAAGTTAGGCCATAATTATGGAAACATGTAGCTAACCAAGTGCCAGAAGTAGTGAAACCCCGTTCCCAGGTAGGTTCTCATAGAATTGTGCCAGAAATTCCTCTAGACAAGATAGGAGATATGAGTGAAGGTGAAGAAGGAAACACCTATCTTCCCATTACCCATCAGGGGTACACAACCAAGGCAATTGTAGACTCAGGTGCAGGAGTTGCTATTGCTACCACTTCCCTATGGAAGCGTTGGGGTAAGCCAGCACTCAGGCCCATGAGGATGAAATTGCAGATAGCTGATGGCCACATAGAAAGACCCTTAGTCTTGTTTGAAGGAATAACTCTCACTACATGCGGTGTTAAGTTTGAGCATACTTTCGCCATATGTGATTTCAGCAAGAATCATGCCTATGAGATGATTTTGGGAAGACCATTTATGCGACAGTTGCAAGTGGTCCAGGATTGGGGAACCAATCCCTTGTATTTGCAACACTTAGGTGTTACGACCAAAGTCAATCTGAAGGATTACTCTCATAGAGATGTACCCCCTATTCAATGGAATCCCATCCATAGAGCCAAGGATGACACGGAGTCCATGCACTCCATAGGATCAGGATCCTCATGGATGCATGAAGACACTCACTTATGGATGTGTAAAGTGGCAGTGGAAGAAGAGAAGAGAGAAAAGGCCAGAGCGATAGGTGCGAAGGAAACCCATAGATCAATTCAAGACCCAGCCTATGCACCGTTAGTATTTCCTGACGAAGAATTTGAGCCTCACGGCTGGGCAGAAATCTTAGCAACAATGGACGTAGCCATCAATAAGGAACAATGGACACCACACTGTGACGAAAATGGCTATGATATTTTAGTTTTCTCAATAGAGCCAATCATGGGAGAGGCAGTTCTAGAAGAATACGAACCTAACCCTAATGCATTTGAGGATGCAAGTGACTCCGATTTAGAGTCAATCATTATGGACCCACCTTTTGCATCAGATGAAGAATACTTCTATGGAGTAGAATTTCAACCCCAGAGACATGGAGAGCTTACAAATGATGTAAGGTTAGCCACACAAGTGACCCCTAAGGATGAAGGAAAGAAAAGAAAGAAGAGAGAAGTCACACCAGAAGAGGAAGAATCTTTGTTTGAGGTCCTTGACAATTTCAAAAAGTACAAAAAAGATGATAGGAGAGTTATGGTGAGAATGCCTAAACTTGAAGCTCAGTCAGGAGAGAAACCACCAAGAAAATTGTTGTAGCCATAGAAGAAGGAGAAGAAAGGTGCACTTACATAGGACATGACCTGACGGAAGAAGAAGAGCGCGAATTGATAGCCTTGCTACGAGAATACAGAGATGTATTCGCCTGGAGTTACAAGGACTTGAAGGGTGTTGACCCAGGCATATGCTCACACACAATTCCCATGACCTCAGACGCGAAACCCTCTAAGCAAAAGCCATACACATATAATTATGCTGCTAAGATCAAAGAGGAGATAGATAGACTGATAGAAGCTGGATTCATCTATGAAATTGAGCACACTGAGTGGGTATCCCCCATTGTAGTGGTGCCCAAGAAGAATGGAAAGCTACGTGTGTGCATTAACTTGAAAAAGGTTAATGCAACCACAATCCGAGATAATTATCCACTTCCTATCACGGAGCATCTACTAGAAAGGGTAGTAGGCAAGGAAGTGTACAGCTTCCTTGATGGATTTTCGAGCTACAATCAAGTAGCCATAGCTCTAGAAGATCAGCATAAGATAGTTTTTGCCACAGAGTGGGGCATATTTGCTTTTTGGGTAATGCCATTCGGGCTTACCAATGCTCTTGCAACCTTCCAGAGGCTGATGTGTCACGTGTTTAAAGAGTTCTTGAGGAAGAATTTGGAGGTCTATGTTGATGATCTCTGTGCTCATTCCAACATAAAACAGACACATATACTTGAACTCAGGCAAATGGAGGTCTATGTTGATGATCTTTGTGCTCATTCCAACATAAGACAGACACATATACTTGAACTCAGGCAAATCTTTGACAAATGCAGAGAATATCAAGTCTGCTTGAACCCAGAAAAGTGTGTTTTCGTGGTCAGGCAAGGCAAGATTCTAGGACACATAGTGTCAAAGAATGGCATATCCACCGATGAAGAGAAAGTAAGAGCCATAGCCGAGTTACCTAGGCCAAAGAATGTCAAGGAAGTACAAGCTTTCATGGGGCATTGTGGCTATTACCGACGCTTTATACACATGTATGCCATCATTGCCAAGCCTCTATATGGACTTTTGGCTAACTTTGAGTGGACTGATGAATGTGAAAACTACGAACTCAAAAGAAGATTGTGTTCAGCACCAATCTTGACCACACGAGATTGGAATAAGCCATTTCATGTTCACGTGGATGCATCCAATTATGCTATTGGATGTGTACTTGCACAACCTACGGGCGAAGATAATATGGATCTCCCAATTGCCTATGCTAGTAGACAGTTGAATGCAGCTGAACGAAACTATACGACCACTGAGCGAGAAGGATTAGGCATGGTATACGTTGTTAAAAAGTTTAGACACTATTTGCTTGCAAATAAGTTTAAATTTTTTACCGATCATCAAGCACTGTTGTACTTGGTAAACAAGCCATGCAATAGAGGTAGATTAGTACGATGGTTTCTCTTACTAATGGAATATGACTTTGAAGTTGTGGTGAGGAAAGGGAAGACTCACTTGAGAGTAGACCATCTCTCTAGGTTCACATCTGGAGAAGCCCCACAAGGAGTATCAGATGACCTTCCTGATGCTTAGTTGTTTAATTTGGAAGTTGTACCTCAGTGGGCTAAGCCATTAGTGCCAGTACTGACATATGGGCCTAATCACCCAGTCATAAACACTCAAGATCGAGAGGTAGTAAAAGCACAAAAGTACCATATCATGGTAGGAAGTATGTACAAACAGACAGATCAAGGGATATTGGCTTGTTGTGTGGAAGAGGACGAGTACGCAAAATAGTTGCAATTAGCACATGTAGGTGCATTAGAGCAACACTACTCATAGCAAAGAACTTTGCAGACACTTAGGAGATTCGGAGTGCATTGGCCTACTGTGGAAGCTGATGTCCATAAGTTGTGCAAAGAATGCCCGATCTGTTGCACTAAACCACCCGTGGAACATGCCACTCTATATCAAGTTTCCATAGAGCCTGATTGGAGTGAACCATTAGTAACCTTCCTTAGGACCAGAACATTCCCTCAAGATATGACACTGGCCAGACAAAGAAGTCTAGAACAAGAAGCCCTAGACTACTCACTCATTGGTGATAATCTATACAAGTGTGGTAAAGATGGTTACCTTAGATTATGTGTCCATGAGAGTGAATATCTCAAGATCTTGGAAACTGCTCACCAAGGTGTAGTAGGAGGACACTTTGGACCAGATCGGGTGATCAAGGCGATCCTGTTTGCAGGGTTGTGGTGGCCTACCCTTCACATGGACGCACATACCTATTGAAGAGATGTGATGTTTGTCAGCGAACTCAGTATCCTATATGCAAAGATGAGATGCCTCTAAAACCCATGATGGGTGGACGTGCATTCTCTAAATGGGGAATAGACTTTGTAGGTCCTATTAATCTTCCAACCAAGGGTTCACATGCTGAATATATCATTGTGGCCACAGACTATTTAACCAAGTGGGTAGAAGTGAAAGCTACCACAAAGAACGATGCTCAAACGACAGCTAAGTTCTTAGTTGAGAATGTACTCACGAGATACGGGCTACCTATAGAGCTAGTCAGCAATAGGGGGACTCACTTCCTGAATGAAGTTATTGAAAATCTTCTCCAAGAATTCTTGGTAGTACATAAGAAGTCTGTCCCCTATCACCCACAAGCTAATGGCCAGGCTGAGAGCACAAATAAGATCCTATGCAATGTGTTGACTAAATTGGTGAATAATAAACACTCTGATTGGGACAAACAACTACATCATGCTGTTTGGGCATGCAAAGTTGCCTATAAAACGGTACTCCAAGCCACACCCTTTCAGATGGTATTTGGCCAAAATGCGGTGCTACCTTTGGACCTTTTGATTCCCACATTGAGAGTAGCACAGGAGCATGAGTGGACGGGTCATGAACTCTCTTCGAGAATTTTTGACCTCGAACGATTAGGTGAAACACGACTAAGAGCTGGAGCAGGAATATATGCAGCTAAGAAAAGGCAGAAGGCGTACTTTGATGCCCATGTGAAGGATAAAGGATTGAAAGCAGGGGACCTAGTGTTAGTCTACACTTTGAAGCAACATGCGAGAAAATTAGAGAAGAGAGGCTATGGACCTATGATCATAAATAGGATCGCGACTAGTGGAGGAGTCCAATTAGCCACACTCGAAGGCAACATTCTCCCGAGCTACATAAGTGGATGTAGAGTCAATTTATATCAGGAACCTCTCATCGAGGAAATGCTCAATCGACTCAACACTGCCAAGAAACGTAAAGAAGAGGAAAAACGAGTTCGAGAAGAAGCACAGGCAGAAGCATTGGAACGCATCCGAAAAATGAAGATGAGAAGACAAGGATGAGATCAGCCAAGGATAGATGACTATGCGAACCCAAGATATCATATGGCTATGTGTGAAGTCTCAAGTGTAAGCCCCCATAGAATAGTTGACCGACGTCCTTTTGTAACCTTGGAGATAGGACAAGGAAAGAGTGCAAGGACTGCACGGGCCTTAATTGACTCAGGTGCAGCCACTAGTGCCGTTAAACTGTCTTATTGTCGAGAGTTGAAATTAAATGTCAATCCTATAGAAGCATATCTCATAGGATTTGGAGGTGTGGAAACCCCTTGCATGGGCGAGCTGGAACTCCCCCTCTACATTCAAGATGTTCTAATGACAATTAAAGTACTAGTGTGTCAAGATGAGGACCTCACTGAACCTCTTGTCTTGGGTCAAGACTGGATCTATGATCATGCAGTCAACCTAAACCTAAGAAGTGGACTTCTTCAGGTATGGGTAAAACAGAGTCGAATTACAGTTGAGTTAGATAATGGAGCACTCAAGGAACTAGGAAAGGCACAAACTCCTGGTCCTTCCAGGGGTACACATGAATTTGACAATGCTATTCTTGTCCAAAGCTATGTGATGCAGAGGAATGATGATCTCAATAAAGAAGTCAAGGACTCAACGGAACTCCCTTCTTTTCCAAAGGCCAGAGGGAGGCAGCAACCAAAGGCAGATCAATTACTAAAGACTACCTATGGTGGAGGCCAAAAGAACGTGCGAAGCAAGATGACTCAGCCATTGAAACAATTGTGGGTGCCAAAAGGCGAGCGTCCTATTGTGGTCAAGCCACAACAACTATCTCAACTTCCTATTAGTGATCAACGACATGTTACTAATAAGAAGACTTCCAAAAATTCTTTTGAGAAAGTGAAATCTATCTGGGTACCCAAGAAGTCGATGAAGGCTGGCCCACAATCAAGACAAATTTGGGTGCCTAAGGCTTGCTTGTAGGCTCAACTAGTCCCACACAAATCACACCATGTACAACAGGGTTCACTCACTCAAAGAGCCGATGCCCACTCTCAGTCAATACACACAAACACATATTCACACATGAGCACGAGTGGAATCACTTGCAAATGGGCCCCTATAAAGCCTCATTTCCGAGCAAACATCCTCATAAAGCCCTCCAGAGTCTTCATGAAACCAAAACATAAAGTCATTCACTGTGTTTGGCAGCCAAAAGCTTGTAATAAACCCCCGATCCCATTTGTACATTCCTCCCCACCTACTGACTACATCTGTTCACTTAGCTCATAGGATTAACAACACACACAATCATCGAGCACTCACTGATCGACTAACTCATCATTCACCTCATGTTAATGTTGTAAGGGGGACAAAAATTGTTCTACCTTGTCCTTTACAATGTTAACGCCTGCTTCTATATTCTCACAGAACTAGCAAGCAAGCTGTAACATGGTAGAAACCGGAGGCACCAGTTCCCAGGCAGGGTCTAGCGCAGAGATTGTGGACATTGAAGCCCTCCTCCTTGAACCACAACTCACCGAGAGGCCTCAAGAACTTCAAGCGGTGCATGTGCTCCCTATTCAAGACCCTCCTTAGGGACACACTTCTCAAGTGGGGAAGCATGCACATTGGTTCAGTGATGTCGCAGGGCCATTGGGTGATGGCACCTACTTCTCGGAAGCAGAAATTGAGTTCAATGGCAAATGGGGACGCTACCATTTCTTCACTCGCGAATTTGAGAAATATCAGAATGCAGAAGTAATGCGATCGGTATGGACCAAAGCGGGCTTGGATAGCTATTTCAGGGCACATTTGCCTAAGCCAGATTTCCTACGATGCTCCTATTTTATCAGTACCATCACTCCTAGCAGGGCCAAGGGAGGCGATAGTACTTTTGTGCTACCCTCACTATTGCTAGGCCACGAACTCAAGAGATTCAAACTGACCCTCAATTTGGTACGGGAAGCATTGAACATGCAAGGTATGCATATTCCCACTGAGAAAGAAACAATGGTTCCAGGCAGGATGAAGCATAAGGATCTCAATAAATTGAAGGACATGGTAGCAATGACACCTACCATTGCTCTCCACCTACGAACGATCATGCATCATTTTTCTTTTCCCGCCCAAGAACGCTTCACTATGCCACCAAAAAAGATATGGTTCAGCTTGTACTTGGCGGAGACAGACAATCTCACCATCAATATACCACATTGGATCATAGATCAGATCCACCTAGCCCATCAACGATGGAATAAGAAATAGAAGAATGGGCTTCATGGATGTTGTGCTCTGACAAAACTAATTTACAGATGCTTAGCATACGACGTGCCCATTCAAAGAGCACTAGTATGGTCCAGGGCCCAAGAATTCCAAAGACGGCTGTCAACGGCAGGTCCTCCATCCAAGAAGATGAGAGGGGGAGTTCAATTACCATGTGCCCAAGCAAGGGGAGCCACCACCACACCAGAGGTGACCCCTCCACAAACGCGATGTGTCTGACCATTTACCATTCACCTACCCAGACCAAGTGCAGAAGGACCCAATCTGGTGTTCCCTCTTGTTCCATCGGACTTGGAGTTCCCACAAGGTTACACCCTTGCTGATTTGACAGATGAAGAAATTGCCCGTACTATCAATGAGTCTAACCTGGAGACAGAAGTCTAACCCACTACTACAACTTCAGCCCCGACCCAACCGGGAGTAGTAGAAGTAGAAGAGGATGAAGAAGAGACAGAAGAAGAAGAAGCAAATGAGGAGTATGATCAAGAATATGACGAACTTTCAGAACTAGCAAGTGCCCCGGCATACTCGGCCCAAATAAAAAGATTATACGAAACCATGAAGCGAGTCCAAGAACAACACAAACTGTCGCTCGAGACAGGAAAGGTGCTCATGAGCCAAATGTTAGCCGAGGAAGGTGTGGATGACATGTTTATTGAATCAATGAACCTGCACGCAGATGCGGTAGGCTTAGATGAGGCTGTTCATGCAGCCATGGCTTATATTCATCGATTGAGAAACGAGTGCCTACTCGCCCCATGCAATCCGGCAAACAAATCCACATCAATGTATCAGAACCAGGAGGTAACACACAAACAGAAGAACATCAGGCGGAACCACTCTCACCACCCACCTCACCTCTCACTACACAAGTCACCTCACCACCTGGCACTACCACGCCTATTTCTGCCATTACCACATTCGTCATGGGAATTCCTCTCTCTCCCAGCATCTAATTCGGAGGAGTTACCATGCCCACTTTCACAACACTCTTCACAAACATCACATCCACCCCACCCACTGTCCCCATCTACACAGTCACACACACGTTCGACACAATGGAAACATCACCAGTCACAGCACCACTCCCTCCCCCCATGCAGCCTCAATCCCCCATACCCCCTCCACCTACCTCACCACTTGAATCCACAGCATTCACAACTCCCTTCCCCCTCCCTATTCCCCCTACATCCTCCCCTTTCCCTGCATTCTTTAATGTAAATAATATGTTTTCAACGTTACATCAGCGTGTGTATCAACTTCAAAGTGAGTATCAGGCCCTCGAAGACCGTCATCGTCAACTGACTACGAATCACCAACAACTATAGAGACGGCTTATAGCCATAGAAGATGAAAAGGCCGACCTCAATCAACGCTATACCACACTTGAGCAAGCCCATCAAACTCTCCTGGAGGCACCCTAACCATCACAAGCGCCAGGTGTCAAACAACTCGAAGCTTTACTGGAAGTCTACCAAACAGATAATCTGAGAGTCCGACGTAATTTGACTCTACTAAGAAAACACATGGCTACCGCCCTTGAAGAAAACAAGCGTCTGTAGAAGCAAAACGAAGAAAACCTGTAAGCTACCATGGAAGGCTCTCCCCACGAAATCGACCCAGAACAATTCAAAGCAGTCCCCTCAGAAACAATGAAGACAATCTTGGAAAGCTATGCCGATCTATTAGAAGCACATGACGATTTGGAAAAGGAACGGGATGCGCTAGGCCGCCAGCTCAGGGAACAGGAGGCACAACCCAAAATCATAGAGACAACCACGACTTCAGAGGAAGTAAAGGCATTAACAGAGCAGGTGGCAGAATTGCAGAAGAAGTTACTGGAATATGAAAAACAGCCCTCTCCAGTTGTAGAACCCGAGCCAGATGAATTGGTACCCATTGAGGTGGATGAATCGTATGAGGAACCATATGTTCCTATGCCGATGCCAGGAGGTCACCAAACCTCAGAAGGAATGGACACCTTGGAAGTCGAAGTACCTGAATGGCTCCAGACACTCGAAAAGACAGCGAAAACCCATGAAGATCGAGTGGCAATCCAAATCCAATCAATGGCCAAATTAGAAGACACCATCATAAAGTCAGAATATTTCTGCAGCATGTCTCATCATAGATGGACAGACACCAACGACGATCAGTATGTGCCATATTGTGTACTCTTGGCAGATTACAACGCAGAGATTCAACGACGATGTGGCCCGATGATATCCCTGAGAGTGCTAAAAAAGGATCCATTCATCAACCCACCTAGAGGATCCGTCTTCTTGAGACCTATCCCGAGATGGTTTGTACTTGGACTAACATGCCACTCTTTATTAAATACAACCCCTGTTATGTTCCAGTCTTCCGCAGATGCACCTGGCCCGAATTTACCATTGCTGTAAAGAACATCAAAGGTTGTGCAAAGTGGTTAAATTATGTCTATTTAGCACCTCCGCAAGGACCTCCCACTATTGCTTACATGATTTCTACAATCCGTCACTGGAGCATTCACCTACAAAACACCCCTGATGTGATGGCACAGATGTGCATGAAGATCTTCGAATTAATGCTGATCACATTCAGGACATTCAAGAACATCAAGGACCCCCACTTTTCAGGACTCGGCTTCACTGCAGACAACCAAGACCTGGTATATGACATGAGCACTACCCCCTCAATAAAGGTAGTATATGCCTGGCATGCAAGAATAAAATACCTCCCAGCATGCTTCAAACAGACCTTCGAGGAGATGTTCATTACAGGGTTCTCAGAATATCACTCAGCAATATCTGTACCCAAGCCCTCACATCTCCTCCAACTATTTGCTGTGGAGAGGACCATCCACTCAGAGCAATTGCGGGTGCCCCATCCAGACGTCCCTGGTCTAGTGGATTGGGATGCATTATTAACAGTCCTTGATGGGGGCTACGATTAGAAGAACACCACCTCGCTTCCGATGTGGTTCAATATTACGTCCAACGCACAGCTAGACAAGGGTCTGTCAGAGACGACAGACGCGAGAGGGGGGGTCTTGGTAGTAGTCAAGGAACTGAAGGACTCACAAGACAAGGAAGCCTACGAAGGGAGTTGGAGCGAAGAGAAAGCACAAGCTGACACAGTAGTCAAAGAAGTTCTGGCAAGTAGGCCATCTAAATTTTTCATGCATCAAAGAGGTGGGCACACAAGAAGAAGGAGCAAGTAGGGAGCTTCAGGAAATGTATGTCAAAATATTAAAAGGAATCCCTACAAAAATAGTGATTTTCATCACTAAAAACAATTGTAAATACCATTTCATATTTTTGTAGCTCCATTTTGTGCAAGCCAAGGAGTCCTTGAGCTTGAGGAGCTTTAGAAGTACCTACCTATCAGTTTTCACATTTTTTAGACTCCGTTTGAACCTCCAAATAGGCCAGAGAACCTAATTTTTAACTAGGCCAGACACTAGGTCTGGAGAGGGCCAAAAGCTAGTTAAAAACTATAAATAGAGATAGAGAGCTCATTTTTGGGGTAGCTTGTAATAGACTTGACCTTGTATGAGCATTTGGGAAGTAATCTAAAGGAACTCCATTGTTTCCCTCTCTTTGTCTTGCCTTGTGTGTGCGTGTGTGTATGTGTGTGCATGTTTGTGTGCTTCTCACTCACACACTGGTGCCTTCACTTGCTCGAGGTCATCATACCATCCTCAGGTCTTCCCGGATTGACATTAAAGGAGATGCTACTCATCACTGAGCTACACCCAGCGTGCAGACGCCGCTCGCAGGACAGCGGGAAAGGCGCACACCAGAGGAGGCCTCATCCAACCCCCGTGCCGACTTCCTTCCCGTTCGCTCGACCTCCTTCTTTCTGACACTTGAACCCGACGTGAAGCGAGGCGGTTGCCCGGGGATCCTCGATGCGGCACCCACTCCTTGAGAAGACAAATACCTCGGCATCAGATCGGATATTCCAGGTACCAACATTTTAAGTTATTTGAATTATTTGCATTGATTCCACGCACTTTAAAGAGAAAGATTTTTTTACTGCTTGACTTTGATCATCCAATTTTTTCATTAGTTTTGATCATACGAGTGTGCACTTTTCCATTGAGGCATAGATTAAGAATCCACTTCTTGGGTTAGATCATAAAACGAAAATGAACAAAATGATTGAGGAACAGTTCAAGAAATATGAAGAGCGAATTAAGGAAATAGAATTTAACACCAATGAATTTATAAAATCAAAGTTTGGTATTGTTATGACCCTAATGCAAACTATAAATGCAGTCAGATACTATTCAGTTAATGGGCATAAGTATTAAAGACCTAAAAAATGAAATGGATTCTGAGATTTCTGAATTGAGAAATAAGGTTGACCTGTTGACAAACCAAGTTAATGACCTACAAGTATTGAAATGTGATAATCAGCATGAGGTAAAAGTCCAAGGCATATGAATACGCTCTTAATGCCACGGAAAAGATGATTATACGAGACTTTATTTTGTTCAAACCCCTCGCAAATGGTCTATTTGGATCACCTAAAGCCCACAATTACCTCGAAATGGATTTTTCCTATGGCTATGCACTAGCTCATAAATTCCCGGCAAACGCACGAAAATGTTACGCCTCTTCGTCCAAGGGAAGATACATGTATATTCTGCCCAACTCCTGGAAGTCAGTCGAGTCGTATTGCTTGAAGGTCGCAATTATATCTTCAGTATGTAATTTCACTCCCTCAACAACTACCTCGTACACACTCGTACTTATGTACGCTTGCTCTTCCCAGATCCTTTTCACTCAGGCACATGCCTATGTACACTTACATCTTCCACCTCCCCGTCCATATAAACCCAAACCTATGTGCATTCACTTCCTCATATACTCTCCCACATGGATGAACCACTCAGGGCCTCGTGTTTAGTATTTGGAGAAATGCATTGCACAACAAAAAAAACGCTTCTACTCAAGCAGAAATAAAGAAATAGCATTGTTCGTGCAACTTACTGTAATTATATGCTGAAATTCTCCTTCTACTCCTGTTTGTTACATGCGATATGGATTAATGAGAAGCAACTTCGAACTTAAAAACATTCATTGACAATGCAAGATTTCAGAGATTCAGGATTCAGCACCATGATCCCTTCTTATACGAGTAAATGAGATAAGTGTCTTTGTATCGAACATGTTCATCAATAAGAAACCAGGGTCGAGAAGAAAGTCTACCAAGGAATACAGAAACTATTGAAACTGAGTTCTGCTTGTACCTTCCTTTTTGTCGCTTCGACAGTGTCCAATAATTTGAGAAAGACCAAGACACACATACTGTGGTTGTATGAGCATTTCAAGATGATCGTCTTGCCTTTTATCACCCAATAATTATCTAGCTCCCATAGATGCCCAACTACTTGTCCTTGTTCTCAAGCGTCAGGAAGTAGAGGGAACATTATGCTATCAGAAAGAAAATCTGGCAACTGCTCGATCAATGCCATTTCCCTGACCAAAAAAATTGCTCTGCGTAGCAGACACTTACATAGCATACCGTAGTGGGAACTCTTAAAGCAGTTACAAAGCAGGATTGATATGCTTCAAATGAACTGGTATAACTATTACTATGACACAATTCCTGGTGTTTTGCTTCACCCTTCTGCGAGCACCCCCTTCAGGCTTGCTGCTCCTCCCCTTCGGCCTCTAATTTGCCATTAGCGTTATCTTCGAACCTCAGCCCCCTGCTCCCACTTAGAACGGGCACAGCCTCATTTGTATCAATTGTCCTCAGCCACCTCGTAAGCGCCTCCATTACCTGCATCGGCATAAATCAGGGCTCCCCCCTCGAAGCCGTCATGATTCTCCCGGGTGACAGTGAGGCACGTGCCGTTGACAGCAATGCTATCGCCGAGCTTGACGCCATCAAGAGCAACAGAGGCGTTTATTGTCATCTCGAATCCATCTTCGACTGTTGTCGGCTACTGTCCCTAATTCTTCAGCAATGCCCGTAAAATAAAAGCCCTCACTGGATGATTGGCATCCCTTTTCGACTTGAGATTGTCCTCCTTCTGGAAGAACAAGAGAGTACGACTCCCCGCAAGCCCACCCAGCTGGCCTTGGATTTAACCAGTGACCTGCAGGTGCTGACTACCGGCATGGACAGACTCCATAATGCCAAAACGAGCAGTCCCCACTTTCCAAATCCTTTAGGAGTGTCAGATATGACAAAAACGGCCTGTTACACTCTTTTTCTGGCAGAAAAACGGGATGTTGTCATATATGCGTGCCTACTTGGCCTCCATTCTCATTAACTTTTGTACATCCAATCAGAATTGGGTTGTATCCACCATCAGAATTGGCAGAAGAAGCTTGATTATTAACTGGACTTCTCGGTGGAGCAGAGGCATAATTAGGATTCCTGTATGCAGAAGCATAACTTGAATTTGGGTTCCGTCTGACTCCAGAGGGGTGGTTACGGTAACCTCTGCTGCGCGGCCCACCATACTCTTTCTCGTGTGGGCGTTTTTGCACAAAGTCCATTCGAATACAGCGTCCTCTGTAACGGGCCCCGTCATACTTGACAATCGCCATGCAAGCATAATCTATGTTAACAAAATCCACAAAAGCCCTAATGTTTTGGTCGACCCACACAGGATCGTTTGTAAGCTCTATCTTGTCGACAAGCACCGGATTCACTACATCTGGAGGCCCAAACCATGCTTTGAAATCTTCCTTGTCCTCCTCCTTGAAGTCGGGAGGAAGATTCCAAATCTTCAGCCTCACGTATGGCTGTCACCTCAGCATGAGCAGTTGGATTAGTGTACTCAAGGACCATATTATGGCAACTAACAGCAATTTCATCCTTCAATACTACTACAGCACCAAAAGGTCCACCGTGCCCACAATTTACACCATCATAGGCTTTCTCCACTGCCTTCTGGAGAAAACTGTGATCTCTGTCTTGAATTTCTTCGTGGTGACCCGCAAACGTTGAGGCGACAGAGATTGTATTCTCATTGTCCAAAACTTTAACATCCACCGTATCGTCCATGGCCCCTCAGAGCGCAAGCAATAAAGGCCCCTTCGTGTGCTTCTTCTCCCCTTCTAATCTTGATCCTCGTGTCCACATTTGAGTCGATCTTAGCATCACAGACCACCTATTCTCATTGCAAAACACCTATGTCCAAACAAATATTCTCCAAAAATGGAAGCATGTTAGTGCACCAAAACCAACCATTTTGTGGGCTAACATACTCCCCTCTTTTTAATTGCGAAGTCGTCCTCGACAAGCCAAATATGTTCCTACAGTAAAATCATCCAACATGTGCTCATCACTCAATCAAATACAAATCTTTACCTTGCATGCCTATTCTCTTCTTCCTCGATGTAGCACCTGAAATCATACTCGTACAATCATTTGTTAGTACCAAAATCCAATCATTTCACTTACCATCTTCGTCCATCTTCTCGCATCTTCATTGACATGTCCACCTGTCTGCAAACTTCATTAAAACATTAGAACTTTTCGTCATCAAATCACAATAACATTTACAACCAAAATGGAAAGAGCAAACACACATCAGGAAATCACATCACACATCGTCGTCATACATGCAAGCTCGTCACAACCCATATGCATACAAGCAGAAGACATGTCCACATTCGCTCTCGTCACTCTTCTCGACTATTCATTCAACACGTCACGAATCCCTATTCCACATGCATACTCAACACACTTTCCACACACCATCAAAAACCATTTCCGAGTTCCGTTTCGATACTCTTCCCAACCACACGATTGCTTTCTTGATTCCCTTTTCTCGTTTCTAACTGGGTTCTCTCGCCAATTTCCCATTTCCTTCCCACCTAGGGTTTCCTATTCCCACTTACCTTTCGGTCTATTCTGTGCTCTTTCGTACATCAATCAAATCCTATGCTTGGTCGCCACCACCTCTCCTAAATTGATGGACACACGACAAAGACCACTCAAGCCTAACACGAGCTCACCTCGACAGGACCACTCATCATCAACGCGATTCCGAACTTCACAAGTCATTGCACCACCTAAGAGCCAAACTGAACACTTCTGGAAAGTTTGCAGACAAACAATGCAACTAGCACGATTGGATTCCTCAAGTCCAAGCTTTCCATAGACACATCGTAACCAAAATCCTAGCCGAGCTTAAGCTTCAATTTGACATGTTTCATCGGGAGCCCACACATAACCCAAATCCCCACAACACAAACACATATATTCCCATCCGAGCATCATGCTCTCTCACCTCTCTTATGTCCCCCCTCGAGCGAAATTTTTTTCACATATTTACTCACACTTGCCGGCCTACGCTGAAGCTGGATGCGACTCGTGGACTCGACCACCCGATCGAGTTTGCTCCACCCATCTACCAACCCAACGCAGCGCGCGATGCACAGACAGCTAGCCCTATGTGAAACCGACGTCGGTTCGTGGCTTTGACCACCCGGCCAAAGTGGGTCCACCCACCTATCGGCCCACATAGGCGCGTAGCCACACTCACACATACACAAACATATATTTTTTCATTTTCTTTTCATTCCCGCATCTCGAGAATTAGGAGACAAAAGAAAGGACTCTTTCCCAACCATCCCAATCACGACACACACACATATATCCCCCCGTGGACATCCCAATGAGACATATCTCCTCTTTGCTGCCACTCAAGCCAAAATCCAGCCACTAATGCCATGGTCAACCCGTCCTCGCAAAACCCGCACATACTAACCACCTCGTCGACCTGAAACCTCTAAAAGTGTCACTTCAGTCCTAAGTGTACAACAGACTTGGTCCATCCGTCCTCACATCTCAGACTCGTAATCCGCAAAGCAAACCCTAGTCAGACTCAAGCCGTCCTTACCGACATCCATTGCCTCGTCTATTTCTTTTCATCTCCAACCTCTGCCTCGCAGAGCTTCTACCTGACCCGACAAATGACCTGAAAAATTACCATTGCTCGTTGTGCTCCTCAATGATTCGAGCCTCGCCGCTAAGTCTCTTAATCCTTGTTTGTTGTGCTCAATATCACTCTGATATTGGAACAGGTCACAGTCGATGCCTCGGAACCGATTCCATATTTGCTCCATCTCTTTATCCTCTCTCACCCTTTTTGCAGATTCGAGGGGAACATCCTCCCTCTTCTCAACTCGAACAGTCAGCTTCTCGACTTCCTCTCTAATCGATCTTTCCTCCCAAATCCTACTCATATTTTCTTCATTTAGATCATCTACCTTCTTCAACAATTCATTCTTCATTTTTTCTAACTCCGTTCCGAATGCATCCAACCTATCCAACACCGCTTTCAGCTCTTCCTCCATTTTTCCTGCTTTCGGGTCCTCTACCTGTACTCGCATCTCATCGTCTTTCCGATTCATCCACCTACCGAGCTTGCTACTCAGCTTTGCATTCTCTTTCTCTACACATCTCACTTTCTCATCACTCTCTGCTTGGGCACTCTTCATTCTTTCTAACTCCAGGTGGAACTCGTCACATGCCTTACCCGCTTGATCACTGTATCGACGGATTATGCTTTGTACCTTCTCGATTTCATGCTCCATTCCTTCGACTCTCCTCATTAGGTCATCCTCGTCTCTTGAGAGCTCTTCTTCGATCGCAACTCCAAAGCAGTCGGCTACCATCAAGCCGGATCTCAAGTCCCAGACCACGTTTTCACTCTCGAGCTTCACACGATCTTTTCTCCAGCTTTTGTTTACTCTTTTCCACTCCTTGTTTTCATTTTTCAACATTCGTACTTGCTTTTCCCAAGTTCCTAGGACCTCGGCCATTTTCTCTTGATTTTCCTCTAATTTCGCTATTTTGATCCTCTCGTTATCTCGCTCCACCTGCAACCAATTGACTTGACATTCCAAGCTCCTCACAAGTTCTATCAAGTCTCGATCATGAGATCCAGTGTCCTTGCTTCCACTTGCTCTCGTAGTTTCCGTCGATAAAGTAACTCCACCCTTGTCAACTTCCACATACAAGGAGGATAAACACCTATCAGCTTGATTCGTTGTGACCTTTATGTCAGTCATCTCTTTTGAGCCACACACGTGCTCGCATAGTCTCTTTTTCCCACAGTCCGCACATGTGGGGACAAAATCCAATGGGGAGCATACACGAGGGCAATATTTGGCTATATGCCCAATCTGCTCGCAACACCAGCATCTCACATAATTTGATATCGGGCCAAATCGCCACCCTCGGTTCACATGATGTCTCATGGTCGGACGAGAATCTATCCATCTCCTATTTTGTCCAAAATTCGGTTGCCTCATATTCGCTTTCTCAAGACTAGAGGCTTGTCTTTGTTGGGCCATTTCTCTAATGAAAGTCACAACAGATTTGGGATCGACTTGGCTGTGCCACACGATTGGGGCACCAAGCGAACTCGTAGCACTCTCGATGAGATGTGCTAAGCCAATTCCCGGCAGACGCACCAAAATGAATACGCTCTTAATGCCACGGAAAAGATGATTATACGAGACTTTATTTTGTTCAAACCCCTCGCAAATGGTCTATTTGGATCACCTAAAGCCCACAATTACCTCGAAATGGATTTTTCCTATGGCTATGCACTAGCTCATAAATTCCCGGCAAACGCACGAAAATGTTACGCCTCTTCGTCCAAGGGAAGATACATGTATGTTCTGCCCAACTCCTGGAAGTCAGTCGAGTCGTATTGCTTGAAGGTCGCAATTATATCTTCAGTATGTAATTTCACTCCCTCAACAACTACCTCGTACACACTCGTACTTATGTACGCTTGCTCTTCCCAGATCCTTTTCACTCAGGCACATGCCTATGTACACTTACATCTTCCACCTCCCCGTCCATATAAACCCAAACCTATGTGCATTCACTTCCTCATATACTCTCCCACATGGATGAACCACTCAGGGCCTCGTGTTTAGTATTTGGAGAAATGCATTGCACAACAAAAAAAACGCTTCTACTCAAGCAGAAATAAAGAAATAGCATTGTTCGTGCAACTTACTGTAATTATATGCTGAAATTCTCCTTCTACTCCTGTTCGTTACATGCGATATGGATTAATGAGAAGCAACTTCGAACTTAAAAACATTCATTGACAATGCAAGATTTCAGAGATTCAGGATTCAGCACCATGATCCCTTCTTATACAAGTAAATGAGATAAGTGTCTTTGTATCGAACATGTTCGTCAATAAGAAACCAGGGTCGAGAAGAAAGTCTACCAAGGAATACAGAAACTATTGAAACTGAGTTCTGCTTGTACCTTCCTTTTTGTCGCTTCGATAGTGTCCAATAATTTGAGAAAGACCAAGACACACATACTGTGGTTGTATGAGCATTTCAAGATGATCGTCTTGCCTTTTATCACCCAATAATTATCTAGCTCCCATAGATGCCCAACTACTTGTCCTTGTTCTCAAGAGTCAGGAAGTAGAGGGAACATTATGCTATCAGAAAGAAAATCTGGCAACTGCTCGATCAATGCCATTTCCCTGACCAAAAAAATTGCTCTGCGTAGCAGACACTTACATAGCATACCGTAGTGGGAACTCTTAAAGCAGTTACAAAGCAGGATTGATATGCTTCAAATGAACTGCTATAACTATTACTATGACACAATTCCTGGTGTTTTGGCATTCATAGTCTACTGAGTGGATCTATCCCGCATCATATTATGTTTCAGAATTTTTTTTTTTATGCTCAAAATGCCACCAATTTCAATATCCATTTCCTACACGTTGAATAATATGCATTATACATCCATACACTTGCGACTGTGTAATCAAGGCATGGATGCATGTCGTTTTGTACAGCAACAGCATGAAAACATTGTGCAGGTTAAATAAGAGATTGATTAACAGCCAAATGAAACTTCTCTTACGAGTCACCACTCTTCAGTCTCCAATCATTCCCTGAAAACATGTAAAAATATGCAGAAACCCACAACCCACCTGTATGAGTACGCAACAGCAAATAACCTCGCATCGCAGAAGGCGACTTACAAAGAAACATAGTCATCATCCTCCAACGTCAAACGTGCACAGACAGAAGAGTGCGGAAGCAACGTGTTCATCATCGTTTTCCGAAGCGGCTTCTGTACATACTCGACCGAACTCACGATAGGCAGCACAAATCGCGATGGAAAACACGGAGTTAGATGGACACAGAATCACTCCATCGTACCCTCTTTTGTATGTTGATCTGCCAGCCACCGAGCGTGTCTCCCAACTTCCTCTCTCCTCTTCATGCCCCTCCCACCAAGCATAGAACAGCCACTTCATCCATGTGTTGCCCCCCTTTTCTCAGCCCGCTGGAACGAAGAAGAACCCCCCCTCATCGAAGGTCGCTTCACGAAATATTGGAATGCAGTATTGACTTCTTCTGGATCCAGAGCAGATATCGATGCACATTGTAAACACTTGTTATTCATCACCGGATGGCCATTGTCCTTTAGCCCCTACACCATTGGAGAATTCCCACATACAGATCACGTCCCAATTCAGCATCCATTGTTATTTCTCCTCTTGCTCCAAGTAGGGCAGCAATAGCCACATCTCTCCCTGTTTTGAGCTGCCCGTCCGTTTGTAGAACTGTACGGCCCCGCAGGTCATTTGCCACCAGGGTTTGATGAGTTTCAGCTAGTCCAAGCTCCCAAGGCAAGCCTGCATTCTTGATTCCAGTCCATCGAGAAGCACCAGTTCCTCCATCATGTCCTGAAATAAGCACATGATCTGCATGACCCTTCACAACACCACTCGCAATCACTCCTACTCCTGCCTCAGAAACAAGCTTCACCCTTCTGCGAGCACCCCCTTCAGGCTTGCTGCTCCTCCCCTTCGGCCTCTAATTTGCCATTAGCGTTATCTTCGAACCTCAGCCCCCTGCTCCCACTTAGAACGGGCACAGCCTCATTTGTATCAATTGTCCTCAGCCACCTCGTAAGCGCCTCCATTACCTGCATCGGCATAAATCAGGGCTCCCCCCTCGAAGCCGTCATGATTCTCCCGGGTGACAGTGAGGCACGTGCCGTTGACAGCAATGCTATCGCCGAGCTTGACGCCATCAAGAGCAACAGAGGCGTTTATTGTCATCTCGAATCCATCTTCGACTGTGCCAACGTCGGCTACTGTCCCTAATTCTTCAGCAATGCCCGTAAAATAAAAGCCCTCACTGGATGATTGGCATCCCTTTTCGACTTGAGATTGTCCTCCTTCTGGAAGAACGAGAGAGTACGACTCCCCGCAAGCCCACCCAGCTGGCCTTGGATTTAACCAGTGACCTGCAGGTGCTGACTACCGGCATGGGACAGACTCCATAATGCCGAAACGAGCAGTCCCCACTTTCCAAATCCTTTAGGAGTGTCAGATATGACAAAAACGGCCTGTTACACTCTTTTTCTGGCAGAAAAACGGGATGTTGTCATATATGCGTGCCTACTTGGCCTCCATTCTCATTAACTTTTGTACATCCAATCAGAATTGGGTTGTATCCACCATCAGAATTGGCAGAAGAAGCTTGATTATTAACTGGACTTCTCGGTGGAGCAGAGGCATAATTAGGATTCCTGTATGCAGAAGCATAACTTGAATTTGGGTTCCGTCTGACTCCAGAGGGGTGGTTACGGTAACCTCTGCTGCGCGGCCCACCATACTCTTTCTCGTGTGGGTGTTTTTGCACAAAGTCCATTCGAATACAGCGTCCTCTGTAACGGGCCCCGTCATACTTGACAATCGCCATGCAAGCATAATCTATGTTAACAAAATCCACAAAAGCCCTAATGTTTTGGTCGACCCACACAGGATCGTTTGTAAGCTCTATCTTGTCGACAAGCACCGGATTCACTACATCTGGAGGCCCAAACCATGCTTTGAAATCTTCCTTGTCCTCCTCCTTGAAGTCGGGAGGAAGATTCCAAATCTTCAGCCTCACGTATGGCTGTCACCTCAGCATGAGCAGTTGGATTAGTGTACTCAAGGACCATATTATGGCAACTAACAGCAATTTCATCCTTCAATACTACTACAGCACCAAAAGGTCCACCGTGCCCACAATTTACACCATCATAGGCTTTCTCCACTGCCTTCTGGAGAAAACTGTGATCTCTGTCTTGAATTTCTTCGTGGTGACCCGCAAACGTTTAGGCGACAGAGATTGTATTCTCATTGTCCAAAACTTTAACATCCACCGTATCGTCCATGGCCCCTCAGAGCGCAAGCAATAAAGGCCCCTTCGTGTGCTTCTTCTCCCCTTCTAATCTTGATCCTCGTGTCCACATTTGAGTCGATCTTAGCATCACAGGCCACCTATTCTCATTGCAAAACACCTATGTCCAAACAAATATTCTCCAAAAATGGAAGCATGTTAGTGCACCAAAACCAACCATTTTGTGGGCTAACAGCATATCTGCACACGAACAGTCTTTACGTCTTAGAAGACCCTTGCCTAGAGTGATACCTAGGAAATCAAGCCGGGTTGAGAAGAGACCATTATGTTGCTTTTGGTGTGATCAGTTCGGACATATGTTCTAGGACTGCATAGCATATGAGAGTGCATGCAGACATAGACTTGTAAGTGAGCATGAAGGAAAAATTTGTAAATATCAAGATGAATCACCTTTGCATTTGAATGTAGGAAAAGGTGGCATGGAGTATTTTGAAGAGACTAAAACTAGATCAAAATCAATTCAAAAGATGTGGAAACCAAAAAGACTTGAGAATAGTAAATCTGATGAACAAAAGATCCTACTATCTATTGAGAGTCAAGAGAAATCTATTGAAGAAACCAAAGGTAGACAAATCAAGGTCAAAAAACATAATATTGAACAGATATTGAGAGAACAAATAGAAATTGACCATAAAAGAGAATCTGATAGAGAAATGCAAAAGAAATCAAAGAAAGAGCATGATGTATATGTTTCGTTTGATCCAAAAATTTTAAATAATGAGAATCTATTTGATGAAGACAAAGTTGCAAAATTACAATCCCAAATGAACTTTTGATAAACAGATTGAACTAGAAAAGAGTAAAGAAGAAATTCAAGAAGATACAAAATCTAAGAAACATGTTAACAAAGTAGAAAAACAGTCACGATGATATTATTATGCAAATCGAGGGGAGTGTAAAGACGACTTCAAAGACTTCTAAGAGTTTGAAGAAGAACAAAAGAAGTAAAAACATAACTTTTCAAGATATATTTGCAAATATTGAATGATGATCGAAGAAGAATCATAATGAAATGTATGAGAATGATCAAGAGTAATTGATTGATGATGATGAAAATTGATAATTGACAATGATGATTAATGATGTTGAATGATGATGATGATGGTTTAGATGATTGATAATGATGATGATTGTGGTAACTGATGATTTATGATGATGATAATTATTGAAGATTGATGATGAAAATGATTTATGATGAGTGATTGAAGAAGAATAGGAGAAGTAGAAATCTAACCTTCCAAGACATATTTGCAGATATTGAAGGATGATTGAAGAAGAATCATAATGAAAAAGTATGAGAATGATCAAGAGCTATTGAATGATAAAGATTGATGATAATGCATGATGATAAATGATTGATGAATTATTAGTGTTTGATGATGATAATGGTTTATGATGATGGATGATTGATGATGATCATTGATAAAGGAAATGATTGTTATGATTGATGAGTGATTATGATTGCTGAATGATTCATGATGATAAATGATATGATGGTTGATGATTGATGAAAGATAATGATTGATGTTGAAAATAATTGATGATGATGAATGACATTGATGACTGATGATGATGATGACACTGATGTTAATGCTAGAGGATACTGATGATACTGAGGCTGATGCTGATAAAGAATGATAGACCATGAAGTTGAAGGGAAGCTGGATCAATCAATGAAGAAGATGTGATAAAATGACCAGGTGAAATGTTTCCAATTTGAAACTTGTTTTCTTCTTGATAGAGCATATGCATGACATTGATGTGTGTGATAAAGATATGTATGAATTTATGAAAATCATGTAGAATGGAGATAACAAATATCTATTATGGGTTTGCATGAAGCATGAGCGACTAGGAATGATATGAATGGAATCAGTTAGTGGACTAGAGACTTTTGGGAGTGAAAGCTTGGGGATGTCACTTAGATTGAGTGCATGTATATGTTGATTGATTCGAATACTTAGTGAGTGGGAAACTTTGGATTCTAATATTTGTTTCTTGCGGATCTTATCTCCATATGTATCATGATTTATAGAAGAACCTTAATACTCAAGCCAGCTTATATGTGTGTGCATGTTGTGAGTGCGCTACGATGGGCTAGTAGGCGGGTGGAACCACCTTGGTCAAGTGATCAAGGCCATGAGCCGTAGCTAGTTTTGTCGTAGGCCTGACCTATCTGTTGTCATGCACCTACATGGGTCGATAGGTGGGTGGAGTCACTGTGGCCGGGTGGTCAGAGCCACGAGCTAACGTCGATTTCATGTAGGGCTGACATTGTGTATGTTGTGCGCTATGTCAGGTCGTAGACAGGTGGGTTAAACTTGGTCGGGCGGACAAGTCCATGAGTCGCACCTGATTTCGACATAGGCCGATTTGTGAAATAAAGATAAAAAGAATAAATGCTGAGCTGAGATGAAGTGAAAAACAAAAGATAAGAAAAAGAAAGATCTAATGGAGAGTTGGACAGTAGGAGATAAATAGTAGGAATGAGGTATATTCTACAAACAGAGCTAGTAGAAACATAAGTATATGCTAGTACTTAGAATGAGCAGTTGGATGTGAACCAGTTGAAGGAAGAAAAGATCTAGAAAGCCAACGGTTTATTCATGTGATTACTTGTCAGATTGCAGACGCAGAAACATAGTATGATGTTTATGAAGCTTGAATCTACTTAATTTTCTAGAATTCATACTAATCTTTGTACAGTTGCATGTACTGCATGAGATCACGCTTTGATTTTTGAGAAGAAAGACATTTAAAAGTAAAAATTGTTTCAAAAGAACCCTGGTACGCTTTTGTTAGATCTTGCAGGTTGGCCCATCGGGACGATGTGCAGGTTTAGTGGGGGCGAATATCGGATGAAATCCCGTAGGGCACTATGCTTGTTTTTTTCCAAAGCTAATTGATTTTTATGAGTTTTTTGTGTGATGTTTTGATCGAGAGAGGGGTATATTTTGTACATATTTTGGTTGACTTATTTGCTTGTGTGATATGAAACCATGTGAGTCTTGTAAATAGTCCATAAAACTAAGTCTAGCCCCATGGAAACCCTAGGTTGGAACCTTTGTTTTGTCATTTACCATAAGTCTAGCCCTTAATTTGTGTATAAAGTGTGAAAGCAAACCTTAGTTTAAGAAAACTAAAAAGGGAACAAAAAAGAACCAAAAATAGAAAGAAAAGAATTGCAAAAATAAAAAGAAGAAAAACAAAAAATAGAAATAAGAGGTGGCATTTCCCAAATAGCAGATCATCATGCAAGATATCCACAATTAGGAAGTTAGATAAGGAGGTTAGAAGATTCTAGAAGTCCTAGTGGAGGGGGGCAAAACCTATAAATAGGTGTACAAGTTTCATTGTTTCTTCCGATGGACACTTGTGTGGATCTTCTCTTTAGGTTTGGATGGTTGATGATATTGGAGGATTATATGAAGTAAAGAACTAAAGATTGAAGCATGAAGTGAAGAATTATACCTCGTGGATCTTCTTGGTGCACCTATTCTCCAGGTTGATGATTTCAATGATTATATGAAGTGACAAAAGCGATTGAAGACTTAAGATAAAGATTACTCCTTGTGGATCTTCTTGGTATTTGATTTTGCATGGACTATTGAAGTAAAGTGAAGTAAAACTATTGCCGAAGAAGACTTGAAGAGAAGCTTTGATTGAAGACCAAAGACCCAAAGTGAAGAAAAGATCCATCCACGAAGACCGAAGCCGAAGATCTTGGGTGCCTTTTTGCACTGTAGCAAGAGGCAGATCATATCCAATCGATCCGCACTGTAGCAACCGCATTTATTTATATTTACCTGTTCTGCACTATAGTGGAGTTTTCTGTATCGCCGACCCGCACTATAGCGGGCGTCTTTGTATCATTCAGATTTTATTGGTCGACTGCCGTTACTTTTTGATCGTATCATTGAGCTTCATCTGCATCCCGTGTATTACTGCTATATCTGATTATCTCTTTCCCAATGCCTACGGTCTCACACGTACGCACGCACATCTCGTCACTTTCGAGGGGTAGGGGCCCTACAAGGATCACACACACTCAAGAGAATTTAGGCGAGGCGCCCAGTGCGTAGACACCGCTCGTAGGATAGCGGGAAAGGTGCACACCAAAGGAGGCCTGATCCAACCCCCGCACCGACTTCCTTCATGTTCGCTCGACCTCCTTCTTTTCCAGAACGCTTGAACTATAGAATGAAGCAGTCAAAGAACTAGGGAAGGCACAAACTCCTGGTCCTTCTAGGAGTACACATGAAAATGACGATGTTATTCTTGTCCAGAATTATGTGATGCAGAGGGATGATTGTCTCAACAAAGAAGTCAAGGATACGATGGAACTCCCTTCTTTTCCAAAGGCCGTAGTAATAAGGCAACCTAAGGAGGATCAAATGCAGAAGAAGCAAAGGACATATGCTCGAAGCCAAAAAAAAGTACAAAGCACGGTGTCTCAGTCACCAAGAAGAGTGTGGGTGTGGAAAGGCGAGCATCCTATTACGGTCAAGCCACAACAACTAGCTCAATTTCTTATTAGTGATCAACGACATGAAACTAATAAGAAGTCTTCCAAAAATTCTTCTATGAAAGTGAAGTCTATCTGGGTACCGAAGAAGTCGATGAAGGCTCGCCCACAATCAAGACAAATTTGGGTGCCTAAGGTTTGCTTGCGGGCTCAACTAGTCACACACAGATCGCACCATATACAACATGGTTCACTCACTCGAAGAGCCGATGCCCACTCTTATTCGATACATACAAACATATATTTACCCATGAGCAGGAGTGGAATCACTTGTAAATGGGCCCCTCAAAAGCCTCATTTCCAAGCCGACACCCTCATAAAGCCCTCTAGAGTCTCCACAAAACTAAAACCTAAAGTCATCCACTATGTTTGGCAGCCCAAAGCTTGTAATAAACCCTGGGATCCCATTTGTACATTCATCTCCACCTACTAACTGCATCATTCTCACAATGCATCTTTTCACTTAGCTCATAGGACTACTTGTTCATTAACAACACACACAATCATCGAGCACTCATTCACCTACTAACGCATCGTTCACCTCATGTTAATGTTGTAATGGAGACAAAAAAATTGTTCTACCTTGTCCTTTACAATGTTAACGCATGCTTCTATATTCTCACAGAACTAGCAAGCAAGCCGTAACATGGCAGAAATTGGAGGCACCAGTTCCAGGCAGGGTCTAGCACCCAGATAGTGGACATTGAAACCCTCCTTCTTGAACCACAACTCACCGAGAGGTCTCAAGAACTTAGAGTTGTGCATGTGCTTCGTATTCAGGACCCGCCTCAGGGACACACTTCTCAAGTGGGGAAACACGCACATTTGTTCACTGATGTCGTAGGACCATTGGGAGATGGCACCTACTTTTGGGAGGCAGAATTTGAGTTTAATGGTAAATGGGGATGCTACCATATTTTCACCCGTGAATTTGAGCACTATCAAAATGTAGAAGTAATGCGATCGGTATGGACCAAACTGGGCTTGGATAGCTATTTCCGGGCACATTTACCTAAGCCAGATTTCTTGCGCTGCTCCTATCGTATCAGTACCATCACCCTAGCAGGGCTAAGGGAGGTGATAGTACTTTCGTGCTACCCTCACTGACACCAGGCCATGAGCTCAAAAGGTTCAAACTGACCCTCAACCTAGTACGGGAAGCATTGAACATGCAGGGTATGCATATTCCTACTGAGAAAGAAACAATGATTCTAGGGAGGATGAAGCACAAGGATCTCAACAAATTGAAGGACATGGTAGCAATGACACAAACCATCGCTCTCCACCTACGAACGATCATGCAACACTTCGCTTTCCCCGCCCAAGAACGCTTCACTATGCCACCAAAAAAGGTCTGGTTCAGCTTGTACTTGGCGGAGACAGAGGATCTCACAATCAATCTACCACACTTGATCATAGATCAAATCCACCTAGCCCATCAGCGATGGAATAAGGAACACAAGAATGTGCTTCATGGGTGTTGTGCACTAACAAAAATAATTTATAGATGCTTAGCTTATGACGTGCCCATTCAAAGAGCACTAGTGTGGTCCAGAGCTCAGGAGTTCGAGAGACGACTATCCACAATGGGTCCTCCATCAAAGAAAATGAGAGGTACAGTCCAATTTCAATGTGCCCAAGCAAGTAGAGCCACCACCACACCAGAAGTGACCCCTCCACAAACGCGACATGTCCATCCGTTTACAATTCGCTTACATAGATAGAGTGCAGAAGGACGTAATCTTGTTTTCCCTCCAATCCCTTCTGATCTGGAGTTTCCCCAGGGCTACACCCTAAATGATCTCAGTGATGAAGAAATTGCTAGGCTGATCAATGAATCTAACCTCGAGACGGAAGCAGAGCAGACCCAAGGACCACAACGCACTACAACAACTTCAGCCCCGACCCAACCGGAAGTAGTAGAAGTAGAAGAGGATGAAGAAGAGACAGAAGAAGAAGAAGCGAACGAGGAACATGATCAAGAATATGATGAACTTTCAGAACTCGCAAGTGCCCTAGCCTATTCGACACAAATAAAAAGATTGTATGAAACCATGAAACGAGTCCAGGAACATCAAAAACTATCGCTCAAAACAGGAAAGGTGCTAATGAGCCAAATGTTAGGAGAGGAAGGCATGGATGAAATGTTTATTGAATCCATGAACTTGCACGCAGACGCGGTGGGCTTGGATGAAGCCATTCATTCAGCTATGGCTTATATTCATCGCTTTGAGAAACGGGTGCCAACCCGTCCCATGCGATCCGGCAAGAAAATTCAGATCGATGTATCAGTGCCAGGAGATACCACACAAAGAGAAGAACATCAGGTGGCACCACTCTCACCACACTCCTCACCTCTCACTACACAATACACTTCACCACATGGCACCACCACCCCCACTTCCACCATTACCACATACGTCCTGGGAATTCCTCTCTCTCCGAGCATCCAATTCGGAGGAGTTACCATGCCCACTTTCACAACACTATTCACGAACATCACATCCACCCCACCCACTATCCCCATCTACACGGTCACACACACGTTTGACACCATGGAAACATCACTAGCCACAACACCACTCCCTTCCCCCACGCAGCCCCAATCTCCCATACCCCCTCCACCCACATCACCACTTGACTCCACATCATTCACGACTCGCTTTCCCTTCGCCATTTCCCCTGCATCCTCTCCTTCCCCTACATTCTTTAATGTAAATAGTGTGTTTTCGGCATTACATCAATGTGTGTATCAACTATAGAGTGAGTATCAGGCTCTTGAAGACCGTCATCGTCAACTAACTACGAATCACCAACAACTATAGAGGCGGCTTACAACGATAGAAGACGAAAATGCTGACCTCAATCAATGCTACACCACACTCGAGCAGGCCCATCAAACCCTCCTGGAGACACCCCAACCGTCACAGTTGCCAAGCATCAAACAACTCAAAGCTTTACTTGAAGTCTACCAAACAGATAATCTAAGAGTCGGGTGTAATTTGACCCTACTCAGAAAACAGATGGCTACCGCCCTTGAAGAGAGCAAGTGTGTGCAGAAGCAAAACAAAGAAAACCTAGAAGCCACAATGGAAGGCTCCCCCCACGAGATCGACCCAGAACAGTTTAAAGCAGTTCCCTCAGCTACAATGAAGACAATCCTGGAAAGCTATGCTCATCTATTAGAAGCACATGATGATATGGAAAAGGAACGAGATGCACTACGTCGCGAGCTCAGGGAGGGAACAGGAGGAACAACCCAAGGTCATAGAGACAACATCGACTTCAGAGGAGGTAAAGGCATTAAAGGAGCAGGTTGAAGAATTGCAAAAGAAGCTACTTGAGCATGAAAGACAACCCTCTCCAATTATAGAACCATAGCCAGATGAATTGGTGCCCATTGAGGTGGATGAGTCGTATGAGGAACCCTATGTTCCTATGCCGATGCCAGGAGGTCAGCAAACCTCGGAAGGAATGGACACCCTGGAAGTCGAAGCACCTGAATGGCTTCAGAAACTCAAAAAGACAGCTAAAACCCACGAAGATTGAGTGGCAGTCCAAATCCAATCAATGGCTAAATTAGAGGACACTATCATAAACTCAGAATACTTGCGGAACATGTCACACCACCAGTGGATAGGCACTAAGGATGATCAATACGTGCCATACTCTGTTCTCCTGGTTGACTACAATGCGGAGATTCAACGACGATGTGGCAAAGCCCCAACTTTCGCCACACAATTTGGTCCTGACGATCTGCATGAACATGCTAAACAAGGGTCAACTTTTCAACCCACCTGGAGGATCGGTCTTCTTGAGACCTATCCCAAAATGGTTCGTACCTAGAATAACATGTTGCTATTTATTAAATACAACCCATGTTATGTTCCAGCCCTCCGAAAATACACCTGGCCCAAGTTTGCCATTGCTGTCAAGAACGTCAAAGGCTATGCAAAGTGGTTAAATTATGTCTATCTAGCACCTCCACAAGGACCTCTCACCGTTGCTTATATGATTTCTACAATCCGTCACTAGAGCCTTCGATTACGGAACACCCTTGATGTGATGGCACAGATGTGCATGAAGATCTTTGAATTAATGCTGATCACATTCAGAACATTCAAAAACATCAAAGACCCCCATTTCTCAGGAGTTGGCTTCACCGCAGGCAACCTAGACCTGTTATATGACATGAGCACCACCCCCTCAATAAAAGTAATGGATGCCTCGCATGCAAGAATAAAATACCTCCCAGCTTGCTTCAAGTAGACCTTCGAGGAGATGTTCGTCACAAGGTTCTGGGAATATCACTATGAAATATTCGTACCCAGGCCCTCACATCTCCTCCAACTATTCGCTGTGGAGAGGACCATCCACTCAGATCAATTGTGGGTGCCACATCCAGACTTTCCAGGTCCAGTGGATTGGGATGCATTGTTAACAGACCTAGCACGGGGGATGCGACTAGAAGAACACCACCTTGCTTGAGATGTGGTTCAATACTATGTCCAATGCTCAGCTAGACAAGGGTCTATCAGAGACGACAGACGCGAGAGGGGGGGGGTGTTGGCAGCAGTCAAAGCACCCAGGACTCACAAGACAAGGAAGCCAGAGCGGAGAGAAGGCACAAGCAGACAAAGTAGTCAATGAATATCTAGCAAGTAGGCCATTCAAATTTTTCCAAAACAACATCTTCATAATAGTGATTCTCATCACTAAAAATCATTGTAAATACCATTTCACCTTTTTGTAACTCCATTTTGTGCAAGCTGAGGAGTCCTAGAGCTTGGGGAGTATTAGAAGTATCATCGTACCACTTTTCATGATTTTTAGAATCTGTTTGAGCCCTCAAATAGGCCATAGAACCTAATTTTTAACTAGGCTAGACACTAGGTCTGGATAGGGCCAAAACTAGTCAGAAACTATAAAAAGAGCTAGAGAGCTCATTTTTGAGGTTGGATTGTAATAGATTTGAACTTGTAAGAGCACTTTTGAGTAATCAAAAGAACTCCATTGTCTCTCTCTTTGCTCTTGCCTTGTGTACGGGTGTGTGTGTGTATGTGTGTGCATGTTAGTGTGCTTCTCACTCACGCACTTGTGCCATCACTTGTTCGAGGTCTTCATACCATCCTCATGTCTTCCCGGATTGACATTAAAGGAGGTGCTACTCATCACTGAGCTACAATGAAATATATCCATACTTTTTGTGTATGGTCATCAATGAAACTAACATAAAACCTGCAACTACCCATAGATGTGGTCTTTGCAAGATCCGAAACATCTGTATGTACTATTTCTAGCACATTCTCACTGACATGCTTGCATGCAAAAACAATGATCTTGAATTTTTACCAAATTGACATGCTGCATATACCTTTTGCATTTCTGCAACCTTGGAATTTGGTAGTCCATTGACAATCTCCTTTGCAACCTTTCTAGATTTGCATGTCCAATTTGTTTGTGCCAGATCTCTATATCAACAATAACTCCTGCACCTTTTGCAAACATGGCTGCATTCATTTTAGGAATTTTCACATTTAAGCTGAACATCCTACCCACTTTGTTTCCCTTGGCGATCATCATCCACCCTATTTTTACTCTTCTACATATAACCTATTAGCATTGAGCCTAACTTGTAATCCCTCGTCAATCATTTGTCCAACAAAAACCAAATTCTTTGTTATATTTGGAACATGTAGCATATCAATAAGATGTTTTACCTTTCCATCCTCCATAGACAGTGCTATATTTCCTATATGTTCGATAGGATATGATGTGTCATCACTTGTTTCAACATATCTAGGAACTTGCAATTTTTTCAAACTACTAAACCATTCCACATGACTCGTCATGTGATTTGAAGCACCTGAATCAACATAGTAGACATAATAATTTGATTTTGAATTATCAGAAGACATTGTATTGATCATATGATGTTGAACCATGAACAACTTCTCAGAATCATCTGCACTTGTGGATGCATAGTTGTTTTGTTGCCTTTTATTATTTTGATTCTTCAATGTGCAATCACATTCAAAGTGTCCATGTTTACTACAATTCTCGCAACCTTTACTATCATTACCTGAATAATTTCTTTGGAAATTTCTGCGGCCTCTTTGGCTCCCCCTGCCTCGAAATTGTCCTCTTCCTTGTGCATGATTTTACTGTTGACCTTGGTCTTGGTTATTGTGTCCTCTTCCACTTCCGAAGCCTCTGCCTCTACCTCTTCCTCTTCAAGAGTAGAATACCTACTCATAAATGGTTTTTCCTTGGGAGTTTGAATCCTAACAAAGATTCTTTTCTTCTATAGTCAGCATAGATACGAGATCATCAAAATTTGGAATATTTTCCCTAGTCTGTATAGAAGATCTGAACTGCTTATATGTAGCTCCTAAACCATGAAGGCATACTTCCACCTTATCATCATCATCTACATACACTCCAATAGATGCAAGTGACTTACATATGCTTTTGATTTTCACGGTATAGTCACTTATCGAAATGCTCTTTTTCTCCAAGTTATGTATCTCGCTCTTGAGTTGCAAATTATGTGCCTTTGTATTGGTCTCATACAATGTCACCAAGTTGTTCCAAGCCTCTTTCGGAGTCTTGTTATCTTGTATGTGCCCAATCATGCTATCTTGTATGCTAACATATAACCAATACATTACCTTTCGTCCTCGTTGATTCCATTCTTCATATGCTCTTAACTGGCTTGGAGTAGGATTCCTCTCTCATAACTACGGAGAATTTTTGTTCTCTCCTTCGATGTACTTCTAGTAGCCTTTTTTCATTAAGAAATTCTTCAGTCTGAATCTCCAAGCATGGAAGTTGTTCTTGTCTAGCTTGTTGCTCATAAGCTGACTCATTCCATCTACGTTTGCCACTTCTACAACTATTCACAACACTACAAAACACTACAACCAACACTTCTCCTTGAACACTATTGCACTAGGACGTGACAGTTCGATCTCAGAAAAACACAGTTTTTGTGTATCAAGAGTACACAGAATTGCTTGAAATTCTGGATATGGAATATATGAGTGTTGTTAAACACGATGCAAGTTATAGTTTTGCAATCTGACCTAGTTTCTCTACGGGCCCCACCTTGTGGGCTCAAAATGGAGGTTGAGATGGCATCGAAATGCTGATCTCATAAAAACGAGTGATCCTTAAGGGATAACTTTCAAAAATATTTTGAGGTCTTCTACCTTCACACCAATTTTTGTAGCAATCTGAGGTTGTTTGTGAATCACGCTTTCTCCATGCCTTGTCATGTACTCTTCACCGCCTTGTCATGTATTCTTCACCGCTGGCCTTCTCCACGAGCTCTCTACAGCCACACTGGGCTCTGATACCATGTCACAAGGAAGGAGATAAGGAAGAGAGCTCACACACAATTTCACAATCAAAGAGAAGCACACACTCAAATTGAGGCAAGGAAGAATGGTCTTCTTCTTCTTCGTCTTCTTCTTCTTCTTCTTCTATTACATAAAAAGGAATGTACACGAATGACCTAAAAACAAGAATACAACTACTGCAATACATAAAGACCAGTACATAAGGAAAAACCCAATGTCCACAAATGAGTGAGCTGGCAAGAAACAAATGTGCCATCACTCTCGGTGAATAGATCTAATAAAGCTCAATGAAGTGTCCTTGACATATACCAGGGTGACCACTATACATGTCAAAGAAATAAAAAAGTGATATGTGTCATTCTGGATCATCACATGTTGAGCTTGATATCTCAACGGGTAGTACGTGAAGCTATGGTGCTAATAATATGCACACAAACACCAACACACACCGAGCAGAGAGATATGCGAATAACACCACACATTTAGGATGGTGAGAATTCCACATACATATATATATATTTTTTGTTTTACAATACAATGTGCAATGTCATCAAATCTCCTCCTCAAGCTTACAATGAGCTTGGATGCAAAATGAAATAATTACATATGTCCATACAAGATGAAATAAACATGAAATGAAATCAAAATACAAGCTAAAGCTTCCTAACTCCTAAAGCTTCTATGAAGGAGATGAAATTATATTTTGGAAGAGCTTTGGTAAATATATCCGCCACTTGTTCTCCAGTGATGATGTGAATCAGCTCCACTTCTCCTTTGATGCCCTTCTGACAAACAAAGTGATAATGAACTTGGATGTGCTTTGATCTCCCATGATGAACAAGATTCTTTGATAACATTATGTTGCTTACATTGTCACAATAGATGACCTACTTTTTGTTTATGTAGACCCCTTTGTCTTGAAGTAGGTACTTAATCCATGTTGCTTCTCAAATGGCTTGACTAATGCCTCTGTATTCAGCTCGGTTCTTGACAAAGCGACAATTGGTTACTTCTTGCTACTCCATGAAATGGTTGCACTTCCAAGTGAAAATGAAAATTCACTAGTTTAACTTCGATGCACAAAATTTTCTAGCCAATTTGCATCCATGTATGCATATATAAATGGCTGAACTTTTCTCTCATAAAACAAACCAAAGACGCATGTTCCTTTCATGTATCGGAATATGCGTCTCACTGCATCCAAGTGCACTCTACGTGGTTTATGCATAAACTGGCTCACCAAACCGACTACAAAACTCAAATCAAGTCTTGTCTTTGTTACATAAATCAAACTACCAACCATCTTCCTATATACATTCACATCATGCAAGTACTTCACATCATCCATAAGCAGCTCTCAAGGCCTGTTTCTATGCATTTCTTTTCTTGAAAACTTCATACGTTGATTTTTGCAAAACACACATGCTTCACATATCCTCTCAAAATTTAAATGATCAAATCTTGGTCCTCCATGCACTGATATTTACGTTTCCATAGATGTTAATTTCCTCAAGTTGGTATGACCAATTCCTTTATGCCACAATTCAAGTATATTTGAGTATTCATTGTTCTTGGCATACATATTCTGATAAAGAGGTGTGCCCATGTCAAACATGAACAATCTGCCCATCTTTTTTCCATGACCAAGAGATTTTTCTCTTTTTCCATACTTGATATCATGTATGAAACAACCATGTTTATTGAAAATTACTTCCATGTCTTGATCCACAAGCTAAACAATAGAAACTAAGTTCTTTGAAATGTTAGGTACATTTAAAACGTCACTTAGTGTGTTTTTAACACCATTCTTTTGTACTCATGGTACATTCCCAACATCGTTAATTAAGTGTAAAGTATCATTACCAATTTCCATGTACTCTTTAGACTTCAAAGGCTCTTTTGACTTAAACCAATCTCCTATGCTTGTCATGTGATTTGTGCAACTAGAGTCTATGTACCAACTCATATCATTTCTAGGTTTAGACATGCTATTCAATACATGCTCCATTGCAAACATATTATCTCTGCCATAATCTCTGTATGAACTTTCAGTAGAGAAGTTTCCATGTGATGCATAGTGTCCTCAACCTCTTTCTCTTGGGCTATTTTGTTTATGACAGTAATCTTTCTTAAAATGTTCATGTTTTCCACAATGGTAATAGTTTCAGCTAGAACCTGTTACTCTATCCTGAAAGAATGCATGATCTCTTGAGTTTCCACTTCCCGATGCATCCAAACGAGGATTTACTTCTTCTATCATTCATAGTGCTACTAGCTCATTGAAGTCAGGAATAGTGCCTCTTACTGAGATACAAGTTTCTAAGCTTTTATACTGCGGTCCTAGACCATTCAACATAACCGGTACGTATTGGCATCTTCTACCTTGCAATTTATGGAAGCTAAATCATCAGTGATCTTTCTAATTGTGGCCACATAATTGGTTATGGATGTATTGCTATGCCACACACTATGTAATTTTTATTTCAAGTGAATTTTTTTGGCCTGTATGGATGCACCATATATTTTATGAATTATGTCCCAAGCTTCCTTTGGTGCGTTAGCCTTCATAATATGTGGGATTAGGCTCTTAGAATACATATCAAAATCCATTGGAGAACCTTTCTATATTTTTCCATCCATGTTTTATATTCCTTTTTCTTATCTACATTCGGGTTATCTGGCAATTCAAGACACTCGTCCTCTCCATTCACTAATCCCCATAGTCCTTTTCTCATAAAAAACTTCTCCATCATATATGACCATGTGTGATAATTATCTTTGTTGAAAACCAAAGAGAGGACATTCCAAAGACCTCACATATTGATCATGGGATGGATGTATGCAATTATGGCCTCCCCATAGAAACAATTTGCCTATGTTATGTGCTATTATTGATGCTTTTAACCAGAGTTTGGGTTCCGGAGTGGATTTATCATAGACGGTTTGGCTCATATACACTTTGGAACAAGGAGAATCTACCAAGAGTTTTTCAGAGAGGTCATGAATGAGCATGCTAGTGCATAAGGATGCAAGGAGTGCTTAGAACAAGAGGAAAACCATTGCTATTACTTGCAAACATTCAGCTTTTTGGTGCATATGTCTAGAAATAAAGTTGAAATGCTGCCGAAGTTTTTCTACACCTCACCATAAGATTGACATAGCATAAAGAAGTACTTAAATTGCAACGATGGGTGATAACATTTACAAAATCACCAAGCTATCTCCATGAGACAAGAATACCCTAGTTAAAAACCTTACCATGTCCATCCATTTTTGTTTAAATTCAAGGTTTTCAAGAGTGTAAATTTAACCTAACAAGGCACATGAGCTATTTAATTAAGGACCCACAAAATGCATAAATTTGTCTCATAGCATGTAAGTAATGTTTATTTTAGGACCCAAAAGAGTGTACATACATCGCTGTCATGGACCCAAAGAAAACCATCTTTAATCTAAGATTCCATGTGAATTTCTGATATCTCATGTTTGGTTAAGATTTTGGAGACAGTACTTCTACCATTGAATCCGGAATGTGACAAAACCCCAAGATGGACTGTCTATTTGCTGAATTCTGACACGTGGAGGTCTTGTTTCCAGTTGATGCAATCATTGATGATATCATCAAATTGTAACCGCCCTTGGAAATCATATATAAGGAGGGATTGGCCACATTCATTCTCAAACTTGCAAATGCCAATCTTGGGAGCTTAAGGACTCCTGATCACCAAGTGAGCACTTTCAAGTTCGAGTTAGAGTTCTAGTCTTATCTCTTGCTCTAGTCTTGTCTGGTCTTGTATCTTGGGCATACTCTCTTGTCTTGTTGCAATCTTGTAGTAAAAGACCCTTTTGAGATATTTCTTGTAGCCAGTTCATCTCCTTGAAGGGAGTTCCTATAATCTAAAGATCTTGCTCCATAATTATGATCTCGGGTTGTGGGATACCCTATATCATTTCTAGCTGAGTTATCTATACCTATCAGTCTCAGGTTGTGGGACTTCTTGTATCAACTACATATTCTTGTACTATTTTCTATCTGTGGGTATTCTTGTAATCACAACCATATTTCTGAAATCTTGTCTACTAGATTGTGCTCTCTAATTTGACTAGACAATATTTCCGATTTATACTTTCGATTATAAGAACAACGAGATAGGGAGAACAATAAAAGAATATATAGGTGATACAACACATCCCACAACCTGGGAGCAATAGGGATGGAAAACTAGACTAAAGATGATACAAGAGATCCCACCACCCGAGACCGTAGGTATGAAAAAAGATATCTCAATTACAAGAATTCTCTTGAGGGAGATGAACTAGATACATGAAGTACCTAGACAAGATCTCGTATTATGAGAGTACAAGAGGAAAAGATGGGATGTCTAAGATACAAGACTATACAAGACTGGAACAAGGAACAAGACAAGAACTCGAACTTGAACTTGGAGACTACTTACTGGGTGGTCAGGACTCCTTGAGCTCCCAAGATAGGCATTGGCAAGACTATCCACATCAAGATCGTGTGAAGAATGATGGACATCATATCCATACTTAGAAACATCGAGTTTAATTTGAATGATCTATATCAAAAACTCCAAGATTTGGAAAGGAGGCTACAACAAGGCGATCACTCAGTTGTAGAATTCGTATCAAACTTCAAAACTTTATTTCAAGGATCCAAAAATCTGGATGATTATCTAATTAATCAATTTTGAAGTGGCCCCAAAGATGAAGTGAAGTATCTCTTGCTATCGATGCCTCAAGGAGATACCTTGGATAATATTATCAATCAAGCACTTCAATGTGAGAGTCAAATGTTCAAAGAAAGCCAAGTTCAAGAGCTAGAAGTGTTGAATAATCAACACATTATTTCCCTAGAATCGGAATCAAGAATCCTTGAAGCCCATGAAGTCATTATGAATGATATGGAGTATACATATCATGAAGATAATAAGCAAGTAAAGGATATGGAGGAGTTTATGACGTTCAGTCAAGGAGGTGTGCTTACTTAAGGCTCTCCAACAAAGATCTTGGAAACACCACAATGTACTACTAATGATTCGGTCCTTCACCACGCATCGAGATTGAGTATCATGAAGGATTCAAGGTTGAACAGGTCTTAGATTCAAGAATCTTTTGAGGAAGATCTGAATACCTTATTCATTTGAAAGGTTATGACGTTAGTGATCATACTTGGGAACCTAAAGAAAATCTTCATAGAGCGAAATTCAAGGTTCATGAATTCCATAGGAAGAATCTAATGAGACCCAAGCTAGAGAACATGGCCATTGCTCATGGAACTCGTCGCTTGAGGGAGAGATGATATCATGGAAACAAAGAAAACCATCTAAAACCTGTAGATTCCATGTAAATTCCTTATATCTCATGTTTGGTTAAGATTTGGAGAAACTAATGCTACCGTTGCATCCAGAATGTGCAAAACTTGAGATAGACTATTGATTTGCTGAATTCTGACACTTGGAGGTCTTGTTTCCGATTGATGAAATCATTGATGACATCATCACATTGTAACTGCCCTTGGAAAACCTATATAAGGAGGGTTGGCCACATTAATTTTAGTCTTGCCAATGCCATTCTTGGGAGCTCAAGGAGTCTTGATCACCAAGTAAGTACTTTCAAGTTCGAGTTCGAGTTCTAGTCTTATCTCTTGCTCTAGTCTTGTCTAGTCTTGTATCTTGGACATACTCTCTTGTCCTGTTGCAATCTTGTAGTACAAGATCCGTTTGAGTTATTTCTTGTAGCCAGTTCATCTCTCTAAAGGGAGTTCTTGTAATGTAGAGATCTTGCTCCATACATACGATTCGGGGTTGTGGGATCTCCTATATCATCTCTAGCTAAGTTATCTATACCTATCTGTACCGAGTTGTGGGACTTCTTGTATCAACTACATATTCTTATACTATTTTCGCAATGTGGGTATTCTTGTAATCAGAAGCATATTTTAGAGATCGTTTCTACTGTAGTCAGAGAGCATAATCTAGTGATCCCCTAATAATCACCTGCCACATGCACTAAAGAGGAAAGCAAAATGACATGTGTACTGTTAGGCCGCCGGATTGGAATATGTAATTTTATTTTTCATACTGACACGCACTGAAAGGTGTAGCGAACATATGTAACTATCTATTGATTAATGAAAAGGCAAGCCCCGTGTTCAGTGAGAGATGGGGGGAATCGCCAGACTGTCTATCTAGGCGACCGCACTGGAGCTGTTGTATTGCAGATTTGCCCAATTTCTGAGTACTGTGTCTTGTTCTCAAGGTTTCAGTGATTAATTATTAACATAGTAAATGCTACGTCAATATTAATAACCTTGTGCAAATTTGTAGTTGTTAATTCATGTGATAAGCATACTACGTCGTGATAATCTTTGAATTGGAAGACTGTTAACTACTTAGCTGAATGTTGAATTGGGAAAATTAAGCAAAGGGCCTCTACACTTTCAGACCCCTATCCATCCCCAAGAACCCAAAAATGAGATTAAAAGTGAACTAACAGAAGTGCTTTTAACACTGGTGCCGTCTGTGGGAAGATGGAAATAGATTTGGAATAATCAGTAAGGGTAGAGCAGTGCTCAAGGCAAGCAATGGAGAATAATAACCGCTTTTTGAAGAAGTGATATATGCCGGTTACTCGTTCCGGTGAGTCCTATCCAAAGTATAGGAGAGATCAACATCCCTAGGGAGTCCCAAACGTATTAGGAACACCCCCCGGTGGTAGAAGTATAGGCCAATTAAGTCCAGTTGCAGAAGGATCGAAGCCAGTCAATAGTGATTCCAGTGGAAGTTTGGCAGTACATGATGAGATTCCCGTAGATTCTGGTGTGAGTTCGGTACCGTTTGGAGAAGGTACGGTGAATTTTGATTGTATAGAGACGCAGTGCAAAGATAGTTCCGCACTATCTGGTCGAAATTCAGTCACTATTGGTGACAGGTTTCCGTCATCTGGTCAAAACATTTACGGCGATAGCGCAACCGGATTCGATGAGACTTCGGTGAGTTTCGGTGGAAGTTCGGTACCATTTGGTAGTAATTTGAAGTTTTTCGGTGATACTGCGGTGCTGCCTGGTGGACACTTATTGCATTCACCACTTTTCAGTACAAGTCTACCTAATTTCGATACCAAAGTTGAGGAAAGGCTGCTAGACTTGGAGTTCAGGAATCAGTTCGATGACATTTTTTGACCGGAGGGTGAGCAGGTTGACCCTCCAGCCCAGGAAGCTCACGAGAAACGTCCCTAAAATTTAGGGAATAACCTCGCCAGCAACAATAGCACCATGAGCGGCTCACAACAACAGCAATAAACACCGCCACAGCCGTAACTGCAATTTCAGCAGCAACAACAACAGCAGCCACAACCAATTGTTCCACCTCAATCGGTTCCAACCAGAGTGACCTATACAAAATTCGGTGGATTTCCGGGGGATGACCCTGACGCACATGTTTGCACATTCGAAATCAGTTATGCAGTGTTGAATCACCCACCAGATCCGGCGCACAAGGTCATCGTGTTTGAGGCCACACTGGTTAATGAAGCAGCAAGGTGGCTGACAGAATATGACATTAATCATTTTGGTTATTATGATGATGTGAGGGACACGTTCCTGCAGAGGTTTCGTTTGAAGAAGAACCCTCCTGAAATTTTTGACTTTTTGTAGAACAATCGGCAGAAACCACACCAGAGTGTCCAAGAGTATGCAACACTGTTCAGAACTCACTTGAGGAAGTTGCCACCGGCGCATGCCAACGTGCCAGATGATGTCATAACACAATGGTTTATAAATGGCTTGAATTTGCAGTTAAAACAAATCATGATCATTCATTGTGTGGGCGGAATGACATTGGATGTTGTCATTGCAATGGCCTTGCAGTTGGACACAAAGTTGAAGGCTTTACAGAGGACCTGGAATGGTTGAAAGCAAGTAAGAATGTGGCTGAGGACCCGTCCAAACAATTGTACTGTAGCAAGTGTAAAAATCCAGGTCACACCAGTGCCACATGTGCGCTCAACCAAATGTATTGCGCCATTTGTAACTATGACAGGGCACTCAATAGAAACCTGTGCATACAATGGAAAGGTGTAGGGTAGAGTGGTAGTGAACACCATAATACAGGAGGAGGGCCAGCAATCCACCCATTACGTACTGCCACAGTTGCGGACCAACCAGCAACAGGGATATAGGAACTATTGGGGTTAGCGTAACAACAATTTCAATCAAAATCGATGGCATGCAAGTACATCGGCTGAAGGTACCTCTCTCCCATCCCCTCGTTGTCATTTCTGTGGTGAGGGTGGGCATATTCATAGATTTTGTAAAGAAGCCACAGAATACGATAAAAGAAAGAAGGAAAGACAAAATCCAATGACAAATATGGTTTATATCTCTTCGGTGGATTCACAAGCAGCTGTAGTACAAACAAGATCGGGAAAACAGTTGCAACGAGCAGCTGAAGTTTTCGTACCTGGAATTCGTGAGCAACAATGGATTTTCACAAAGGCCAGTCAATAGCCAACTAAGGAGCTGATGGTGTTCCCTGACCCAGTTTCAGTAACTCAGCCTCTTCTGCCAAATGCAAGTCCGCATGCATAGAATTTAACTCCGGCAACATCAGAATCACAACAAGAGTCGGTGATGACTACAACAAAAACAGACAAGGTATGGGACGTTATATTGAAGGTTGTAGCTCAAGCGTAAGCACCACCTCCTTTACTTGTCAATCCGCGGAGACGTGAGGACCGGTATGAAGACCACGAGCAAGTGAAGGCACAAGTGCGTGAGTGAAAGCACACAAACATGCACACACATACACACACACGCACACAAAGTAAGATCAAAGAGAGGAACAATGGAAAGCTTAGATTGCAAAAGAGTTCTCTTACAAAAGTTCTATTCTCTAACAAGCTAACCCCCAAAAATGAGCTCTCTAGCTCTTTTTATAGTTTTTTGACTAGTTTTGGCCCTGTCCAGACCTAGTGTCCGGCCTAGTTAAAAATTAGGTTCCAGGGCTTATTTGAGGGCTCAAACGAAGTCTAAAAATTATGAAAATTGGTATGATGGTACTTCTAATACTCCTCAAGCTCGAGGACTCCTCGGCTTGAACAAAATGGAGTTACTAAAAATAGATAATGGTATTTATAATGGTTTTTAGTGATGAAAATCACTATTTTTGTAGGGAATTCTTCTGAAAATTTGACATACACTTCTTGGAGCTCCCTACTTGCTCCCTTTCCTTGTGTGTCCACCTTTTGATGTGCTTCCATGCTTTGTCCTTGACTTTGAGCTTCAACACTCCCCCCCCTCTCGAGTCTGTCGTCCCTGACAGACCCTTGTTGGAAGGGCTGTTCCATGTAGTGCTTTGAGAGGTGGTGTCCATCTGTTGTATGAGCTGGTTCCTTGGATTCCAGCAAGAATGTGTCTTTGTGAGCTTTCAAAACTACAAGTTGCTCAAAAGAGGTTGTCAAGAGTGATTTGGAGCAACTACTGGCTTCAATTTGCTTCCGAGATATGGATGTTGTTCCCATAAAGTCCGCTAGCTCTTCCAAAGATGATGTTGAGAGCATTCATGCCAACTACTCATAACCCGTAATGAATGATGGGTAAGTGTGTTCGTGCCTGGGTTGAAAAAAAGTATGTGCCTTGTGCACGGCCTGGTAATGTAGCCCTACACATGCTTACTTGGAAAATGCATTGAAAGAAGTATGGTGCAAAAATTGCGGGTCTTGAGCTAAGTGCTCACGGGTATGCTGACGAAGAGGTTTCCTAAACTATCATGGTTATGGTGTTTCCAGAGTAAAGATACTTACCATGGAGAAGGTTGATGGATGTTTGTCTCTTCGTGTTGTACACTCGGCCTTTGGGATGGAACCTTGTTGATGAATGTCCATGTTGATTGTCCACTGATGAGATCTTTTGAGTGGTGGATCCCCTCTCCTCTTTTCAAAGAAACATTTGTCACTAACAATGTGCATTTATGAGCTTGGGCTCATGCACGTTCACTTCCCTATATTGACACTCAGAGGAATATTGGACACGTGCCGGTTTCTAAGAGATTACCATGCTGATTGACATAGACCATTCACCAGTGCTACTGTTCCATACTGGTTCAGGAAATACTGAGAATTGAATTGCTTTATATTCCTTGGCAAGCAACATCGGGTAACTACACCAAGCTGAGTTTCACATATTCTCTTTAGCTCACCATATGCAGAAGTCTTCTCCTCCAGAACTACCTTGTGCAGATATCTCCTTGGATGCTCTGGTACATGAAGTAGTTAAGCATCACCCAAGTTGCGGACCTTCAAGCTCTTCATTCCTACCATGGTAAGAGAAAATCATAGTTGTAGATGCCATGTTCATGCCAAATGCTTGTCCTCTACCAGATAAGGCAGCAATAATCTCACTACTGGCCGAGACACACTTCTATCCAAATTGATAAATGCCTAGTAATCAACAGTTCTACCTTCAACTAAGCATGACTCATTCATGTTTCATAAGCCAAACCTGGGAACAAGCTCTCTCCCACTTTTCTTTCTACCTTTTTTTTTTTTTTTTTTTTTTGAGGAAAAGGATATCACAAAACAAGACACAAAAGTTAGTATCAATAGAAATGTTTGACATATGTCACTGTGCTCGTGTGCATGGGATTCTCAAGTGTGTCTATGCACGGCCGTGTAATGTGGCCCTATATTAATGCATACTTTGGAAATGCATGACCTGAATGGTGCAAAAGACAGGGTTGTGCAAGGAGCACATGGTTGTTGCTCGTTCGAGGCTTTCGATATTATTTGTGGATGTTGATGCCGACCTTGGTGGAGGTATCCTTTGAGTCTCGAACTGATGTAATCCTCCTTATTGGAGTCCATTTTAGAACATCATTTGGCACTGTAGAGGTCACTTCAGGCGTCTTCCTCTTTGGATGCGTTCTGAACTGTGGTATCCAGTGTGGTTGGCGCTTTGGTTCGATGGAGGCTGCTTGTACTTTTGGCTTCCAAACCCATATCCTTTGTGCACATCTTCCTACTTTTCTTGAAGAGCTGATTTGATCTTCTTCCGGTCTCTGTACGTGGTTCTTACCTTCTTCTCTTTTTGGCTTCTTGGTTGAGACCTTTCGCATGTGGGAGAACATAGGTTGTTGTGGATGTAAGAGCTTCTTCGGTACCCACATTTGCAATTGCCCTTGTTGAGCTGCAGCTAACTTCTTAGGCACCCAAACTTGTTGGATACCTTGTGATTGAGCTTGTCCGAGCTGCTTTCTTCGTCTTCTGACTTGGTTGGCTTGCCTGGATGGAATTTGTGGGGGCAAGGTTGGTGGTTGCTCTCCTTTGCGTACCCATATCTGCTTCATGCTCTGAACTGCTTTTTTATCGAATGGTGTCTTTCTAATTGTTGTAGCAGTTGTCGTGAACGGTTGTGTTTGCTTGTGTGGTGGACTCACAACTGTGGTTACTTGATTCTTTGGAGAAGAAGAAAGATCCACACGCCTTCAAACCTGGTCTTCCACAATTGACTCCTTCTGCATCATAGAGCTTTTGACACATACAACATCTTCTTTCATATGATTAGTCTTGGAAGAACTAAGAGAGTGTGTGGTGCCATGATTTAGGAGCATGCAGTTCTCTAATTCTATTGTAATGCATTGTTCATGTACCCAAATTTGAAGAATTTGACTTCTTAGGTTTAAGTTAACTGCATGGTCATAGATCCAATCTTGACCCAAGACAAGTGGTTCTGTAAGGTTCTCATCTTGACATACTAGCGCTTTGACTCTCATTGGAACATCTTGAAGGTAGATGGGAAGTTCCACCTCGCCCAAACAAGGGGTTTCCACACCTCCCAATCCTATGAGATAAGCTTCTATGGGATTGATGTTCAACTGCAAGTCTTGGCAGTAGGAAAGTCTAACTGCACTACTTGCTGCACCTGAGTCAATCAATGCTTTCACCGTCCTTGCACCCTTCCCTTGTCCTATCTCTATGGTCACAAAGGGTCTTCGGTCAATGACCTGAGAAGTCGTTATGCCTAACTTTTGACACATATCCATGTGATATTTTGGGGCTTTTGAGTTGACTTCTAGGCCTAATCGCCTTAACTTATTTCGCCTAATACGCTCTCTGGCCTCTACCTGTGCTTCTTCTCTCACTCTTAACTCTTCTTCTTTTCGCTTCTTAGCAGTGTTGAGTCTCATTAGCATATCCTCAGTAAGAGGTTCTTGATATAGCTTGACTCTACAGCCACTAATATAGTTTGGCAAGATATCTCCTTCTAGAGTGGCCAACTGAACTGCACCACTAGTGGAAATTCTATTAATGATCATGGGTCCGTATCCTCTTTTTTCCAACTTACGGGCATGTTGTTTTAGTGTGTATACCAACACTAGATCTCCCTCTTTCAATCCCTTATCCTTGATGTGTGCATCAAAGTATGCCTTTTGCCTCTTCTTTGCAGCGTAGATGCCTGCTGCCGCTCGTAGCCGCGTCTCACCCAAGCGTTCGAGATCAAAGATCCTAGAGGACAATTCATGCCCATTCCACTCATACTCTTGTGCTACTTTTAAGGCAGGGATTAAGAAATCTAATGGTAGCACAGCGTTCTATCGGAAGACCATCTGAAACGGGGTGGCGTTGAGTACCGTTTTGTAGGCAACTCGATAAGCCCAAACAGCATGATGAAGTTGTTTGTCCCAATCAGAGCGCTTATTATTTACCAGTTTTGTCAATACGTTACAGAGGATCTTATTGGTACTCTCGGCTTGTCCGTTGGCTTGTGGATGATAGGGGGCGGATTTCTTATGTATCACCAAGAATTCTTGGAGAAGATTTTCAATGACTTCATTCAAGAAGTGTGTGCCTCTATCGCTCACCAACTCTATTGGTAGTCCATATCTCGTGAACACATTCTCGAATAAGAACTTAGCTGTAGTCTGAGCATCATTCTTTGTTGTGGCTTTGACTTCTACCCACTTTGTAAGGTAATCTGTGGCTACAATGATGTACTCTGCATGGGAGTTTCTAGCTGGGGGGTTAATAGGACCTATGAAGTCTATGCCCCACTTCGAAAATGCACGTCCTCCCATCATTGGCCTCAAGGGCATCTCGTCTTTTCTCACTGGATATTGTGCACGTTGGCATGTGTCACATTTCTTCACATAGGTATGTGTGTCCATATGAAGAGTGGGCCACCAAAGTCCTGAGAATAGAATGGTCTTGATCACTCGGTCAGGACCAAAATGTCCACCTGCAACACCGCTGTGTGCAGTCTCTAAGACCCTTAAATAGTCTGATTCATGAACGCATAGTCTTAAGTAACCATCTTTGCCTCTTCGGTATAGGTTGTCCCCTACTAAGGCGTAGCCTTGAGCCTCTTGCTCCATGCTTCTTCTTCTTGCTAGACTAGCCTCTTTGGGTAATCTTCCCGATCTCATAAACTCTACCAATGGAGCACTCCAACCTGGAATTAATGACACTTGATAAAGGGTCGCATGCTCCACTGGGGGTCTCTCTCTGCACCTTGGACAATTCTTAATCCACTCATGTATTTCTTTGTCCATGGTAGGCCAATACACTCCTAAACGCTTTAGATTCTGCAATGTTCGTTGTTTAGAATAGTGATTTCCTAGCATTCCTTCATGGGCTTGTTGCAACCAACTACTATGTTCATCATCCTCCACACAACAAGCTAATACACCCTCAGTATCTTGTTTGTACATGCTTCCTGCTAATATGTGATATTTTTGTGATTTTACAATTTCTTCTTGTGATGTTTTCACATTCTTATTTGCAGGGCCAAAGGTGAGGACTGGTACCAACTTATTTGCCCATTTAGGAACAACTTCTAAATTGAACAGATAAGCATCGGGTAATTCGTCAGACACTCCTTGCGGTGACTCTCCTGAAGTGATGCGAGAAAGGTGATCTGCCCGGAGGTGGGTTCTACCTTTCCTGACAACAACTTCAAAGTCATATTCCATTAGTAAGAGGAACCATCTTACTAAGCGTCCTGTATTGCAAGGTTTATTGACCAAATATAACAAAGCTTGATGATCAGTGAAAAACTTGAACTTGTTGGCCAATAAATAGTGTCTAAACTTCTTCACAGCATATACCATGCCTAAGCCCTCTCGCTCAGTTGTGGTATAGTTCCGTTCAGCTGCGGTGAGCTGTCTACTAGCATATGCTATGGGCAAATCTAAGTTTCCTTCACTTGTGGGTTGTGCTAGCACACATCCTATGGCATGATTGGATGCAACCACATGGACATGGAATGGTTTATTCCAATCAGGAGTGGTGAGTATTGGTGCCGTGCACAAACGTTTCTTCAGTTCGTTGAAAGAATTCTCGCATTCGTCGTTCCACTCAAAATTAGACAACAAGGCATAAAGGGGTCTAGCTATGATCGCGTACATGTGGATAAACCTACGGTAGTATCCACAATGGCCCATAAACGCTTGTACCTCTTTAATATTCCTTGGCCTTGGTAGCTCCGCTATGGCTCGTACCTTATCTTCATCTGTTGAGATTCCATTCTTAGAAACAATATGACCTAAGATTTTACCTTGACGCACCATAAACACACACTTTTCTGGGTTCAGACACACTCGATATTCTCTACACTTGTTGAAGATTTGTCTGAGCTCAGGGATGTGAAACCTTCTTTCTTGGGAATGAGCACATAAATCATCCACATACACTTCTAAGCTCTTTCGCAAGAACTCTTTGAAGACATGACACATGAGCCTTTGGAATGTTGCAGGTGCATTGGTGAGCCCAAATGGCATCACACGAAATGCAAAGATTCCCCACTCTGTAGCAAAAGCTGTTTTGTGTTGATCTTCTGGGGCAATGGCTACTTGATTGTAACCTGAAAATCCATCAAGGAAGCTATAAACTTCCTTGCCCGCAACACGCTCCAATAGGTGTTCTGTGATTGGAAGTGGATAACTATCTCTAATTGTAGCGGCATTAACTTTTTTAAGGTTAATACACACTCGCAACTTCCCGTTCTTCTTGGGTACCACAACAATGGGGGACACCCATTCGGTATGCTCAATCTCATAGATGAATCTAGCTTCAATCAACCTATCAATTTCTTCTTTTATTTTGGCTGCATAGGTATCATTATATGTGTAGGGCTTCTGTTTGGTGGGCTTAGCATCAGCAGTCATGGGGATAGTATGAGAGCAAATTCTTGGATCTACCCCTTTCAAGTCTCTATAGTGCCATGCAAACACATCCCTATATTCTTAATAGAGCTATGAGCTCCATTTCTTCTCTTGGACTTAGGTCATCTCCTATATATGTGCATCTCTCTTCGTTCTCTTCAATGGTCACTACAATCTTCTTGGTCTTTTCTTTATTATCATATGATTCTCCTATGATGGACTCTCTCTTAGGCATTCGTACCAAAATTTTGCGGTCGTCAACTTCATATTTCTTGAAGTTTTCTGGTACTTCAAACAATGATTCCTCCTCTTCTTGTTTCACTGCTTTTCTTTTCTTTTTCTTTTGACTACTCTCACTTCCATCCTTTGAGTTTACTGTTTTAATACTTGTGAGAGGTTCTTCTTCTTTCTGGGTGAACACTCCTATATCTTCTAGATAGTGTTGCTCTGAGTTAAAGCAACTATCCATCACAATAGACTCCAGATCATCGTCATTCTCTTCTTCCTCTATGACATCACTAGGGTCACATTCTTCTAGCAAGGGTTGACACATGAAAACTGAGATATCATAACCCTCCTCATCACAATGAGGTGTCCACTGTTCCTCATTGACAGCAATGTCCATGGTGGCTAAGATTTCTGGCCAGCCATGAGGCTCAAACTCCTCATCTAGAAAGATCATCGGTGTGTAGGCTGGGTCTCTAACTAGTCTATCTCCTAACGAAGTTCCTTCTTCTCTTGCCTTTAAACGTTTTTCCTCTTCCTTTGCGACCTTGCACATCCACAAATGAGTATCGTCATGCAGCCATGATGGATCAGGTGAACTTTCAGAATGCACAGAGATGGAATCTTCTTTCGCTTTGTGGATAGAATTCCACTGTAGGGGTGGTACATCTCTGAAGGTGTAATCCTTCAAATTGACCTTGGTGGTGACCCCTAAGTGCTGTAAGTACAAGGAGTTAGTTCCCCAATCCTGTACTATTTGCAATTGTCGTAGGAAGGGTCTTCCTAGGATCATCTCATAGACATTATTTTTCTCAAAGTCACATATAGCAAATGTGTGCTCAAACTCTACACCACAAGTGGTTAGAGTGATCCCTTCTAGCAATCCTAGAGGTCTTTCAAAATGACCATCAGCCATTTGAAGCTTCATTCTAGTTGGCCTTAATGTGGGCTTGCCCCATTGCTTCCACAAGGAGGTGGTTGCAATAGCAACACCAGCACCTGAATCTATGATTGCTTTGGTTGTGTAACCTTGGTAAGTGATTGGAAGATAAGTATTACCTTCTTCACCCTCACACATGTCCCCTATTTTGTCTAGAGGTATCTCTGGTACCCTTTGCTTGGAGCCTGCTTTTGGCATGTTGGAATCAAGTTCTGGAACCTGATCCTTCACATGATTCCAAAGCTCAGGTTTTGCTTTGAGCAGCTCTTCTACAGTGAGATGACACTGAACCTTAGTGTTCTTCACGACATCCGTGTTCCTTGGAACCACTGAGTCTTCATTTCTTACTAGTATTGTGGGAGCTCTAATCTGGAGAGATTCAGATTCCCATGGGCCGGGAAATTGAGGCAATTCTTCTAAGGTATTAGATTCAAAATCTAACCTTTCGTCTTCTTGTTGTTCTGCTTCATCTTCGTAAATAGATGGGATGTCTTGGGGAAATTGATCATGAAGATCATCAATCTCAGGAATAGGAGGGGAATTACCCTTCTCCTTGGCCCATTTCTCTTCTTGTATTTCCCACAAGAATTCTTGAGAGTACTGTTGAATTGAAGGAGGTATTCCTGGATCCGTGGAATTAGGAACATAAGCTCCCATTGGTGGTGAGCTTCCTCTTTCAATAACTGGTTGAGCTTGTGGAGGTAAAGAAACTTGTGGTTTGTTTACCAACTGCTCTAATCTTTCTAGTAAGCCCTGGAAATGCAAATCTGATTTGATAGAGTTTGTCTGATTGAACTTTTGACTAGTCTCAAGTATGGCTTGAGCTTGTTCTACCATTTTCATGCACATTTTCATCCGTTCAATCTCTAAGTCCGCTCTAGGGTAACTCTTGTCTAGGTTTGCAGCTGTAGGCCCTTCTTGAAGTCGAGCCTGGTAGGCCTTGAACATCATGTCCAAGCCTTCTGGGGTTGGATCTACAAGAACAGACCCTGGTTGTGGTCTATTTACAATGGGTGGTGGGGTGGGATGAGGTGGAGTGGATGGAGTTTTGGCATGCGAGGGGCTTTGAGATGCAATGTCGTCTATTTTTGTTTTCGCTTCTTTTAAGCTTTCTTCTAGTTCCGATAACTTTTTATTCCACTTGCGATTGGCCTTCTCTCTGGTATCCTTCCATGTTCTTGTTTTCTTCTTACTAGGCTCTCCCGACTCACTCGACTCTGATTGTTCTACTGATTTATCATGTTTTAAGGCTTGTGCTCTAGTGACAGCTTGTATAGGAGCCACATTGCTACTACTTGAACTTGAATCTGCCACTAACCCTACCACATTAATGGGTGTAATCTTGGGTGCACTAGAGGGGTTTCTTGGACAATCTCTGGGGAGATGGTCTTTGCCACAATCAGGACAAAAAGCCTGTATTGTGATAGTCTGTCCTTGACTCGGAGATGGTGGGTGGGGACAGTCACGAATGAAATGATCACCTTGACATCTAAAACAAGATCCTCTAGGGGCTTGTGGTCTCATTTGTCTCAACTGGGGCCTAGGGTTAGGATTTGTGTACATGACATTGGAGTATTCTGGCTCCCAATTTTGCTCCATAGGTGGTGCCTCATATTGATACGAGTAAATCTCGCTATGTTCAGGTGACTCTGTGTAATACGCATGTGGACTACCTTCATGGGAGTAGTCTGAACTATGAGCATGAGAGTCATTATCTGGTATCCACGTGGTTAGGGGCACCAATGCTCTATTTGGATTTTCCTCTCCCACATCATATTTGACTGGAATCACGTTGGCTGGAGCTGGTGGTTGGTTTCCCAAGATAGGTTGTGGCCTATATGGTACCTGATATTGCTGTTGTGGTCTATAATATGGCTGTTGGTATTGGTTCTGATACCTACCTTGTGGGTAAGGTTGCTGATAATTCTGTCTAACAGCCTGCCTATTGTAGGGACAATCTTGAGCCGTGTGGTTTGTGTATTTTCTCTCAATAGTGCAATATGGAGCATTCCTTTCTCTAATGTTTTGGTTTTGCATTGGGCATACATTAGCCATGTGGTCGCCCCCACAAGTATAACACCGATTCACTGGAGTGACTCTCTGTGTTTGTGTATTTTGGACTCCCAGCTTCTTGGCAACTTGCTCAGCTATCTCCTCTATTTCCGTGGAGATTTTTGGAGTATGACTAGTAGAACTATCTGAATCCTTATAGAGTTTGGATAATCCTAACTCCTCACCCAAGTTATCTTCTATGTCAATGCATGTCCGCACGCACTCTTCTATGGATCTAGGCTCTTTCAAATATACATATGATTTTTACTTTGTGCTCAGTAAGCCATCTAAGAACAAAGCCACCTGTTTGGCTGGTGTGGGTAACTCGGGAGCAGGGCATCTTTCTAGGTACTGTCTGAACCTTCTACCTGCTAGTCGCACTGTTTCTTGGGGTGTCTGCTTGAAACTGTGGATCAGGGATGAAGTGTTATGCCTGATACCACTCTTGGAAAATTCTACAATGAATTCGTCTAGCAGTTGACCTATATTGCGATAGTTGCGACTACTCAATGGTTGAAACCAAGCTAAGGCAGTGCCCTTAAGGGTCAAACCAAATGCCTCGTACTGGGTGAACCAGTCCTCAATTTGTTCAGCTCTCAGCACTTGTTTGTACTCGACCACATGATCATAAGGATCCCCTGTCCCATCGAAATAGTTCTTCATTGCCTTGATCACTTGAATGGGTCTAAGGGTTCTTGGGTACTCTCGGGGTCTAGGCAATGGAAAATCCTGTTCATCTCTTTGTTGCCTATGTGCTTGATGTCTCTCTCTTTCAGGTCTTTCATTTCCAAATCCTGACCTATTCCTGCCCACGGTGTGTGCAAAACTTACCTCAGGTCTCTCTCTAGTTCTTTCTCTCTGGGCTTCATGAGCGAGGGATGATCCTACTCCTTGGAGGCCATGGGAAACATTGGATCTTGGTGGGGGGAAAATCAATTCATTCTTCCAAGTATATGCATGTCTATCATGTTCTGTTACCAAGAAAATTTTCTCTGATGTGTTATCCAGGTAGACAACTTTGCCTGGTATCTCTGGATCCTTGAACTCGTAGATGATGACTATGCCCAATTGGCTAGGTTGTTCTGGCTTGAATCTCCAAAAGGCTTCCTCTGTTTCTCTATTCAAAAATAGTTCTATGCTTTTGTTGTCTTGAGGGATCCAGTCTGGAGTGATCACTCGGGTCAAAAGTGACTTGCCTCTAGGAGTCTGGGGTCCTTGTCCTATATTTCCTTGTTCTAGGTCTCCTATCTCATTCTCATGAATGATATTTCCAAACTCATCGGTCCTATCTGGTTGGTTGGTAACCACATACATGGTTCCTTCCTTATCAATGTATGAACCCTCTTCGAACTTGACCACCGGGTGTTCAAGTCCAAAGGATTGATATGGATTTTTGAGTTGGACCACTGATCGCCTCAGACCATCCTCATAGATGCGAGCACCTAATTGGTTGGTCCGAATATATTCCAACTGTGTCTTATAGGGACCTTCCGGTGTTTGTAGATGGGCAGTCCCTGAGCCACCTGCAGGTTTTCCCATGCTAAAAGACATTTTTGAATCACTTGTGTCTGAACTTAGTAAAAGATCACCACTTAGTTGTTGTGTCCAAGACTTGGATGTATGGTTGACACTAGCCTCAGAAGATCTAATGCTTTGTTTATCCTTGCCTAAGTGTCTACCAGATCTCAGGTTCATAAGCTTTAGTCAAGAGTCCAAATTTTCCCCTTGGTATGGTTCAAAAATTCTTTGGAGTTCCCTTGGTTCCCTAGTCCCACTTGAGGGTCAACTTCAAATTATCCTATCTCAAAATCAACGCGTTATTCTTGAAAAAAAGAGTTGAGGCCGTGTAGGATTTGAAACGAGCTTTCCAACGAGCTATAGAGCTCAAAAAATGGACTTTGGATGAAAAAGTTATGCCAATTCAGGCTCCTAGGGGTCAAAACAGTCAAACAGGACCTTTTGAAAAAATCATGATTTTGAGTAGAAAATCGTGTTTTGAAAATCGCGATTTTGATCACAAAATCGTGTTTCTGAAAATCGCGATTTTGATCACAAAATCGTGTTTCTTGCTGAAAATCGTGATTTGTGAGAATCGCGATTTTGAGCCCACTGAAAATCGTATTTTCTCAGAATCGTGTTTTTGGCATGAAAATCGCGATGTTGAGCACAAAATCGTGTTTTTGAAAATCGCGATTTTGACTCAGAGAATCGTGATTTACAAAATCGTGTTTTTTCACAAAATCGTGTTTTTTGGCATGAAAATCGCGATGTTGAGCACAAAATCGTGTTTTTGAAAATCGCGATTTTGAGCAAACAAACGTGATTACACAAAATCGCATTTTTTTCTCAAAATCGTGTTTTTTGACTGAAAATCGTGATTTGTGAGAATCGCGATTTTGAGCCCGCTGAAAATCGTATTTTCTCAGAATCGTATTTTCTCAGAATCGTATTTTTGACATGAAAATCGCGATGTTGATCACAAAATCGTGTTTTTGAAAATCACGATTTTGACTCAGAGAATCGCGATTCACAAAATCGTGTTTTTTCACAAAATCGTATTTTTTTCAGAATCGTGTTTTTTTTATATGAAAATCGCGATTTTGAGCACAAAATCGTGTTTTTGAAAATCGCGATTTTGAAAATGACCACAGAATCGTGATTTTTTCAGCCAACTTTTAGGCGGGAAAACAGAAAATCGTGATTTTTCAAAAATTTTGAATTTTCACAGAATCGCAATTTTCATCACAGAATCGCGTTTTTTGGCGGGAAATTCAAATTTTTGAGCGCCGGCTATGGCGAGCTCCGTATGAGCAGAAAATCATTAAAAAAACACAGCGCTTGCTCTCCCTTGCTTCTCCTAACTCCTTCCCACACAATAATGCATGAAAAATGGTATGAAGATGGTGAAAATGCACAAAAAAACTAGAATTTTCTATGAAGAAGAAGGTGAAAGGTGGAGATGATGATGATGATGAAGATGAAGAGGAAAAAACAGAAAATGAACTGAAATGACAGTTTTTTTACCTTCCAACATCGCAAATCTACGATCTTACCATCACAACGCTCGTCCTCGAAGCTCTCTCCCCGGCAACGGCGCCAAAATTTGGTGTAGCTCAAGCGTAAGCACCACCTCCTTTACTTGTCAATCCGCGGAGACGTGAGGACCGGTATGAAGACCACGAGCAAGTGAAGGCACAAGTGCGTGAGTGAAAGCACACAAACATGCACACACATACACACACACGCGCACAAAGTAAGATCAAAGAGAGGAACAATGGAAAGCTTAGATTGCAAAAGAGTTCTCTTACAAAAGTTCTATTCTCTAACAAGCTAACCCCCAAAAATGAGCTCTCTAGCTCTTTTTATAGTTTTTTGACTAGTTTTGGCCCTGTCCAGACCTAGTGTCCGGCCTAGTTAAAAATTAGGTTCTAGGGCTTATTTGAGGGCTCAAACGAAGTCTAAAAATTATGAAAATTGGTATGATGGTACTTCTAATACTCCTCAAGCTCGAGGACTCCTCGGCTTGAACAAAATGGAGTTACTAAAAATAGATAATGGTATTTACAATGGTTTTTAGTGATGAAAATCACTATTTTTGTAGGGAATTCTTCTGAAAATTTGACATACACTTCTTGGAGCTCCCTACTTGCTCCCTTTCCTTGTGTGTCCACCTTTTGATGTGCTTCCATGCTTTGTCCTTGACTTTGAGCTTCAACAAAGGCCTCAATCACACTTCCTCTAGGGCAGTTGCTCGCCCTCGTTCCTGGTGTAAGACAACAATTTCAACAGCAGGTCAGCCCCGGACCTTCTTGTACTCCGACGACTGCAACCATACAACCCGAGATGCATTCTACGGTGGATCATTCAGTACCGTTAATCACCATTTGGTATAAAAGACAGAAGATCACACAAGTTTTAATTGATGGAGGGTCTGGTGTGAATATTGCAACAGCTACACTTTGTAAGAAACTGGGTTGGACCCAAATTGGACCAGTGCAGTTCTTTGTGCAAATGGCGGACCAATCCAGAGTCCATCCCGTGGGACTAGTACGTAATATTCCTATTACCCTGTAGGAAACTACATTTAAAATGACTTTTGTAGTCTGGGAGTTACCCGAATCTAGCCTCGACTACAACTTACTTTTCGGTCGACCATGGCTCAAGCAAGCCAAAGTCGTGCAGGATTGGTTAGCTCAAGAGTTAATTTTTAAGAACAATCACTGGAAATATGTCGTGACATTGGATGCTATGCAACCTTGTGATTTACACGCACGCCCATATGTAGCAGAGCCAGTCCATATGTTGGATGGGTTATATGATGATGAGGAGGAGGCTTTCCTCAAGACCAATAAGGACCTTATCCCATCAGGTAGTGTAGACTTACAGTCGGTAGCAGATAAGTGGAGTCCGACAGCTTGTACGATCGTACTAATGACGGGAGAAGCAGAAGCAGATGATGACATAAATATGGATGAAGTGACCTTACAACAACTGTTGCAGCTAGCTCATGATTTGGAAAAGCCTCGGCAGTTTTATGTACCGAAGGATCAATTGGTAATGTACAACTTGGGTGACACGGTCAACCCGAGACCAATTAAAATTAAGGCAGGTTTAGCAGACAAATTCCACGATGATTTAGTACAACTCCTACGCGAGTTCTCAAATGTTTTTGCTTGGGATTACAGAGACATGAAGGGTCTTGACCCACGGATTTATCAACATAGAGTGGTACTGAAACCAGATGTGAGACCCATCAAACAACCTAGTTACAAGATGAATCCTAATTATGCGGCCCAGGTCAAGGCCAAACTTGATCGATTGTTGAAAGTGAGCTTTATTGTGCCAATTGAGCATGCTGAGTGGATCTCGCCAATAATGATAGTGCCTAAGAAAAATAAACAATTACGTATCTATGTCGACTATCGAAAGCTTAATGCAGCCACCGTACCGGATCTGTTCCCTCTTCCTTTTCTAGATACAATGCTCGATAAGGTAGCTGGTCACGAAATGTATTCTTTGCTGGATGGCTACAGTGGATACAATCAAGTAAGGATGGCGGAACAGGATATACCGAAGATGGCATTCATCACCAACTGGGATGTCTATGCTTGCACCGTAATGTGGTTCGGTTTATGGAATGCCACAAGCACCTTCCAAAGATGTATGCAGGAAGTGTTCTCACCTTATCTCACAACGTTTATGCAAGTCTATTTGGATGATTTTTCATTGTTTGGGGACACTTCAACACACCTGTATCATTTACGGTGTTGCTTTGAAAAGTGCCGGGAGTATTGATTATGTTTTAATCCTACCAAATCGGTTTTTGCGGTCCCTGTGGAAAGCTGCTCGGTCATATCATCTCTAAACAAGGAATACAGGTAGATCCTGATAAAGTAGCAGCCGTGTTGGAGGCACCGGTCCCAAAGACACCAAAAGAAGTTATGAGGTTCCTTGGAGAGATCGGGTGGCATGGAAGACATTTACAGTGGTTGTCTCATCTAGCGACATCACTTAACGAACTTATGACCAGCACTCCACGGAAGTATAAATGAACTAATGAGTGTCAAAAGGCATTTGATTGTTTGAAGGTCTTATTGATGCAGGCTCCGATCCTGCAATTGCCTGATTGGGAACGTCCATTCTATGTATTTGTAGATGCCTCAAACATAGCGATTGGAAGTGTGCTGGTGCAACAAACCAAAAATGGTTTTGGCATGTGTACTATGCGAACCGCAGACTAGCTCCTGCAGAAAGGAATTACTCCATGATAGAACGCGAGTGTCTTGGTCTGGTATACTCTGTTAAGAAATTTCTGCATTACTTGCTGGGATGTGTTGAGAAAAGGGGAACAACAGACCTTAATCGCCTCACATGGAAGTGAGAAGCTTCTCCAAGTGAAGTTGCAAGAAGTGCAAGCAACGCATCCACACCCATGCCCATGAACAATGGCACCATGGCCAACGTCAAAAAGGAGCAAGGGAGAGAAATGCTCACACACAAGCCAACTTCAAATGCAAGTCCACACACATAGATCATCGCCTTGCACACAAGGAAGAAAGAGAGTAACAAATGACACACCTTCTTCCATTAACAAAATGGAGGCCAAGGCCATGGCCAAGGGACCTCCCGTTACAAGAAATGAGCCTATATTTATAGGCTAAGCTCATTCTCCCATGTGCTCTTTTTGACTAGTCAAAAAGGAGCACATGCTCATATCTCTCTAGATCTTTTCAAATATTCCTTCCAACCACTCTCTTCAATACAAATATAGGCGTGGGAATTCTACGTGGGGAATATGGATGTGTGCAAAAAGAGGCTTTATTCAGAAGGCTTCAATACCATAGTGATAAGGAAATATCAAAAAGGGCTTAGGAGAGTGTTCATATGGACATCTCCTAAATACAAAAAACAGGTGTTTTTGTGAGGGCTAGAGGGCACCATTGCATGAGGAAATTGTGGGAAACCCTTATAACAACACCCTCCTCCTCCTAGACTTTGTCATTCTCGACAAAGCTAAGAAATGAGAGGCATATTGTGCCGAACTGGTCCAAGTTTGGAGTCTTCAACTCTTCAAATACGTAGGAGTTCAAGTCTGAAACTTTGCAAGGCTGCAAAGCTTTTGAATCAGCAAGCCATCTGCCTTCAAATCTTCATTCCATCAATGCTGAGGGACACAATCCCCTTGGGGGCAGTCAGCCCAGCCTCCATCCAATGTGCCTTCTCTCGAAGCTCCAATACCTCAAATTTAAACATACACAACATGTAGACTGAATTTGAAAAGACCACAAAATGTAATTCCATTTTTAGTTTCCACTTCAGGGAACATTCATTACTGTAAGACTGCTCTACTAGAGAGAAGTCTGCATGAACCATGTGAACCATAGAGATTAAGGGGAATCCCAACAGCACCGAATCCGAAACCCAGACCTGCAAACCCAAGTCATGACCATTGTATGTAAAGCAACCATGATTCAAGCATTAGAAGCACATCACACCGAAAAGATTAGAACAAAGAACATCTAACCATGATCAATATCAATAGAATATACACACACACTATCAAGAACGAATGTGATGCTTGAATGGACAAAGTGCGACATTACTTGGTGACCGACAAACTATGCATCATTATTGATTCATGAGAAGAAACGGCATCGCATTATGAATGGAAATAAGGATCATGGTTGCCAAGTGAAGAACAAACCCCGCACACACGTCTTCAAGCAATAGAGAAGGAGAGAATTGTACAGATACTCTAGGGCCAGCCCTTCGATAAAACCAGCATAAGAAATCATAAGCGACAACTGAAGCTAAGTCCGGAAGTGATGATGGAAGTCGTGCATCCATTTTACCCCAACAACTACATGTTTTGCACCCCTCAAGTAGTCGAGGAGCACCAAGGTCAACCCACCATAGCTTCGCACCACGTCTCAGAGATGAAAAACAAACGATTGCAAAGCTCATGCATGCAGCGATATGACCAGGTGCAATGTACAACATGATTGTTAATGGTAAATAGCATACAGCATAGCTTGATGCCAAAAGAGGAGATTGATTGTGGGAGACAAATTTGAGCAATCGCGCACATCGGGGGCCAAAGGCTCAGACTTGCATAATCCTTCGTAAAGATTCAGTAGTTAAATGCACAACCAGATTTGCACCATGCAACAGAGACATTCGTTGTGTAACTGATATGGATTGGCAAAAGCTAAGTCCAACACAAAGAAGAGGGAACACGAAGCTCCCGTCTGCGAAGTAAAGAAGCACAAGGGGAGCGAGGCTCAACCCATCTTCTGTTGCTTGTAGAGAGAAGTCATGGTGCAGCCTTCCCCCTACCTCCATGGCAAGTGTGATGTAGAGGGGGAGACACAGAGTCTCAACTTGATGAAGTAGACACAGAAACGAAGCAGACAACATTGAATCCTTCAGCAATGTTATTGTTGCCTGCAATTTCGAAAAGATGAGAGGGGTGGAGAGCATATTCTCCCCCTCACTTACGTGACCGCCGCCTCAAAGAGAGAGAGGATTGAGGGGTACTACCCACTTTAACTACTCTTTAATGTGGTAGGTGGTAAAGACCCTCCCAAAGAAATGCGTGGCCATATCATAACGCTTCGGATTCTAAATATCCCTTTAAATCAAGAAACTAAATATCCAAAAATTTTGCAAGTGACGATTTTATGCATGAGTAAGTGGCAAATTCGAATCTTGAAGAGAGGGAGGGGTTAGAGAGGTAGTACCCATTCCTCTTTTCAAGGACATCACTGAAAACAAGAAATGGAAGAGAGGGTGATGCTTGAGTGAGTGTGTGGGAGACTGTGTGTATGTGAGAGGGAAAAAGAGAGAGAAGGGGGTTAGGGGGTGTTTTTTGTGCTTTAAACAAAAATAAAGAACTAAACTACTCAAAAATTAACAAATGAGAGGTACCCTTGACCAACCGAAGGCCACACGTATTCATCCTCCTCCAAGTGTCAAGGTGCATCTCACGAAATATGGACACGCACACTTGGAAAAACCAACGGCTAAAGGCCGACGTCCACGGCAACGGCACCAAATTGTTGAGAAAAGAGGAACAATAGACCCTAACCGCCTCACATGGAAGTGAGAAGCTTCTCCAAGTGAAATTGCAAGAAGTGCAAGCAACGCATCCACACCCATGCCCATGAACAATGGCACCATGGCCAACGTCAAAAAGGAGCAAGGGAGAGCAATGCTCACACACAAGCCAACTCCAAATGCAAGTCCACACACATAGATCATCACCTTGCACACAAGGAAGAAAGAGAGTAACAAATGACACACCTTTTCCATTAACAAAATGGAGGCCAAGGCCATGGCCAAGGGACCTCCCCTTACAAGAAATGAGCCTATATTTATAGGCTAAGCACATTCTCCCATGTGCTCTTTTTGACTAGTAAAAAAGGAGAACATGCTCATATCTCTCTAGATCTTTTCAAATATTCCTTCCAACCACTCTCTTCAATACAAATATAGGGGTGGGAATTCTACGTGGGGAATATGGATGTGTGCAAAAAGAGGCTTTATTCAGAAGGCTTCAATACCATAGTGATAAGGAAATATCAAAAAGGGCTTAGGAGAGTGTTCATATGGACATCTCCTAAATACAAAAAAGAGGTGTTTTTGTGAGGGCTAGAGGGTGCCATTGCATGAGGAAATTGTGGGCAACCCTTATAACAACAGGATGCAAATTCACTTTCCATATGGATCATGCTGCACTGGTGTATTTCGTTCGTCAACAACATTTAGGTGGCAGATTGGCAAGATGGGTTTTACTATTATAGTAGTTTGACTAGTATGAAGTTATTGATCGACTAGGTGTGGCAAATGTCTTGGCAGACTTTTTATCTCGACTAGATTTTGGTGAATCTCCGGTAGGTGTTGATGACACTACATCGGCTATTTATATCACCGAGACAACTCCTGAACAATCTGCAGCACTTCCTATTGCCCTTACATACTATGATACGTTAATGACTTTTCTTACTGATGGTTGTCTACCCCCTAATACTCCCGCTGCTCTGCGTTGGAAAATTGCAGTCTACAGTCGACGATTCCGATTGATTGTGGATCAACTATATTACATCGATCAGACTTTTGTCCTACTCAGATGTATCCCTCCACATGAATCAGCATCAGTTATTGCCATGGCTCACTCAACACCCACTGGAGGACACTTCGCAGCTGATCTTACTCATCGCAAAATCTTGCAAAGTGTGCTCTGGTGGCCTACCATGTACAGAGATGTTGTTCAATTTGTGCAGCAGTGTGATGTCTGTCAACGGTCTGGACAGCCCTTGCAATGCCATTTCTTTCCTCTTCAATCGGTTCTACCTTTGGAGCCCTTTCAGAAGTGGGGATTAGATTTCATTGGCCCAATTACACCCCAAGCTACCCTCACCAACAACCGATATATTTTGACCTGTACAGATTATGCCACTCGGTGGGCGGAAGCTTGGGCTCTACGTTCTGCCATAGCTGTTTCAATGGCCAAATGTTTGATGAAAGATGTCTTCCCTCAATATAGATTACCTTTGGAAATAGTGATGGATGAAGGTACACATTTCGCAAATACCTTAATGAAGGTGCTGACTCAGACTTTCCAAATTGTGCATAAATTCAGCTCACCTTACTATCCACGTGCGAATGGTCTTGCTGAGAGCACTAATAAGACTCTACTGCATATTCTTCGAAAACTGATCTTGGAATGTCCGGAACGCTAGGACCAGCTCTTATCTGCCGTTTTGTGGGCATTCCAAACCACGTACAAAGTGGCAACTGGAACGACTCCGTTTAAAATTGCTTATGGACTAAAAGCTATTGCGCCCATGGAAGTGGTACCGAGCGTGCGAGTAGCCTTATCTCACAAATTGCTACCGAAAGAATCTTTTCCATTTCGGTTGGATGTGCTCAGATCACTGGATGAACAACGCTGGGAAAGCTTTATGATTCTTCAAGAAGGTCAGCTCCGCTAAGCCCGTACTCATGATCGCTTTCTAAAATCCCCTGTTTTCACGATTGGCCAACTCGTTTTATTTTATAATGCTAAAGCCAATCGCTCTGCCAAAAAATTTAAGTTACGGTGGTTTGGACCATACCGGATTGCTGAATAGGTGGGACCTCCCACTTTTCGGTTGACGACCTTAACAGGTGTTCTCCTTCCAAAAGTGATTAATGGCTCTAAGCTCCACCCTTATCGTCCGACGTTTAGTAACTCCTGAGGTGTACTCAATCATTTTTTCTTTTCTGCTTCCTACTTGCTTTCTTTTTCTGCTTTCCGTGTTTTGGTTGACCATTTGATTGTAATCCTTCCATTTTAGTGATCTAATTATGATTAATTGCCACCTCTTTGTCACTGCTTCTGTTCATGAATGCATGCTGTAATTATGAAGGATATCTCTCCAATACTGCATTATGAGTAGGTTTTTGTCGCCCGATTTTTTCAGTATTCCTATTTAATCTTGTTCTTTCCACTGTTAATCGCTATTGTGATTGTGTGTTGCACCCTCTGTGTACTCTCTGTTTTCATGTATCCTTGTGCATGCCATGGAAGCTCTCGCTAATATAGCAACCTTTCGTGCGGGTCTCACTCCAGAGGTGAGTGAGTACTTGTGCACTCCGAGATTGCTGACCTTCGCTCAATTGCCTTGGCATTCAGTAAAGTGTCATCCATTCCATGCACAGATTATTTCTGCCATCGCCGCCATGCCTGCTACAGAGCAATGTTGGCCGATTACATGTTTAAACCCTCGTGTAGTAATCACTCTAGCCACGTTTGCTGAGGGATTCTGACTCCCTCAGGAAGGATTGGAGAATGATCCACTTCTTCCTCTTGCCACCATGAAGGAATTGATTCCCCGGCACTCATCTAATGAGTTTGCCATCCTTTGCGGACCCAAACCAGAGCATACTGCTCTGCAATTCCTGGTCGCCGTGCTCAATTTGCAAAAAAGCACCTACGATATATCTGGACCCTTTTATTCCATGATAGATACAGCTTCCTGCAAACCTCTGAGCTTCACAGCATTTTTCTTTAGGTGCATTCACCGTGAATGCGTAGCGATTACAAAGCAAATTGCCAAGAATGATATCCCTCGCACACGCTTACCCCATATCTTAACCTTCCTCTTTCCGGTGATACATGGCATGCAACCTCCTCCAACCGCTCCTTTTTTGTTACATGAAGAATCTACACAAATGGTCGAAGACGAAGATGATGACGATGCTGATTTGCTTGAGTTCTCTCACCGCAAACGCAGATGCGTTAGTCCCTCCCAAAGTCAGGTACAGGGTTCCAGTGCGGGTCACGAAGTTGAAGTTTTTCACGATACTGCCACCTCCCTGCAGGTAGAGTCTTCCGTTCTGTCTTCTTCTCTCAAGTAGCTGGATCAAGATGTCAACATGGAAGATGTAGCTGAAGTATCTTTGTGGGAGGAATCTCATCACCCAGATGTGGAGGCTGTAAAGGAGATCGAAGCCGCTACTAGAGGCACGGATTGTCAATCCCCCTCGTCACCCATCGCTATAACCAAAGCAGATGCAATCATTACCAAAGCTATCGAAGGAATGGAATGCCAATCTCCTATATCCCCAACTATAGAGGTCCAAGCAGAAGCACTCAAGGAAGTAATTGGTACTACTAAGGATGTTACTGACGCCGCTGAGGAGATAAATTAGCATGAGATCGGAATCGTTTTGGTTCCAAACGCCCTTATTCCTCTTCCTCCGTCGATTACCCATTCCGAGCATGTAGAAGTTCTTCCTAGTGCAACCTCCACTGCCATTCGAGAGGCATCCATAGCTCAATTATCTTCTCCTGATAACTCTCCACCACCCTCCCCTCATCTGCTCTCTGCCTCATAGTCACAACCTCCTCCTTCTCTTCCACCCCCCGCAGTCAGGTTCATCGAATTGGAGTCTATGGGTTGCCTCCTTATACAATTTTCCCAGCAATTACCCCTCCACATGAAGCTATTGACTCAGAGCATTCAATAGGAGTTGTAGAGTAAAGTGGATTTGCTTGACGCTGACATTGCTCCACTCGAGGAAGAAACCATTGCGATCAAAGCCGAGAATCACGCACTACATATCTAGCTACATCAACGCCAAGAGCAATTAATAGAAAGCGAAAATCTCATTGCTCAACGGGACGCCGCAATTGTTGAACTGAAGGAAAAGAATGTCCTTCTAGCCTCTCGTGATGAGGAAATATCTCAGTTGGAAAAAATGGTGCATGATAAGGAAGATGCTTGAGTTGCTCTCCGCAATCTCTTGGAAGACACATGCGCGGACCTTGCTCTGGTAGAACGAAAAGGACAAGAAATGCCAGATTTCGCCATGAAAAATACTGAAGAACTCAAGATAGTGTCCGCACAACTCTTTCAGAAAAGTAGTGACCTGGAGGTCGAGATTGGCCGAAAAGTTCAGATAAAGAAAGAGATGGAAGGTATTATGAAAGAGAGAGATTTCTATTATAAAACTATCCAATATCAAGCTAAGGAGCTGGAATGACGTGAGAAGCAATTAGGCATTCTGGCTGATTGGCTTGAAAGAATTGATGCAGAGATTGCCGAAATAAAGCTAAGGAGAGATGCGGCCAAACGCAAGCTGAATTATTGATGAGTCAAGTAGTTGCTGGTAGTTCAATTTGAACAGATGCGCAACTGGTAGAGCCGGACATTTTGAAGACTATGCTAGACTCATTAAAGCAGAAGATCATAAGAACTTTTAAACTAGCCAGATCTCTGTATATACAAGGCATTATTGATGAGCCTTAGTTGTATTGTTCTTTTTCAGGTTCGAGTCCACGGTGCGTTCCAGTGTTAGGCCGTTAGATTGGAATATGTAATTTTATTTTTAATACTCGCACGCACCAAAAAGGTGTAGCGAACAGATGTAACTACCTATTGATTAATGAAAAGGCAAGCACGGCGTTCAACGAGAGACGGGGGGAATCGCCAGACTGTCTGTCTGGGCGACCCCGCTGGAGCTTTTGTATTGCAAATTCGCCCAATTTTTTAGTACTGTGTCTAGTTCTTAAGATTTCACTGATTAATTATTAACACAGTAAATGCTACGTTAATATTAGTAAGCCTCTGCGAATTCGTAGTTGTTAATTCGTGTGATAAGCGTACTGCGTCGTGACAATCTTCGGATTGGAAGATAGTTAGCTACTTAGTTGAATGTTGAATTGGGAATATTAAACAAAGGGCCTCTGCACTGTCAGACCCCTATCCATCCCCAAGAACCCAGAAATGAGATTAAAAGTGGCTTAAGAGAAGCGCTTTTAACAGTACCTAGTTGTATATAAAGAACAATCTATACATTTCTTTCACTATATCCGTGCTACAAAAAACATGTCTTACTTTAGCTTTGATTCAGAAGTTTTTGCTGATCCCATTAGCTTCTCATATGGGTTCTCTGCAGCTGCATTTGTTTTCATTGATATTTATTGCTTGATGGTCTACACGAGTAAGGCAGCCATGAAAGTAAACATAGATCTTGAGGATTTTGGTTGTTTTAAAGAATCGATGAAAATCTTAGAGTTCGAATCAGCATGAAAATGGTTGTAAATTCATGGTAACATGTAGTGAAGTTTCCTGAATCTTCTCTTTGAATTCAAACAGAATGCTCACACTACAACATATGAGGGGCATACCAATGTTGTCCATATTGGCGGTCACACCTCCACATCAGTATCAATATTGAAAATGCTTGAAAAACCACGGAGGCAATACCAACGATCATTTAATCATTGGTATATTCTTTGAGAACTTGTGGTCGGTATGCACCTCGAAAATTTGTGGTGTCGGTAAGAGCGTCGGTATAAGCATCAATAATTTCTTGGAAAATACCGATGCTTATCATGATGCTCATATCGACGCTCATACTGACATTCATACCGACATTCATACCGATGGAATGTTTTAACCGGACTCGAGAGGAAAAGTTCGACATTTGCTCAAGTTTTGAACTGAAGTCTGCTACTGTTGAGTTTGCACGTGCGAGCTATATTCTCAACATATGTGTACATCTCTCTCTCTCTCTCTTTATCTACAAACACCTCTCTCTTTCTCTAGATCTCGAATTTTGGTAAGTATCGCACATACTCTAGCACCCTTTCACTTGCTTTGTGTTTTTCCTTCTCTAATTTCTCTTCTTCTTAGTTTTGCAGGAGCTTTTAGGCATCAATTCTTTGGAAATCAACGAAGGACAATACTAAGTGGACTTTGAGGACTCTATCACGATAGACTCTCTCTCTCTCTCTCCCACTCTCTCTCTAGCCCCGCATGATAGTCTCTCTCTCTCTCCGCTCTCTCTCTCTCTATCTCTCTCTCTCTCTCTCTCTCTCTCTCTCTCTCTCTCTCTCTCTCTCTCTCTCTCTCTCTCTCTCTTCACCCGCATCCCCTGCCATCCCCTCATACTCCCGCCTGCTCTCTCCGCTGCCACCCCCCTCGCCCACACACGCATGCACGACCCCGCCCCCCCCCGCCATCCCCTCCTCTCGCCCACTATCCCCACCCGCCTACAGTAGCCCAATGCAGCCCCCCACCTGCAGCTCCCTCCCCCCTCCCCACCCGTAGCCTCCCGGAGCCCACCCCCTCCTGTCTCCCTTGTTGGAACATCAAGCTTACACTATGCTTGAGGTGGATTTGATCTACATCAAAGGCTATCGCGTCGAAAGAATATCCGTTGGAGAGTTCTTTTTCATATGCTCATTTATTGTATTTTTTTGAGAATATTTTGATGGCTCATTTACCATTGTAAAAGCCTTGAGTTGTACACATGTAAAGGTACAAATATAGGGCCAAAATCCCACGAAATTTTGGTGGTTGAAGTTGCATTCAATCAAGCAATCAATCACCTAAAAGTAGATCAATCAAGATCTTCACTTTTCCTAGATTGTAGGGAAGTGAATTGATTCCCTCCAACAACCATTCCCACCTTCATTTGAATTCAAATTCAAGTTGTAAAAGTCGTGGAACACTCCTAGAGGCTATATAAGGAGTTGAAATCACTTGTACATTACATGGAAGCAATATACATACACTTGTGACCATCATTGTCTTGCTCCTTCAATTTTCTGCATCATCTTCTTCGCCAACAGTAATCTTGCAGAGGCTGCTGCTCTCTCCTCAGAGCTCCAAATTGAGTGCAAGAGGACTCATTGGAAAGTATCAGTGTCTAGTTTATTCCTGTAAATTTTCAAAGCATTTGGTTCAGCCGATTTGGAGAAATCGCAGTTTTTCTGCCTCGGGGTCAATCTCTACGTATTCCTGAAAAATAGGAAGTACCACCGGTGAATGTCGCATTCATTCCTATAGCATATTTTGCTTATTCCTTATACTTTTGTGCATTCCATACACTCAACCCTATGTGTATCACTCCCATAAAAGGATTTTTTCTAATTGTAATCACGCTGGTCGCTATGAGCATTTGAAGTTCATTGTCTCTTCCATAGATAGTAAGTTTTTTGAGCTTGTCGACCCGCGAACCTATCTGTTTTGTATCGACTCATTCTCCTTGATGCTCCAAGGTACATAGTGTGTTTCTTTGCACTTATAGCATGCCTATAATGTCTATTTGAGTCTCCAAAAGCTCAAGGGCTGGTCTTGTGCCGGTTGGCTTGACCAAACTTCATCGCTTCGAAACGCACTTTTCTACCTTCGACAAGCTTCTCCAAGTTCTTTCAATGGTATCAGAGCTAGATCAAGATGGGTGACGGCTTTCCCTCAATGATCGAGAAGCTTGATCGACACAACTACGCGGCTTGGCAAATCAGAATGGAGGCCTACTTGCAAGGTAGAAATCTTTATGGAATTGTAGCAGGTGATGAAGCTATGCCTATTCCAAGATCCAAAGGAGGACCTACACAAGAGGAGACAGATAAGCTCACAATTTGGTGCGCAAGGGATGCTCAAGCAAGGTCGTACATACTAAACTCTATCTCTGACTTTCTATTACCACATATTAGAGGATGCAAGACATCTCAAGAGACTTGGGATGCCCTGGAGACTTTCTTTTCTGCTAGTACCAAAGCAAGAAAGAATCATCTTTGGAACGAGTTCAACCAAATGAAGAAGACACCTAAACAAACCATCACAGAGTTTGTTACCAAGGTCAAGGAGGTTGCAGATCACTTAGCATCCATTGGAGAGCTGATTGAAGAAGAGGTCATCATGAGGCAAATTCTCAACGGCATTCGAAGTGATAAGCAATGGCAATCCTTCACGACGGCTTACGATCTCATCATGGATGTGCAAACTGCAGACTTCAACATCTTTCTTGGACAACTCTTCAATCAAGAAGCCAACAATAGCATAAAGGAAGGTAACTCTTATCATGGTAGTTCAACTAGTGCGCTATATGCAGATAAGAAGGATAAGAAGCAGAAAGGCAAGAAGAAGGACGAAGACGAAGAAGAGACTTCCCAAGCCAACTTCTCAAGCAAGAGCAAGTGGAAAGGGAAGAAGAAAGGATCAAAGCAAGACAAAGCCAAAGGTCAGAATGTTCAACCTTGTGCCATATGCGATAAGACCAACCACACCACTCAGAATTGCTGGTTCAATGGGAAGACCCAGAAAGGAAGTGGAAGAGGTGGATATGGCGGCAATAGAGGCAGAGGTGGACACAACTTCAACAACAACAATAGAAGCTATAATAGAAGGGACTACAACAATTATTCAGAAGATCAACCACATGAAGACTCATTACTTCTCATGAATCTAAGCCACAAAGAAGGTAAAGAAGATGATCATTTGTTCTACATAGATTCAGGATGTTCGAATCATGTTGCAGGCAACATTGCTCTTCTATCTGACTTGGAAAGTCCAAAGCATAGACATGAAGTGCAAACAGGGGATGACACAAAGCACAATGTGGAGAAGATTGGTAATGTCAAAGCTTCCAATGGCAGGACAAACATTGTGAGTAAGGTTCTCTATGTACCCACTATCACTAAAAACCTAATCAGTGTAGGCCAAATAGTTGAAAAAGGCTTGCAAGTTAGGTTCACCCAACATGGAGCTTTTGTGGAAGATCCATGTCAAGGCTTCAAGAAGATAGCCCGAGGTGAGAAGCATGGTAGGCTCTTTACTTTTGAAGTAGGAGATACCAGGAACATAGCTCTATTCAACTTTGGGTCTCAAACCCTAAGTGAGCTTGAAGTGTGGCATAAGAGACTTGCTCATGTGAATGAAAGAACCTTGAAGGATATATGCAGGGATCAAAGTGTTCTAGGACTGCCGAACATATCAAAGCAACACATGATCAACAGGTGTGATGCATGTCAGATTGGGAAGGCACAAAGACAACCATTCAACCACAAAGGCTACATCCACAACAACTTATTGGACTTAGTACACACAGATGTATGGGGACCAAGTCAAGAACCTTCATTGGCAGGATCAAGGTATTATGTCTCACTTATTGACGACCATAGTAGATGGACTGTTCTATACTTTATCAAGAGTAAGAATGAAGTGTTTGATTGCTTCAAGAAGTATCTTGCACATGTGGAGAATCATACAGGTAGATCACTAAAGAAGCTCAGATCTGATGGGGGGGGAGAATACTTCTCCAAAGATTTTGATGAGTTCTTGCAGGATAAAGGTATCAAAAGGGAAGTGACTACCAGGTACTCTCCTCAACTAAATGGAATTGTAGAGAGGAGAAACAAGACATTGGTTGGATCAGCCCGAACAATGCTCGAAGAGAAGAAGTTGCCACATTATCTATGGGCAAAAGCTATTTCAACTGCAGTGTACCTTGTCAATCGACTACCATCCAAATCACTTCAAGGTATGACTCCTTATGAAGCATGGCATGGAAGAAAACCTAGTCTTGGACATTGCAAGGTTTTTGGTTGTTTAGCTTATGTTCATGTACCATCACAAATAAGAGGTAAGCTAGATGAAAGGGCAACAAAGGCAGTGTTTATTGGATATGATTCAACTCAGATGGGTTACAGGTTCTTCAATCCTTCAACCAAGCAATTCACTACAAGTAGAGATGTTGTGTTTGAAGAACACAGGTCTTGGTATGATGAAGACAAACAAAAGGTAACACTACCATATGATCTTGATTATGACTCTCATCAATTAGGAAGGAAGCATGATACACAGGTCTAGGATCCAAGAAGTGATACAGACGATGACCAAGATGAAAGAGAAAGGGATTACAAGCTATGGAAGTCAAGAGGCAAAGCAAAGATGCAAGAGGTTGGAGAATGCTCCAAACGAGCACCTAGAAGATCAGCAAGAGAGAAGAAACAACCAGAAAGGTATGGATATGATTCCATATTTGTTACAAAGCATTCAATCTACTTGGCAAAAGACTCTATTTCAGAGGAACCCTCAACCTATGAAGAGGCAAAGGGAAACCCTAATTGGGAAAAGGCCATGAACAAAGAGATAGATGCATTGAAGGAAATGGACACTTGGGATTTGGTTCCAATGTCGCCGAATCAAAAGGTAATTGGTTGCAGATGGGTATACAAAGTTAAAAGAAATTCAGATGGATCAGTTTGCAGGTACAAGGCAAGATTAGTTGCCAAAGGATGCTCACAAACTCATGGTATAGACTATGAGGAAACATTCTCACCAGTTGCAAAGATGACTACAATCAGGACATTGATAAGTGTAGCTGCTGCAAGGAATTGGAGACTCCTCCAACTTGATGTGAAAAATGCATTCCTAAATGGTTGGATAAGTGAAGAGGTATACATGTCACAACCACCAGGTTTTGAAAACCCTAATCATCCATCTTATGTTTGCAGACTTAAGAAAGCATTGTATGGATTGAAACAAGCTCCAAGAGCTTGGAATTACAGGTTGGTTACATATCTTCAAGACCAAGGGTTCAAAGCTAGCAGCTCCGATCCTTCTCTATTCATCAAAAGGGATCACAATGAGGTTATCTATCTATGTGTATATGTAGATGATATTATTGTGACAGGTGATGATCTAAATGGCATTCAAAGGATCAAGAGACACATGCAAGAGGAGTTCAAAATCAGTGACCTAGGTGATCTCACATATTTCCTAGGTATGCAGGTGATATATACAGATGAAGGAATGTATTTGACTCAAAGAAGATACATTCAGGATCTTCTTCTCAAGTTCAAAATGGAGAACACTAAACCTGCAGGTACACCTTTGGAGATGAATCATAAACTTAGTGTTTATGAAGGTGAGAAAATTGAAGACATTAAAGAGTATCAAAGCTTGGTAGGTAGCTTGATATATGCTACTCACACAAGGGCGGACATCTCATATAGTGTGGGAATGCTTAGTCAGTTCATGCACTCACCAAGAAGACCACACATGGATGCGGCTAAGAGAGTACTGAAGTATCTCAAAGGTACAATCAACGAAGGTATATTCTATCCTTACTCTTTCGATTTGGATAGCAAAATCTACTCAGATGCAGATTGGGCAGGAGCTAAGGATGATAGAAAAAGTACACCTGGTTACTTAGCATTTGCAGGTTCGAAGCTAGTGTCATGGAGTTCCAAGAAGCAACCAACAGTTGCTTTATCTTCAACTGAAGCAGAGTACAGAGGCTTGACCATAGCAACTCAAGAGGCAATATGGTTAAAAGCATTGTATACAGATTTGGGACTTGTGAGTTCCAAACCTCACATATTTAGAGATAATGTAAGTTCCATGCATCTAGCGGCAAATCCTATTTTCCATGCGAGAACCAAGCATATAGAAGTCCATTATCACTTCATCAGGGAGAAGCTCATGGCAAAGGAGATTGACATTTCTTTTGTTCCGACTGAAAAGCAAGTAGCAGATATGATGACAAAGGCACTTGATGGAATAAAGCTTTGTAGATTCAAAGCTATGGCAGGTATTCAACCTATCAGAGAACGAACACTCAAGCATACTTTAGCTTGAGGGGGAGCTGTTGGAACATCAAGCTTACACTATGCTTGAGGTGGATTTGATCTACATCAAAGGCTATCGCGTCGAAAGAATATCCGTTGGAGAGTTCTTTTTCATATGCTCATTTATTGTATTTTTTTGAGAATATTTTGATGGCTCATTTACCGTTGTAAAAGCCTTGAGTTGTACACATGTAAAGGTACAAATATAGGGCCAAAATCCCACGAAATTTTGGTGGTTGAAGTTGCATTCAATCAAGCAATCAATCACCTAAAAGTAGATCAATCAAGATCTTCACTTTTCCTAGATTGTAGGGAAGTGAATTGATTCCCTCCAACAACCATTCCCACCTTCATTTGAATTCAAATTCAAGTTGTAAAAGTCGTGGAACACTCCTAGAGGCTATATAAGGAGTTGAAATCACTTGTACATTACATGGAAGCAATATACATACACTTGTGACCATCATTGTCTTGCTCCTTCAATTTTCTGCATCATCTTCTTCGCCAACAGTAATCTTGCAGAGCCTGCTGCTCTCTCCTCAGAGCTGCAAATTGAGTGCAAGAGGACTCATTGGAAAGGTATCAGTGTCTAGTTTATTCCTGTAAATGTTTAAAGCATTTGGTTCAGCCGATTTGGAGAAATCTCAGTTTGTCTGCCTTGGGGTCAATCTCTGCGTATTCCTGAAAATTAGGAAGTACCACCGGTGAATGTCGCATTCATTCCTATAGCATATTTTGCTTATTCCTTATACTTTTGTGCATTCCATACACTCAACCCTATGTGTATCACTCCCATAAAAGGATTTTTTCTAATTGTAATCACGTTGGTCGCTATGAGCATTTGAAGTTCATTGTCTCTTCCATAGATAGTAAGTTTTTTGAGCTTGTCGACCCGCGAACCTATCTGTTTTGTATCGACTCATTCTCCTTGATGCTCCAAGGTACATAGTGTGTTTCTTTGCACTTATAGCATGCCTATAAGGTCTATTTGAGTCTCCAAAAGCTCAAGGGCTGGTCTTGTGCCGGTTGGCTTGACCAAACTTCATCGCTTCGAAACGCACTTTTCTACCTTCGACAAGCTTCTCCAAGTTCTTTCATCCCTCTCCCCCCCAGCTGCAGCCTCCACCATCCCACCCCCATGCCTCCCTCACTCCCTCACTCGCAGCGCGCTGCACTGATGAATTCAACGAGTTTTTGAGGCAATAAAAAGTCTCCATGTGCACTATACTGATGAATTCAATGATTTTTTGAGGCAATAACAAGTCTACACGCATGCTACACTGATGAATTCAACGAGTTTCTTCGTGGCCAAATTTTTAGAGGGACTATGACTGTCTAGGCCATGGAAGTTTGAGGCAATAACAAGGCGGTGATGCCCTTAGATATTCTGGGCCGTGTGAAGAGAGATGGTGGATGCAATCCAAAGATGAGTAGGTGCTGCTACAACCAGCTTCACACCAGCCAACTGAGACTTCAGATTTGATTAGTAGACCCTTTGAGCTTCCGAAATCCACCAAAATATCAGCCAAGTACTTTGGAACATGTATCCCAAAAGTTTAAGTCAAGACAGACTAGTTGCAAAATGACTAGCTCCTAAAACTTGCTATTTTTGGACATACACCTGCTGGAAAAAATGAACAGTGCTCTAAACCTGGAAGGAATTAGAAAAATTCCTTTTAGGCATAGCAAATAGACTTAGCAAGCTTCCCAATCCAAGTTAAAACACTTCAAATGATGGACTGAGCACTGAGAACAAGTTTCATCAATTTTTGGAACATGCCCACCATTCTCGGGGCTCTGCAGAGATAGACCAGTGAGCAGTAAATTGCCGATATCTTGCAAACTATTAATTCCATGACCTTGAAAATTTATATGCACAAATTAGACAGCAGGAGCTATCCAACGCAAGTTAAAGCACGGACAAAAGTTCAGTATAACTCGAGATATGACCTTCTGAAGTTACTGCTCTGAGTGAGTATAGCAGAGAACAAAACAGAGAAGTAGATGATAATAAATGTATAGATTCACATATGATTACAACCACATTGGCAATGAGTCTTTGCACAATGGGAGTAGAATGCTAGAGCTATGGAGTAAGCTCTTCAATCTCTACAAAATGACATGAAGTGGTCACGTACAAGGCTTGCTAATCGCCTCTTCCTTCTTGCTCTTTTTATAGCTATTCTTGGAGGGAGTTTTGAATTCGAATTCGAATGGCTCCACCTAAAAGTGATCCCCAAAGCTAGGAGATATTCCCTCAGCTCAAAAATTTGTGATTTTGGTAGTTATAGCCACGAATTTGCTTTTACATCATGCATGAGGTAAGCCATCCTTTTCCTTTTTTCTTTTTTCAAATACAAGAGATAAAAATGAACTCTTTTACAAGAGGTGTTCACATGACGACTCATGTGACTTACAAATGAGGATAATATCAAACATATCAAGCATGTAGGCTTGGGTAAAATGCACCAACAACTCCCCCTCAAGCCGAACATGCTCGGCCTCCAAATAAGTCTTCAATTGTCCTTGATTTCCTGCAAGCCAATCATCAACTTGAATCTACTTAACTTTGTACCATCAAGAGCTTTAGTCAACATGTCTGCACATTGCATATCTGTAGAAACATAGGATAGTTGAATATCCTTGCTCATTAGCTTCTCCCTTACATAATGGTAGTGGACTTCAATATGCTTGGTTCTAGCATGGTATACCGGATTAGCTGCTAGATGTAGTGAGCTTGTGTTGTCACCAAAAATATGAGGTGTTGAAGAATGAAGTCCAAGATCTGTGTACAAAGACTTTAACCACATGATTTCTTGAGTTGCATCAGCCAAACCTTTATATTCGACTTCGGTAGAAGATAATGCCACGGTTGGTTGCTTCTTCGATGACCAAGAAATGATTTTTGAACCTGCAAATGATATATACCCTGATGTGCTTCTTCTATCATCTTTAGATCCGGCCCAATCTGCATCTGAGTAGACCTTTAGCTCAATATCTGAAGTAAATGAATAAAACAAACCTTCATTCATGGTCCCCTTTAGGTACTTGAGGACTCTCTTGGCCGCTTCCATATGTGGTCTTCTCGGCTTATGCATAAACTGACTCAATATGCTAACACTATAGCATATATCCACCCTTGTGAGTGTTGCATAGTTCAAACTTCCAACCAAGCTTTGATAGCTTGTGATGTCTTCAATTGGCTCTCCTTCATAAGCACTAAGCTTATGATTTTGCTCCATAGGTGTACCTGCACACTTGGTATTTTCCATCTTGAACTTGACGAGCATGTCATGGACATACTTCCTTTGTGTGATGTATATACCTGAATCTGTGTAGATGAACTCCAATCCAAGAAAATAAGTGAGTGGTCCGAGGTCACTTATTTTGAACTCCTCCTTCATTTGACTCTTTACCTGTTTGATTCCTTCAAGATCATTGCCTGTGATAATAATATCATCAACATACACACATAAATAGATCACTTCAGATCCATTCCTCTTTATGAACAAAGAGGTATCCACCTTGCTAGCTTTGAATCCTTGGTCCTGCAAATAAGTCACCAATCTGAAATTCCAAGCTCTTGGAGCTTGCTTCAATCCATACAAAGCTTTCTTTAGTTTGCATACATAGTTAGGATGATGTGCATCCTCATATCCAGGAGGTTGTGCCATATACACTTCCTCAGAAATCCATCCATTCAAGAAAGCATTCTTTACATCAAGTTTATAAAGATTCCAATTTCTAGATGCAGCAAGACTAATGAGAACCCTAATTGTAGGCATTTTTGCAACAGGAGAGAAAGTCTCCTCATAATCAATACCATGGGTTTGAGTAAACCCTTTAGCAAATAACCTTGCTTTGTGTCTATTTATACTTCCATCTGGATTCCTCTTGACTTTCTATATCCATTGAGATCCGATTATCTTCATAGATGGCTTGTTAGGTACAAGCTCCCAAGTGTCATTCTCCTTCAAGGCTTCCATTTCTTCATCCATTGGATCTCTCCAAGCTTTCTTGCTTTGTGCTTCTTCAAATGTGGTAGGTTCTTCATTGGTTGAATCCTTTGCAATGTAGATTGAGTGCTTTGTGACCAAAGAAGTATCATAACCAAACCTCTCAGGTTTCTTCTTCTCCCTTGAAGACCTTCTAAGTGGTTGATGTGAGCTCTCGGGTCCATATGTAGCATCCTGCATCTTTGCTTTACCTTTGTTCTTCCATAGCTTTAGTCTTTCCAAGTCTTCTAGGTCAATCTCCGAATCACTTTCTTCAATCTGCTTTGGCTCCTTTGGTTGAAGTGATGGAAAATCTTCATCCAAGTCATATGGCAGCTTCACTTTCCTGTCATCATCAAACCATGATTTGTTTTCATCAAAAATTACATCTCTACTCACAGAAAATCCTTTATTGGTTGGATTGTACAATCTATATCCTTTTTGGTTTTGATCATAACCAATGAATACACACTTCTCTGCCTTGGGATCCAATTTCCCTCTTACTTGAGAAGGAATGTGAGCATAGGCTAAGCATCCAAAGATTTTGCAATGCTCTAGACTAGGTCTTCTTCCATTCCACACTTCATATGGAGTGGTTCCATCGAGTGACTTAGATGGAAGTCTATTTATGAGATATGTGGCTGTCGACACAGCCTCTGCCCATAGGTAGTTCGGCAATCCCTTTTCGTTGAGCATGGACCTTGCAGCTTTGACAATAGCTCTGTTCCTCCTCTCTGCTACACCATTGAGTTCGGGTGTATACCTTGTAGTGACTTCCCTTTTAATGCCTCTTTCATGCAAGAAGGCATCAAATTCAGAAGAGAAGTATTCTCCTCCACCATCTGATCTGAGTCTTTTTAAAGTCCTACCTGTTTGGTTTTCAACAAGAGCAATATACTTCTTAAAGCAATTAAACACTTCATCCTTGTGCTTCATGAAAAACAGAATGGTCCACCTGCTACAATCATCTATGAAAGACACATAATATCTTGAGCCTGATATAGATGGCTCCTTACTTGGACCCCACACATCTGTGTGCACTAGATCCAAAGGATTTTGATACATATATCCTTTCTTATTGAAAGGTTGTCTATGAGCCTTGTCGAGTTGACAAGCTTCACACTTATAAATCATGTGTTGCCTTGTGATATTAGGCAAACCAAGTACTCTTTGGTCCCTGCAAATCTTTTTGAGTGTCCTCTCACCACTGTGAGCAAGCCTTTTGTGCCATATCTCCAACTCTGTAAGAGTTTGAGATCCATAGCTAAAGAAAGCTATGTTCTTTGTATCTTCCACTTCAAAAGTGAAAAGCCTTCCTATTTTTTCTCCTTTGGCAATCTTTCGAAAGCCTTGCCTTGGGTCTTTAACATATGCTCCAAATCAACTGAATCTAACCTACAATCTTTTTTCAACAATCTGTCCAACACTTATTAAATTTTTGGTAATTGTAGGGACATACAAGACTTTGCTTAAGAGGTTCATATTCCCATCTGATGTCTTCACATTACCTATCTTCTCCACTGAGTGCTTTGTGTCATCTCCTGTCTGCACTTCATGCTTGTTATGAGGATCTTCCAAATAAGAAAGTAAAGCCACATTTCCTGCTACATGGTTCGAGCATCCCGAATCAATGTAAAATATGTGATCATCATCCTTACCCTTCTTTGCTAATAGATTCATAATCAATAATGAATCTTCTTGACTTTGGTCCTCTGCATAGTTATTGTAGTCTCTTCTTCCTCTATGGCCACTTTGATAGTTGTTGTTGTTGTTGTAATTGTTGTTGTAGTAGTTGTTGTTGTAGCCTCCATTATACCTGCCTCTATTTGATCCATAGCCACCTCTATTGAGTTCTCTTCCTCTTGAGTTCCTTGGATTCCTGAAACATTCTTCAGTAGTATGGTTAGATAAGCCACATATGTTGCAAGGTTGAGATGATTGGAATCTCCCCCTTCCTTGCTTTCCACCTCTGCCTCTTCCTCTAGCTCTTCCTCTACCTACAAATTTTGCTTGGAAAGAGCTACCTTCATCTTCATTCTTCCTATTCTTTGACTTTTCCTTGACCTTAGCTTTATCAGAATATAAGGCAGAAGTTTGATTACCTCTTGAGGACTCACCACCTTTGCTAATCTTTGCTTCATGAGTGAAGAGTTGGCCCATGAGTGTGTTGAGGTCGGGTACATGCATATCCATGTATAAATCCATGGCTGTTGTGAATGACTCCCACTTGTCGTCTGCTTTGATTCCATTCATGATTTGTCTTATGATTTGCTCCTCTTCAATTACCTCTCCAATGCTTCCAAGTTGGTCCGAAATCTCCTTCATCGTGACATAATTAGTCAGATTTTGCTTCGGGCTTTTCTTCATTGTTGTGAACTCCATCCACAATTGGTTCTTCCTTGCTCGAGTGTTGGAAGAGAAGAAAGAAGCAAGTGCATTCCACGTCTCTCTTGATGTCTTGCATCCCTTGACATGAGGTAAAAGAAAATCAGAGATTGAGTTTAGAATATAGGACCTTGCAAGTGCATCCTTTCAACACCAATTCGAAAGTCCTTCCACTTCTTCATGTGATGGTTGCCCTTTGTTCCTCATGGTTGGCATTGCTTCATCTCCGGATATGAATCCATATAGATTCCTCCCTTGAAGGTAAGCCTCCATCCTTAGAGACCATGCCGGATAGTTGTTTCGATCCAATTTGTCAATTGTTGATGGAAATCCATCTCCCATGTTGCTTGACTATGCTCTGATACCACTGTGAAGAGAGATGGTGGATGCAATCCAAAGATGAGTAGGTGCTGCTACAACCAGCTTCACACCAGCCAACTGAGACTTCAGATTTGATTAGTAGACCCTTTGAGCTTCCTAAATCCACCAAAATATCAGCCAAGTACTTTGGAACATGTATCCCAAAAGTTTAAGTCAAGACAGACTAGTTGCGAAATGACTAGCTCCCAAAACTTGCTATTTTTGGACATACACCTGCTGGAAAAAATGAACAGTGCTCTCAACCGGGAAGGAATTAGAAAAGTTCCTTTTGGGCATAGCAAATAGACTTAGCAAGCTTCCCAATCCAAGTTAAAACACTTCAAATGATGGACTGAGCACTGAGAACAAGTTTCATCAATTTCTGGAACATGCCCACCATTCTCGGGGCTTTGCAGAGATAGACCAATGAGCAGAAAATTGCAGATATCTTCAAAACTATTAATTCCATGACCTTCAAAATTTTTATGCACAAAGTAGACAGTACGAGCTATCCAACGCAAGTTACATCACTGAAAAAGGTTCGGTAGAACTCGAGATATGACCTTCTGAAGTTACTGCTCTGAGTGAGTATAACAGAGAACAAAACAGAGAAGTAGATGATAATAAATGTATAGATTCACATATGATTACAACCACATTGGCAATGAATCTTTGCACAATGGGAGTAGAATGATAGAGCTATGGAGTAATCTCTTCAATCTCTACAAAATGACATGAAGTGGTCAGGTACAAGGCTTGCTAATCACCTCTTCCTTCTTGCTCTTTTTATAGCTATTCTTGGAGGGAGTTTTGAATTCGAATTCGAATGGCTCCACCTAAAAGTGATCCCCAAAGTTAGGAGATATTCCCTCAGCTCAAAAATTTGTGATTTTGGTAGGTATAGCCACGAATTTGCTTTTACATCATGCATGAGGTAAGCCATCCTTTTCCTTTTTTCTTTTTTCAAATACAAGAGATAAAAATGAACTCTTTTACAAGAGGTGTTCACATGACGACTCATGTGACTTACAAATGAGGATAATATCAAACATATCAAGCATGTAGGCTAGGTAAAATGCACCAACAGGCCGCACGCATGCTACACTGATGAATTCAACGAGTTTACCACCTTGGCCAATAGGCCCGGGGAATCTTTTGAAATTTCATCGTGATGGGGATAGATCATTGCAATTATTGATCTTCAACGAGGAATTCCTAATCTCCCACCACTCCAACCTCCACTCCTCCCTCCCCCCCCCCCCCCCCCCCCCCCCCAAACTCCACCCACACTCCACTCTACCCTCCCCCAACACCACCCACAGCAACCTCCACTCCACCCTCTCCCCACTCCACCCTCAACTGCAACCCTAACTCCACCCTCACTCCACTCCACCCTCTCCCAACTCCACCCACAACACACACCATCCACCCCCCCCTCCCCCCCAACTCCACCCTCCCCCAACTCCACCCACGGCAACCTCCATTCCACCCTCTCCCAACTCCACCCTCAACTACAACCCTAACTCCACCCACAGTCCACTCCACCCTCTCTCAACTCCACCCATGGCACACTCCACTCCACCCCCCCCCCCCCCCCAACTCCAATCTCTCCCAAATCCACCCTCAACTACAACCCTAACTCCAACCACACTCCACTCCACCCTCTTCCAACCCCACCCACGGCACATTGCACTCCCCCTCAACTCCAACCCTAAATCCACCCTCAACTCCTACCCTAACTCCACCCTCCACTCACCCCCCCCCTCAAACTCCACCCACACTCCACTCCACCACCCTCAAACTCCACCCACACTCCACTCCACCGCCCTCAAACTCCACACCTCCACTCCACCCTCTCCCAACTCCACCCTCAAACTCCACCCACACTCCACTCCAACCCCCCTCAAACTCCACCCACACTCCACTCCACCCCCCTCAAACTCCACCCACACTGCACTCCACCCCCCTCAAACTCCACGCACACTCCACTCCACCCCCCTCAAACTTCACACCTCCACTCCACTGTCTCCCAACTCCACCCTCAGACTCCACCCACACTCCACCCCACCCCCCCTCAAACTCCACCCACACTCCACTCCACCCTCTCCCAAATCCACCCACGGAAACCTCCACTTCACCCTCTCCCACCTCCACCCACTCTCAGCTCCAACCCTAACTCCACACTTCACTCCACCGCCCCTCAAACTCCACCCACACTCCACTCCACCCTCCCCCAACTTGACCCATGGCAACCTCCACTCCATCCTCTCCCAACTCCACCCTCAACTAAAACCCTAACTTCACCCTCCACTCCAACCCCCCTCAAACTCCACCCACTCCACCCCCCTCAACTCCAACCCTAACTCCACCCTCAACTCCAACCCTAACTCCACCCTCCACTCCACCCCCCCTCAAAATCTACCCACACTCCACTCCACCCCGCCTCAACCCCAACCCTAACTCCACCCTCAACTCCAACCCTAACTCCACCCTCCACTTCCCCCCCTCAAACTGCACCCACACTCCACTCCACCCACCCTCAACTCCACTCTCCATTCCACCTTCCTACACCTCCCACCACTCCCCATACCACTCACTACCGTCCACCACTCAATATGTAAGATAGACAAAAGATGATACTGGAGCTTCCGTGTTATCAGTCAGTAGAAGATTTCTTTCATGGTTAGATGGTCAAAAGCTACTACAAGAATTATGTGAAGAATTATGTGAAGGATGTGCTTCTCAGGGTCATTCCAATAGCACGAGCGGCACATAATGAGGATCTCAGCTTGCATGGAAAAAGTGAAAATAAAAGAGTAAGTGGTAAAAGTGTAAGTGGATAAAGGACTGTTGCCACCAACCATTCGTGACGACTGCCTGTATTTGAGGATCTAATTCAAAATTGGAGGCCAGTACCATATTTTCATCCAATTTTGGGGCAATCAATCATCGCATATTCAGTGAATGTGAGAAATCGGCAAGGCCCTCTTGGCCTATTGAAGCCTATAAAAGCAATGGACTAGTACTCATTGGGGATCCATACACACACGTATGGGGCTTATTTTTGGCATCTCTTTTGGGTCCCCTCTTAGCTCTCTATGACTACAAGCCTACTGTAGTAAGTCACTCTATAGTGAGGATACAGAGCGTGGGCTTCGCACTGGAGGGCTCGTAGCACTAGAGTGTGAAGAAGTGGCTTGGTTTTGTCATTCAGTGTGAGCCAGTGATATTTCCGTGTTCATTCCCTTAGAGAAAGTCTTCATATGTTTGTAATGAGCAGTGCAAGTCTTCATTTACTTGTGATCATTGGATCGGACGTATCTTTTGTATTTATGTTGTTTAGATCTAGATTGACATGTTAGCACAGAGTATCAACTTTTGAAGCATTTCTTTTGCCTATATTGTAATCATCTGTTCGGAATAAAGAGTGGATTCATCCTTCACTATTGTCATTCGTCATTAATCTTCTGAGTATCTGCAATACCGTGTGTCTATTGCAATTGTGCCTGCTCATAGGAATGTCAAAGGGTATACTTCCCTGAGGAGAACCTCTCTTGAGTAGGGTATACTTCCCTGAGGAGAACCTCCCTTGCTCACAGGAATGTCAAAGGGTATACTTCCCTGAGGAGAACCTCCCTTGTGCCTCCTCATAGGAATGTCAAAGGGTATACTTCCTTGAGGAGAACTTGTGCAATATCGTGTGTCTATTGCAATTGTGCCTGTATACTTCACTAAGGAGAACCTCCCTCCCTGCAATTGTTAAAAGTAGGCACCCCAGTACCTCCTCTATAGTTTGGCACACAGGATGGGACCCTTGCATTTGTGTGAGAGGCCCTGAGCATAGTAAATAGTCCTTTTGCATTATTTTTTCCCTATTGCATTTTCCAAGTAGGTGCATGACCCATACGCAAGCAGATAAGGAGCCTTTTTGTGTACGAAGAAGCCTTAAAAAGTCAGCTAGTGCATCTTTTGGAAGGGAACACCTATTTTGCATATGGCCATACTCACCAGAGAGATAACACATCAATGGCCTATTATATCTAGGCTTCATAGGATGATTCTCCTCTCTATTAGGTGCATTTGAAGTACTAGCATAATATGAATCCAGAGCTTGAGGGTTACCTCGTTGTTGTGTACCCTTGAGGTAGTAACAGTCTCTAGCTTCATGGCCATCGTTTCCACAAAATTCACAACTTACCCTATTAGGACAATAAGTATTGGAATGCCCACTGTTGTTACATATTGTACACCAAATCTGCCTTCTTATATCCTGAGTGGTCTGCAAATCTTCTAATTCACGACGGACTTGGGCTACCTCATCATCAGTGCAAAGCAACGGAGGTGGCAAGACCTTCTCTTCTTGGTGATTTTGCTGCATTCTCAATGCCTCCACTTCTTTCCTCAGTTGCCCAATAGGGTCTAGTTTTGCAACATAATTTGGTTGTGTATCCCCTTCAAAATGTTGCCTAGCTTCTTTAATGCGTGATGCTACTGCAACAAAATCATTGAGGGTTGCATCCAATCTAAGAGACTCACATAGCTTCTGCTGAGATGACCTGGGCAAAGCTTTTTCTATCCATTTTTTAACCAAGAAATCACCTGGAGCATGTGGTAGACGTGCAACAAGTGCTTTTGTCCTAGTGTGAAGTTCATGAAAGGATTCAACTCATCTTAGACTTAGGTTCTCTAGCTGATCTAGAGCTCTTTCCGAGGAGTTACTTGGTCGAAATGTCTGTGAGAACGCCACCTTCAGAGCCTCCCATGTAGCAAAATGGCCATGTGCATATTGAGTGTACCATTTGTCAGCAAGGCCTTCCAATGTGGATGGGAAGAGTACCAGCATTGCATGCTCTCTATTCTACAGACCTCGTCCACGGCATAAGGAGATGAATCTCCTTACATGATCATCAACATCCTCATAAGCTTGTCCCTTGAAAGTAGGGAACTTGATATTGAGTCTAGAGAGTAAATGAGAGAGATCCTCTATTTGCACTAGTGTTTCCTCTGCGTATCTGAGGAGAAGTCTAATATTCTCCTATGCTTTTCTTTTGACAGTGGAGTCGCACCCAAATCAATGCATAAATTCAAAGGAGGTAGAGGGGATGTTGGTTCACTAGTCGAATCCAAAGATTGCCCAAGAAGTTGCCCTGCTCCAATTCACATGATTGCAGTCTCCCCACAAGTAGAAGATATGACCACTCAGTCTTGTGTTGTTTCATCTTCTTCAATGCCCATGATGACTACATCCAAACAAGCGGCAGCAACCCATAGAGAGGAACAATAAGGACTCCAGGATAGAGAGGAGGAAAAGAAGGTTGGGTGGAAGGGCCAAGTAGACATGAACGAGCTTATGAAAGAATGGCTACTTCACTAAGGGACCAACCAACAAGTCTGCAAGAAGACACACATGAGGTAAACATTGAGCAGATCTTGAAAGGTATCCATCAAAAGGTTAGTCTGTACGAACTCATAAAGATGTATTCAAAAATAAGGAGTGACTTATTAAAGATTATACACTCTGCTCACTTGATTCAACCACCTAGTATAGACGGTTTCATGGTTGATTTTCCCCCTGCTCCCCTGGCAGACTACCAAAGCTCAAGGTTATCTGTTTGTATAAAGGATAAAGCTCTCACAGGTGTAATCATAGATGGAGGCTCTAGCATCAATTTGATGTTGGATTTCACAATGAAGAAACTCCATTTGAACCCCACCAAGATGGCACCATTCACAGTTACCTTAGTAGATCAACATTGGGTTGCACCACTTTGCATTATTGAAAAGGTACTCATGATAATACAAGTTTGTCACTTTGTTCTAGATTTTGTTGTTATTGCACTTCCACAGGAGACTTACTACCCTTTACTCCTGGGAAGGCCTTGGCTAAGACAAGAAAAACCTTTGCAAGATTGGGGGAAAAACAAACTATGGATTTCAACAAACACCAATAGCCAACTACAACTACATTTGGAAGGAGGATACGACTTAGGGAAAACTATTGGGTATACTGTGGACACTCAAGTAATGCCCTCTTTACCCCAAGGAGAAGATACATTATTGAATTGGATGATGGAAAGTACAGAGTGTTCCACGATGGAAATCAATGAAATAGAGAAAGAAGTTGCACATGAAGGAGTTGCAGGAAAAGGCCATGAAGTTCACAAGGAGTTGGAGAATGAGAGTTTGCAAAAGAATACAAACTTTGAAGGGGCAAAAAATATAGACGTATCAGGGAAGGAGATTTATGAGCCTGAAGGTAGAGAAGATCTTCCGTTTTCAGATATACCTCAAGGGTGGACCAGAGAACATATTGCAGACTATGAGCTAAATTCCACTCCTACATACAGTGGAGATGATTTCTCAAGTAAGACGAGTCCTGAAACACTTGTTCAAGAAGTAAATCTAGGAGATGAAGAGAACTCTCAAGTAGTCCACTTGGCCTCTTGGCTATGGGATTATCCCCCTTTACTGCAAGAGGTAACTTCTTTACTTTTTGCTTATAAAAATGTCTTCGCATGGTCCTACAAAGATCTAACAGGGATACCATAGGAGCTTAGATTACACCGAATACCCTTAGTTGAGGGAGCCGCACCTGCAAGAAGTAGGTCATATCGACTCAATCCAAAGCATGCACAGGCGATAAAGTTGGAAATTACAAAACTAGAAGAAGTAGGTATAATTGTTCCAGTAGAACATTCTAGGTGGCTTTCTTCTATGGTTATTGTACCCAAGAAAAATAGTGGAAAAATAAGAGTCTGTGTTGATTTTCACGCCTTGAATAAGGTAACTATTCAAGATGGATTTCCTCAACCCTTCACAGAGCAAGTACTTGAGGAAGTAGCCAGGCACACTTTGGATAGCTTCTTGGATGGTTTTAGTGGCTACAATGAGATAATGATCCATCCTGATGATAGGGACAAGACAGCCTTTGTTACTCCATGGGGCACTTATGTCTATACCCGCATGGCTTTTGGCTTGAAAAATGCACCAGCTTCATTTAATAGAACAATGTATCTGATATTGGGCAAGTGGTTAACAACTTTTCTACGCATTTTCATGGATGACTTTTCACTGTTTTCAGGCATAGATAGAAGAGCAACAGTTCAAGATTTCCATGATCATTTGTAAAATCTAAAGGAAATCTTTGAGCAATGTCTCAAAATAGGTTTGAAGTTAAATCCTGCTAAATGTTACTTTTTGGTCACTGAGGGCACTCTTCTTGGTCACATAGTATTTGTTGAAGGGATAACGGTTGACCCTCCAAAGGTTACTGCTATCCTTTCCATGCCTATTCCACAAAACCCAAAGGAAGTGCAAAGTTTTTTGGGCCATGCAGGATACCATAGAAGATTTATACAATTGTATTATGAAATAACTAAACCCTTGTCACGGCTTACCAATAAGAAGGTCCCCTTCTCATGGAGTCCTGAAGCTGAGAAAGCATTTTGTGAACTAAAATTGAGGTTATGTACTGCTCCACTTTTAAGTGTTCCTAAGTGGTCATTGGAGTTTCATGTGCATACAAATGCCAATCTTCATGCTATTGGTGTGGTTTTGGCTCAACCATCATCACACAAGATTGATAGACCTATCTCCTATGCTAGCAGGCTACTTACCAAGGGAGAAAGAAACTACAATATGACCAAAATGGAAGGTTTGGCTATTGTATTTGCTCTTCAAAAGTTTCGACATTACCTTCGCGGTGTACATTTTATAGTCATATATGACCATCAGCCCTTGAAGTACTTGATAAACAAGCCTAGAGTGGCTGGAAGGGTCTGGTGATGGTTACTCCTATTTCAAGAATTCAACTTTGATATTCATATTAAGCCAGGAAGAGAGCACTACATGGTAGATCAAGTATCTAGGACCGGAATGAGCGAGAAGGCAACACGTATTAATGATGAATTGGTGGATAGCAATCTCTTCCTAGTAGCAACTCAGACTCATTGGTATGATCGAATTCTCAATTTTCTTACTACTCGAAAACTTCCTGAGCATTTGACACCGATAGAAAAAAGAAGATTACTCCTTAAAACCAAAGCGTACTCACTCATAAATGGGAATTTATATAGATATTGTAAGGATGATATCTTGAGAAAGTGTGTTTATCTAGAGGACGTAAACCTTTTGCTTGAGGCAACACATAGTGAAGGGCATCAAAAGGGGGAAGATTTGTCTCACAGAATCATCCACAAAGGACTATGGTGGCCTCATATCTACCTGGATGTGATCAAGTTTGCTAAAGAATGCCACATTTTCCAGAGATGTGCTCCTACACCAACCAGATTGAATTTCAAACCATTAGTCATATCTACAGGATGGCTTCCATTCGAACGATGGGGTCTTGATTTCATAGGACCGATTAGTCCAACTGGTCAACCTCGGGGTATGAAGTATTTTCTGATGGCCACATGTTATGCAACTAAATGGATAGAGGCTAAAGCTACTCTGGACTGCATAGCCTTAACAGTAGCTAGGTATTTATATAAACATATTTTCTCAAGATTTGGTTGCCCACTAGAAATCACTAGTGATAGAGGCACACATTTTGTAAATCAATTGCTCCAATTTATATTTGATAGGTACAAGGTTTTTTCATAAAACGTCCTATGCCTACTATCCGAGGGCGAATGGCCAAGTAGAAAGCTCCAATAAGATTTTGATTGGAAGCTATCGCAAATTATCTTTTGAATATCAAAGCTTCTAGCCACAAGCATTGGTTGGTGCAATTTGGGCTTTCCGAACGACAAGAAGGGAAACCACTGGCAAGAGTCCATTTCGCTTAGTATATGGAAAAGAGGCACTAGCACCATTCTAATTTATTATCCAAAAAGAAATTGGAGCCAAAACTATTGTAATTGAACCTCCAATTAGGAGACTGGTGGCATTAGAAGAATACAGAGAAGGAGCAATGCAAAAACTTCAGGTAACACAAGAAGAGCGCAAGAGGCTGCACGATAGGTATCTTCGGTCCAATGAAGTACATGAAGGATCCTTGGTTTTGGTGCATCAGATCCCACCAGTCTCAACCAAATTGGCGCCCAAATGGATAGGACCATACAGGGTGGTAAAGGTATTACCACATGGAGTAGTATATCTGGAGGATTTGTAGGGTAAGAGGATACCTCTGGTTAATATCTCGAGGGTAAAGAATTACCTGAATTAAGTCAATCAGGAAGCACTTCATTCATTGTATATACCAAATTTCATGCAGTATTTGCAGTTTATTTTGGTCTTATTAAAATAAGCCAATAAAGGAGGAATTGCACCGGAACGGTGCAAAGACTTGATTAGGGGGTCTGTATCGTGGCAGACTCTCTCTCTCTCTCTATCTCTCTCTCTCTTTCTCTCTCTCTCTCTCTCTCTCTCTCTCTCTCTCTCTCTCTCTCTCTCTCTCTCTCTCTCTCTCTCTCTCCCCCTCCCTCTCTCTCCAGCCCCACACGGTAGTCTCTCTCTCTCTCTCTCTCTCTCTCTCTCTCTCTCTCTCTCTCTCTCTCTCTCTCTCTCTCTCTCTCCCCGCATCCCCCGTCATCCCCTCATACTCCCGCCTGCTCTCTCTGTTGCCACCTCCTGCCCACACACTCATGTGCAGCACCCCCCCCATCCCCTCCTACTCCCGCCCACTACCCCTGCCCGCCCGCAGTAGCCCACTACAGGCCCCCCAATCACAGATCCCTCCCCATCCGTAGCCTCCTGGATCCCACCCCTCGTGTCTGCCTCTCCCCCCTAGCCGCAGCCTCCTACAGCCCACCCCCATGCCTCCCGCACTTGCAGCGCGCTGCACTGATGAATTCAACGCATTTTTGAGGCAACAACAAGTCTGCACGTGGGCTACACTGATGAATTCAACGCGTTTTTGAGGCAATTACAGGTCTGCACGCGTGCTAGAGTGATGAATTCAATGAGCTTCTTCTTCATGGCCAAGTTCTTAGAGGGACTATGGTCGTCTAGGCCATGGAAGTTTGAGACAATAACAAGGCTATGATGCCCTTAGATGTTCTGGGCCGCATGCGTGCTACACCAATGAATTCAACGAGTTAACCACCTTGGCCGATAGGCCGAGGGAATCTTTTGAAATTTCATGGTGATGGGGATAGATCATTGCAATTATTGATCTTCAACGAGGAATTCCTAAACTCCCACCAGTCCTCCCACCACTCCAACCTCCACTCCTCCCCCCCCCCCCCCCTCAAACTCCACCCACACTCCACTCCACCCTCCCCCAACCCCACCCACGTCAACCTCCACTCCACCCTCTCCCAAGTCCACCCTCAAGTGCAACCCTAACTCCACCCATGCTCCACTCCACCCTCTCCCAACTCCACCCACACTCCACTACACCCTCTCCCAACTCCACCCATGGCACACTCCACTCCACCCCCCCCAACTCCACGCTCCCCCAACTCCACCCACGGCAACCTCCACTCCAGCCTCTCCCAACTCCATCCTCAACTGCAACCCTAATTCCACCCACACTCCACTCCACCCTCTCCCAACTCCACCTACAGCACACTCCACTCCACCTCCCCCCCAACTCCACTCTCTCCCAACTCCACCCTCAACTGCAACCCTAAATCCAACCACACTCCACTCCACTCTCTCCCAACCCCACCCACGACACACTCCACTCCACCCACCTCAACTCCAACCCTAAATCCACCCTCAGCTCGAACCCTAACTCCACCCTCCACTCCCCCCCCCCCCGTCAAACTCCACCCACACTCCACTCCACCCCCCCTCAAACTCCACCCACACTCCACTTCACCCCCCTCAAACTCCACACCTCCACTCCACCCTCTTCCAACTCCACCCTCAAACTCCACCCACACTCCACTCCACCCCCCCTCAAACTCCACCCACACTCCATTCCACCCCCCTCAAACTCCACCCACACTCCACTCCACCCCTCAAACTCTAGCCACACTCCACTCCACCCCCTTCAAACTCCACACCTCCACTCCATGCTCTCCCAACTCCACCCTCAAACTCCACCGACACTCCACTCCACCCCCCTTCAAACTCCACCCACACTCCACTTCACCCTCTCCCAACTCCACCCATGGCAACCTCCACTTCACCCTCTCCCAACTCCATCCACCCTCAACTCCAACCCTAACTCCACACTTCACTCCACTCCCCCCCCCCGGTCAAACTCCACCCACACTCCACTCCACCCTCCCCCAACTCCACCCACAGCAACCTCCACTCCACCCTCAACTGAAACCCTAACTTCACCCTCCACTCCACCCCCCCTCAAACGCCACCCACACTCCACTCCACCCCCCCTCAACTCCAACCCTAACTCCACCCTCAATGCCAACCCTAACTCCACCCTCCACTCCACCCCACCTCAAACTCTACCCACACTCCACTCCACCCCCCCTCAACTCCAACCCTAACTCCACCCTCAACTCCAACCCTAACTCCACCCTCCACTTCACCCCCTCAAACTCCACCCACACTCCACTCCACCCATCCTCAACTCCACTCTCCACGCCACATTCCCACACCTCCCACCACTACCCATACCACTCACACCACTCACTACCTTCCACCACTCAATATCTAAGATAGGCAAAAGATTATACTAGAGCTTTCGTGACGTCAGTCAACAGAAGATTTCTTTCATGGTTAGATGGTCAAAAGCTACTACAAGAATTCTGTGAGGAATTATGTGAAGGATGTGCTTCTCAGGGTCATTCCAATATCACGGGGGGCTCATAATGAGGATCTCAGCTTGCATGCAAAGGACTGTTGAAGGACTGTTGAAGCCAACCATTCGTGACGACTGCCTATTTTTGAGGATCTAATTTTCCCTCCAATTTAGGTGCAATCAATCGGTGGATATTTAGTGAATGTGATAAATCGGCAAGGCCCTCTTGGCCTATTAGAGCCTATAAAAGCAATCGACTAGTACTCATTGGGGATCCATACACACACGTATGGGGCTTATTTCCGACATCTCTTTTGGGTCCCCTCTTAGCTCTCTGTGACTAGAAGCCTACTGTAGGAAGTCACTCTGTGGTGAGGATACAGTGCGCTTCCCAATGGAGGGCTGGTAGCATTAGACTGTGAAGAAGTGGCTTGGTTTTGTCATTCAATGTGAGTCAGTGATATTTCCGTGCTCATTCCCTTAGAGCAAGTCTTCATATCTTTGTAATGAGCAGTGCAAGTCTTCATTTACTTGTGATCATTGGATCGGATGAATCTCTTGTATTGATTTTGTTTGGATCTAGATTGACATGTTAGCATAGAGCATCAACTTTTGAAGAACTTCTTTTGCCTATATTGTAATCATCTGTTTGGAATAAAGAGTGGATTCATCCTTTAATATTATCATTCATCATTAATCTTCTGAGTATCTGCAATACCATGTGGCTATTGCAATCGTGCCTTCTCACACGAATTTCAAAGGGTATACTTCCCTAAGGAGAACCTCCCTTGAGTAGGTGAAGTACTGGAAGAGCACATTTCCTACAATTGTTAAAAGTAGGCACCCCAGTACCTCCTCTATAAGGACAATGATCCAAACAATTGTATCGATGTAAGTGATTGTTTCCCTTTTTATTGACATAGAGTGAGAGAGAGAGAGACAGAGAGAGATGGAATAATGAGAGAGAAAGAGAGGCATCTAGAGAAACATAAAGAGAGAGAGAGAGGGAGAGAGAAAGAGATGAGAGAGAGTGAAAGATAGAGAGATGAAAGAGAAAGAGAGAGAGACATGAAATAGAAAGAGAATGAGAGAGAGAGATGCATATATACATACACACACTGTTAAAATGTTTAAACGCGAAACTAACTGTCAGAGACGCGTTCAACATCAAATTGGGTTCTTGGGAGTGGAAGGGGTCCGTTAGATAGAGGCCCTATACTTGGTTCCCAGACTAACCACTCACACATAGTAGTATACTGATGCTCAAAGCATCTATCAAGACTTCATTACACTTAAAATCTTACAGTACTCAACCAAACTCTCTTACAGTTGACCGAACACACTGCACCAGACTATGCGGTATCGTGATACAGAGTTACTTGATTAACTTAATAACTGTTTCGAATGCAAACTACTGTAACACTAAAGACAATATCAGTAATTCAACCTTCACCAAGTAGGTATAACAATCAAACAAAACCGAGGACACCGAAGAACTCAACAGTCTCAGACACACAATATTGAAGATCCAGTACGCAACTTAAGACAACCCTTAGTGTAGCCTAATCTCGACCACATGAGGACAGACCTCAACACCGAAGAAACACAATACGACTCAGAGTTCTCAGAACACTGCCGCGATTACATAGACTTTATCCACCACGTTACAACACCTTACAAGACAGAGTGACACCATGATACACTTAGTCAACAACAATCACAACCGAAACTTCGCAGACAATTTGCTCGGATAACAGTCTAACGATCAACTAAACGTCTATGTAACTCACGAACAGACACAGGTATCAATAGACAACCAGACAAAACAAGAGTAGTATACTCAGAATCGTCCAACTCGACACACAGTAACGTTACAGACAAATCATCAAGACAGACAGTCTGGTGATCTCCCGGAACGTCACTACGCATCTCTTTTTCATTGCTTTATATAAAGATTACAAAGTATCGATGTAACAACCTTTCGTTCGTGCGAACAAGATTCAGTTTTGTTTTTACAATCGCCAATCTGGCGACCGACTAACACTCTGGCACGCACGGTGGACTGGAACCCGCAGGTTTTACAAAATTACGGTTCATCTATAATGCCTTCTAAATACATGGATCTGGCTAATCTAAAGGTTCGGGCGATTTTCTTTTTTAAAGCTTCTTACATTTGTTTCAAAGTATCAGGTTCTACTAATTGTGCATCTATTCTTACAGAACTTAGGGAAATTACTTCGGCCAGCAAAATTTCTGCCTATGTCTGCAGAAACGCTTCTTGTAAATAGGAGTCGTTTGATAAGGCCGCATCCCTTGATACTTTCATCTCTATGAGTTGTTTATCCATCTTTTGCAATCTTTCTTTCTGATTGTTGAGTTGGTTGTCTTTTCTGTCGATCTGCTGATTCTGGAATTGGATTGTTCTGGAGTAGGCATCTCTTTCTCTGTGAAGATCTGATATTACTTCTTGCAGTTGAGCTTCTACGGTCAATTTTTGTTTGAGAATGATGTTAACTTCTGATAAATTGATCTTACATCTCTCGAGCTCTTCAGCTGTTTTCATAGCCAGATCATGCTGTTCTTGGCCTTGCTGTACTACTTCATCTAGTTGTTGTCGTGTTTCTTCTAACAGGTTCCCTAAGGCTACTCGTGCATCTTCTCTATCCTGTAGGTCTTGCTTCAACTGAATGACTTCGGCATTTGCATCCTTTAATAATTCTTCTTTCTTTCTTAGCTCAGCCAGTGCCGCATCCCTTTCAGCTGTAATTTCTACCTATTCGGCCATTCGGGATTGTAACTCCTTCAGTTGTTCTTGTAAGGCTTGATTTTCTAACTTAGCCACCACCAATTCTTCTTGTAGAGGACTAATATCTGCCTCCAGTACATCTACCTTATGTTGGAATTCCTCTCGGATGCTATCAGAGACCTGTTTCATCTGTACTGGTAATTGTTGCGATAGCTGAATTAGCAATTGACCCATGTTTGCAAGCTCAGAGATCATGGGAATCGAAGGAATTGGAAGATGAGGATGAGGTTGAGATGAGGATACGGTGAGTAGCTGCTGGGAGTTCGGTGGAGAGTAGTTTGGGGATGAGGAAGAAGAGGCAGTGGGTTCTTCGTTAAGAATGGATGGAGTTGAAATAATGGTGTTGAGTGGAGGTTCCGGTGGGGGAGTGGGAAGACTAGAGTGAGATTCTGTTACCTTTTCTGTGGTGTGTTGTGTAGTGTCGGCGGTGTTAGCAGCTGTGGACTCGACTGCTTTCAGTAGTTCTTCGAAAACTTCTTTAATTATATGTTCTTCATTTTCTTGTTGTTCTTGCTCCGATTGCTGCTGAGATGCTTCTTCTGACGAGCTTGTGTCAGATTCGGTGGGAGCCTCCTGTTCCTGTTGCTATTCTGAAGAGGATTGTGCTGATGACTCGTGATGCATGGAGGTTGCTCTGTCGTGAAAGGTTTCTTTTTCTTTTTCGTCTGCCTTATCATTCGCGGTGTCGGGATGAAATCCCGTAGGGAGTGTGCACTGATTTTTTTCAAAAGTTCATTGTTTTATGAGTTTTGTGTGATGTTTTGACTGATGAAGGGGTATATTTCATGCGTAATTTGGCAGAATTGATTGATGGTGTGTTGCAAAAACATGTTTGAGATGTATGTTAGACCCGTGTATATAAACAATTGACATTTGACCCATGAAAACCTAGGTTTAACCCTTCAAAACCCCTAAAAATGTGGTTTTATCCCCCTGAAGATCGGACTTGAACCCTTGGAAACCTTTAGAGTTTAGGCCGAATTTGTAAATAAACCCATGAATTGGCGAGTTTGAGATAATTGTGAGCAAACGCCTAAATTTCCCAATCAAAAAACCTAGGGCAGACCCTTGGAAATGGCGGTTTTTGTAGGCCAAACCCTAAAAACCCATTAAAATGTGAATGCCCAATGTGAAACCGAAACCATAGTCTATGGAAAAATTAAAAGACTGCCAAAAATAGAAAGTTCATTGAGGAGGTTAGAACCTTCTAGAAGGAAGTCCTAGGGAGGGGCCTATAAATAAGTCCAAACTCATTTGTTTCTTCCCCATCCTGTGGATTGCCCTTGTGGATCGTTTCCTCCAGGTTTATGTGGATGCTGATTATATGAAGTGAAGAGAAAGTGATTGAAGACTCAAGATAAAGACCCCCATCCTTTGGATTGCCTTGTGGAACGTCTTTGCAGGTTTATGTGGATGCTGATTATATGAAGTGAAGAGAAAGTGATTGAAGACTCAAGATAAAGACCCCCATCCTGTGGATTGCCCTTGTGGATCGTCTCCTCTAGGTTTATGTGGATGCTGATTATATGAAGTGAAGAGAAAGTGATTGAAGACTCAAGATAAAGACCCCCATCCTCTGGATTGCCTTGTGGAACGTCTTTGCAGATTTATGTGGATGCTGATTATATGAAGTGAAGAGAAAGTGATTGAAGACTCAAGATAAAGACCCCCATCCTGTGGATTGCCCTTGTGGATTGTCTCCTCCAGGTTACTGCGTGATCAGAGGTTATTGTGAATTTTGAAGTAAAGAGCTACAAAGTGAGGACTTGAAGAAAAGCTTGGATCGAAGAAAAGTGAAGAAAAGATTAAATCGCAAAGACCAGAAGACAAAGATCGAGGGTGACTTCCTGCACTGTAGCGGGAGGCCTACATCATATCCAGCCGATCCGCACTGTAGCGGCGGCATTTATTTGTACTTACCTGTTCCGCAGTGTAGAGGATTTTTGTATCGCGGACCCGCACTGTAGCCGGCATCACTGTATTATTCAGATTTTATTGTATCATCGAGTTTGTATATACACCGACCCAGAGATTCCGAGTATCAGTGCTGTATCTGATTTGTCTCTTTCCCGACGCCTACAGTCGTGTACGCACGCACGTCTCGACACTTCCGAGGGGCAAGGGGCCCTACAAGGATCGCGCACGCTCTAGAGAGCACAGGTGAGGCGCCCAGCGCGCAGACGCCGCTCGTAGGACAGCGGGAATGGCGCACAGAGAGGGGCCTGATCCAACCCCACGCACCGGCTTCCTGCCACGACCTCCTTCTTCCCCACACCTGAACCCGACGTGAAGCGAGGCGGTTGCCCGGTGATCCTCATCGCGTCACCTACTCCTTGAGGAAAGAGACAAGAACCTCGGCATTGGACAGAGATTTCAGGTACTAGCATTTCAAGTTATTTGAAATTTTGCATTGCTTCACATACACTGCTGAAACAGAAAGATTGTCTTGCTGCTTGAGTTTGAGCATCCACACTTTGCATTAGTTTAGTCCATACGTGTGTGAAATTTTTTTCCCACTTAGATTAGGGATTTACTGATTTCATAGCTTAGACAGAATATTAGAAAAATTATCACAAAAAGGGGGAAAATACATTGAAATCTTGGGAATCGAAGAGAGGACAGTTCGATTAGACTTTGGCCTAGGCAAATCAGAGAGCTTAGACTGACCTTTACCTCCTGGCTCGTGACTCATCAAGCCTCTTCTCTGATCTCTACTCTGAGCTTAGAGAGATAGTTGAACCACTTACACTGGACCTTGTGCTACATTCTAGGACAGAGCAGAGAAGAGAGATGGAGGATATATTCAAGGAAATGGTAATAGAGACAAGGGGCCCGCGTAGTCCAAGCGGTATTGAGAGAAAAAGGAAAGTTTACAGGCTTGAACGTAACCGAGTACCTAGATGTTTTTGAGGAACAGGCACGGATTTATGGTCTACCCGAGGATGTGTTTACACATTAGTTCACACGGGTAGTATCAGGATCCATTTTAGCCCCTATTACAACACATATAGCAAAGCCTTGGGCCGAATTCAGAAAAGAATTTCATAAGTTGTTTTATTTGGAAGATTTTTCCCAACACAGTAGAGAAGGGTTCTTGCGGTGGATAAGCTCTCCGAAGCCCACTGCATCCCTCACTCAACTTTTGAATGAGTTCTTGAGAAGATATGAACAACTTCCACAAGCCGATTTAGATGCTTTGAAACCTGACCTAGTTATATCTTTCCTTAGGATCTTAAGTCTTGAAGACAGGACTGAGGTCGAAAGGAGGATTGAAGAGCCTGGAAAGAGATTTGGATTGACTGAAGATTGGGGTGTAGTGAGGAGACAAGTAGAAGCGGTAGCCCAACTGAGGCAACGCCAGGTGGTGTTATACGATAGACCTGCAGTGGTAACACCACAACCGCCTAGGGAAGCTCCACTTCCGGCAATTCCGAATGTGCCTGCAACGTCAGCTTTTGCTAATGTTGCATCCACTTCGCGATCGCCAATGGAGCTATAGGTCGAGATTCTCAGTCGACAGATAGAGAATCTTATTACGATGCAAGCGTCTATGTCAAAAGAAATGGCGAGTATTCACAATAAAGTTAATTCTATGGGATATCAAGACCCCACTCCTCCTCAGGCAAGTAAGAGTTATGTAGATACATTACAGAGAGGCACTATGCCCATTCCAAATATGCAAGGCTATGTGATGCCACAGCCTGCACCTCTAGTGCAGCTTGTTGCCCAACAGATACCTACACCACCAGTGCAAACCACATTTCAAAGAAACACTGGACCTTTTGAGAGACGAGCGACTGGTGGGTTTGGAGGGGCTAAGAGATGCGTATGGTGTGATGCACAAGTTCATATGCCTGTGAAGAGCTTAAGCTAGCAAAAGAGCATCAACTGGTGATAGATATCGATAAGAAGTTATGTGGCTTCAGGACCCGCCTTCCTCTACCTGTGAATTGGGGAAAGGGGGGAATGAAGAAGTTTTATGAAGATTTATCTGGCAATAATGCAAGTACATCAGCTACACGATTAGAACCTGTTGAGGAGGAAGATGAAAAAGTGCCTAGACCTCGACCCCAAAGAAATTATTCCATTGAGGCTTTAGTGAGGGCTAGGGATGCCATTATGCAGAAGACTGCCTGGAAGTCTCCTGTTGATGAATCCTCGGTCTATTCGCACATAGCAAATGTAGAAGAAAAGAGGAAGAGAGATGAGAGTCAGGAAGAGACTGAGCCAGAAAGAAGAGTGACCAGAAAGCAAAGCCAAGAGGCCAAAGAAAAAGCTAAAGAGCCAGAGAAGAAAGTTCAATTTAAAGAGCCTGTAGCTACTCAGGCAGAGGCAAAGAAGAAGGAGATAAGAGAGGGAAAGAGGCCGGCTGGGCCAACTAAGATTCAAGAATCGACTAAAGAGAAAGAGAAAGAACCAGAACCTATTCAAAAGACCGATGAAATTCAAGAAAGTATTCAAGAGGCTGACAAAGAAAAGAAGAAGAAAAAGAAGAGAACTCCAAAGGCTGTATTAATTTCTGAGTTGGAAAGGAAAAATGATGCAAGAGAGATATTAAATGACATTTTACTGAAGAGCCAAGTGACCATGTCCTTGGAGCAGGTCTTCTCCATAGCGAAGCCTGAGTTCAAGGACAGTTTTATAAAGCTGGTTAAGAGAAAGAGGTTTCCACTACCTGAAGATGTAGAGATGGAAGAAGCACCTGAAGATATTCAAGTGACAAATGAAGCAGTTACATTAAGTGATACATCTGATGATGATGATGAGGTTGCTAGGTGTCATAAAAATTCTCTAGGTCCTATCATACCTGATGATGAAATGAGGAAGACAGAAAGTGAGTTTAGCAGGACCTTTTGGGCGAGAGGAACTCCAGAGATGAAGATAAAGTTAGGGAGCAATGAGGAGTCATGTTTTGCTCTGGCCTTGATTGACTCAAGATCAGAGATAAATGTGATTTCTAAGAAGCTCTATGATAAGTTTAGGTGGCCGATTGATAAAGATCATGGATGGAGGATGAGGACAGCGGATAATGGTTCAAGAGCACTGCTTGGGGCATGCGCCTTTGTGCCTGTGACCATAGGTGGGATTTCTGAGGAATTTCACTTCTTTGTCCAGGATCATTGTTCATATGAGGCTATCCTTGGGCAGCCCTTTATAGCTGAGGTAAGAATGGAGACTAAGGCCATGGATGATGGATCTGCCTATGCACGAATCCGTTCTAGATCTGGCCTTCATTCTTTGCAAGTGATGATTGTGTGTCCAAATCACTCCAGGAATAGAAAGAATATAAGAAAGAAACCTATTAATTCACATGACCATGATGAGTGTATGCCTGTTGGAGAGTATGGACCTTCTGTTGATCAAAATTTCTGTTAGGATCCACTGTTGAGCGAGACAACAGTGGGAGTTGGTTTGATGTCTCGCATGACTTTGTACATAGTTTTGAAAGTTTTTCTATTTATTCATCTGCATTCAAGTTGCTATGCTTACAGAAAGAAAATGTTTCAAATAAATTCAGAAAAGTTCATGAGAGACACTATAAGCATTTAGGAATGATGTTATCTGATGAGAAGATTGAAGATGTTATCCAGTTGGAGAGAAGTTCGACTACTCTAGAAGAGCTTGAGCAAGCATTTGAGAGAAATGAGAAATCAGAAATCATTATGCTCAGCTCTATCCAAGAGTATGAGATGATTAAGAAGTTTATGAGAGAGCATGAAGTAAGTGTAAATACAAAGTATAAGACTGTGGATAAGAAAGTGAAGCCTATAGCTCAGCCATTGCCTGAAGATAGTCATGAGAAATATCTACGAGTGTCAGATGACCCTATGCTGAGACAACGAGAGCTCATAGGGCATCATTTTACTGATGAGACTATTAAAGAGATCAAGTTTGGAGAGAAGCCATTTCTGAGAGAAGAAGAGAAACAAAAATTTATTGAAGTCATCAAGAAACACGAAAAAGCATTTGCACTTTTCCCACATGAGATAGGTTGTGCAGACCCGAAACAAGTATCTCCCATGATTATCTTTACAGTGCCACATATACCATGGAATATCCGGCCTATACTAGTCCCAAAGGCTCACTTACCTGAGCTGATGAGATTACTAAAGGAAAAGATTTCCATGTGGATATTGGAACCCTCCTCGACTCCATATTCGAATAGGTGGTTTACTGTGCCTAAGAAAAATGGGAAGCTTCGTTTCATTCAGGATCTGCAACCTGTGAATAAAGTCACAATTAGAAACGTAGGGACAGGACCCATAGTGGATGAATTTGCTGAAGCCTTTGCTGGGCATTCCATCTACTCTATGGGTGATCTGTATTCAGGTTATGACCAGTTTCAATTGGCTATGGAGAGTAGAGACATTACGACCATGAGGACTCCACTGGGCCTTGTACGCATGTGTACTTTGCCACAGGGAGCGACGAACTCTATGGCTCACATGATGAATGCCATGAATTTGGTTTTACGAGACTTTATACCATCTGTGACTATGCCATTCATTGATGATGTTCCGATAAAGGGATGTGAGGAAAGAGTGAAAGATGTGAGTTTAGATGCTTCAGGATGTAGAAGGTTTGTGAGTGACCATATTGCTGATTGTGAAAGGATCTTTGAGAGATTTGAAGATGTGGGGTTAACACTTCCTTTAGAGAAATCGGTTTTTGGCGTTGATGAGGTCCTCATAGTAGGACATCTGTGTGGGCATTATGGCCGCAAGCCGTACCCGCAGAAAGTTGAGGCCATTAGCAGGATCTCTGAAGTGTGTCAAAATGTCAGTGAGGTGAGAAGGTTTCTAGGAGCCTGTGTATTCTATGTGATATGGATTCCTCACTTTGCTCACGTTGCGAACCCCTTATATGATCTCCTGAGAAAGAGAAAGAAGTTTGTATGGACAGAGAAACAATCGAGAGCTATGCGTAAACTGAAGCAGCTGCTAATTGAAGCTCCGATTCTGAAGCGTGTTGACTATTCAGGTCAGAGACCTATCATTTTGACCGTTGATACCAGTCCTATTTGCATAGGTTGGGTCATAGGGCAAGATGATGATGAGGGGCAGAGATATGCAGTGCGCTTTGGTGCTAAGATCCTACATGATACCCAAAGAAAATATCCACGGATTAAGAGAGAGTTATGGGGATTAGTGACTGCTTTAAAGAGCGATAAAGAGTATTTCATTGGGGCGAATGTGATAGTTGAGACTGACTGTCTTCCACTGATTGGCATGATTGCAAATTGTTCATCTCCGGATATTGCTATGCTTAGATGGATCTCTTATATAAAGTTTATAAATCCTGCATTTGTACACATAGCTGGGAAGTCGAACACAGTTGCTAATATGCTTTCAAGAGCGAAATTTGATGATGAGTCTGATGACGATGATGAGGTAGAGAGAGATACACATATGATGAGATATGATCCATTGGTGTATGTTTACGAGCATTTCCATGAGAGTGAGTATGATGGCGAGTGGAGAGATATAGGGAGATATCTGAGTACTCTGAAACCTTCCCCAGGTTGGTCCACAAATAAGTATAGATCCATCAGGAAAAAGTCTTATAACTTTTTCTTGAAGGACGGGCTTATTTGGCGACATGCTAAAGGCAAGGTGAAGAGTCCATAGAGAGTATTGAGTTCAAGGAGTCTTCATAGCAAAGTGATGAGAGAAATGCATGAGACCTTATGGGCAAGTCATAAAGGATTCTATGCTACGTATGAGAAGGTTAGGGAAGCCTACTGGTGGCCAGGGATTTATGTCAGTGTGAGAGATTTTGTAGGCACTTGTGCTACATGCCAGGTGCATTCATCAGTTAGGCACAGAGACCGGTTACATCGGACTTACCCTCCTTGTATCCATTACAAGTGGGTACTCGACCTTGTAACCATGCCCAAAGGGATAGATAAGATGAGATACATTGTACTTGCTAGAGAGGACTTGATCAACCATGTGGAAGGTCGAGCTCTTCGTACAAAGACTACTTATAATGTATGTAAATTCCTTTTAGAAGAAGTGATCTCGAGATTCGGATACGTTGAGAAAGTGGTTGTGGACAGGGGAGAGTTGGATGCGAGAGAGGCAAAAGAGTTCTTTGATCGTCATGGAATTCGATTGTCTCTCACCACTGCCTATAATCCAGAGGCAAATGGGAAAATCGAGAGAGGTCACCCTTCCATCGTGAAGGCGATCTGTAAGGCTTGCAGCGATGACATCAAGCAGTGGCCTAGGTTTCTTCCATTCGCGCTATGGGCTGATAGGATGACTTACACTCGGTCCACAGGATTCATGCCTGCTGAATTGATGTATTGTCAGAAGCCGATCTTCCCCATCCAGACTCAGATAGTGACATGGTTGACGCTCCCATGGAATGATGGTATGACGAGAGAAGAGTTGTTATCATTGAGAATAAAGCAGTTAGAACAAGGAAATGAAAAGTTGAAAGAAGTAGTCCAAAAGTTAAAGGAGTCAAGGTTAAAGAACAAGATCTATTTTGACAAAACCCATCCACTGAGACCACGTAGGAATGAGATAGATGATTGGGTGTTGGTGTACGACAGTACTTTCGATACTCAATACGATGCTAGGAAGAAATTGACCAAACGATGGTTTGGGCCGTATGTGGTTATGTCTGTGTTTGAGAATGGTACGTATGCACTTCATGAGTTAGACAATACTCCTTTGAGATCTTTGATTGCAGGAAAGAGGGTAAAATTATTCAAGAAAAGAAATGAAGCGGATTATGAGATTGAGCAAGAACTTCTAGAGGGAACTGATGATACTGATGTTGATGCTGATGAAGAATGATAGACCATGAAGATAAAGAAAAGCTGGATCAAAATGAAGAAAAATGACCAGGTGAAACGTTTCTGATTTGAGATTTGTTTTCTTTCTGTTAGAGCATATGCGCTGCATTTATGTGTGCGATAAAGATATATATGAGTTTATGAAAATCATGTAGAATAAAGATACCAAATATCTATTATGGGTTTGCACGAAGCATGAGCGACTAGGAATTATATGAATAGGATCAGTTAGTGGACTAGAGACTCTTGGGAGTGAAAGCTTGGGAATGTGATGGCATGCTTAGACCGAGTGCATGTATATGCTGATTGATTTGAACACTTAGTGAGTGGGAAACTTTGGATCCTAGTATTTATTTCTTGCAAGATCGTACCTCCATATGGATCGTGATATAAAGAAACATTCATACTCATGTCAACTTATATGTGCGTGTATGTTGTTGGTGCGCTACGATGGGCTAGTAGGCGGGTGGAACCACCTTGGTCGGGTGATCAAGGCCACGAGCCGTAGCTAGTTTCGTCATAGGCCTGACCTATCTGTTCTCATGCGCCTGTATGGGTCGGTAGGCGGGTGGAGTCACTCTGATCGGGTGGTCAGAGCCACGAGCTGACGTCGATTTCATGCAGGGCTGACGTTGTGTATGTCGTGCGCTATGTCGGGTCGGCAGACAGGTGGAACAAACTTGGCCGGGCGGACAAGTCCATGAGTCGCACCCGATTTTGACATAGGCCGATTTGTGAAAATGAAAAATAAAAAGAAATCCTGAGCTGAGATGAAGTGGAAAATAAAGAAAGAAAAGAAAAAGAAAAAGAAAAATGAAAAAGAAAAAGGAAAAAGAGAAAGATCTAATGGAGAGCTGGACAAGTAGGAAATAAATAGTGGGAATCGAGGTATATTCTATAAACTGAGTTAGTAGAAACATATGTATATGCTAGTACTTAGAATGAGTAGTTGGATCTGAACCAGTTGAACAAACAAAAGATTTAGAAAGCCGACAATTTATTCATGTGATTACTTGTCAGATTGGAGACGCAAAAACATAATATGATGTTTGTGAAGCTTGAATCTACTTAATTTTCTAAAATTCATACTAATCTTTATAAAAATTGCATGACTACATGAGATCATGATTTGAGTTTTGAAAAGAAAAAGATAAAAAGTGTAAAGAGATTTTAAAAGAACCCTGATACTCTTCTGTTGGATCTTGCAGGTTGGCCCATCGGGACGATGTGCAGGTTTAGCGGGGGCGAATATCGGGATGAAATCCCGCAGGGAGTGTGCACTGATTTTTTTCAAAAGTTCATTGTTTTATGAGTTTTGTGTGATGTTTTGACTGATGAAGGGGTATATTTCATGCATAATTTGGAAGAATTGATTGATGGTGTGTTGCAAAAACATGTTTGAGATGTACGTTAGACCCGTGTATATAAACAATTGACATTTGATCCATGAAAACCTAGGTTTAACCCTTCAAAACCCCTAAAAATGTGGTTTTACCCCCCTGAAAATCGGACTTGAACCCTTGGAAACCTTTAGAGTTTAGGCCGAATTTGTAAATAAACCCATGAATTGGCGAGTTTGAGATAATTGTGAGCAAACGCCTAAATTTCCCAATCAAAAAACCTAGGGCAGACCCTTGGAAATGGCGGTTTTTGTAGGCCAAACCCTAAAAAACCCATTAAAATGTGAATGCCCAATGTGAAACCGAAACCATAGTCTATGGAAAAATTAAAAGACTGCCAAAAATAGAAAGTTCATTGAGGAGGTTAGAACCTTCTAGAAGGAAGTCCTAGGGAGGGGCCTATAAATAAGTCCAAACTCATTTGTTTCTTCCCCATCCTGTGGATTGCCCTTGTGGATCGTCTCCTCCAAGTTTATGTGGATGCTGATTATATGAAGTGAAGAGAAAGTGATTGAAGACTCAAGATAAAGACCCCCATCCTCTGGATTGCCTTGTGGAACGTCTTTGCAGGTTTATGTGGATGCTCATTATATGAAGTGAAGAGAAAGTGATTGAAGACTCAAGATAAAGGCCCCCATCCTGTGGATTGCCCTTGTGGATCGTCTCCTCCAGGTTTATGTGGATGCTGATTATATGAAGTGAAGAGAAAGTGATTGAAGACTCAAGATAAAGACCCCCATCCTCTGGATTGCCTTGTGGAACGTCTTTGCAGGTTTATGTGGATGCTAATTATATGAAGTGAAGAGAAAGTGATTGAAGACTCAAGATAAAGACCCCCATCTTGTGGATTGCCCTTGTGGATCGTCTCCGCTAGGTTTATGTGGATGCTGATTATATGAAGTGAAGAGAAAGTGATTGAAGACTCAAGATAAAGACCCCCATCCTCTGGATTGCCTTGTGGAACGTCTTTGCAGGTTTATGTGGATGCTGATTATATGAAGTGAAGAGAAAGTGATTGAAGACTCAAGATAAAGACCCCCATCCTGTGGATTGCCCTTGTGGATCGTCTCCTCCAGGTTACTACGTGATCAGAGATTATTGTGAATTTTGAAGTAAAGAGCTACAAAGTGAGGACTTGAAGAAAATCTTGGATCGAAGAAAAGTGAAGAAAAGATTAAATCGCAAAGACCAGAAGACAAAGATGGAGGGTGACTTCCTGCACTGTAGCGGGAGGCCTACATCATATCCAGCCGATCTGCACTATAGCGGCAGCATTTATTTGTACTTACCTGTTCCGCAGTGTAGCGGATTTTTGTATCGCGGATCCGCACTGTAGCGGGCATCACTGTATTATTCAGATTTTATTGTATCATCGAGTTTGTATATACACCGACCCAGAGATTCCGAGTATTAGTGCTGTATCTGATTTGTCTCTTTCCCGACGCCTACGGTCGTGTACGCACGCACGTCTCGACACTTCCGAGGGGCAAGGGGCCCTACGAGGATCGCGCACGCTCCAGAGAGCACACGTGAGGCGCCCAGCGCGCAGACGCCGCTCGTAGGACAGCGGGAACGGCGCACCAGAGAGGGGCCTGATCCAACCCCACGCACCGGCTTCCTGCCACGACCTCCTTCTTCCCGACAGCGGCTGAACCTTGTACTTCGCTATCAGATGAACTTATCGTGATTCTTTTCCGATAGAGAAGGTGGAAAATCTCTTCGTCTTCTTCTTCATCGTCTTCTAATATTTGTGCAGATTCCTCATGGCACAAAACGGGCCCTCGGGGTGGTGGTTGTGCTGCTAGAATGGTCGGGAATAGGAAGGATATGATGTGCGACAGTCGAGACCTTGGCATATCCCCTTTATTGACCTGCTTGATAATTGTGACGCATTCTTTGTGTATTCGCCAGAAGAAATATGATGCAAAATTGACTAGTTCTCGAGCAGCTAAATCTATAGCGGAGTAAAAAGGACGAGAGATTCCATAGGTTCGCTTTTGCAGGTTAAGAATGGCTACTAGGAATTGTAGCGCAGATCTCTCAGGTTCAGGGCGGCAGAGTATGGCGTATTCGTTGGATGAGCTCCTAGGGAATAATTGATTCATGGTTGCAATTGGTAGATTTGGGCCATTTTCTCGACCTTGCCGAGGGAGTCGAAACGCATCAGCAAAGGCCTGGAACGTGATTACGGTTCGTGAGGGTAGGGATGTGATCGCCCAACTCTATTCGGTGGCAGGTGTGTTAGCGATGGCGGCAATTATCTGGGCATAGAACGGGTGGCAATCCACTGAATGCCATGGAAATTCAGCGAAATTGACCAACGCACGTGTGCGCAGGAACTCTCCTACATCGGCAGGGAGTCCGTCACGGAAAGCGGCGAAGTTTGCCAAAGCTTCCATGGCGCACACAGTAAACGCAAGCACAATACACAAAGTACAAGGTTTACACAATCACACAAATCACGCAAACACAATAGCGATTTTCGGCGAAACGAAAAAGGTTAAGTAGATGCTTTGCCGGGGAGAGCAATCAAAATCACTAATCATCATGCGACGTTGAGGTGATAATTTCATAACTTCAGTGTGCATGCAAGAGCAGATCGATAATGTAGGGTGGCTGTTGACATAATTAGGTATTAAAACGGGGATATTTACAGACTTATTTTATTAAGTGTGCAAAACAAAAGAAAAGGAAAGAAAAGAAAACGCAAAGTACGCGGCCAAACCGCAGAACGTTTTAGTGCGGATCCAATGCTTGTTGATATGGCTGCAGCTTTGAACCATTTATCACCTTTGGAAGAGGTAGTTTGGTCAAACTAGTCAACCAAAAATTGGCTGGGCCCACCTGTTCAGAAATCTGGTAGGGACCAAACCATCGTAACCTGAATTTGCTAGCAGAGCGATTCGACTTTGCATTGTAAAAGAGTACAAGTTGCCCCATCGTAAAACCTGGGGTCCTTAGATATCGATCATGTATTCGAGCTTGTCTTAACTGAACTTCGTCGATAGTCAAAAAACTTGTCCATCGATGCTCATCCAATTCTCTAAGTGTATCTAGCCGAAATGATAAAGAATCTTCTGGTATCAATTTCTGAGTGAGAGCTACACGTAAACTTGGCACAACAATCTCCATTGGTGCTATGGCTTCCAGTCCATAAGCTAGTTTGAAGGGTGTTAGTCTTGTTGCTACCTTATGGGTAGTCCTGTATGCCCATAATACTGAAGGTCAGAGTTGATCCCATCTTTCTAGTGCTTCCAAAATCAGTTTTCGAAGCATATTCAACAGGGTCTTGTTTGTACTCTCAGCCAAAACATTTGCACGAGGATAATATGGTGAACTGAGTTTATGCATGATTTGAAAAGAATGTGTGAGTACTTTCATTAAATTGTTGACAAAATGAGTGCCTTGATCTGTAACAAGCTTTAGAGGTAAGCCAAAACGCGGAAAGACATCTTTTATTAGACACTGCCACCAAAACAGCTGTGGTAGACTTTAAAGCCCATGCTTCTGCCCATCTGGTTGCATAGTCTGTACATGTCAGAATATAATAATTACTACTGAGTATTGCTGGCGGTGTAATAGATCCAAAAAAATCTAGACCCCACTTCTGAAAAGGCTCCAACGACAAGATCGGTTGGAGAGGGAACAAATGGAGATGTTGAGGTTGTCGAGACCGCTCACAAGTATCACATTGTTTGACAAACTGAGAAACATCCCTGTACATAGTAGGCCACCAAAGTCCGCTGTGCAAAATTTTACGGTGCGTTAAATCTGCTGCAAAATGTCCATCGGAAGGACTTGAGTGAGCCAAAGTAAGCACTGAATTAACTTCGCGTGGAGGAATACAACGAAGTAAAATTCCAGTGTGATCCATATAGTATAATTCCCCAGCAATTAACCGAAATTTGCGACTGTACACTGCAATCTTCCTACGCATTGCAGGAGAAGCCTGAGAAGGAAGGCATCCATCGGTAAGAAAGGTCAATATCTGATCATAATATGTAGATGGCATAGGTGGGTCTGCAATTTCATCATTAATTGGTTCAGAAACATAAATCGCTGGTGTTGTGTCATCTACACCGACCGGAGCTTCACCGGAATCTAAGCGAGAAAGGAAATCTGCTAAGGCATGTGAACTGCCTGGCCGATGAATAACTTCGTAATCAAACTCTTGTAAAAGCACAACCCATCACGCTAATCGACCACCTAAATGCTGCTGCCATACCAGGTAGACAAGTGCAGCATGATCTACATGAAAAGTAAATTTACGGCCAAGTAAGTAATGCCTAAATTTTCTTACTTGTCCCATGAAACGCATTACTTCCTTAGGTGTAGTGGGTACAGGTGCTTCTAACACGGCTGTGATTTTATCTGGATCTACCTGTATACCCTGTGCAGATACAATGTGGCCAAGCAGCTTTCCACATGAAACCGCAAACACAGATTTGTTTGGGTTCAAACACAGTCTGTATTCTCTGCACTTCTCAAAGCAACACCGTAAATGGAACAAGTGTGCTACCATCTTACCAAATGACGAAAAATCATCAAGATACACTTGCATAAAAGAGGTAAGGTTGGGTGAGAATATTTCTTGCATGCATCTTTGAAAAGTACTAGAGGCATTTCTTAATCCGAACCACATAACAGTACAGGCAAATACACCCCAATTGGTGATGAACGTTGTTTTTGGTATATCTTCCTCAGCCATTCTGACCTGATTATACCCACTGTATCCATCTAAGAATGAGTACATTTCGTGTCCTGCTACTCTGTCAAGCATCGTGCCAAGAAAAGGTAGCGGAAATGGATCAGGCACCGTAGCTGCGTTCAGTTTCCGGTAGTCCACACAAATTCGCAGTTGCTTATTCTTTTTAGGAACAATAACAATTGGTGAGATCCATTCAGCATGCTCTACAAGTACAATGAATCCGACTTTGAGTAACCTATCAAGCTCTGCTTTTTACCTGTGAGGCATAGTTTGGATTCATCCGGTAGCTGGGTTGTTTGATTGGTTTTGCTTTCGGCTTCAGCATGACCCTATGTTGATAAATGCGAGGGTCCAAACCCTTCATGTCTTTGTAATCCCATGCAAAAACATCATAGAAATCTCGAAACAACTGTATTAACTCTGCTTGAAACATTTCAGGCAATCCTTCTTTTATCTGTACAGGTCGCTGGTTAACTTCATCACCTAAGTTATATGTAATTAACTGACCTTCTGGAACATAGAATTGTCGGGAGTTCTCTGTATCGTCAGCTGGCTTAAAAATTTGTTGTAGATCATCGTTATCTATAGCAGCAGTATCTTCTTTCTTATATTCTTCAGTCACAGGCATTACTGTACAAACTACCGAATTCCAATTATCTACAACAGATTGTAGATCAACAGTTCCTAAGGAGATCAAATCAATGTTATTTTTCAAAAACTCTTCTTCTTCATCATCTGACAAACCATCTAACATATGAACTGGTTCCACAAAGTAAGGTCTAGCATGTAATTCACAAGGTTGTATAGCATCCAATTTTACAACATATTTATGATTATTGTCCTTGAAAGTGAGTTCCTGTGCAGACCAGTGCTGCATAACCTTAGCTTGTTTCAGCCAAGGGCGGCCGAAAAGAAGATTATAATCAAGACTAGATTCCGGCAATTCTAGGACGACAAAGGTCATTTTGAATGTTGTACCCTGCAAAGTTATTGGTACATTTCGCACAAGTCCTACTGGATGGACTCTTGATTGATCGGCCATTCTAACAAAAAACTGAAGTGGTTCGATTTGAGTCCATCCTAACTGTTTACATAGTGCAGCAGTAGCAATGTTGACACCAGATCCTCCATCAATTAGTACCTGTGAAATTTTGTGATTTTTATATCATACCGTAATTAAAGGAACCGAATGATCAATCGTAGAATCAGGTTCCGGTTGCACTGTCGCTATTGCTAGAATGCAGGTAGACCTAGTACTAAATTGTTGCTGAAATTGCTGGCAGACTCCTGGTACTAATGCAAGTAATTGCCCAAGAGGGAGAGTAATGGATGCTTTAGATAAAATTTCCCAGGCCTTATGTGGTTGAATTGTATTTTCCACAGATTCTGAAGATGATGTGCCTGTTGAGGATGATGTGCCCGCTACTGGATTAGAACCTTGTTTTTGTGTTCCTTCCTCGGGTAAGGGAGCCTGGGTCATCGGAATAGGATCTGGGAATACTGTAGGCTCTGTGGTGGGCCATTAACTAGCTTTATCATACATTCTTTGTTGTTCACGTATGCCTAGCTCAAACACTTCAGCTGCTGGTTGTAGTGTCTTACCGGATCTCGTTTGAACTACTGCAGCTTGTGTTTCTATAGGTGTGATCTATACCATATTAGTCATTAGGTTCTGGCGCTCCTTCTTCCTTTGATCGTATTCGGCCGCATCTTTATAAAATCTTCAAATGTGGCCAAATTCACCACAAAAATGGCCGCGAGGTGGTGGCAAATTAGTATTTTCCTGTGTTGGTCCTGCCTGCCAACGGTTTGCATTGTAGTTATTATTTCTCTGTCCTCTGTAATTTTGGTATCCCTGCTGCTGGTTATTTCTCATCTGCGGAGGAACATAATGATTGGCAAGTTGCCTTGGTTCTTGTATAATTGCATTTACCGTTGTTGTTCCCTGTACTTTAGCATTGTATGCAGAGTTTTTGGTGCTATGTCCGGTAGTGTTGCAGATAGCATAAAACAACTGATAAAGTGCGCAAGTGGCACTGGTGTGCCCTGAATTCTTGCATATGGTGCAGAACATCTGTCTGGTTGGATCGTCTGCAACATGGGGCGTCATAGCTCCCACACAGCGTATGATCATAATCTGTTTAAGTTGCGGAGTCAAACCATTGATAAACCATTGAGTGATGACGTCATCTGGTAGGTTGGCATGTGCTGGTGGTAATTGCCTCAAATGCGTTCTGAATAGGGTGGCATATTCCTGCACTATTTGATTCATCTTCTGTCTATTGTTTTGTAGGTAATCGAAAATTTCTGCTGGATTATTCTTTAGTCTGAATCTCTGCAAAAATGCATCCCTTATCGCTTCATATGTGCCAAAATTGTTAATATCATATTCTGTAAGCCACCTGGCTACTTCATTAACCAATGTAGACTGGAAGTTTATAGCTTTATACGTCGGATCAGGTGGATGATTGAGCACTGCGTAACTTATCTCAAATGTGCATACATGAGCATCTGGGTCATCTCCTGGAAATCCACCGAATTTAGTGTACATTACTCATGTTGGAGTCGGCCGGGGTGGAAATAACTGTTGCTGCTGCTACTGTTGTTGTTGTTGTTGCTGTTATTGTTGTTGTTGCCCACTCATTGTGCTGGCGGTGGTATCAGGACTATCTTCTGTATCCCGAGGCTGAATATCTGAACCGTCGGAATCTGTATCTTCAGCCTGTGCACTCTCCGGCTTGATAATATTGTTCAGTATATTTCGGATCTCAGCTTCGAACTCGCTACCTTCCTTCTTGATATCAAATGTAGGAAAGCTTACTCCAAATAGCGGTGACTAGATTGAAGATTCACCAAGAAATGGTAAACCGTCACCGAAGCACTGTGGACTCTCAGCAACTGGTACCGAAATGACACTGAAAGGTGTCGAACTTTGACCAAAACAAAGTGCTTTTTCTCCTCCACTGATTTCTTTGGCCACGATGTTTCTATCCGCAGACTCTGGAGTCACTATTTCTTCCACAGACTGTGCCGAAATCGCACCGGAATCTGCCAGAAGGGTAGTGTGTTCCACCGGAATACTACCGAAGTCACTACTTGTGTTCTTCAATTCCTTGACAACTGGGTTAGACTTATCTGCGCTTCTACTTCCTGGAGGCATCCTTAGCAAATTAGGTATCGCCCAAGACTGTTGGGTTCTTCTATGCCTCGGGTATGATTCACCAGAACGAGTAACCGACATATACTACGTTTGCAATACTTTGCATACCTTCTTTACGGTCGATTCACAGTATATGACCACTTTCACAATCAATCAACGAACAATCTTGATGCCACCATCCCACCGAGCGTGCCAGTGCTAAAATGTTTAAACGCGAAACTAACTGTCAGAGATGCGTTAAACATGTGATTGGGTTCTTGGGAGTGGAAGGGGTCTGTTAGAGAGAGGCCCTATACTTGGTTCCCAGACTAACCACTCACACATAGCAGTATACTGATGCTCAAAGCATCTATCAAGACTTCGTTACACTTAAAATCTTACAGTACTCAACCAAACTCTCCTATAGTTGACCGAACACACTACACCAGACTATGCGGTATCATGATACAGAGTTACTTGATTAACTTAACAACTGTTCCGAATGCAAACTATTGTAACACTAAAGACAATATCAGTAATTCAACCTTCACCAAGTAGGTACAACAATCAAACAAAACCGAGGACACCAAAGAACTCAACAGTCTCAGACACACAGTACTGAAGATCCAGTACGCAACTTAAGACAACCCTTATTGTAGCCTAATCTCGACCGCATGAGGATAGACCTCAACACCGAAGAAACACAATACGACTCAAAGTTCTCAGAATACTGCCGCAATTACACAGACTTTATCCACCACGTTACAGCACCTTACAAGACAGAGTGACACCACGATACACTTAGTCAACAACAATCACAACCGAAACTTCGCAGACAATTCGCTCGGACAACAGTCTAACGATCAACTGAACGTCTATGTAACTCACGAATAGAGTCTATGTAACTCACGAATAGAAACAGGTATCAATAGACAACTAGACAGAACAAGAGTAGTATACTCTGAGTCGTCCAACTCGACACACAGTAACGTTACAGACAAATCACCCAGACAGACAGTCTGGTGATCTCTTGGAACGTCACTATGCATCTCTTTTTCATTGCTTTATATAAAGATTACAAAGTATCGGTGTAACAACCTTTCATTCGTGCGAACAAGATTCAGTTTTGTTTTTACAATCGCCAATCCGGTGTTGGGTCGTGAGAGATGCTCGGATGGTGGATCAAGTCATCCGCCTAAATCGTTCGGCACACGCAGGGTGTCTGTAGCGGACTCAGGCTTAAGGAAATAAGGGTTCTAATGACAAAACAATATAAATTACCTAATTCTATGACTGAAACTAAAGTTTTCTAGAGTTGGCGGAACATTTTCAATATTTTCAATAGTACTGTGCTCAGACTCATGAACTAACTTAGAAGACATCAAGGAAAGTAATGGAAAAACTAATGAAACAATATGATGCTAAGCTGTTTGAATGAATTAATTGATATGCTAATGGTTCTTGATGAAAGTAATGGGAAAGAATATTGTTGCAAAACTGCTTAAATAAATTAATTGATAAGCTAATGGTTCGAATCAATAAATCTAATACAACTGGAAGGCCTAAACAATTGGATAAATGTCTAGTCAATTGGATAGTTGACTAAATGGGAAATAAGATTTAAATGGATTTTTAAGCTGCCGCTTCACTTCAATTAATTGTAATCTTCAATGTTTCTGCAAAAAACATTAGATTCACTGCACTTCATTTGCTCTTCAATTGCTCATTAATCTTCAATGCTTCTCGACACTGCAATAAAAACATTAGTATGTGAGTAAAGTTATAAGAAATCATTAAGAAACATAAAAGACATAAGTCACATACCATTTTGCATACACATGCATATACTTATGCATACACTAAAGCATTCATATGTACTTTAAAACATTAGTTCACACACATGCTCATTCATTCACTTACATACATATATAATCATACATACTAACCATGCCTACACTTCCATGCATATGCATATACACACTCACATGCACATGCATTACTCACCTTTGAATACATATAATCATGCTCATACATTAGCACTAATTGGTACACACTAACATTCTTTAGCTGATGTATGCATACACATTAGCATGCATTTACTACATACTCTCATGCATATAATCATGCTTACACTCACTGTAATGCACACATATGCACATGCTAACACTAGTGCAATTACATGCCTATGCATATGTATTAATAACACATACAGATGTATAATAAAATCTAACTAAACTTTTGAAGTACTTATCTAATTACACAAAACCAATTGCTAATCAAACAATGCAATAGCTATTTAAATATCATTAATTAAATAACTTCTCTCACTCACTCTCCCTCTCACTCTTTCTTTTTCTCTCTCTCTTTCTCTCTCTTTTTCTCTCTCTCACTCTCCCTATCACTCTTTCTTTCCTAACTCTCTCTCACTCTCTCTCTCTCTCTCTCTCTCTCTCGGCGGTGCTGCCATGTGCAGGCTGCTGGGAGGGAAGAGAGAAAATCTTCTATTTTGTTATTGTTTCTCTCTTGTACGAAACGTCAAAGATTTCTGCTCTCTCTCAATGAATCCCTACTGTCATCACACTCTTACAAGCCGCAAGAGAAGGGACAAACAACTTCTGCCATCGCAGTCGTCAGAACACCCTCTCTCTACATCTTGCGTGATCCTCTCTCTACCACTCTCTCTGACAAAAGCCGCATCTACAGCGTATCAAGAGTGCCATGCTTAGAAATTCAGAATCTCTTTTTGCGCGTGATGACTACTCTCTCTCTCCTACGATGTCTATCTCTCCTTGCCTCTCTCTCCCTCGGACTCTTCCCCAATCAACACTCTTTCTCTCTCTGCACACTGTGCGCTGCAGCTCATGGAGGGAGATGAGTTTAAACACATAAAAAACTCTCAAATTCTCTCTGCGTAATCACCCGCCGTCAATTATGGGGATCTTGTCCTATCGCTCTCTCCAACTCTTCGCACGCTCTGAGCGCTGCAGCCGCTGCCAGGGAAGAACCTTACTTACTCTCTATACTCTCTAATCTGCTCGTTCTCTTTGACAGAATATCTGCACGCACAAAATCACTCTTCTCTCTAAAACTCTCCTACGGTGCCGTCAATGCCACCATCTCTCTCTTGTCCTCTCATACGGTGTGCTACAATCAATTCTCTCTCTAAACCTATCTTTCAGCCACTTTCTCAGATAGCCAGAGTCTCACTATCATCGCCAGAGTTCACTATTGAATTCTTCTCTCTCTAGTTGCGTATGCTACCATTAAAGAAAGAAAAGAAGCAAAATCCGACAACTTCTGCAGAGAAAGATCAACTAACATAAGCATACAAACAGACAAAAGAATACCTGCAATAAAAACATTAGGAGAAACTTGAGCTCAACACACATTTAAATACATACACAAGTCCTTCCTAATCCACTCTTTTGGTTTTAACTTTTAATCTACAACCACACTTTAATCTCCTTACTTTCACCACACTTTAAATTGACTTTATTTACATACTCCATTCTTTTAACCATTTTCATATACACCATTCATTTAAAGTTTCTCTTTAACTTCCTTTAATTGCATCATTTATTCCAACCACTCTTTCAATCACTTTAGTTACACATCTTCTATAAACCATTCTTTTTCCTAGTACTCATATAGACCACTAGTTATTTATCCATTTAATTTACCATTTTTAATTTAATTAGCCTATATTTCTTATTTTAAATAAATCATTTAATTCAATCTTAGTTTAAGGGTTTAATTAATTAGAACCTTAGTATTTTAAAGTATACACACTATTAAATTAACAAATTAAACCATAAATTAAATTTGTAGGTTAACCAATGTTAAATTATAGATTAATTTCATTAAATATTATTTGTTTCAACCCTTCAAACTAAGGCTAATCTTCATTCTTGCACACTAAACCCCTTAAAACCCTTTTGGAATCCTACCATTAGCTCATTAACATTTAAATAAACCCTATCATTAACCCTTTGGAACATAAATAAACTCTAACATGAACCTATTAGAACCTTTTGAGACCCTTCAAATGAACCCTATTGTCATAAATCATATGAACTAGAGTTATATACCCATGTTTCTAGCATGTATAAATATAAATACTCATTAATTAAGTACTTAGGGTAAACCCTAATAAGAACATATGTCTTGCTTCATCCTTCATACCTGAAAACACTTTCAAAATATTTAATCAAATTAACACAACTGATCAACAGTGATATAAAAGAGGTTTAGAATTCACCAATAAATATTTTAATTTTTCGGGTCATCAATTGGAAGATGCAAATCTTCCCGACATCCACCGCCACCAAACCTGCACATCGTCCCGATGGGCCAACTTGCAGATTAAGGGAAGCAGCATAGTTTTCTTCATATAATAAATGTAAATACCTTTTTGGGGTGGAAGAAGGTATAACTTCCATGTCAATATTCTTTTTTTTTTTTCGCTTCTTTTTTGTTTTAAAGGGGAAAGGCTTAACCCCTTAATCCGAGCTAAGGATCTAGCTGCATGGACAAGAAAGATCTAGGTTTTCACAGACATGTATCATGCAACAATATGCTCCTACATATATACAACTACTTTCGTTATCTAAATGAACTACAAGTCCTTCTATTTTTAACAAATCTCACTTAATCTATAAATGTAGAAATATAAATTATGTCTATTTTCCTAATATGGTTAAATAGATTCCTTTATAAATTAATATTCTTCATTCCAGATTTTATCAATTAGTTTTATATGAATGCAAATAAAATACGTAAAACAAAATTTTAAGACAAAGAAAAATATGACCTAAAATCAATTTTATCTTCAATCTGCTTCATCTTCAATCTGCTCTCTTTAAATTTATCAGAACTTTTGGCATAACATATTCAATTGCTTTGATCAATGCATCTTCAGAACCTGTAATCACTTATAAAATAGAAGCTACAAAACAAGTAATCTTCATTATCATGTATCTTGCAAATATAAATTCATATATTCTATCAGATTCATCTTCATCATGTCACAAATTTCATCATAAGAAATTCATAGTGGTTATAATTATCATAAATAATGCATTCTTAATTTTTTTAAATAGGTTTTTCAACCTATGAAACAAAGTTCATAAAATTTAGGAAAAATCAAAATGTTCAAAGTTTTTTTTTTTTTTTAACTTGTATCTTTATGAATGAGCATCATTTTTTTTTTATATCAATTGAAAATTCATATCTGGATTATAAAAGTTCCTCTTACTCATCATATGGTATATCAATAAAATCATCCTCATATTGTAACATTTTTTTCATGTTCTTCATATTTATCATGATCATATTTATATCATATATATTTCTTTCTTTTAAAAATATATCGTCATAATTGTTGTAAACAAAGATCATTTTGTGCAAAATATTCATCATAATAATATTCTTCATAATTGTTCTTCATAATAGATTTCTTCTTATTTGTGAAAGAAAAAAAAAAATCATGAATTTATCATAAGTTTAGGAAATGACAAGCATATTGATCAAAATCATTTGCAAGCATAATTACAAACATGTTTTTGTTTAATTTGAAACAAACTTTGTGTTTTCATATTTTAGAATTCTTTTGATTAAACAAATTATAATGTAAACTTAATCATAAGTTTGTAATTAGCTTTTCAAACATTAAAACTAAACAATTTAGGTATATGTTTCTCAATTTTTAGGAAAACAGCATATATGTAGTAAGCAAAAATCAAAATTTGAAACGTTTTAACTTCAATAAAAAATTTCATCATAATAAAACTATTCTCTAAAATTGTTCTTCTTTATCTTAACTTTAGATGAGTTTTTGGTATCATTTTCAATCTTCCATATGGCTTCTTGTATCCATTTTCCTATATTCTTGTCATATTCTAATTGAATTTGAATATTTTCATCTTCAGATGTTTGTACTCTTCTTTCATCATATTTCTCTTGGTCACAACCATTGTCATTTTCTATGGCTTTAGGTTCTGTTTTAACCGCCTGTATATCTATATTTCCATCAATTGATTGTTCATTTTCATCATCTTTTATCTTTACATCTTCTTCTTTCTTAAACTTTTTCAATGTATCTTGATCCTTAGATTTAATTTGAAGATCAATGTTATTCATAGATTTAGGTTTAACAAGGTTTTGATCATTGTCCAAACATTCACATTTAGGCACAATCTTGGTGTTCATAGAATGTAATTGACATACATTGCTTTTCTCCTTATGACTCTTAGGTTTCCATTGTTTTTGAAGTTTGGTTTTAGGACTTAATTTTTCTTGGTCAAAATAGTCTATCATTCCTCCTCTACCTAAGTTTAATCTCAATGGTAGATGCGTTTGATAATCACATATTTTTTGTTCACTTTCTAATACCAATTGTTGGCTACATGCTTTCTCATAGGCCATACAATTCCCATAAGTATGACCTAGTTGGTCACACCAGAAGCATCTTACAGTTCTCTTCGGTCTTTGATATAAAGCCTTAGGATCAACTTTTCTATGATCGGGTAAAGGATTTTGGTCAATAGAATACATAGATCTACTTTGAACTCGTACTTGATATCTATCTTTGCATTCACATGTAGCACTTTCGTGTATTTGATTGTTTAACCTTTCAATGTTCTCTTTTAAACTTGCAATTTCATGACCAATTGTTTTGAATGATGAAATTTCTTTTACATGATTTGCTATTGTTTCCATATTTTCATTCAAATTTGAGAGTTCATAATGAAGAATTCCTTCTAAATTCCTAAACTCGTGATCAAATTGAGTATCTATTGACTTAAGATTTGCATTAAAATCAGATACTACTGTAGTTAAGATTGAAAGAAACGAGTTTAAGGACTCAAACTTGGAATTAAGCTTTAAATCTATAGATGAAATTAATCATGCTTCCATATCATGCAGAAGATTCTCTACATTAGATGTCATTTTCATTTAATTATGTGCAAGCAAAAAGAATCCAAATATAAATACCTGGAATCTGAATCGAAGAAGAGGCTTAAAGAGTGACTTGTGTATAAGTTTATACAATTTTTAATAGAATCAAAATCTAATACATCAGTTGCTAATGGATGATTGTGCAAACGTTCTTGCTTCTAATGTCGATGAAAAGGGGTGGCGAGATGAGGATAACTACTTGCCACTCTTCGTGGAGGCGCTCAGTTCCCTAGGGAACAGCCCTCAACACCTAGAAGAGTGCAAGGAGTCAAAGACAAAGCCACTGCTCCCACGGATGAAGAAGCTTCTGCAATCCAACCTGTCGATATCATGTATGCACATGCACGAAAAAATTTAAATTTTATACCTGAGCTGCAAGGCCGTTTGTTTCACGTCGGGTTCACCAATGTCGGGTCGTGAGAGATGCTCGGATGGTGGATCAAGTCATCCGCCTAAATCGTTCAGCACACGCAGGGTGTCTGTAGCAGACTCAGGCTTAAGGAAATAAGGGTTCTAATGACAAAACAATATAAATTACCTAATTCTATGACTGAAACTAAAGTTTTCTAGAGTTTGCGGAACATTTTCAATATTTTCAATAGTACTGTGCTCAGACTCATAAACTTACTTAGAAGACATCAAGGAAAGTAATGGAAAAACTAATGAAACAATATGATGCTAAACTGTTTGAATGAATTAATTGATATGCTAATGGTCCTTGATGAAAGTAATGGGAAAGAATATTGTTGCAAAACTGCTTAAATAAATTAATTGATAAGCTAATGGTTCGAATCAATAAATCTAATACAACTGGAAGGCCTAAACAATTGGATAAATGTCTAGTCAATTGGATAGTTGACTAAATGGGAAATAAGATTTAAATGGATTTTTAAGCTGCCGCTTCACTTCAATTGTCTTCACTTCAATTAATTGTAATCTTCAATGTTTCTGCAAAAAACATTAGGTTCAGTGCACTTCATTTGCTCTTCAATTGCTCATTAATCTTCAATGCTTCTCGACACTGCAATAAAAACATTAGTATGTGAGTAAAGTTATAAGAAATCATTAAGAAACATAAAAGACATAAGTCACATACCATTTTGCATACACATGCATATACTTATGCATACACTAAAGCATTCATATGTACTTTAAAACATTAGTTCACACACATGCTCATTCATTCACTTACATACATATATAATCATACATACTAACCATGCCTACACTTCCATGCATATGCATATACACACTCACATGCACATGCATTACTCACCTTTGAATACATATAATCATGCTCATACATTAGCACTAATTGGTACACACTAACATTCTTTAGCTGATGTATGCATACACATTAGCATGCATTTACTACATACTCTCATGCATATAATCATGCTTACACTCACTATAATGCACACATATGCACATGCTAACACTAGTGCAATTACATGCCTATGCATATGTATTAATAACACATACAGATGTATAATAAAATCTAACTAAACTTTTGAAGTACTTATCTAATTACACAAAACCAATTGCTAATCAAACAATGCAATAGCTATTTAAATATCATTAATTAAATAACTTCTCTCACTCACTCTCCCTCTCACTCTTTCTTTTTCTCTCTCTCTTTCTCTCTCTTTTTCTCTCTCTCACTCTCCCTATCACTCTTTCTTTCCTAACTCTCTCTCACTCTCTCTCTCTCTCTCTCGGCGGTGCTGCCATGTGCAGGCTGCTGGGAGGGAAGAGAGAAAATCTTCTATTTTGTTATTGTTTATCTCTTGTACAAAACGTCAAAGATTTCTGCTCTCTCTCAATGAATCCCTGCTGTCATCACACTCTTAGAAGCCGGAAGAGAAGGGACAAACAACTTCTACCATCGCAGCCGTCAGAACACCCTCTCTCTACATCTTGCGTGATCCTCTCTCTACCACTCTCTCTGATAGAAGCCGCATCTACAGCGTATCAAGAGTGCCATGCTCAGAAATTCAGAATCTCTTTTTGCGCGTGATGACTACTCTCTCTCTCCTACGATGTCTATCTCTCCTTGCCTCTCTCTCCCTCGGACTCTTCCCCAATCAACACTCTTTCTCTCTCTGCACACTGTGCGCTGCAACTCGTGGAGGGAGATGAGTTTAAACACATAAAAAACTCTCAAATTCTCTCTGCGTAATCACCCGCCGTCAGTTGTGGGGATCTTGTCCTATCGCTCTCTCCAACTCTCCGCACGCTCTGAGCACTGCAGCCGCTGCCAGGGAAGAACCTTACTTACTCTCTATACTCTCTAATCTGCTCGTTCTCTTTGACAGAATATCTGCACGCACAAAATCACTCTTCTCTCTAAAACTCTCCTACGGTGCCATCAATGCCACCATCTCTCTCTTGTCCTCTCAGACGGTGTGCTACAATCAATTCTCTCTCTAAACCTATCTTTCAGCCACTTTCTCACATAGCCAGAGTCTCACTATCATCGCCAGAGTTCACTATTGAATTCTTCTCTCTCTAGTTGTGTATGCTACCATTAAAGAAAGAAAAGAAGCAAAATCCTACGACTTCTGCACAGAAAGATCAACTAACATAAGCATACAAACAGACAAAAGAGTACCTGCAATAAAAAAATTAGGAGAAATTTGAGCTCAACACACATTTAAATACATACACAAGTCCTTCCTAATCCACTCTTTTGGTTTTAACTTTTAATCTACAACCACACTTTAATCTCCTTACTTTCACCACACTTTAAATTCACTTTATTTACACAACTCACTTACTCCATTCTTTTAACCATTTTCATATACACCATTCATTTAAAGTTTCTCTTTAACTTCGTTTAATTGCATCATTTATTCCAACCACTCTTTCAATCACTTTAGTTACACATCTTCTATAAACCATTCTTTTTCCTAGTACTCATATAGACCACTAGTTATTTATCCATTTAATTTACCATTTTTAATTTAATTAGCCTATATTTCTTATTTTAAATAAATCATTTAATTCAATCTTAGTTTAAGGGTTTAATTAATTAGAACCTTAGTATTTTAAAGTATACACACTATTAAGTTAACAAATTAAACCATAAATTAAATTTGTAGGTTAACCAATGTTAAATTATAGATTAATTTCATTAAATATTATTTGTTTCAACCCTTCAAACTAAGGCTAATCTTCATTCTTGCACACTAAACCCGTTAAAACCCTTTTGGAATCCTACCATTAGCTCATTAACATTTAAATAAACCCTATCATTAACCCTTTGGAACATAAATAAACTCTAACATGAACCTATTAGAACCTTTTGAGACCCTTCAAATGAACCCTATTGTCATAAATCATATGAACTAGAGTTATATACCCATGTTTCTAGCATGTATAAATATAAATACTCATTAATTAAGTACTTAGGGTAAACCCTAATAAGAACATATGTCTTGCTTCATCCTTCATACCTGAAAACACTTTCAAAATAGTTAATCAAATTAACACAACTGATCAACGGTGATATAAAAGAGTTTAGAATTCACCAATAAATATTTTAATTTTTCGGGTCATCAATTGGAAGATGCAAATCTTCCCGACACCGGTGGCCGACTAACAACACATATGCATACACATACTCACATACATATTACATACACACATGCATATTACATACACACATGCATATTACATACACTCACATACATATTACACACACACATGCATATACATACCCACACACATATGCATACTCATACTCACATACATACATGTACACACACATATACATACATACATGTACATACAAACATGTATAACACACATGCATATGCATACATACATACACACACATTTTCATGTACCCACATACATTTACATACACACATGCATATTACATACACATGCACATATACATACACACTCACATATACATAGACACACATGTGCATACACACATGCATATGCGTACATACATACACATACTCACATACATATTACATACACACATGCATAATACATACAGACTCACATACATATTGCATACATACATGCCTTATACATACATATATACATACACACATGCATATTACGTACACACATGCATATGCATAGACACATATACATACATACATGTACAAACATATATGCATACACACATATACATACATACATGCATATTGCATACACACTATTGCATACACATACACATATGCATACTCATACTCACATACATACATATACACACACATATACATACATACATGTACTCACACACATGTATACATACACACATGCATATGCATACATACATACACACACATTTGCATGTACACACACACACATGCATATTATATACACATGCACATATACATCCACACTCACATATACATAGACATACATGTCCATACACACATGCATAGGCATACATACATACACACACATATGCATACACATACTCACATATTTTATACACACATGCATTATACATACATATATACATACACACATGCATATGCATACACACATGTACATACATACATGTACATATATATGCATACACTCATATACATACGTACATGCATATTACATACACACACATATGCATACTCATACTCACATACATACATGTACACACACATATACATACACACATGTACACACACATGTATACATACACACATGCATATGCATACATAGATACACACACATTTGCATGTACACACACATACATACATAGACACATGCATATTACATACACATGCACATATACATACACACTCACATATACATACACACACATGTGCATACACACATGCATATGCATACATACATAAACACACATATGCATACACACATATACATACACACATATACATACATACACACATATACATACATACACACATGCATGTTACATACACACACACATATACATACACACTCACTATGTGCATACACACATATGTGCATACACACATGCATATGCATACATACGTACACACACATATGCATACACATAATCACATACATATTACATACACACATGCATATTACATACACACTCACATACATATAGCATACACACATGCATTATACATACACACACATGTGCGTACACACATGCATATGCATACATACGTACACACACATATGCATACACATACTCACATACATATTACATACACACATGCATATTACATACACACTCACATACATATTACATACATGCATGCATATACATACACACACATATGCGCATACTCACATGCATATGCATACATACATACACACACATATGCATACACACATATACATACATACACACACATATGCATACACATACTCACATACATATTACATACACACATGCATATAACATACACGCTTACATACATATTACATACACACATGCATTATACATACATATATACATACAAACATGCATATTACATACACACATGCATATGCATACACTCATATGCATACATGCATGTACACACATATATGCATACACACATATACATACATAGATGCATATTACATACACACGTGCATATTACATACACACACAGATATGGTTAAGGTGACACAATTTCATCGCTATAAATTGCACAAAACGTCGTAAGAAGCGTGGAGCGCAGACTGTTGGTTAAACGATAAGCAATGCGATATTTTTATCGACATGTGGTGCGAAGGGATGTGTGATGCTCACAGTGAGTGTCACTAAATTGACACGAATTTGCATTGCATATTGCAGTGCTTTTTATGATGCCTTACCATCACTTACACGATAGCTTTTTAACGAAAAAAATACCATCAACCTTCTTTTCATGTCTTTTCAGTGCCTAAGCCTATTACATTTTGATTCAGTCGAGGAAAAATTATCTCTAAAGATTATTTGACTCTGACGTCTATCAAACTTTACTTCAGTAGCAAAGATCTAGCTATAGAATCTTTAAGTTATGAGTAGAATATAGATTCCAATATCCTTTGAAAGAAGGTGAATTCAACCTTGGTATAAATCTTAAAGCAGCTCGAGATGATGAATTTTCATGAAGATTAAGATAAGAGACATCGGTTCACTCTCTTGGGGATTCTCTGAGGGGGGAGTAAAGAAGTTGAACACCAGCGACATGGGAATCAATGGTCATTTGCAGTGGAATAGAGCCTCTTCATTATCCGATAAATATAGACACCAACCTACTTGATCAATGCTCGACTCTGGTGCACATCTTCTAGAGAATCCATGCATGAAGGACAAAAAGGAAGGAATAGATAGAGAAAGACATGAGATGGCATTAACTATGCTCAATGAAGAGGCTTAACTTTTATAGTGATTGGTTCAGAGTCTGTGCACAAAGTTATGAGGAATTGGGTGAAGTTAATGTTGGAAAGCACGAATGCTCCTCACAAAAGCATAGAGATTGTGGCAATGCAGTTCTCATGAATTTTAAGAAGTCATTAGATATGGACATAAATAAACGTTAGCATAGTTTTGTATTGTCAATATTTTTTGAGGAACCTTTCATGCTATTATTGAGTATACCATGAAAATATGGTGCATGTCAACGAGTAGACTACAAAGAAAAGAGAAGAGATATGAATAGAAGATTTGTTGGTAGTTTTTTTATTTGAAAGTTCCTTGGAGAATCTAAGCCAATAGATATTTTAAAGTTAAAAGCAGATAAGCTCGGAAACTTAGTTCGGTGGATTTCGAACAAATAGACCTACACAGAATGAAGATGAAGGGCGTTCATAGTCCTTGCATTTTGGTGGAAAAATGATATGTTTACATAGTTCAAAGATGGACATTGACATAGAACTTTGGGTAGTTGAGGTTCTGTACTTGTTTCATAATCATTGCACAATGATTAACATGTGTTTTACTGTAACCTTAAGCTACTAATTAGACATATGAGCTACATATCCAGTGTATAATGTACTATGAGAGATTTATGTGTGTTGAAAATAGGTCTGAATTAATATACACACTAAGAGTAAACAAACGCACTCACAATTTGAGAAGTAGAACAGAATTCATAGGTGTAGTATGAGCGAGAGAGATTTCAAACAATTGTGGTGTTGTACTGAGATTCAGTTCTATTGATTACAAGAAACCGAAGAGAGGATGGTGCGTATGCGATTAGTGTCTACACAAAATGTGTGAAGTCAGTTGTAGTCCTATGTATTGTTGATATTTGAGGGGTAAAGAAAGCGATTTAGTCTATTGCGAACATCAACATCAAAAATAGAAAATAGCTACCTTTAATCACATGGTAAATTATGGCATAAAAGTGAAACACGAGGAAAATAGGCAGGTTTTCCAAACTGATCTAGGTAAAGGTTCAATACATTCGAATGTGTTATGTTTGATTGATATTACGAACCAAATAATTACAAGGGATGTCCTATCATCTAGGCTAATACGTTTGCACATGTGAAAACTATAATAAACGCAATGTGCATTAGTGAAGAGAAGCCTCAATCTTCTAGGCAAATGTGTATACAACTATGTATCATATGTTTGTGGTCGTCAACCATGTGATTATGGTAGTTGAAGCAATAACATGGGTTTTTGATGAAGAGGCTTTGCCATTGGAAAAGAACTGCACACTATATTGGATTTCGTTAAATCAAATGCAAAGAAATCAAAGTGAATATCGCATAACCATAACCTATGTGTTCCAACATATGATGAAAGATCAACCTCAATAAGATGAGTTCTACTTGAAATTCGCAATCTTTGTAAATACCTTACACCAACCCTCTTGAACTTCAAGGAACTTGTGTGTTAGATCGATTTGAGCACTCATTCTTCTCCTTGTCACAAACTCTGCGTCAACGTGGGTGATCTTGTAGTAAAAAGTGTAATTCCTGTTAAAAGATATGCATTTCTAGGGCAAGGTCAAGTTTTTTTTCTCATAAACTAATTCCATTTGAAGGATTTTGAACCTTAGGAAAGTCAAAGAATAAATTTGTAGGCACAATCTTATCCAAAAGGAGGCATTGGACCACCAAAAGCCACTTCAATGAAGAGATAAAGTCACAAGGCAAGTGAAGAGACAAGGAGGGCATCCGAAGAGACATGGAGGGCATATGAAGAGTCATAGAAGCCTCTCATGGCTATATAAAGACCATCCAAGCTCATTCAAGGCATGTGTGGATGCTAGGAAGTTGGGGTGCTGCATATATATGTGCCATTGAGCCATAGGCTCTCATAGATGCTCTTATTCTCTTGTATATCTCTCCTACACTTTCCAAAGGGTGCTCCATTTCTGTAGCAGCCTGTTAGGACTTCAATTTCTCTTTGTAGAAAGCTCCATGCTACAAATTCTTGTACTTGCTAGAAATCTTATAAAGAAGGATCTTAGTGCAAAAACGAATTTTGGGAAAACTCGTCTTGTACTGTGAGATATTGCTATTTCTTTGTCTATTGTTCTGTCCTGAAACCAGCTAGGAAAACTAAGCTGTTTTGTGTGACTCAGTTGGCAGATCTATGGGTGTCCAAATCCAGTGCTTGATAGCTCATTGGAAAGCTCTTATTTTCTAGTTTTTGTGGCTAAAAGGGTTTTTGGATTGAAGTCGGGAATTGTGAAATATAGTAGTTGTAGTGAGTACTGGTCTGATGGTAGATAGGTCTTGGGAAGGGTCCAAGCTTCTTGTTGTGCATTTGTAGGAGAAATCTTCCAACATTAGTATCAGAGCTCATTGTGGACATCAAGGACAGTACAAAGAAAGAGGCCAAGCCCAGGAATCAATCATTGAAGTCTTTTCGAAGCTTGAGGGAGTTTGCAAACTTGGAACGAAGGGGGAGCTTCATCTTCATCACACAAAGGGACTTCACTTTCAACAAAGGAGGTAATCCGACACCATATTTCAATTTTAGGTGATTCAAGAGGATAGGAGAGGTATCCAACCACATTGAGAAGTCGGACAGAGACAACTTTTAACCTTGTAAGTTTAGGATGAAAAACTTCATCATGAGTAAGGACCTAGGATGCATAATCAATGGAGGAGATGTCAAACCAATTGCTGTAGATCCAACTAACCCTACCGACCAAGAAAGGAGAGCAATAAGAGAATGCGAGGTAAGAAATAGAAGGGTTATGTTTATGATATCTCAGCATGTAAGCAACACAATAATAGGTTACATTCAAATCATGGAGACCACCAAGGAAATGTGGGAATATTTGGAGAAGATGTTCACCACAAACGCAAAGGCAAAGAAGGTACATCTCAAAAATGAGCTCAACAACTTGAAGAAAGGAGGTAACCAATCCATACATGATTATATAATTAAATCCAAAGGTATTAGAGATTCATTGGCACCCATACGACATTCAATTGATGATGATGACATGGTTGCATTTGTACTTAATGGTCTTAAAGATGATGACAAGTGGAGGAACTTCATATTCTCATTGTATGCTAGGGAGAACATGCTTGATTTTGATCAATTGAACACTTTAATGGTTAATGAAGAAATATTGCAAGGTGGAAGCAAGGGAAAAGGTGCCCAAGGTCAAATGCTATATGCAGGTAGAGGAAGAGGCAAAGCATCAAGTGGTGGAGGAAGAGGAAGGCAAAGCCAAAGCAAGCAAAGTGACAACCAAGAGGACTCAAATGAAGGCTCATCTTCAAATAGAAGAGGTAGAGGAAGAAACAACACAAGAAGAGGAAGAGGATCAAGAGGCAATGGATGCTTCATTTGTGGGAAACTAGGACATTGGGCAAATGAATGCTACCAAAGGAGGAACAATGCTCAAGGTAACTATGCTTCAAATGAGTCTAGTGATCAAGTTCTTGTCATGAGTCATGCATATGCAGATAGTAAACATGAGAAGGATGATACTTGGTACATAGATAGTGGATGTTGCAATCCTATGTCTTGTAGGGAGGACATGTTTTGCAGTTTAAAGGCTCCAAAGCAAAGAGGATGTGTAGAGACAGGTGACAACACTGAGCATGAGATCAAACACATTGGTGATGTCAAGTTTTAGGATGGAAAGAAGAACAAGACACTATTTGAGGTATTATATGTCCCTACTATTATAAAGAATCTCATTTTTGTCAGTCAAATGGTAGATAAAGGATACCAAGTGAAGTTCAATAGCAAAGGTTGCTTCATAGAGGATCCAAAGAATGGATTTCAGCTTGTGGCAAAAGGAGAGAAGCATGGAAGGATGTTTACTCTAAATATCAAGCAAAACTCCAACAAGGTAATGTCCATCACTTCAGGAAATAGAAGAATTGCAGATTTGGATCTATGGCATAAAAGGATAGGACATGTAAACATTGAAAAGATAAAGAACATGGAGAAAAGTGCATTGATCAAAGGGCTGCCAAAATTCTCAACATCACATCTTCATGAGGTATGTGAAGCTTGTCAATTTGGGAAGCAAACTAGGTTGCCTTTCAAGTCAAGAAAGTATGTTTCTCCAAGGGTTTGGGGTTTAGGGCATACAGATGTATGGGGACCTTCAAGAGAATCTTCACATGCAGGTAATAGGTACTTTGTTACGTTTATTGATGATTGTTTAAGGAAATTTGATTTTATATAATCAAGCAAAAATCAGATGTTTTTTGAAGTATTCAAAATATACAAGGCACTTGTTGAGAATAAAACAGGTCGTAGGATTAAAATCCTAAGGTCAGATGGAGGGGGAGAATATTTCTCCAATGCGTTCACAAGGTTCTTAGAAGATGAAGGCATAAGGAGGCAATACACATGCAGGTATACCCCTCAACATAATGGTATTTCATAAAGAAATAATAGACAAATTGCAGAGGTAGCTAGATGCCTGTTGAATGAGATGAATGTACGTTTCTCATATTGGGCTAATGGAGCAACCACAACAGCATATATTATGAATAGAATACCAACTTTAGGAGTTCATGATCTTACTCGAGATGAGGTATACTATCAAAGAAAACCAGATTTGTCTCATTGAAGTACTTTTGGTTGCATATACTATGTTCATGTCCCACAGGAAGTTAGAGAAGGTAAACTTGATGCTAGGGCTGAAAAATGCATTTTTTTTGGCTACTGAAAATGAGCAAAAGGGGTACAGGTGTTATAATCCGATCCCTAAAAATCTTTGAGTGTCAAGGGGTGTTGTGTTTGATGAGTTAAAACCTTGGTATGGAGGTGTGAATGATTTGCAGGAAGAAGACTTTGTACATGTAGATCAGGTACATCAAGAGCAAGTGCAAGTTAGCACTACATTGAGTGGACCAAGTATGCCATGTCCTTCACAAAGCTCATGATCATGGAAGGGCAAGAAAAAGGAGATAGAGCATACATCAGAATGTAGCCACAATAGAGGTAATGGAGGTAACTTGGTAAGAGATTTTCATTCAAGTGAAGATGAAGATGAATTTGAAGAATTTGTAACTCCTAAAGTGCAAAGGAAACCAACATTGAAGAAATATCCAATCACACGTAGTGAAAGGAGGTCAGAAAGGCTAAAAAATCCTATTCAAAACCTCACTTATGATAGCTTTATTACAAAGCATTATGCTTATATGACACAGGTTATCAAAGATACAGAACCATCAAGATATGAGGAAGCTAGCCAACACAAGGAATGGAGAGATGCTATCGATGAGGAGATTCAAGCTCTCAAGGAAAACCAAACTTGGGAATTGGTACCTAGAGAAGAAGGCATGAAGGTAATCACAAACAAATGGGTGTACAAATTCAAAAGGAATTCAGATGGATCTTTAGCAAGGTACAAAGCAAGGTTAGTAGCTAAGGGCTACACACAAACATTTGGGCTTGATTATGAATAAACTTTTAGTCCTGTTGCAAATAAGAATACAATTCGGACTTAAAAGGAATTGAGATCGATCTTTAGCAAGCTACAAAGCAAGGTTAGTAGCTAAGGGCTACACACAAACATATGGGCTTGATTATGAAGAAACTTTTAGTCCTATTGCAAATAAGAATACAATTAGTTCTTTGATTTCAGTGGCAGCTTCTAAAAGGTGGAGAATGTATCAATTGGACATTAAAAATGCTTTTCTTAATGGATATTTGGAAGAAGTGGTTTATATGTATCAACCCATAGGTTATGAAGATGAAACGAATCATGATTTTGTATGTAACTAAAGAAGGCTTTGTATGGATTCAATCAAGCACCTAGAGCATGGAATCAGAGATTGGTTGAGTACCTAATGAAGTGTGGTTATGTTGCAAGTGATTCCGATCCTGCACTCTACATCAAAAAGGTTGATGGAGAATATATATATATATATATATATATATATATATATATATATATATATATATATATATATATATATATATATATATATATATATATATATATATATATATATATATATATATATATGTGTGTGTGTGTGTGTGTGTGTGTGTTATGTATCATAACATGTGATAATGATGCAGTATCAAAGAAATTAAGGCAAAGCTTGGGAAGCAATTCAAGATATCAGATCTTGGAATCCTCAAATACTTCTTGGGCATTGAGTTTATGTACAAAAATGATGGTCTCTACTTGATGCAAAGAAAATATTTGTTGGATGTATTGTATAGGTTTGGAATGAGTGGATGCAAACCACTAAAGCAACCAATGGATCTAAACACCAAACTTAGCTACACCCAAGGAGAAGAACTTGAGGAAATTCATACCTATAGGAGCCTTAAAGGCTCACTTATATATGGAATCATAACTAGACCTGTTTTGGAATTTAGTGTAGGAGTTCTTTCTCAATATATGCATGCTCCTACTTATGATCATTTGAATGCAGCAAAGATGATACCCACGTACATCAAAGGTACAATAAGTCAAGCAATTTTCTAGGATTATGGGGGATCATTAGAGCTCAAAGGATATGTGGATGCTCATTGGGCCAGCTCAAAAGATGATAGAAGAAGCACCAAAGGTTATGTGATCATGCTAGGAAACAATTGTGTATCATGGAGCTCAAAGAAGCAACACATAGTTGCTTTATCTTCAACCGAAGCTGAACATAGAGCCTTGGCCCAAGCTACTTGTGAGATAATGTGGATGAAAAAGCTAATGAAAGACTTAAATGTGCAAGTTGGATCAGTTCCTTTGTTTGGAGATAATATATCAAGCATCAATCTTGCAAACAATCCTAGGTTTCATGCAAGGAGCAAACACATCAAAGTCCACTATCATTTCATAAGGGAGAAGGTGCTTGAAAAGGAAGTGGATATTCATCATGTAAGTACAAAAGACCACGTAGCTGATCTACTAACAAAGTTCTTGGATGCTTGAAAGCTTGCTAAGTTGAAGCAAGCCATACAACTCAAGGAACCAACTTCAATCGAAAAGGAAACTTGAACTTGAGGGGGAGTGTTAAAAGATATACATTTCTAGAGCAAGCTCAAGTTTTGTTTTTCATAAAATAACTCCATTTGAAGGCTTTTGAACCTTAGGAAAGTCAAAGTATAAAGTTGAAGGTGCAACCTTATCCAAAAGGAGGCATTGGACTACCAAAAGCCACTCCAATGAAGAGACAAAGTCACAAGGCAAGTGAAGGGACAAGGAGGGCATGTGAAGAGACATGCAGGACATACAAAGAGCCATAGAAGGTTCTCATGGCTATATAAAGACCCTCCAAGCTCATTCAAGGCGTGTTTGGATGCTATGAAGTCAAGGTGCTCCATATATATGTGCCATTGAACCATATTCTCTCATAGAGGCTCTTATTCTCTTGTATATCTCTCATACCCTTTCCAAAGGGTGCTCCATTTTTGTAGCAGCCTGTTAGGACTTCAATTTACCTTTGTAGGAAGCTCTATTATGAAATTTCTTAGACTTTCTAGAAATCTTATAAAGCAAGGATTCTAGTCCAAAATGAATTTTGGGATAAATAACCTTGTATTGTGAGATATTGCTATTTCTTTGTCTCGTATTCTAACCCAAAACCTGCTAGGAAAATTGGGTTGTCTTGTGTGAGTCAGTTGGTAGGTCTACAGGTGTCCAAATCAAGAGATTGATAGTTTTGGTGGCTAAATGGGGTTTTGGATTGGATTCGGGAATTGTGAGATATACCAGTTTTAGTGAGTACTCGTCTAAGGGCAAATAGGTCTTGGAAAGGGTCCAAGCTTCTTGTTGTGCATTCGTAGGAGAAATATTCCAACAATTACAAAATCTTGGCTACTTTAGTCAGAGGGTACAATCTAGTGCTCCCCTAACATTTTGGCAAGACTATCTTATATCCAAGATGAGGATCATTGAGAAGACGTATGAAAAGCTTGTGGCAACACTTTAAAGTCTCCATTAACAACTCAAGGACCTAATGCATGGATAAAAAAATCCAAGATGGGATTTCCTATGCATATAGGTACACTCATCCAAGAACAAGAGGGAATAGGAAAGAACTTCAGAGTTTCTTCTCAAGGACATAGTCTATTTTGCATCAACTTGTTCATTTTGATGTTAGAAAGGACCTAAGGTGTTTTATTGCACATGGTTGGAGTTCATAAGTCAAATCAAAGTCTCCAAGTGATAAAGAGTAGGTTATATACTAGAAACTTGAACCAAACTTCATTACACAAGACATTACCTTGCTTTCATTCTTCTCCTTACAAGAACTTTCACTACTTACCAACCTCCTTTACCCTCTTCTTGCGAAAACTCATAAATTCCCATCTTTACAAATTGTAACACTTATTTCTTATAAAGGTCTTTTCTTTTAGATATTTGCACTCTTTTGTGCGTATGTGCAAGAGGTCTTCCTCTCATCAAGTTTCTGTTTTTATTTTCCTAACTTCTGAGTTCCATAGCATATCTTCTTTTTATTTGAAGCTTATAAGGTATTTTGATTACATACTCTCAAAGAATTCCTTCTTCTCTCCTATATAAGGAGACCTTTTATTTGTAATCTTGGTCCCTTGGCCAAGACCTTGTGGCCAACATTATTGAATGCAATAAAGGGTCAATTGGTATTCATTTTTGACATGTGTGCATGGCATTGGTGGTGTTATGTGGATTTGGCATTTGGGGTTTGTGTGTGTGTGAGCTTGGTCACCCTTGATCTATGTGGCATTTGAGGAAAATTTGGCTGATTGCTCCCCTATTTGCAACACTTCATGGATCACATATAGAGCATTTGATAACTTTCAAGTGATATTCAAAGACACTATGACACACTTTGAATGCGTATTGCAATATCATATTTCTTTTCATTTTTCTGTATACATCTCCTATCAATATCAAAATATTGAATAAGAAAATGCATCCACATTTGATGATTAACACTTGTGTGGTAATAAAAGAGGACAATATAATATCCTTTTTTCTAACAAATGTAAAAAACTCACACATACTAATCAAAGAAATTTTGAAAAACATTCAAGACCCATAAAGATCTATACCTTGAGCTTTTATAACAAATTTACTATCTTAGAAATAACCTTTTCTGATAACTCATAATGTAGTAATGATTGAATATGGCTAAGAGAAACTATTTTTCAGTAAACTTATATATGCGAAAAAACAAAAATCTCCGTAGAAACAATTTTCCTTGTATTGGGATAATTTTTCTAATGTTTTTTGAAAGTCATATAATCATTTAAGATGAGGCTTTGGAATTAGAAAAAGTATTTTTATAATAAGAAATGTACTACAATATAGGGTGCTAATTATATAGTTATACACTATAGGAGCCTTCTATATGATATTGATGCATAAAAGCACTAAAATGACTGGTGTTTCATTTAAAAAACCGTCAAATAATATCATACAAATATGCTACATGTCTTTGAACCAATAATTTCTATACCTATTTCACATACACTAAAAATCTCAATATTTCATTGAATAATTATATTCCACTATGTCAACATTAAAAAAATCATCCTAAAAAATTAGCTTTTATTAATGATATAAGGTATATAATATCAATATAAATAATTGCATGAATATTATAAACTAGTTTATATAGGAAAACCTAGCATATTAACTTTTATCATGTAGAATATGCAATATTTGCTCATCAAATGGCCTTTTCTTAGAATAGAGAAACAATAGTATTGTCTAAATTGAAGAAATGGCATAGGCGTTTAAGCCCTAAGGTTGTCAAAAAAATATTTATAGCTTCAAGAATCTCAAATAGTATCTTAATAATAAAAGATGATTCACATTCATGCCGGCACTTTGCATAATAATTCGTAGATGATAACACTATCATGGAACATATGTGATTAAATCAATGCCATAAACCTAGTAAAAAACATTAGAAATCTCCAATTATGGAAAGAAAAATGTTTACATATATAAAATAAGAGATTTTATTGCATTTAAAGCAATCAAATTTGGGAGATCATGATTTTAATGAAAAATAACCACTAATTGACATCACTGTAATTTTTGTGCCAATACTAAAATTAGAATCATAAAATTCAGCAATAAAGCTTAAGTTTTATATGCTTTAGTGAAAACTATATTTTTCTAGAAATATTCAACCCTTATAATAACATGTTGCATAGTTACATTTATGAATGGTTCCTTCTAGTAATCTAATAAATTCATCAAATACAAGTGAAGGAGACTAGTGCACACAAGACCCCCGAAGTCCCATAGAGCGGGGGTAGATCTTTTCTTTTCCATTATTTAATACAAGTCTGGTAGAGTAGGCTAAAGTTGAAATTCCTTTTATTTAACAAAATAAATTCATCAAATAATGTCTCTTTTTCAAAACACTATAGTGTTCAAGGAGACTAAAGTTTCCAAGTAAAACACTAGTGTTAATGTTAGAGGACATCAGTGAGAGATATCGTTATATGTTAATAATTCTAGAAAATTGGCTTAGTACTTTCTAGGTAATGTAACTTGGACCCTCTTCAAGGTTATAACTGAAAAAAAAGCACTTTGACACCATCCTACTAGTAAACGGAAATGCAATTAAAGCTAACTATTGGAGGTTGTACTTGGAAGAGCTAATTTTTTTCATCTGAATTGAATTTATTTCAATCCGATTTGGATTTTGGATGATATAACATAATTACATAGGGAAACGTCTCGAAAGATTTTATACGAGTGTATGCGGACTTGTTGATAGGCGACTTGATCTTAAGGCTAAATTTTGGAATGATGGAAAGTGCTTGGATGATGGAAGTATCCATACAAATAATGTTGGAATATTAATTTATGTGATGGTTGAAGAACCACATCTGTGTTTTACAATTTGCTTAGTAAGTCCAGCTATGCATAAACCATGCACAAGGCATTTAGATATAGTAAGACAAAAACTAAGATATATAAAAGGTATATGCAATTTTGGCTTATTTTATGAGAGAGAAGCACAACCATAAAAAAATGCATAGATAGATGTAGATTGAGAAGGAAATGTTATGAATCAAAGGTTTTCCATTTTCACTTGGATTTGCAACTAGTTCATGAAGTAGCAAGAAACAACCAGCTATCACATTTACAAGTATACAAGAAGCTCGATATAGAGGCATTATGCAAGCCTGTTTGTGAACGCATGTCGATTAACTACCTTCTTCAAAAAACAGGAGTGTACATCTATGGAAGGAGGATGAACCATTGTAGCAATGTGAGTAGCATTATGTTGTGAAATAATCCAATGCTTCATGTGAGATCGATGCACATAGAAGTTCACTATCACTTTGTTCTTGAAAAGTTTATTCAAGGAGACTTTTCAAGGAGAAATACAATTCAGTCAAATCAATACCAGAGAATAAGTGTTGCATATCATCACAAAGCGTTTTCCCAGAAATAAATTCGCCTATGTTAGATACGCTTTAGGACTTGAAAGTTGGATTCTGTATGTACTTTCAGTTCATATTGATTTTAGTGCTTATCGATGTCTGTACCTATTTCAGTTTTACAATCAAAATCACTCTGATTTTGAAGGGACATTTAATGATATCGCAGTTTATGCTGTGTAAAACATTCACATCAATGTAAAAACGTAAGCGTCTCCGTTCTGGAGTGATGCGATGATGTTATCCGAGAACTTGTTTCTCTCTTCCTTTTCGTTGTCATCTTCACATCGATATGGAAACGCCATAGCTACACAATTTTTCAGCTTGAGAAAGTTTCCGACTTACTATGTATAAGGACATTGTGTATTACCTAAAAACCAAAAAAGTATATTTCGTGTATCCAGGATTCATATCTATCCTAAGAGAACTTCTATCATCATTCTTATGTTTCGAGTTCTGCTGTAATTGCTTACTTAATACGTTTTTCTACATAATTGTAGAGATAACACACTAATTTACTATTCTGGATAGCATCTGTATCTTGCATTGTATCATTTCGCTTGCACTAGACTATAAGCTATACACCATTGACTCGTTCCTGTGGTAATGGTTTCTAGATAGCTCTTATTGTCTTTTATTATCTACGGGAATTAGTGTAGAGGATGGTATTGTCCATAGTAAGATATTCACGTGTCTCTTCTTCTCCTACACTTACTCGGTTTGTATCTATGCTGATAAGTTTACATTATTAGAGTATACAGTGTTTTTATTATCTGATATGAGCATGGTATTAGTTCATTTATAGGACTGCAACTAGAAGCATATTTGTGATGAGGTTTTGCTTTAATAAGTAAAGGAAAGCTGGAACGCCCATTAAATACTGAAGATGAAGCGCAGCTATGGCACAGCAACACGCAGACGATGATGGAGAGGGAGAGAGAGATCTACAAAAACTTCGCGCGTCGGCGGCGCTGAGGCACAGAGAGAGCATATATTTTTATTGATTCGATATATTTTTTATATACAAGTGCCACATTATCAAATCTCCCCCTCAAGCTCAGAATGAGATTGAATATAAAATGAAAGAAATACATATGTCCATACAAGATGAAATAACATGAAATGAAATCTAAATACAACTAAAGCTTTCTAACTCCTAAAGCTTCTCTAAAGTAGATGAACCTTTCTTTGGGAAGAGCTTTGGTGAAGATATCCGCCACTTGTTCTCCAGTGCTGATGTGAATCAACTCCACTTCTCATTCGATGACCTTCTCACGAACAAAATGATAATGAACTTCGATGTGCTTTGATCTCGCATGATAAACTGGATTCTTTGATAACATTATGCTGCTCACATTGTCATAGTAAATGACCACCTTTCCGTCGATGTAGACTCCCATGTCTTCGAGTAGGTACTTAATCCATGTTGCTTCACAAACGGCTTGTGTAATGCCTCTATATTCAGCTTCGACACTTGACAAAGAGACAGCCCAGAAATGATTGCACTTCCAAGTGAAAATGAAAATCCACTTGTTGACCTTCGATCCATGATATTTGCTGCCCAATCGGCATCCGTATATACATATATACATGGCTGAACTTTTCTCTCATGAAACAGGTCAAAATTACATGTTCCTTTCACATATCGCAATATGCATCGCACCGCATCCAAGTGCACTCTACATGGTTTATACATAAGTGACTCACCAAACCAATTGCAAAACTCAAATCCGATCTTGTCTGTATTACATAAATCAAACTTCCAACCATCTTTCTATATATGTTGGCATCATGCAAGTACTTTGCATCATCCATAAGCTTAACATTAGCATCAAGTGGTGTATCAACAGGTTTGCATGCTCTCATACCAAATCTCTCAAGCATTTCTAGCATATAATTGCGTCGTATCATCCAAATTCTCTCTTTCATTGAAATTACTTCAATCCCAAAAAAGTATTTTAACTCTCCCAAATCCGACATCAAAAATTCAGATTTTAGTTGCCTTTTCAATCATCAATCCTCTTCTCATCATTGCCAGTAATGATCAAATCATCGATATAGATCACTAATAGAATCGTTTCGCTTCCTTGATTCCATACAAACAGTGAATAATCAGCCTTCGATTGCATAAATTTCGGATCCAACAACTTCTTAGTGAATCATTCACACCATGCTCGTGGAGCTTGTTTCAAACCATAAAGTGCTTTCTTTAACTTGCATACATAGTCAGGATATTTTGGATGCACATAACCTTCTGGTTGCTGCATATAGACTTCCTCATGTAATTTTCGATTCAAAAATGCATTCTTAACATCCATTTGATACAATTTCGAATTGTTCATAGCAGCCGATGCAATTATGCTTCTCACTGCTGTCATTTTCACCATTGGACTACACGCTTTATCATAATCCAATCCATATACTTGTGCATATCCTTTTGCAACTAAGCGTGCTTTAAATCTTTCCAATGAACCATCACTTTTATGCTTCACTTTGTATACCCATTTACATCCAATAGCTTTCCTATTCGGTGGTAATTTCACTAATTCCTATGTATCATTCTTCTTCAATGCATTCATCTCATCATCCATTGCTTTGCATCAATCTTGACTTTGTGACGCATCATGAAAATTCTTTGGTTCTTCATGCTTGATTCTCCCTACCATATATGCATAGTGAAGCTTCATTGACTTATTGTATAGATTCAATCTATCCACACGATGTTTTACTCTCGTAGATCGTCTCAAAAGTATTTCTTCATCTGATCTTGAACGTGTCTCTTTTCTTGCGTGTGGGGGAACATATTTCTCCTTCATATTTTTCAACATGCCAGACATAACTATCCTATCAATATCTGAATTACACATGTATGTATCTTTTCCTTTCTCCTTTCTTCTTGCATATTCCTTTGCATTTTCAGTCCATGATGTTTCAGGTGTAGGAAATCATATGAACCATAGTCTTGGCTTCCTTCATGGTCAAAATTCCTACCACTTGTTCCTGGCTCATCATGAACATTATGCATAGAATCATCCATGTCATTCTCTATCACAACCATGTCTTTGGGTGCATACCATGATGCGTTTTCATCGAATATAACATCTCTACTCACTATACATTTTTCCATAATAGGATTATAACATCGATATCCTTTCTTCTCTTCTGAGTACCCAACAAATATGCACTTTTCAGATTTTACCTCAAACTTGTGCCTCAACTGAGTAGGCACGTGTGCATAACAAATACTTCCAAACACTCGTAAATAGCTAACATTAGCGCTTATGCTTCCATAGCATCTCATAAGGAGTGAGATCATGAACCATACCTGTGGGAGCTCTATTTATAGCATGCACAGTCATATAACAAGCTTCTGCCCAAAACATATCTGGCATATTCTTTTCATTTAACATGGCTCTAGCAACTTCCTCAATCAAACGATTTTTATGTTATGCAACACCATTTTGTTGTGGTGTATATCTACAAGACAATTGCCTTCTGATTCCATGATCACTAAGGTATTGATCAAATTCTCTTGAGATATATTCTCCTCTTGAATCTGATCATAGGTATTTTATATACATTCTGAACTGCTTTCCAACTATATTTTTGAATCTCACAAAACATGATAAAACTTCACTCTTATGCTTGAGGAAGTTAATCCATATATATCGGCTATAATCATCAACGAATATCAAAAAATATAGTGAGCCACCAACTGATTTTGTTCTAGCAGTTCGAACCACATCACTATGAATTAGTTCTAGAGGTCTCCTCCTGTGCATTTCTCTTCTTGGAGACTTCATATGTTGATGTTTTTCAAATCCGCATACTTCACAAATTCTTTCAAAGTTTAAATGATTAAATCTTGGTAGTCCACGCACTAATATTTGCTTTTTCATAGATTTCAATTTTCTCAAATTCATATGACCAATTTGTTTATGTCATAATTCAGCTATATCTGAGTATTCACTATTCTTGGCATACATATTCTCCTAAAGAGGTGTACCCATGTCAAACGTGAACAATCTACCCATCTTCTTTCCATGAATAAGTAATTTTTCTCTTTTGCCATACTTGAAATCATGTATAAAACAGCCATGTTTATTGAAAATAACTTTCATGTCTTGATCTGCTAGCTGGCCAACCGAAACTAGGTTCTTTGTAATGCTAGGCACATGTAAGACATCACTTAATGTGTTTCAAATAGCATTTCTTTGTACTAGTGGTATATTCCCAACATCCTTAATCACGTGTAAGGTATCGTCACAAGTTATCACATAATCTTTATTCTTTAAAGCCTCTTTTAACTCAAACCAATTTCCTATACTCGTTATGTGATTTGTGCAACCAGAGTCTATGTACTAGTGCATATCATTTCCAGGTTTTGACATACTATTCAACACATGCTCCATCGCAAACATATTATCTCTGCCATAGTCTCTATATGAACTTTTTGCACAGAAAGTTCCATGTGCCGCATAATGACTTCTACCTCTTCTTCTTTGATTATTTTGCTTACAATAACAATCTTTTTCATAATGGCCGTACTTGCCGCAATGGTAACAATTCCCACGTGCCTCTGATCTTCCTCTACCTCTAGAGTATGATCTTCCTCTACCTCGTGGCATATCCATTATATTTGCATTTCTAGAAGATGATCGTTCACGACTAGAACCTCTTCATCTATTCTGAAAGAATGCATGATCTCTCGAATTGCCACTTCCAGATGCATTCAAACCAACTTTTACTTCTTCTTTCATGCAAAGAGCTACTAGCTCGTCAAAATCTGGTATAGTGCCTCTCAGTGAGAGAAGTATCTAAGCTTTTGTACTATGATCCTAGACCATTCAACATGACTGAAACCATATCATCATCATCTACCGTGCAATTTATAAAAGCTAAATCCTCAGTGATCTTCCTAATTTCAGCCACATAATCCGTTATGGATCTATTTTCTCGCCATACACTATGCAACTTTTTCTTTAAGTGAATTTTTCTACCTTCTGTCAACCATCCATATATCTTATGAATTATGTTTATCACCCATCCTTGCAATGTAAGTACTTCTCTATGATATGCCAATTTTATGGCGAGGCCTAGAAAAACTTTGGTAGCATTTCGGCTGTATTTCTAGATATATGCATCAGAAACTGAATGTTCACAAGTAATCTCAATGGTTTGCCTCTTGTTCTAAGCACTCCCTGCATCTCTATCCACTTATATGCTCAATTTTTACCTCATCGAAAAAATTTTGGCAGATTCTCCTTTGTCCAAAGTGTATACGAGCCAAGTCAACTATAATTAATCCACTCCAAAACCCAAACTCAGGGTAAAAGCATCAATAAGAGCACGTAACGTAAGCAAAGAGTCTCTGACAGGAGGCCTCAAAAATCATACATTCATCCCGTGATCAGTACACGAGGTCTTTGGAGTGCCTTCTCTTTGAACTTCCACCTATATCACTAGAGTATCTCGAAACATGAGAATACCCTAATTAAAAACCTTACCACGTCCCTTAGCTTTTGTTTAAATTCAACGTTTTGAGCCGGGTAATATAAAACCTCACAAGGCGCGTGAGTTATCCAATTAAGGACCCGCAATATCATACATGCGTCTCACTGCATGTGAGTAGTGTCCATTCAAGGATCCACAAGAAAGTACATGACATCGCTGAAGATGAAGCGCAGCTATGGCGCAGCAACACGCAGACGACGATGGAGAGGGAGAGAGAGATTTGCAAAAACTTCGTGCGTCGGTGGCGGTGAGGCAAAGAGCGCGCATACATTTTTATTGATTCGATATATTTTTTATATACAAGTGCCACATCATCAAATACGACCGCCTTAGAGACTCCCCGTTTTAGGAATACAAGAGAACTTTTGACCATCAAATAAGACCGCCCTAGAGACTCCATATACGAAAGAAGTTTTGTGTTCATCCGATGGGTACTTTTAACTGTTGGAACTGATCTTCTCTGGCAATTGCCTGACGAAGAGAATTAGTTGATCAACATTAGCTTGATTTATTCCTTCACATAGATCTATGATAAATATCAATCCTTTCACTCCACAAATGGATATACTCTTGCTAATAGAAAAAATGATATCCTCTATGCGAAAAAAGGAAAAGCTGGGTAGGAAACAAAAGCAAGCAAAAGGCATTAGAAAAAAGGCATGTTCCAAGATTAATGACTACCGACTTCTTTGAAGATAAATGAAGAAATTTGTGTCTTCAAAGCCAAGTTGATCTTTTAGGAACATTTCAAAGCAAACTAAGTCCTAAATACCTCAAACAAATCGAGCTTATAATTAGAAAAGATCGATGTAAGAAAGTTTCTTAGAAGCTCAAAGTGCATTCCTTGGATGACCAAGATTGAGTTTCAATTATTCGTAGATTAATTTTAAGCTTGATTAATATAAGTACACTCTTTTGTGGAGATATCAAGAAGGTTTCTTGAAAATTAAGTAGTTGGATAAACCTCTTTAGTGGTTCAAAGTCACTTTTATAAGGTGGATCATTTATACATCAATGCTAACTTGAGCCAAATGAAGTATTAGATTAAGCTAAGAATACTCGACCTGATAGAATATTCACCCTCCATTGACTTCTCCAAAGTAAAATAGTTCCTCGTGTTGGACGAAATATTGACAATAGAGCCATAAAATTGTACAAATAATCCATTCAAATCGCTAGATTTATGCACACCTTGTGTACTAAAATGGATTAAGATAGAAATTTCGATAGGGATATTCAAGATCAACACCTTTCACTAAAGTCATCATATAAACGTGCTGAAGATGAATGCAAAACACTCATATATTATATCCCCTCTTTTTTTTATATGTAATGCATTCTTTCTTGTTCACGTTATGAGAGAATTAAGGGAGTCAATTCATGTAGAAGAACCGAATATAGTTCTAAAACTGAAGGTTTTTTTTTTTTAATCAAAAGGAAGTTTCGCAACAGCCTACTCTCCCAAACCTTAATTAATAGAAGGAACAATTGTACATGTCAATGGGTCTAGCACCCATTGTACCCTTTGAATCCCACAAAGCAGGGCTTGCTTAAAAACATTTCTAGAAAACATTACAAAGAAGGTTAATAGAACTTTGATCCCCTTCATGGGAGCCCACTTGATTATAATCTTATTGCTCTCCATGAAAAAGATTTTATGATTTCTAAAAGGTAGGAACTTCTTACCATTGAAAATTCTTTTGCTTAAAAGGAAAAAGAAAATCGATCGACCATTGTCTAGAAGGGCTAACAAATTTGGTAGCACACCTCTCTTTCTAGATCTTCTAGAGGGCCTCGCCTCTTATAACATTCCACAATGTTGAAGAACAATGATTGCGTGACCCAATAATGCTTGCTTCGAATTGATTTCTCCCTCTAGCAAGAGGATTCCCCCAAGGGCCTCCGAGACCCACATTAACTTGCACCATTAAAAGAAGATGTGTCCCAAGTCCTCAGTGCCATGAAGGCACTGTTTGAACCAAGGAGGGGCTCTGCTTTTACATCATTCAAACTCCCTTATGGAGGATTTTCCACATAGGAGCTATTTTTTTTATCTCAATGAGGGAATGCCAAATGGAATGGAACTTAAAATCCCACCTAAAACGAAACCAAATCCGATAGTAGCTTCGATTAACTGTGACATGAAAGTTCACATTCTTCTTGAATCTCATAATTTTATCAAGTCTATTCCTATTGTGCCACATTAAACCCTCAAGGTGAGAGGACGCATGCCCAATAAGGAGGCGAGTCTTTAAGCACTCTCAAGCATTGCATCTGTTGTGCAAGAGGCACCATTCTTCATAGTTCACTCTACTTGGCGAGTCAATGTTCTCAAGTCTAAATCACTGGCATATATCTTGATTCGAGAGTGATTCTAGAGAGGAATCATTTGTTCCAAAGCTTCCTACCTTCTTAAAGGCTCCAAGACTCAACACCTCTAATGCCTTTGATAGGGAATGAGATCAAATCATTTTGTCTAATACTGGTTTCCCATTTCCAATCTTCATTGATTTTGACATACTATCACCTTGTCCCAACTCTTTCCTAGAGAGAAAATAAACCTCAAGCCTCTAGGGGTCACAGGATAGGGAGACAACATAAGATTCAAAAGATCTACACCCTTCCACCTTGGAATTCCCACAAGCCTAAGAGCACTCTCATTTATAAAAATCAGCTTGGTATAGGAGGCTTCCCTATTGCTCCACATTTTAATCATCAATGTTTCCACGAAATTATCGACAACTCCTTCAATGTCTAGAAATATAAACCTCCTTGGTCTATGCAAGTAGCCCATTTTGTGTTGGCGACACCTCTTTTGTTACGGTCTCCCATCCAAAGAAAGTTTCTACAAATTCTTTCCAATTTGACAATTTCTAAGTTCTTTTTCTCTAGGAAGAGAGAAACTAGATAATGCAAGATAGAAGGAATGTGTTAATCATCATAGATTGCCCCATCAAGTTGATATGCATACCTTTCCAATATGCCAACTTATTATCGAGCTTAGAAAGAGCTAGCCTAGCTCCATCATTGACTCATCGAAATGTGGAGTCTCATCATAACTGGGATGGTAGATTTCCAAGCTACGTATCATGGCACAATGAAGAATAATACTAGGGAAACGAAAACAAGTTCTTCTAGAAAGTAAAGTAAAATTCTGATCGATGTTCGGAAAATTCAAAAGCTGGATTATCTGAACAAAGATAGTCCAAGAATCACTTTTTCACGAACTATAAGAATAAGAACTACTTGCATAGACTTTCCGATTACTACCCACAACAAGTGTATAATTAATCTAATGGATTTCAAATCCGCGTTATTGAATGGAGACCACAACGAAAAAGTATACATGGATCAGCCACCATATTTTGATGATAAGAAGTTTAAGACAAAGTACGTAAGGGGACAAAGTTATTGTATGGTTCGGTGTTCGAGTTTGACGCTTTGTTGAATAATCTATTTTCTCATGAAAAGCTTATGAAGAAAATTGAAGGGCAAAAGGCAGTGTAACCGCCGAATCCAAAAGTAATCATAAGTATGATTTGTTCATGCAGTGGTGTTACATGACGTATCATAATTCATAGAGCACTAACGGACATTGATAGCAGAATTCATGGTGAAGTCAACAAAGTTGTCTTTGAGTAATTTTATCGTGGAAATCATTTGATTCTTGCATTGATTTTATTTTGTGTTCTCGGCGCCATAAAGTGTATTGAATTCAAAGACCATCATGGGTTTGAAACGTTGGGCATGCATAAGAATTCCAAGACATTGCCCATGTGTGCTTTAAAACAGCATATGACTGTCCAATCGGCAACGGCGTTGAATACTATTCCTGATCATACCGCAATGGTTAGAGAGAGAGAGAGAGAGAGCGAGGGCGAAGTGATATGATAGCAAAGTTTTCTTTGATAAACAAATTGTCTTTAACAAAATTATTAAAAAGGACGTTTAGATAGCAGCTATGTTTAGCGTAATGCTGGATAAAAGCTATTTCAGAGCGAAATTATGAACAACAACTCAATAATGTTGAAGTCAATGTTAGAGTTTGAGGTCTGCAGAAGTGTATGAATCACACAATGAAGAAGAAGAAGCTTGGAGCACAACACAACACTGAATGAATCACCAAGTGAATGTATAAGAGCAAATAATTTTTTAGGGTTATAGGCATATATACAAGTTGGGAGGAAAGTACCTCCTAAAGAGAGAAAAAAGTGGCCCAACGATCCTAAGTGTGTTCACACACATCACTATCGAAACATATCAACAAATCCTCCCTAGGTGTGATGCACTAAAGGAGTTGGCGCTCATGTAAAAGGAAGTGCCGAGCTATGTGGAAAGATATCAATCCACAAAAGGAAGTAAGCCCAAAGCTTTGCAGAAAGCTTCAAACATCATCTTAGGTAGAGCCTTTGTCAAAAACTTTGCAATGTTATCATGTGTGGGCACATATGCCAAGCTCATATCTGTAGTAGAGAACCTCTTCCTAGCTGAATGATAGTGCACCTCAATGTGGTTTGTACGAGCATGTAACACACAGTTCCTCGAAATTGCTAGTGGGCTCTAACTGTGAGTGAAGATGGTGTGGCTAAAGATTGGCCAACACCCAAATCAACCACAAGGTTTTTGAGACACACACACACACACTCAGCAACGCTGTGAAAGCTACCCTATACTCAACATCACAACTAGAGGTAGCTAAAGTAGGGTGCATCTTGCTCAATCAAGATATGCATGAGTTACCAAGCATGAAGCAAGACCCACTAGTGGACACACGTGTTTCATAACAACCAACCTAGTTAGAGTTAGAAAAACCTTGTAGATGTTGCGATTATGATCCCACCATAGGACATATCAATCCAAATGGTCGGGTACTACTCAAATAGTGAAAGATGTTCTTAATCACTTGCAATCCAAGTATTCAGGTTACCACTCAAACAGTGAAAGATGCGCTTAATCACTTTCCAGTGCTTGACACCTAGGCAATGCATACACATGCTCGTTTGTGAGAGACCAACCTAAATATACATGTTCATTTGGTATCATAATCATAGAGCACTAACGGACATTGATAGAAGAATTCATGGTGAAGTCAACAAAGACAATCCTCGTTGTTGTCTTTGAGTAACCTTATCGTGAAAATCATTTGATTCTCGGATTGAGTTTAATTTGTGTTCTCGAGTCCATAAAGTGTATTGAATTCAAATACCGTCTTGCGTTTGAAACGTTGGGCATGCATAAGAATTCCAAGGCATTGCCCATGTGCGCTTCAGAATCGCATACGGCTGTCCATTCGGCAACGACGTTGAATACTATTCCTGATCATACCGCAATCGTTGCAAAGGGGAGAGAGAGAGAGACAGAGGGCAAAGTTATATGATAGCAAAGTTTTCTTTGTTTGATAAACAAATTTTCATTAACAAAGCTATTAAAAAGCACGTTTAATAGCAGGTATGTTTAGCGTAATGCTTGGTAAAAACTATTTCACGGCGAAACTACGAACAACAACTCAATAATGTTGAAGTTAATATTAGAGTTTGAGGTTTGTAGAAGCACATGAATCACACAACAAAGAAGAAGAAGCTTGGAGGACAACACAACACTGAATGAGTTACCAAGTGAATGTACAAGAGTGTTGGGAGTGATGGTTGGATGCACTCAAGAGATTGAGTTGAAGTTGCTAGACCTACTTTGCTTCAGCCCTCCTTTGCTTCAGATATGCTTAGTACACTTGCTTAGCTTCCAAATGATACCAAGAAAGCATATATGTACTTTGCAAGTGATATGTGAAATGATCAAATCAAAACAGATTACTTGTGACTTCAAAAATCAAGAAACTTGCTATTTTTGTAGTGACACCTGCTCAGTCTTTCACTCAGTGTGACCAGCACACTCACAATTGGAAAAATTCCTTCTAGAGTTATTCAATTAGCTTAACAAGCTACCATTTGCAAGTGGAATGGAAAGAAATGACAAACTATACTCTGAGAAAGATGTTTAGCAAAATTAGGGGCACTCCCGACTCTTTAGGAACTCTGCAGAAAAATACCAGTGACGACTTCGAGTGAGATTTCTCCGAGATGGCTGATCCTTTGGCCTTGCAATTTTGTAGGCATGTGGTATGCTTAGAGCTGGTTCCAATGTGCTTTGAATCACTTGATTTGGTTTAGTAGATCCTGATATATGCTCCTTTGAAGTTGACAGACTTGAAGTAGGTAACTCAGACAAAACAGAGATGATGAATGTAAGTATTTGTATTATATCATATGAATGTACATTCCCATTGGCATGATAAACATAGCACAATGGTACTCAGAGGTGTAGGCTATGATGTAAACCTCACACTCTCAATGAATAGTACAGAACAGCCTCGGGATTGATGAAGGACACGCGCGACTTTTTTCTTGTAGTTTTTATAGGAGTTGAATGGTGATTTGAATTTGAATTCAAACTAATCTCTTAGAATCTTTCACCTAAAAGTTGATTGAGATATTCCCTCAATCAATCAACCAATTTTCCACGACTTAATCAAGTAGGTGTGTGATACAAGTAAATGCCAAGTCATTTAGACTTTTACAAATGAGTAAAATGGTAATAGTCTATAAGCATAGGTTCCTATGACTCTTACTTCATGTAGAGATATCCTTCAAGGGGTCCAAGCTAATCTTTCAAGTTTCCAAGCCAATGTGTGAAGGCTTGAAATGCACCAACAGCTCCCCCTCAAGCCAAACACTTTGGCTTAAGTCTTCATCTTCATCATCTTTAGTCTTCAATCACATCCTGCAATCCAATCATGGATTTAAATCTGCATAACTTGTTTCCATCCAATGCTTTAGTGAACAAATCTGCACATTGCATATTAGTAGACACATATGTCAATTGAATGTCTTTACTAAGCAACTTCTCTCTCACATAGTGGTAATGAACCTCTATGTGTTTGGTTCTGGCATGATATATTGGATTAGCTGCAAGGTGAAGAGAGCTAGTGTTATCTCCAAAGATAATTGGAGGTCTAGTGTATAGACCCAATTCTGTATACAAGAGCTTCAACCAGATAGCTTCTTGAGTGGCATTGGCAAGCCCTCTATACTCTGCTTCAGTGGATGACAATGCCACTGTAGGTTGTTTCTTGGCTGACCAAGAAATAGGCTTATCTCCTGCAAAACAAATGTAGTCTGATGTGCTCCTCCTATCATCCTTGCATCCTGCCCAATCTGCATCTGAGTACACTTTAAGGTCAATATATGATGTTTATGGAAAATACAAACCATGACTTTGAGTTCCTTTGAGGTACTTCAAGATTTTCTTTGCTGCCTCTAGATGAGGTACCCTACCCTTGGTTTGTGCATGAATTGGCTTAGCACACTAACTCCATATGCTATGTCAATTCTTGTCAAGGTAGCATAGTTCAAACTACCTACCATACTTTGATATCCTGTAATGTCTTGGACTTCTTCTCCTTCATGAGCACTTAGCTTTAGGTTGACCTCCATTGGAGTAGTAGATACTTTAGCATCCTGCAAGCCAAACTTCTTGACCATATCCTGTACATACTTCTTTTGAGTGATATATATACCTGAGTTGGTGTAGACTAACTCAAGACCTAAGAAGTACTTCAGTAATCCAAGATCATTGATCTTGAATTCTTTCATCATCTGTCCTTTGATGTGTCTAATACCATTGACATCATTGCCTGTAATAATGATGTCATCAACATAAACACACAAGTAGATTACCTCTGTACTACTTCTCTTTATGAACAGAGAAGTGTTTGCTTTACTCATCACAAATCCTTGGTCTTGGAGGTAGGTTGTCAACCTGTAATTCCATGCTCTAGGTGCCTGCTTCAAACCATATAGAGCCTTATTCAATTTACAAACATAATTTACCTTCTTGGGGTCTTCATAGCCAGGTGGTTGTGACATGTAGACTTCTTCAGATATCCATCCATTCAAGAAAGCATTCTTGACATCTAATTGGTACATGTTCCAATTCTTGGATGCAGCTACACTCACCAATATTCTGATAGTTGGCATCTTAGCCACAGGAGAAAATGTCTCCTCATAATCAATGCCTTGGGTTTGTGCAAAACCCTTGGCTACCAACCTAGCTTTGTACCTGTTTATTGTTCCATCTGAATTCTTCTTTAGCTTGTAGATCCATCTAGATCCTATCACCTTCATGGAGTCCTTCTTGGGTACCAAGTCCCAAGTATCACTCTCCTTGAGAGCTTCCATTTCTTCATCCATAGCTTCTTTCCATTCTGGTTTGGTAATTGCTTCTTCATAGGTACCTGGTTCTTCATTCAACAAATCCTTTGCAACATATACAGAATGTTTAGTTACAAGTGATGTGTCATACCCAAATCTAATTGGTCTTTTGCTTTCTCTCTGAGATCTTCTAATTGCTTGAGTTGAGGATTCTGGTATGTCCTCTAGCTTTTTCATCTTCATCTTCCCTTTGGACTTCCAAGCCTTGAATTCCTCAAGGTTTATTGTATCATCATCATCTGAGCTTGAATCTTCCTTCTGAATTGGTTCCTCCTTGGTGAGCCTTGGGAAATCTTCTTCCATATCATAGGGTAGACTAACCTTCCTGCATTCATTCTCATACCAAGAGTCATTCTCATCAAAGATGACATCTCTGCTTACCTTGAAGCCTTTGTTTGTTGGGTTGTAGAATCTGTATCCCTTTTGGTTCAAATCATAACCAATGAAGATCTAGCTTTCCCCTTACCTGTGAGGGAATATGCACATATGCTACACAGCCAAAGATTTTACAATGATCCAGAGAAGGTCTCTTACCATGCCAAGCTTCATATGGTGTCATGCCATCAAGTGATTTGGATGGCAACCTATTGATGAGATAGGTGGCAGTGGATACACCTTCTGCCCAAAGATAATTTGGCAACTTCTTTTCATTTAGCATAGACCTAGCTGTTTCTACAGTGAGTCTATTCCTTCTTTCAGCTACCCATTTTGTTCAGGTGAGTACCTTGTAGTAATCTCCCTTTTGATGCCTCTTTCCTGCAAGAAATCTTCAAACTCATTGGAGAAGTATTCTCCTCCACCATCTGACCTTAGCCTCTTCAAGCTTCTTCCTGTTTGGTTTTCAACAAGTGCAAGATACCTCTTGAAACAATTAAACACTTCATCTTTATGCTTCATAAAATATAAGATGGTCCATCTGCTGTAATCATCAATAAAGGACACATAATATCTTGAACCTGAAATGGAAGGGTCCTTGCTAGGTCCCCAAACATCTGTGTGTACCAAGTCTAGGTAGTCTTCATGCATGAAACCTTTCCTTGAATATGGCAATCTGTGAGACTTACCAAACTGACATGCTCCACACTTGTAAATCATGTGTTGCTTGGACACATTAGGTATCCCAAGCACACATTGATCCCTGCACATTTGCTTTAGGGTTCTTTCTCCTATGTGACCTAACCTCTTGTGCCATATTTCTAACTCTGAAAGTGTTTGATCCTTGTAATTATACAAAGCAATGTTCTTGGTGTCTTCTAGCTCAAAAGTAAACAATCTACCTGATTTCTCCCCTTTGGCTATTCTTCTGAATCCATGTCTCGGGTCCTCCACATATGCTCCATGTTGTGTGAATCTGACCTACAAACCTTTCTCCACAATCTGACCTACACTCATTAGATTCTTGATGATGGTTGGTACATAGAGTACCCTACTCAATAGGTTCTGGTTACCATCACATTTCTTCACATTTCCAATTTTAACAACAGAATGTTTAGTGTCATCACCTGTTTGTACCTGATGTTTGCCCTTGGGTTCTTCCAAATCAGAAAGTAGTGCCACATTGCCAGCTACATGGTTAGAACATCCTGAATCAATATAAAATAAATGATCATCATTTGTACCTGCCTTAGAGGTCATATTCATGATCAATAGGGAGTCATCTTGCTCCTCTGTGTAATTGTTGTAGTCTCTTCTATTTCTGAATCCACCTTGGTAATTACCATTGTGGTTGTTGTTGTAATTGTTGTTGTATTGAATGTTGTATCCATTGTAGCTTTGATGTTGGTTGAATCTGCCTCTCCCTTGAGAGTATCCACCTCTTGAGTAGCCTCTTCCTCTCTGATTCTTGTAGTTCTTGTAGCATTCAACTGTGGTATGATTGGACAATCCACAAATGTTGCATGGTGATGAGTTGTAGGGTCTCCCCCTACCTGACTTACCTCCTCTGCCTCTTCCTCTAGATGATCTTCCTCTCCCTTTTGATTGATCTCTTGCCTTTGTAAACTTTTCTTCATGTGTGAATAGTTGGCCCATGAGTGTTGTGAGATCTGGGGTATGCATGTCCATATAGAGGTCCATTGCAGTGGTGAAACTTTCCCACTTATCATCTGCCTTGAGTCCATTTGTTACTTGCCTGACTATTTGTTCCTCTTCAATCTCCTCTCCAATGCTTGCTAATTGGTCTGCCACATCTTTAGTCTTTGTCACATACTCTGAGACTGATTGCTTGGGCTGCTTCCTGAGGGTTGTGAATTCAATCCACAATTGATTCTTCCTAGCCCTTGTGTTGGAAGAAAAGTATGTTGACAAGGTTTCCCAAGTCTCTTGGGAAGTCTTACAATTCCTTACATGAGGTAAAAGAAAGTCAGATATAGAGTTTAGAAGGTAAGACCTTGCCAAAGCATCCTTTGCACACCATTGGTTGAGCCTTTCATGTTCATCCTTTGTGGGTAGTCCTCTAGTTTTGAATGAGGGCAATTCCTCATCTCCTGATATGTATCCAAATAAGCTCCTTCCTTGTAGATAGGTCTTCATCCTCAGAGACCAAGCTTGGTAATTGTTCTTGTCCAATTTGTCAATGAATGAAGGAAATCCATCTCCCATGTTTACCTTATTTGCTCTGATACCACGGTTGGGAGTGATGGTTGGATGCACTCAAGAGATTGAGTTGAAGCTGCTAGACCTGCTTTGCTTCAGCCCTCCTTTGCTTCAGATATGCTTAGTACACTTGCTTAGCTTCCAAATGATACCAAGAAAGCATATATGTACTTTGCAAGTGATATGTGAAATGATCAAATCAAAATAGATTACTTGTGACTTCAAAAATCAAGAAAACTTGCTATTTTTGTAGTGACACCTGCTCAGTCTTTCACTCAGTGTGACCAGCACACTCACAATTGGAAAAATTCCTTCTAGAGTTATTCAATTAGCTTAACAAGCTACCATTTGCAAGTGGAATGGAAAGAAATGACAAACTATACTCTGAGAAAGATGTTTAGCAAAATTAGGGGCACTCCCGACTTTTTAGGAACTCTGCAGAAAAATACCAGTGACGACTTCGAGTGATATTTCTCCGAGATGGCTGATCCTTTGGCCTTGAAATTTTGTAGGCATGTGGTATGCTTAGAGCTGGTTCCAATGTGCTTTGAATCACTTGATTTGGTTCAGTAGATCCTGAGATATGCTCCTTTGAAGTTGACAGACTTGAAGTAGGTAACTCAGACAAAACAGAGATGATGAATGTAAGTATTTGTATTATATCATATGAATGTACATTCCCATTGGCATGATAAACATAGCACAATGGTACTCAGAGGTGTAGGCTATGATGTAAACCTCACACTCTCAATGAATAGTACAGAACAGCCTCGGGATTGATGAAGGACACGCGCGACTTTTTTCTTGTAGTTTTTATAGGAGTTGAATGGTGATTTGAATTTGAATTCAAACTAATCTCCTAGAATCTTTCACATAAAAGTTGATTGAGATATTCCCTCAATCAATCAACCAATTTTCCACGACTTAATCAAGTAGGTGTGTGATACAAGTAAATGCCAAGTCATTTAGACTTTTACAAATGAGTAAAATGGTAATAGTCTATAAGCATAGGTTCCTATGACTCTTACTTCATGTAGAGATATCCTTCAAGGGGTCCAAGCTAATCTTTCAAGTTTTCAAGCCAATGTGTGAAGGCTTGAAATGCACCAACAAAGAGCGAATAACTATTTAGGGTTATAGGTACATATACAAGGCTGGAAGAAAATACCTCCTAAAGAGAGAAAAAAGTGGCCCAATGATCCTAAATGTGTTTACAGACATCTCTATCAAAGTATATCAACAAATCCTCTCTAGGAGTGATATGGTGAAGGAGTTGGCACTCATGTAAAAGGAAATGTCAACCTATGTGCAAAGCCATCAATCCACAAAAGGAAGTAAGCCCAAAGCTTTGCAAAAAGTTTCAAACATCATCCTAGGCAGAGCCTTTGTGAAAAGGTTTGCAATGTTATCTTGTGTGGGCACATATGTCAAACTGATATCTCTAGTAGAGAACCTCTCCTAGCAAAATGATAGTGCACCTCAATGTGCTTTGTGCGAACATGAAACACAAGGTTCATCGCAACTAGCAATGCCCTGTGACTCTCAGTGAAGATGGTGGTGGCGAAAGACTCACCAACACCCAAATCAGCCAAAAGGTGTTTGAGACACACACACACTCAACAATCACAGTGAAAGCTGACCTATACTCAACCTCACAACTAGAAGTGGCCAAAGTAGGGTGCTTCTTGCTCAACCAAGATATGCATGAGCTACCAAGCATAGAGCAAAATCCACTAGTGGATACACATGTTTTGTACCAACCAACCTAGTTAGAATTAGAAAAACCATGTAGATGTAGCAATAAGGATCCCACCTTCGGATAAATCAATCCAAGTAGTGTGGTACCACTCAATAACGAAAGATGCGCTTAATCACTTGCCGATGCTTGACACCTGGGCAATGCATACACCTGCTCATTTGTGACATAGCAAACTAAATATCAAGCTGTGTTATGCATACTTTAACGAAAGTATCCAACATCTTACTGATAGAGAACAACATCAAATGCATATCTAGCATCATGAAGACTCAAACATAAACTTGTTTCCATAGGATTGACAATAGTTTTGCAATCTTTAGGGCAAAACATTGCAATCAAGTATCAACATATTATGTTTAACAGAAAGCTATTCCCCCATCAACTTGCATAAACACAATGCCCAATGAATGGAGTAAATGCCCCAAATCGAATATGTCAAAAGAGGCATGGAAATCAGCTTAAATTTAGCAACATGCTTCTCATTAGGACTAGTAAGCAGCACATCATCAATATAAACAACAATCATCAAAAGCACATCATCTGTATACTTAACATACACAATGCTTTTAGTTGGACTATTCTAAAAACCATGTGCAATCAAGTGGGCATGTATATTTTTATACCAAGCACATGGTGCTAGCTTTAAACTATATAATGCATTTTTCAACTTGCACACTTTTTTTTATTCCCTTTTTCCATAAAACCATGGGATTGAAATACATAGACTTTCTCATGTAAATCACCATTCAAAAATGCACTTTTAATGTCCAGCTTATGTACATTCCAAAAATGATGAGCTGCAAGTGTATAGATTGTATGTATGGTGGTCATTCAGCCTACAGGTCAAAAGGTTTCATCAAAATCACTGCCTCCTTCTTGAGCATATCCTTTTGAAGCTAGCCTAGCCTTATACCTATCAATTTTTCCATCAAACTTACATTTCAGGGTGTAGAATCATTTGGTGCCAATGGGTTTTTTGCATGGAGGCAAATAACATAAAGATGAGCTCTTATACTTCATAATAACATCATATTCTGATTGCATAGAAACCATCATATTTTTTTTATTTTTATGCTTCATCAAAAGAAGAGGCTCATTTTCATCATAGATACTAAAGCCAACCATTGTATAGCAGCCTAATGCAAAGGAAGCACTATGACAGCTTGAACGAGCACAATATGATAGAGTTGCGTCTAATTTTCTATCTCTAAAAGTTTGCACCATCCATTAAGGCATATTTTCTTCCTCCTCTATATCATCAACAAGTGCATTATGTAAATGTGCATTAGAAATGGAATGCTTTGCATCATCATGTGAAACCTATAAAGGTTGAAAAATTCCCTCTTTTGGTTAATACTTGACTATCCACTTGGAAAACAAGGTAGCAAAGTATCATACACATCTCTAGAGTTAATTGAAGTCTCCTTGGTACATGAAAGTAATGGTTGAATTGCATCTTCTAGAAAAACAACATCACGGATGATCAAAATGCATTGTCTATGGATGACATAGACAATAACCTTAAATTTCAGAACTATACACAAAAAAAATACATTTCACTACTTTATCATCCAATTTCATGCATTGTTGTTCAGGCACCACTGCATATGCTAGACAACCAAAGACACATAGAAGAGCAACAGATGGCTTGTGACCATGCAAGCCTTGTATGGAGTGATATATTGCAGTGCTTTGTTGGGACACCTATTAAGTACATATGTTGCACACATGACAACCTCAAGCAAGAAGCTATGTGGTAAATCCTAGCATTTGTCCATACACCTCACTATCTCCATGAGAACCCTATTTGTTCTTTCTACAACTCCATTATGGGAAATTCTATATAACACTATACACTAATGTTTTATCCCATGCTCAACCATAAATTCATCAAAATCAACAGACATGTATTGCCCCCCTTGATGAGAATGGAGGGTTCCCAATTTACATGCTGACATATTTTCAGTCATAACCAAAATCTGCTTGAAGCACATAAACACTACACATTTTTTTTTCAATGGATATTTCCATGCATGGGTAGAGCAGTCATCCATAAAAGTCACAAAGTAAAGTTAGTTCCTGAAAGAAGGTGTGTGTAACACTAGAGACATCACTATGAACAAGCTTCATTTTTTGACTAGCTCAAATTAAACCATCTTTTGGGGAGGATCAATGTTGCATTTCTCAGAAAATAAAAAGCCTTGATAGACCTCCTTAAAAAGTGCCTCAAGATTGAGAAGATAAGACAACGTTTCAGATTTCTATAAGCATAGTGAAATACAAAACTTAGATGAACAAAGCATACATGCCAAAGCTTTGCATCTGAGATAGCTTGAAAATGTTAAACTCTCCATGTTGAATCATTCACAAATTTTTCATAGTTTATGAGCTTATACAGTCCACAACATAAATTGTGAAATATTAACATCACCATTTGAGAGATCATGAACTTTACATCTCTCATTACCAAATTTGGCAACCAAGCCTATCTTGGCTAACGTTGAAACTGTCAACACATTTTTCTTGATCCCTAGCACATACAAAGCATCTACACAATGTGAAAGAACTACTTTCACTCGTAGTTGAATGATCTTACCAACTCCCATTTTAGAATAAGAGGAAGTGTTAGTGCATGTGACAATATTCTTGTAGGGGTAGGCTCAAGTGAACTGAAGAAACTACACTATGAGGTAATATGCTTGGTTGCCCTACTATCAAAGCACCAAACATCTGAGTCTATTCTAGACATACACTACTCATGAGAAGATTGTTCATAGTTGCAAACAAAAGTACATGCCCATTCATCATTTTGCATGAGATCAGGAGACTCCATTTTAGGTGTAGATACCTCTACAACAACCATTCTAGCCTCTTTCTTATTTTCCTCTTTTGGAGCAAGTTTTAAATAATTCTATATGACATGATCATTTCCTTTGTAGTACTTGCAAAACTATTTTTTCTTTTTTGTTTTCTTCTTAGCTTTGTCTTCATCTTCTTCAACTATGCAACATTAGTACATTTGTGCTTACTAGTAGATTAGGTGCGTTTACCTCTACCCCTTTTGACTAGATAAGAAGGCTTGATGCACAACATGCATAATGGACCTATTCTGATTAGACTGATCTTCTTGCAACAAAACAAAGATGAGCTCCTTAAATGTCCAAACATTTTGATTACCTTTCAACATCAATCAAAGAGTAGAATTACAACTCTGATATGACTCTAGAAGACCATTAAGAATAGTCTGCACAAGTGAAATATATGGCAAGGCTTCATTGGTAGAAAATAGCTGCTCATTAAAATCTTTGATCTTTCTCAAAACATTATCCATGGAGTCTCCTTCATTCATTTGCTCACTCTCCAACTGTTTTTAGAGGTAGAGAACATGAGCCTGATTTCTTGCCTCACATAAGGTTTTAAGTGTATCCCAAGAATCCTTTGTTGCCTTGCAATATCAAATGTGAGGGATAATGTCATGTTTCATAGCAAGACTATCAATGCATCTGCTTGAGCATCTCTATCATTCCAACAAAGTTGTTGTATAGTAAATACAATAGGAACTATAGTAAGACCAAGAACATGAAGATCATCATCTTCAATGCGATTTGCATCAACTTCAATAACTATGTTCGCAAGTGTAGTAGGATTTTTCTCAATACCCTTCATAATATTCCATAAACCTTTCACTAGGAACTCATGATGCACCATATGTGCCCATGATAAGTAATTAGTACCATCCAACTTGTCCTCAATAGCCAACATATGGAATACATAATTTCTTCTAGCCATGGCCACTCACTAAATACCCTAATGCAAAAAAATGAATAGATCACAAAACGTTGAACAAAACCACTCTATCGAGATTTACTAAACATGTAGCACACTTTGCGATGCTTGTACTAGCGAACCAAAACCTGTACATATTTGGCAAGAAAGAACAAAATTTCTTGTATAGCTACTATGATACTCCATTGCAAGGCCAAACTGAGCTGAGATCAAAATTGCAGTGCCATAAAAAATCTTTTTTGAAGTCCTAATTGCCTTGAGTATGATCACAATATTTTGTGCAATTTTTAGATTGTCATAGGAGGGGTGTTGAGGATGCCCTAGATGAATTATGGACCTTCTTTCATACCAATTTTTTGACTTTGAGGTCTGGAGAAGCACACAAATAGTACAAGGAAGAAGAAATGTGGAGCAAAACACAACACTAAATGAATTATGGAGTGAATGAACAAGAAATACATCCTTTAGGTTTATAACTGTATATACAAGCCAACGAGTAAAACATCCTAAAGAGGGGAAAACATTGTGTTCACACACATCACTACCAAAATATATCAACAAATAAGTATTGTGGTATGTATATGTAGAAATCCTATGAGAATCCTACTAAAGAACCAAAAAGCCTAGCGCTTAGTGGACCAAAGTCTTTGATTGAATGCTCATCATGGAATAGAGGAAGTCGTACACCAAGCCAATGTAGTGATGCAAGGAGCAAGGGCAAGGCTAAAATCACAGAGATAGAAGATGAAGACTTATGGACTGAGCTCAATGCGAATCATCATGCAAAGAAGGAAAGAGCTCAAAGGTCAATAATAAATATCCAAATCAATGAGATGGTGAGATAAGATCTCAAAGGATAAGATATCAAGTTTAATGACTTACCTATGGCTAGAAACTTGCATATATCAGTAAAGTTTTTAAAGAATCCACACAATTTGAAGAAACCAATACATGCAAGGAATCACAATAGGCTATGCATGAAGAGATGAAGGCTTCGAAGCACAATCAAAGTTTGACATTAGTGCCAAGGAAGAAGGTTATGAAGATCATTGGTGTGGAGCACTAGATTGTGCTCTTTGACTACGCTAGACGAGATTTCAAAAATATACTTCTCATTACAAGATCACCCACATAGGGAAAAAAATACAAGGATATGTAGATGATACAAGAAATCCCAAAACTCATGACTAATAGGTATGGATAACGTGACTAAAGTTAATATAGTAGATCCCACAACCCGGGATCGTAGGTATGAAACAAGATATCTGGATTACAAGAACACCCTTCAAGAAGATGAACTAGATACAAGAAATAACTTGAAAAGATCTTGTACTATTACAATAGGAAACAATAGGATGTGCAACATACTAGACTAGAAAAGATTAGAACAAGGCACAAGACTAGAAATCGAATAGGAACTTGGAAAGTACTTACTTGGATCTTCTAGAACTTGAATCTTCATAGTGCTTGGTCCTTGCAGAGTTCTTGGTATGTGCTACTGGAACATGATGATGATGGATATCCATGATAAAACTGAAATGGATTTGTGGTATATCTAGGTATAGAATCGATTACTGGATTCTTATCATGGGATGTATTTATCTTCTGACTTTGATGATGATTTCTTTGACATGGGATGGGGATTTTGGAAGTCCTAATTCCAACTTGTTTCTTCTTCTTAGGACATTTGAATACCATATGATCATGATCTCCATAATAAAAGCATAATCCATTGTCTTTTCTATGTTTTCTTTACTTTGGTGTAAGTGGTCTGACCCTGATGTTCCCCAACTACATGGGTTCTGGTTGAGATTCTTCCAACATACATTGTTGAGGAACTAAGGTAACGTTGTATTCTCCGAATCATGAATAGATATCCTCTTCTCTCGCTTTCTCTCAAGCAACCTATTCTCACACTCAATTGCTTGATTCATGAATTCATTCAAAGTACTTACCTTGGGCATTGTTAACATGAGGTGCTTGATATCACTACATAAGCCGCATTGAATTTTCTTATAGAATAATACCCATGCCATGTGAGATTACACATGATTCATCTAAATTTTGATGCATAAATGGAAGCAAGCCTATTTCAAAGTAGCTTCCTTAGCTTTGTCTCGGCAACATGTGAACAATTGTTATCTCCAAAAGAAGACATGAACTCTCAAACAAAGGTCTTGAAATCTAAAAAAATCTCCCTTTCATTCTCCAAGATAGGTCCAAACCATGAAAGAGTAGGACCACATAATAGAGTTCCTATGAGACCTACTTGAGAATAGCCATCTAGGTACCTGGCGGGTTGCGTTTTTATGAAGAGCTTACCTTGCTGATGAAATCCTCTAAATTTTGATCTTGTCCCATCCAATTCCTCAAGCATGCTCACTTTTTGAATTTTCCTCAAGATACTTGAAGAAGACTGCTTTACAACCATCTGCAAATCTTGGATTTGCCTTTGAAGTTTTATGATTACATCTTGAATATTTTGTTGTTCAAACCTTTGTTGGTTTTCTCCTATCTCTTGGAGTTGTTGGTGAACAACTTTAAGTGCTGAAAATATTTCTTCATGAATAATCTCCATGGTGTCTAGTCTTGATGAAGGTAGTCTTTCCAAAATGTCAAGGGAACACTGGATTGTGCTCTTTGAATACACTACACAAGATTTCGGAAATATACTTCTGATAGCAAGATCACCCACGTAGCGGAAATAATACAAGAATATGTAGTTGATATGAGAGGTCCCACAACTTAAGACTTGTAGGTATGGATAACTCGACTAGAGGTAATACAAGAGATCCTGCAACCTGGTATGGTAAGTATGAAACAAGATATATAGATTACAAGAACAACCTTCATCGAAATGAACTAGATACAAGAAGTAAGTTGACAAGATCTACTACTACAAGAGTACAATAGGACACAACAGGATGTCCAAGGTACTAGACTAGACAAGACTAGAACAAGGCACAAGACTAGAACTCAAACAGGAACTTGTAAAGTACTTACTTGGAGATCGTGACTCCTTGAGCTCCCAAGATTGGCATTGGCAAGAATCAGTATGTATGTGGCCAAGGTCTTCTTATATAGGAGTTCAAGGGTGGTTCCCAAGTGCAATTATAAAGTTGTTTATGAATTCATGATGTCATGATGATGTTGCCAATCTAAAAAGGGACCTCTAGATGTCAGAATCTAGCAAGTAGACACTTGATCTTAGGGTTTTGGAGCATTTTGGATAGGATGAAAGTATTAGATTCTCCAAATTCTGAACCAATTATGAGATATAGAAGTCACATGGAATCTTGGGTTTAGGATTGTTTCCTTTGTCCATGACAATTGGAAGCAAATGGCTATACAATGTAAAGAACCATTTTAATTGTGGCATTGCTAGGCATAAAGCTTGAATAGTAGCTAATGTTTTGCTCAAACATATGGAGTAGATTATCGAGAAACATTTAGCCCTATGGCTTAAGTCATTACCATCAAAACATCTATTGCAACTATAGTAAGCAATCATTGGAAGATATACAAATTATATGTGAAGAATGCCTTTCTAAATGGAGAGCTAGAAGGTAGTATACATGAACCAACCATTAGGGTTTGAAAATAAAGTAAAACATGATTATGTTTGAAGATTAAACAACGCACTATATGTTCTCAAGAAAGCCCCAAGGGCATGGAATTTAAGGCTTGCATAATACTTGAGCAATTTTGAATGCAAACAAAGAGGTCCATCATTATTCTACAACAAAGAAGAAGCATCTATCTAGTTATGTGTGTATATAGATGACTTGCCTATTACAAGTGATCATGAAGAAGGCATCAAGTACATAAAATAAAGTCTTGGGAGGGAGTTCAAGATCTCATACCTTGAAGATCTAAAATATTTCCTAGCTATTCAAGTAAAATATAAGGAGACTGGTATTTGGCTTATGCAGAGAAAGTACATCTTGGATGTATTGAAGAAGTAAGGACTCACAAGGGTGGAAACCATTGAGCAACCTAATGGAAGTAAATCTGAAATCAACATCAGTGGAAGGTAAGGAAGTTCGGGATGCACTCTTGTAGAGGTCTATAGTGGGATCTTTCAGCATTGCCACTATCACAATGCCTGATCTAGCATATATACTTGATGCGTTATCTCAATCCATGCACACACCTACAGTTCCATATCTACTTGGAGCAAGAAGAGTGCTTAGATATTACTAGGGTACTCTAAATGAAGTTCTTTTCTATTCTTTTAAAGATGAACTTCAAGTAAGAGTATATACAGATGTTGGTTGGGCTAGATCTAAAGATGATTGCAGGAGTATAAGTGGATATGGAATGATGCTAGGAAAGACATTATCTCATGGATTGCAAGGAAACAACCTAGAGTCATATCTTCCATAGATGCTGAATATAATGCTTTAGCATAAGTAACATATGCGTTTATGTGGCTCAAGAAGCTCATGGCTTATTTGAATATGCAAGTTAGTTACTTTCCAATTGTGTGTAATAACATGAGTTGTGTGTACCTATATAGGAATTCTATGTTCCATGCTAGGAGAAAGCATTTAAAGTTATATTATCACTACATCAGCAAGAAAGTGCTAGGTAAAGAGGTAGAATTTCAAAAAAGGAGTACCAAGGATCAGTGTGCTTACATGTTCACCAGATCATTGGACCCAATCAAGCTAAAAAAGTTCAAAAGACGCATTGGACTGATGGAGCTAGGTTGAAGACTTGAAGGTTAATAAAGATTGAGGGTAGTGTTGAAATTCAAGCTTCAACCTTAGGAGCTCATGAACCCTCTCGATGGTTGCGATTTGGAGCAATGTGAAGCAAGAAGTCAAGCACAAGAACTCATACTCAAATTGGAGTTTGAAATCCCCCTCAAAATATTCAATTATTACCTATCACGTTTAGGTGTGACAAAGCCTCCAATCCAGTAAAAGAGCTCCCTATCATTTAGGGAATCTTTTCAAATTTCTTATAAACACACATTGTACTTAGAATTTTTTAGATCATATGTATGTTATCTAAAATACGATTTTAACAAAAAAAGGCCCTTCGTTTCTTGAGTTTTTCTTATCAAAGTTTGAGCTTCCATATCTCTCACTCAAATTTATGTGTAAAAGCTAGTTAGCTCTAAGTGATGAACGAAGTTTCTTATCATTTTGTATCCATTTCTTGTAATCTTTGATTTTTGAGAAATCTATTATTCTCTTCTAAATTTGGATGTAAGCTTAAGTCTTAACTCTGCATATAAAGAGAGAAGTGGATTATAAAGTTAACAGGTGTCTTTATGTGCATGCCTAGTGAAGATAACAAATAGTTTGACTTGGAGGCATTAGTTCTAAGAGTAAGAGTAAGCATTTTGAGTCTTATAACTTTCATTAGGAAGATCTCAAGCTTGAGTTTGTAAAATCTCTCAACCTCATCCTTCAAGAGTTCAAAGAACCATTATTTTGAGTGAATAGAGGTATCTGAGAGCATATCTCAAAGGTCATTTATGCTTCAAGGTTGCAAAGAGAATGTGTACATTCTCCCATCGTTTAGGAACGTCTTTCTTTCTAAGTTCAAATATGAACATCATGCACTCTTGCCGTTTTTGTGCCAAATGGGATGAGACCTTAACATATTTAGTGAAGTGGCCCACTATAAAAATTGTTTCTCCTCCTCTGAAATGCTTTGAAGTGTTTAAAAAATCTATATACATTCGTTGATTCCTTTATTTTCCTTACCTTCGCACCATTCGTTGAAATATAAGTAAAGTTTTGTCATCTTGATTTTCTCTTGATATCTTAGCTAGTTGGATCTGGATTATGAGAATGACGTTTTGAAAATGTACTTTTCCATTACTGACTTTGATAGGAAGACTAGCAACCCGTATAAACATTCTTTCTCTTCGAGCTTTAATTTTCTTTTTATCTCTAAGAAAGAGTGTGTAATAAGGAGTTGGAGAATTGATCCAAAATCTAGCCAATGACAAGGGATTTTGCGAAACTTCGAGCTGAACTTGCTTAATTTCTCGTTGAACTCACAAAATCTAGAATATCAAAGGATTCGCATGAAACTGATGGAGCCTCTTTCCCTCAAAGATCAAATATAATGAGGCCAGGATCTAGAAGTGATCTAAATTATTAGTGCAAAGCCCACAAACAAAAATCTCAAAGTGATTAAGGATGTTTTGCGCAACATACTATCAAGTCTCTCTTTATGTACATCAGCTCTAGTGTAATGTTTGGATCAAGAGAAGTCACCAATTTCTTTCACCTCGATTAGGTGGGCGCTTGACACAACTATCTAAATAGTTCTTCTCAATACATCAATAGTGCATCATTTAAGATCCCAATGATAACAAAGCAATTCCGCCATGTTGAAGTGTTTCAAGGCTTTTCCTCACATGAGAGAATGACATTCTATTCACCACACAATCATCTATTATATATCCTCTCTTAAAGAGAGCGTTCCAACAGAAGCTAGCACATGTATGCCATATGTCCTAGTCCCCAAGTGGAAAATGCATACATTTGTGCCATATGTCTCCATTTATACTTGTAAAACCTTCTACGAGCCTTGCTCGAAATACTTTCCAATGACTTTGATGGGATTTGAACCCAATACATCCTTCTGATCCATGAGACCTAGCCATTAGGCCAAGCTTCTAGCTTTCCTAGTAACTCGATGATTTTTAACTTATCTTGAACTTTAGGACTAATAAGGTTTTTCTTTACAACATCCCCCCCCCCCCGAACTTTCTTCTCGTTGAAAATATCCTTCACGTTTTGAGCCACGAAGAGGCCCCTTTAGGATCTACCTACATAAACGTTTTCCTCAAACCCATGGTCCAAATGAGGAGCACGATTTTCATGTCTCCAATTTTCTTGTTCAATCATAAGGGAATATTATCCCAAACTAGATCTAAAATTGAGGTCACTGTATGGTATGATCCCTCCCCAAATCGTTTGCCCTACAAACTAGCTTTGTAGGATAAGCTAAATCTGGTGCAAAGTTGCAAAACAATTATAATAGTGGATTAGTAAAATATCTCTTCTTAGCTCATAAATTGTTTATCCTATCTAAGGTAGATAAGTACAGAGAACAAAAGTTATGTAGAAACCATTCGAAAAGGAAGGAGTTCATGGTGGATAGCTTATACTCCATTGCAAATGACATGATATGATATAATGTACACATGCTATCGAGAAGAGAAAATCTAATGTGTTGTCTCTACTTATACACTACAAGGAATACGGGCGCATAGCGACGGTTAAGGCAACACAATTTCGTCACTATAAAATTGGAAAATGCATCGCAATGAGCGTTAAGCGCGGACCGTCGATTAAACGACGTTCCAAACGATGCTTTTTTCAACGTGTGGTGCGACGGGGTGTGCGACGCTCGCATAGAGCGTCGCTAATGCAACTGTTTAAAAAAGCATCGCATCAACAATGCTTTTTGCATCGCATAAGCGACGCTAAAAAATGTCGCTTATGCAATGCAAAAAGCGACAATGCTTTTTGCATCGCATAAGCGACGCTAAAAAAATGTCGCTTATGCGACACCGATTACAGTGGTTTTTATGACGCGTTACCATCGCTTACACGACAGTCTGTTGATGGAAAAAAATTAAAACGTTGGAGGCTCTTCGATTGGCATTTTCATGCATCTGATCGAAGAGCTCTCCAACGTTCGCAATTGTGTTGTGCTTACGAGATGAAACAAGTATATGCAAAATTGTTGTTTTACCTAAGGTCTATCTTATTGTCTCTCTTTGTCTCTGTTTCTCTCTTTCTACATTTTCCTCTCTTTGAATTCTCTCTCTATCTCTCTCTCTCTCTCTCTTTATTGCAGGTTATTCAAGAAGCTAACCAAGCAAAAAGTATGGCTAACTATTGTAAGTACAATTTCTATTCTTTGTATATCATTTGAATTGTGTTATTTTCATTAGATAGCATACTCACACTTATTGATATGCACATATACACTTATACATGATGAAGATGCACGTTCACACATATACACATATACACATATACACATATACACATATACACATATACACATATACACATATACACATGCACATACACAAACATATATACACAGAGATACATGTGCACATACACTTAGACATACAAACACATACATATGCATATGCACAAACATTTCTACAACCACATAAAAAGACTTACATGCATGCATTATTGCATATATATATACACATACACAGATTAACGTATACTTAAATACATGTATATGCACATCCACATGCATGCACATGGATGCAAATGGAAATGCATCCACATACACATGCATGTTTCATACATATACACATGCATATACATACATTATACACATATATACACATATATATGCACATACATACACACACATATACACATGCACACACACATGCGCATACATACATATACACATATACATGCACATACACACATATACACATAGAGTTACACATATACATGCACATACATATACACACACATACACATGCACATGCACATACTCATATACACACATATACACTTATGCATGCACATTCACAAACATACATATACACACACATAGACATGCACATACATACATATACACACACATACAGATACACTTACGTACACACATATGAATGACTTATATAATTAAAGTATTAAAACACATGCTTAATATAAACAATAATAACAATCAATAGAACAAAACTCTTCATTACTTAATACCATACACACAATTCAAAACATAACTGAAATGAAATATATATAGATAATATATATATATATATATATATATATATATATATATATATATATATATATATATATATACATACATACATACAATGTAAATACATATAATCCAATGTCATAATCAAGAATTCTAATCATCATCATCATCATCAGCAGCATCATGATCATCGAGATCATCCACATCATCCTCATCATCATGATCACCATGTGATGATCGAGATTGTCCCTCCTGTGTCTGTCTCTCCACCTCATCCATATCTTCCTCTACATAATACTCCTGTATTACATATAACAAACATAAATAAGTAAAACAATTAAACCATTCATAAAAATAAAATAATTATATAAAATTTTTTAATACTCACAAAGGCATCTGGATGATCTCGCATATACTCGCTCCAACGCCGATATCCAAAATGTGTAGCATACTCAATGTCATGTTTCGTAGGATATCGGCCATAATCCTTTCGCTGCATTGAAACAAATAAAAAAGATTAGCTTTGCATTTTAACTAAAATAAAAAATATACTCACAATAACACATATACTTACAAATGTAGCTACAAAATCATGATGGCTCATTTTGCCTAGTGCGATGTGTGGCCCGACTCAACTCTCTTCTTTGCAGCAGCCTGTTTATTTAAGAAAAAAGATATACATAAATTAAATGTGAAAAATTACTAAAATATATGAAAATTATAAATATAAACTATTACTTTGTATACCTTCTGTTGAGAAAATGACTCCTGAAACTATAGCTATCTACGAAAAAACTGCCATGTCTCAGGTGGTATGTTAGGTCGCCTCTTATTTTTTTCCACCATACAATATCTCCTGTTAATTTAATCTCAAACAGAAAAAAAAATTTTGAATACATACACATATATACACACATATACACATACACATACCCACATACACATATACATGCACACATATACGCATACATACATGCATACATATACACATATACATACATATAACATAAACACACATATACATATCCACATATATACGTACAAACACATGCATGCATATACAGTCATTCATAAAAAGTACATGCAATTATCCCACAATAATGTGTATTTGTGTATATGTGAGTATGTGTGTATGTGTAAATGTGCATATGTGAATATGTGTGTATGTGTAAATATGTATATGTGAATTTTTTGTGTATGTAAATAATTAGATTATTAATATCAAATAGCATTATTTGTAGATTCTGATCAATCAGATGGAACTCCACCACCGTCTCCTCATCGTGCAACAACTATATACTGTAAGTTTATCAAACATTTAGTTTTAAATATATTTGATGGATACATAACTTATATATTTTTTTGTTTCTTATTAGAATCAGATTCTGATCAATCAGAGGGTACTCCACCACCTCCTACCCATGCAAAGACTTCACATGTGTCCTCCAATAGGAATTATGATGAATTTTACTATCAAGAGCATATTATATGTTTATGTAGCTCTTGTTATGGCACGTATCGAAGACCACGATTGGAATGTATTGAACATGAGGCAGAGTATGGTACTTTTGAGCATGCACCATCACCTCGTCAACGTGATAATGCTTGGGTATGTATTTTTTATATAAATTAATGTCATTATTTTGTTTAAAAACCATATACAAAATCAAATTACTGTTGATATATCAGAATACTTGCTCGATGATGATGATGATAATTTTTCTCATAATTTTAATATACCTCATAGACGTCATGGACTTGTTGTTCATCAATTACAAGCAGAGGTTTCTAGAAATCCTCTACATCGTGGTTTAGGGACTGAACCGGCTAGAGATTATCCATTGCCAGCTCGTGATCGTTTTCTAGTACAAACATATGATAGAAGAAGATATGGAGGATGGAATAGAGGACCACTTCCTTCAGATGGAGAGGTTTTCAACTTTTGGGGTAATCGCTATATGATTGCTCCATCCACTATTACTAATGTTGGTCGTGGTCTCTTTATTGTAGAGGATTTGTATGTGCCTCTGAACTCTGAAGTCACTCTTATGTCATTTTGTGGTCCTATATATGGATGGGAGATTAGCATCAACTTTCACATTATGTTCAAAGCATGAGTACTTATGGAATATGCTTGAACGCAGCATCCATTACTAGTAGAAGGATTTTACATGCAGAAAATGAAAGATTATATATTGATGGAAGACCTTACACACATGGAAATATAGCACGTTGTCGTCGAGATTTTCTCTCCTCTCTCACTTGTGAAGGCCTACAAAAAATATATTTGGTGAAGGTAGCCGGAATTCCCCGAGAAGTCCAGGATGCATCAAGGATGTCAAAGGAAGCTCACATACAAAGTTTCAAAGAAATCAAGAAATTCCATGGTAGCGGTCAAAGTTGGTCAAAGTTGGGAAATTAGGGCAAAAATTTCATTGTCACCAAATTAGATGAAAATCCATATACTTGTAAAGATTGTCAAAGGCAGTCTATAGCCCAAATTTCAGCAGAAAATGGATTTTGTAGCACATTGATATGCTATGTTCATTTTGTAAAAATGTATTTTTTCTAGTTTGACCCTACAAATTCTTGTATAGAAATTTATGTTAGCCATATGGTTTGGCATGTATAAAGATCATATGTGGCTACATATTTGTACAAATTTTCAAGGCCATCAGAGCTTCCTAGAGACCTTAATGCCACCTTGCAAGCTTCCAAATGTAGTCAAACTTGTACAAGGGAGATTCAGATGGGAGTTATTTCTGCATATTCCTGAAGGAGATCTTTGGAAACATAGTCCTACAATGTTTCATCTTCATCAAAGACTTTTTGGAGGGTCAGAGAGCACAAAGTCCAGTTTTCAAGGTCACCGCAGTTTTCTAGAATAAGAAAATTGAAGGCTTGAATGTCTGCCACATGTCAAAATATGATTGAACCATGTTGTACGGTCAAGATGAGCTCATATTCAAGGGTGGAGATGCACTAAAGCATAAAGGAAGGAGGATCCACGAATTTTTTCCATAAAAGAAGACCTTTTTTACAATTAAAGATCAATAATGCAGCATTTCTCCAAAAATAGTGGCTTATCTTATCCGAATTGATGTCAGCACTGATCCGACGGTCCAGATCATCCCCAGATCCAATGGTGGAGAATGAGGGCGCCTAAATTTCACTCCTTTACACTAGATTTGATAGAAAGAACAATTCCAAGCCATTGATTTGATTAATCAAATGGTTGTAATCGAAAGTAGTGATCCTAGAGTTGAGAGTTGATTTCTCTAGATCCAAGGGCCCAAATTCATTCAAAAAACTATATAAACCCCCCTCCAAACTCCTAGAGCATCATTGTTAGGCATCCATAGGGCTCATGCTAGCTTACGGTTTCCTTGAGACGATCACCCTCGGTTGAGCGAGTGAGGATCCAAGGTGAGCTAGTATGAGTATAGAACCTAGTTTCAAATTTAAGTTAGAACTCCAATCTAGGATAGGCTCTTGAAACCAGCATCTCTATCTTGAATCACCCTCGGTGGAGCGTGTGAGTGAGTTAGAGCTGATTTTAATGAGTCTTAGACTTCTTTAGTTAGACGTTACGAGCCTAGACAGACATAGGGTCACTGGAGTGGAACTCACCTTCTTACGTGTGACATTCGGTTGAACTGTCATGGTTTGAGGGTCGGAACCACCTTTGATCAGTAGACTGCTTAGCATGACGTACCACGAAGATCTTTTATATGTAGCTTAATTCAAATTCTTTTAATTCATGTCACTTGTCACTTGTCTCTTGTCACCTCTCTCAGTCTCTTAAGTATTTTTACATGTCTTCTATTTCTTCTATGTGTGAGAAGGCTCCGCAGTATTGCGTTGAACCAGTGAGGATGTTTCTTTGAGCTTGTGAATAAAATCCATCATCATAATTCACTTGCATGCATATAATCCATACAAATCCATACATATTTATTAGTTTCTGAAAGTGTATAAGAAGCTCCAATATTGGACCATTCTTCCTTTCGAAACTAATTTATGTGTAAGGATTCCATCTATTCTCATCATGCATACATATCATCCAAAGAAGGCTATACATATGGATTAGAATTAGGAAGTGTTTAAGAAGCTCCTCCAATGGACCATTCTTCCTTCCAAATTTGATTCGTGTGTATGGTTCTCTTTCATTCTTATCATTCATGTCATCAATCTAACTTGCACACCTACATTCCCATTCCCATAATTATTTCAACATCTCTCTCTTCTCCATACTCAACATTAATTTCACCTTCACATCTTTAAACCTTCCAACATTCATTAGCTTCATACACCCTGTGTGTGCCACGACCGGACCCGATCCACCTGGATTGCGATCACCTCCACATTTGAACCCGACGTGAAACGCTTCGTGGCATTTGCTTCTGATCTTGTTGGGAGGTTGTGATCCATATCCTTTGTTTCATATTTTTCATCCTCATCATATCATCATCATCAGTCTTGAGTGTTGCACTGGATTTCTCACAGTATCGTGCACATCTTCGTCGTGAAGTAAACACATTTGTGAGAGATCTAGAGCATCGTGCATCACTTGCTTATTCACATAAGATGTAGGAAGGATTCAAATCCCTTATTGTTGAGAAACAAGGCCAAAGAATAGTCTCTTCTATGTTGAGAGAGAAGGGAAAATTCAATGGCATCAACATCACAAGCTACTTAGATTTGTTTGAAGAGCAAGCTATGATTTTTGGTCTTCCTGAAGATCTTTTGATATCATTCTTTGAACGAATTGTTGATAGCTCTATCATAAACCGTGTCACTCAATATGATAGTCTTCCTTGGAGTGATTTTAGAAAGGAGATGCTCAAAGAATTCTATCTTGAAGATTATAGCCAACATAATCGAGATGGATTCTTACGATGGGTCAATTCTCCAAAGCCTAGTAGCTCTATTACTCACTTACAAAATGAGTATATTAGACGCTATGAACAACTTCCTGATGAGGATAAGATAACTTTGGAACCTGATCTTGTGATCAATTTTCTTAAGCTTCTTCATCCTGAAACTCGTAGGGAAGCTGAACGGCGATTAGAAGAACCAGATAAGTGCTATGGTCTTACTGACAATTGGCAAAAAGTGCGTAAAGTAGTAGAGGCTGTAGCCCATAGACATCAAAGGCAATCCATGCTTTATGAGCAAACTAGTCTTCCTCAAGCTAGCCTTCCACAAACTAAGGAGCAATTTAGAGAACAATCCCATGCTATGCTTTTTAACTCTACTCCTATTCCTCAAATGGAGCCTACTCAAGGTTTTAAAGTAGAGCCAAATAAAAGTGTAGTTGAACAATCTCAAGTGGATATTCTCACTAAGCAAATGGAAAGTCTTATTGCTACACAATCCAATTTGGCCAAGACTATAGATGCTTTACAATCTAATTACACCAAAACTTTCCAAAATCAAATGAACCCAATGACTTTTCAAGAGCCTAATCAACATGTTATAGCTACCAATCAAAATCCACAAGTAGCTCCTACTCAAGCATATCAAGTTCCTCCAATGCATAATCCTCCCATGCATAATCCTTCAATGCAAAATCCTCATCCTCATGTGCAAAATCCTCAAATGTATCAAAACCTGTATCCTCAAGCTTCTCAAATAGCTTTTCAAAATCCTCAAAATCAAAATTTTCAAAATCATCAACCGTATAATATGGAAGCTCCTCTTGCACCTCAAGTACCACATGTTGCTCCCCAAGCTCCTCAAATACATCAATTGCATTTTCAAAATCCTAATTATCCTGTTCAAGCAATACCTTATCAACAAAATCCTCAATTTCAAAATTTCCCACCACAAGTTAATCAAAATCCTCAAAATCAAAATGGTATTGTGCGTGGCCCTCGTAGGTGTCCTTGGTGTGATTCGTTAGAGCACTTTTTGAGAGATTGTGAATTATTGAAGGCTGCTAAGGAGCAACGACTAGTAATAGACATAGACAAGAAAATCTGTGACTATCGATCTAGGCTACCTTTGCAAGGAAATTATGGTAAGGGAGGAATGAAAAAACATTATGAAAATATAACCATAATGGACGTAGGAACTAGAGGAGTGAAACTAGAAGCTCTTGATGAACAACAAGTAGAATCAAGTAAACCCACAAAGGAAGGTGATTTTTCTATAGAGGCTTTAGTAAGAGCACGGGATGAGATTAGGAGAATAACGGCTTGGGATTCACCAATAGAAGATCAATCTCTTATTTCTCACATATCCAATGTAGAAGAAAAACGAGAAAGAGATGAAGCTGAGCCTAGTGAAAGAAGAGTAACACGAAAACAAACCTCAGAGGGAATAGAAACAATCATAGAGCAGGGAGAAACATCACAATCCAAAGATAAACAACAAGAATCACAACCCAATGAACAAAAACAAGAGGAGAAACAAAAAGGGAAGAAGACAAAGCAAAGAAAAACATAACCAAAGCCTTTAGATAAACAAGAACAATCAAAACAAACTGAAGACCAAACACGAGAACATGAACAAAAACAAGACCCTGAGCAAAAACAAAAGAAACCAAAGAGAAAACCTAAAGCCATCTTGATTTCAGAAATTGAGAGAAAAATAGATCCTATGGAGATTTTAGATGACATTTTGCTTAAGAGTCAAGTGACTATGTCTTTAGAACAAGTTTTCTCTATTGCAAAGCCTGTTTTTAAAGATAACTTTATCGGCCTAATTAAAAGGAAGAGGTTTCCACTTAATCTAGATACTGAGATGCAAGATTCTCTAGATCAAGATCAAGCTATGAATGAGAGCATTAAACTTTGATGAATCTGATGAAGAGGACTTTGATGATGATGAAGTAAATGTTAATAAAAATTTCTTAGGACCTATTCAACCTGACCATGAAAATCATGAAAACAATCCAGAAAGTCACTTTAAAAGAACATTTTGGTCTAGAGGTACATCAGAGATGCATGTTAAAATAGGAAATGATAAGAACACTATCACTGTAAATGCATTAGTAGATTCTGGCTCTGAAATCAATGTGATTTCAAGAGAAGTCTATGATAAGTTTCGATGGCCCATAGATAAAGATTGTGGATGGCGTATGAGAACTGCAGATAATGGTGTAGGTACCCTGTATGGAGCTTGTGCTAGTGTGCCCATATCCATAGGAGGAATCACAGAAGAGTTTCACTTTTTTATTCAAGATAATTGCTCCTATGAAGTTCTCTTAGGTCAACCCTTTATTTGTGAGAGTCGTATGGAAACTAAAGCCATGGATGATGGGTCTACCTATGCTAGATTTAAGTCTAAGGATGGAATGCAATCACTTCAAGTCATGACAGTAGGAGTGAACCATCCTAGGAATCGATTGTCAATTAGAAAGAAACCTATTGTTACTCATGGTCATGAGCATGCTTGTAGTGATTGTGCACCTCGATTCATGTTTGGAGCTACATATGATCAAAATTTCGGATAGAATCCATTGTTGAGCGGGACAACAGTGGATATTGGTTTGACATCTCGCATCCAACCAACATGTACAATAGTTTGTCACTTTGTTTTCCACATTCTAGATTAGATTTTCTTCATAAGAGTCAATTGTCCAAGTCTTTTATCCAAAAAACCCAAAAAAAATTATAAAAACAACAAAATCATGGAACATGATGAGAACATTGAGCATGTGATTGAGACATCTCATTGTTTCTCTACTCTTGAGGAGTTAGAGTTGTCTTCAACAAAATTCTAATTCCCATATTATTCTTCTTTCTTCCCTTGATGAGTATGCTCTAATCCAAGAGTATGCTCTCAATGTTGACAAGTGCTCAAAATTTAACCAAACACATGATGCCTTAGTTGAAACAAAGTACAAAACTGTAGACAAAAAAATCAAACCCATAGCTCAACCATTACCTCAAGGAAGTAATGAAAAAATTATTGATGTGAAAAATGATCCAATTCTTCGGGATAAGAAAAACATAGGACATAAATTCACGGATGAGACAATCAAACATGTGAGAATTGGTAGAGATGATGACTTTCTTTTGCCAGCAGAGAGAGATAAATTTGAGAGAGTCATACGTAGCCATGGAAAAGCCTTTACTATGTATCCTCATGAGATTGGTTGTGTAGATCCTAAGCTAGTTGCACCCATGATAATCTTTACTATTCCACATATTCCATGGAATCTTCGTCCTATACCTGTTCCAAAGGCTCACTTACCTGAGCTAATGAAACTACTTAAGGAGAAGATAAACATGAGAATTTTAGAGCCATCTTTTGCACCTTACTCAAACAGATGGTTCACTGTGCCTAAAAAGAATGGGAAACTACGTTTTATTCAAGATCTCCAACCTGTCAATAAAGTCACCATAAGGAATGTAGGAACAGGACCCATTGTAGATGAGTTTGCTGAATCATTTTCAGGACATTCTATCTATTCAATGGGTGATTTATATTCGGGATATGACCAATTCCAGTTAGCAATTGATAGTCGTGACATAACCACAATGAAAACTCCTTTAGGCTTAGTGCGAATGTGTACTTTACCTCAAGGAGCGACTAATTCTGTGGCTCATATGATGAGTGCTATGAATATGGTCTTACATGATTTTATCCCTCATATAACTATGCCATTCATTGATGATATTCCAATGAAAGGGAGTGAGGAACGTGTAAAGGACATTACTTTAGATTCATCTGGATGTCGTAAATTTGTTCTTGACCATATCTCTGATTGTGAAAGAATATTTCAACGATTTGAAGAGGTAGGTCTCACATTTTCCATAGAGAAATCTGTTTTTGGTGTCAACGAGGTACTTATTGTTGGACATTTATGTGGCCATTATGGTCGAAAGCCATACCCACAAAAAGTTGATGCCATTAGCAAGATTTCTGAAACATGTAACAACGTGAGTGAGGTACGTAGATTTCTTGGTGCTTGCATCTTTTATGTTATTTGGATCCCACACTTTGCTCATGTTGCTGATTGTCTTTATGACTTGTTGAGGAAGAAACGAAAATTTATTTGGACTGACAAACACACTCAGGCTATGCGTAAATTGAAGAAATTATTGCTTGAAGCTCCCATCCTTAAGCGTGTAGACTATTCTGCTAACAAACCTATTATATTGACTGTTGATACTAGTCCTATTGGTATAGGTTGGGTCATAAGTCAAGATGATAGTGAAGGGAATAGATATGCAATTAGGTTTGGTGCCAAAATGATGGGGGAAGTATCTCAACCCCTAAGCAACGATGAAGCGCGAATGACCTCCACAGGTATCCTTCTTTGACCTCTGCACACCAAAAATGCTCTCACTCAGAGCTTATGCAGAGAACTCCAGTGAGCTTTTGTAGACCTGTAGTAGACACCAAGGGCTTTCCAACAAAACAAATTTCACTTGAAATGGATGCTTACACAAAGAGAAACAATGTCTACAACATGAGCTAGTTGAATGCTCACAACTGCTAGTCAAGCAGAGACCTCACTTCACTCCAGCAAACTTTTCTCAGAGATTATACAGAGAATGAATCTCAAACTTATGTCAACTTTAGAGGACTCTAATAGCTACCCAATGACACCAAAATCATAGCAAATGGATACATAGAGAAGGAGAACCAGCCCTTACAACAAAGAGCAAAATATTTCCAACAGAGCCTACACAAAGAGAGAGATATCAATCACACAACTTCACTAAAATGAATGTTGCTCCCAGCTTACTCAGAGAATGCTCCAGAGAATTGGTAAGCATAAAATAGACTCTTATAGCTATCCAATGAGACAAGAATTACATCAAATGGATACCATATGAGGGAGAACCAATGCTAACAACTCAGGGGTAGAGAGTTGCAACACTGCCTGCGCACACACATAGATATGCCTACTAAAAGAAAACAAACAAGCAAGCAAGGGGGTTGCTTAAGCAAGGGGCTTGCTTATCACAACTCCAGCACTTAGTGCTCACTTTACATGAGCTAAAACTCCAAGAAGATGGCCCAAAAGAAGTCGGGATACATGCTCCTTTTATAGTGAGAGGTGTGCCCCTAAAATCTAGGAACTACCTTTCCAAATCAGCCTCCTAACTTGGAGGAATTAGTTGAGATGACTTGGGGAGTGGTTGAGTGACTTTTCTTGATGGAATCTCGTGGCTTTTGGCTTCCTTTGATTGCTCCACATGTCCATAAAAGATTCCCCACGAATTTTTAGCTTGAAGCTTGACTTTTAACACTCCCCCTCAAGCTTCAATTCTTCATCCTCATCCAAGCTCCTTCATGTTGATGCATTGCTTGAATTTTGAAATCTTCATCCCATCCAAAGCCTTTGTAAACATGTCCGCAACTTGGTCCTTAGTACCAATATGATGTACTGAAACTTCCTTGGATATCACCTTTTCCCTTATGAAGTGATAGTGCACTTCAATATGCTTGGTTCTAGCATGATAGACAGGGTTTGATGCTAGATGAATGCTACTCATGTTGTCACAAAAAATTGGATATGTGTCAACCTGCAAATTAAGCTCCATAAATAACTTCTTAATCCACATTAGCTCACATGTGACTTGAGCCAAAGCTCTATACTCAGCCTCGGTGGAAGATAATGCCACCGTGGGTTGCTTCTTTGAAATCCATGAGATGATCTTGCTACCTAGCATGACTAGGTAACCACTTGTACTCCTTCTATCTTCCTTCGAACCGGCCCAATCGGCATCGGAATAAGCTTTGACCTGCATATCATCATCAAATGAGTAGAACAATCCTTCATTTATAGTGGCTTTGAGATATCGCAACATTCTTCTTGCAGCTTGCAAGTGTGTAGTCCTTGGACTATGCATAAATTGTGATAACACTCCAACTCCATATGCTATGTCAGGCCTGGTTATTGTGGCATAATTGAAAGAGCCTACAATAGATCGATACAAAGTTACATCCTCTAATGGCTCTCCATCAATGGAGCTTAGCTTTACATTAACTTCCATGGGATTTGAAATAGGCTTGCAATGTAGCATCCCAAACCTCTCAAGTAGGTCTAGAATATACTTCCTTTGTATGAGCATAATACCTTCTTCTTTGTATACAACTTCAATGCCAAGAAAATACCTAAGATCTCCAAGATCAGAGATCCTAAACTCCTTTCCAAGCTTTGCCTTGATCTCCTCAATGCCCTTTGTATCATTACCTGTAATGATAAGATCATCTACATACACACACATGTAGACCACAAGTTCTCCTCTTTGTTTGATGAAGAGAGATGGATCCGCCTTGCATTGATTGTAACCACATTTGATCAAATAGTCCACCAATCTTTGGTTCCAAGCCCTTGGAGCTTGCTTTAGGCCATAAAGTGCCTTCTTCAACCTACAAACATGATGTGGAAACTCTTTATGAACAAAACCTAGTGGTTGCTCCATGTATACCTCTTCTTCCAAGTCTCCATTGAGAAAGGCATTCTTGATATCCAATTGGAAGAGCTTCCATCCTTTGCTAGCAGCCATTGCAATGAGTGTCCTAATGGTGCTCATCTTTGCCACGGGGCTGAATGTCTCTTCAAAGTCCACTCCATAGGTTTGTGCAAAACCCTTAGCCACCAATCTTGCTTTGAACCTAGAAATAGATCCATCTGAATTCCTCTTTACTTTATACACCCACTTATTACCTATTACCTTCATGTTCTCCTTCTTGGGCACTAGAGTCCATGTTTGATTTTCCTCAAGTGCGTCGATCTCTTCTTGCATTGCCTCTTTCCATTCGGTGTACCTGCTTGCATCTTCATAGCAATCGGGCTCATGATCTTCTACTACTTTGTTCATATATGCATAATGTGTTGCCATGTATGAATCATAAGTAAACCTTTGAGTTGGATACTTAACTCTAGAAGACTTCCTTTCTTCACCTTTTGGAGGAATAAACCTCCTTTGCCTTGGGAACTTGATCTCTTTCTTTGGCGTGGCTTCTTTCTCCATCATGTGTCCTTCATCATCTTCAACTTCATTACCTTCTTCATCCAACTCCACCAATGTTGCTTTGCCTTTGTTGATTGATTGTGCTTCATAGCTTGATGAAGGTCTCCCCCTCCATGGTGAGTTCATGCTTGAACTATCTTCATTGATGGAACACCTTGGGCCGCTTAGCTCTAGGTCGATTTGTTCTTCATCATGTCCATGCTTTTCTTCTTCATAGTCCTGTATACAATCATACTTCTTATACCAAGGGAGTAGCTCATCAAATGCTACATCCCTTGATATCCTCAAGTCCTTTGTATTTGGGTTGAAGCACCTGTAACCTTTATGATCATTTGAATATCCTAGAAACACACACTTTTCTGCCTTTGGTTGTAGCTTGTGCCTCAATTCACTTGGCACATGTACATAACAAGTACATCCAAATATCTTCAAGTGGGAAAGATCAGGTTTCTTACCATAATAGGCTTGATATGGTGTCAAGCCATGGATCCCTGAGGTAGGAGCCCTATTCATTAGATACACGGTGGTATTTGCTGCATCACTCCAAAACATGTTAGGTACATTCATCTCATTAAGCATTGCTCTAGCGATCTCGGCAATGTATCTATTCTTTCTCTCTGCTACTCCATTTTGTTGGGGTGTGTACCTGCATGTTACTTGCCTCTTGATGCCTTGATCCATTAAAAAATCAGAAAACTCATTTGAGAAATATTCTCCCCCTCCATCGGACCTTAGCTTCTTGATATATGTACCTGTTTCCTTCTCTACCATTGCCTTGAATGCTTTGAAACATGTAAACACATATGATTTGTTTTTGATGAAATAAACCCAAACCATCCTTGTGCAATCATCTATAAAAGTGACAAAGTACTTGTTACCTCCAATGGATTGCTCTTTCGTTGGCCCCCACACATCTGTATGTATCAACTCCAATGGATGTTGGCTTATGTAGCCACTCTTCTTGAATGGAAGTCTCGCTTGCTTCCCTAGTTGACAAGATTCACATAAATGCTTCATACCTTGTCCTTGGAAGTTGGGAAGACCTTCAACCAGCCTCTTGAATTGCATTTCCTTCATTCTTTGTATGTTGATGTGACCTATCCTCTTGTGCCACAAGTCCAACTCCGAAATCCTCTTGTTTCCATATGTGAAGTAGACATGTTGAGTAGAATGAGAATTTACCTCCAAAGTGAAGAGTCTCCCTTGCTTCTTTCCTCTTGCTATGACCTTGTAACCTTGCTTAGGGTTCTCCACAAAGCATCCACCTTTGTTGAACCTTACTTGATAGCCTCTTTCAACCATTTGCCCAACGGACACCAAGTTCTTTGTGATGGTAGGTACATGCAAGACATCCTTGAGACATCTTCCTTCCTCCTTGTCATCCAAAGCTACATCTCCAACATGGGAGATCTCAAGGGCTGTATCATCACCTGTTTCTACATGTCCTTTACCTTTGGGAACATGTAGATTAGTAAACCAAGAAGCATTGCAACTCATATGGTTGCTACATCCACTATCAATATACCAAGTGTTATCTACTTTGCTTGAATTCCCATTCATGTGCATCATCAAGAGATTGTCATTTTCTGAACTTGTAGAAGCATAATTACCTTGGCCTTTGTATGAAGAACCTTGATTATAGTTCCTTTGGTTTCCTCCTTGGTAGCAATCTCTAGCATAGTGGCCAAACTTGCCACATATGTAACATCCTTCGCCATCTTGATTCCTGTTTTGTTGATGTCGTCCTCCTCTTCCTCTTGATCTTCCTCTCCCTCTTTGTGATGAGGTGCCTTGGTCATGTCCTTGATTTCTTGAGTGGCCTTGCCTTCCTCCAAACCTTCCTTTGCCCCTTCCTTGTCCTTGTCTTCCTTTGCCCCTTTGATTACCTGCATAGAAAACTTGTGCATCTTTGCTTTTAGTTGAACTTCCACCTATGTTCATTTCTTCGGTGACCATGAGAGCAACCAATTGCTCAAAATCGGGAAGATTATCCCTTACATAAACTGAAGTGGTAAAGGGTTTCCACTTCTCATCATCTCTCAAACCATTGAGAGTATAAGCCACAAGATCGTCATCGTCTACGTGGCTTCCAATGGATCCCAATGCATCTGATAACTCCTTGACCTTAAGTATGTAGTCATTTATGCTACTCCCTGAGCTCTTCCTAAGGTTGTTGAGCTCATTCTTGAGTTGGATCTTCCTTGCTTTGGTGCTTGTTGAATAAAGCCTTTCAAGTGTCTCCCATACCTTCATGCTTGAATCTAGGTCTTGGATATGGCCGATCATGCTATTGCTAATGTGTTGGGAAAGAATAAAGATAACCCTCTTGTCTCTTTCATTCCATTCCCTAAAGGCCCTTCTCTGGTCATTGGTTGGATTCTCATCCAACCTAGGTCTTGGTTCACTTCCACTAATCAACCCCCAAAGGCCCTTGCCCATAAGATAGTTGGAGACCCTAAATCTCCATGGTTGATAGTTACCTTTGTCTAGCTTTTCAATTTGAGTGTTGAAGTCTCCCATATCTAGTCTTTGATACTTGACCTAGCCCTTGGCTAATTCTCCAATGTGTGTAAAATGAAAATGAGGCTCTGAGGTTACCTCAATCCAAAGCTTTCCTTAGATGGACACCTTGTGCTCTTGCAAATTTGAGTAGAATAGCTCCCCCTTGATGTGAGCTACCTCCAAGAAGCTTTTGTTGATGCAACTCTTCAACCACCAACTCCAAGATGTCTTCTTGCTTGTATGTGATACCTCCAAGATGCCCAAATGCTCTGATACCACTGATGGGGGAAGTATCTCAACCCCTAAGCAACGATGAAGCGCGAATGACCTCCACAGGTATCCTTCTTTGACCTCTGCACACCAAAAATGCTCTCACTCAGAGCTTATGCAGAGAACTCCACTGAGCTTTTGTAGACCTGTAGTAGACACCAAGGGCTTTCCAACAAAACAAATTTCACTTGAAATGGATGCTTACACAAAGAGAAACAATGTCTACAACATGAGCTAGTTGAATGCTCACAACTGCTAGTCAAGCAGAGACCTCACTTCACTCCAGCAAACTTTTCTCAGAGATTATACAGAGAATGAATCTCAAACTTATGTCAACTTTAGAGGACTCTAATAGCTACCCAATGACACCAAAATCATAGCAAATGGATACATAGAGAAGGAGAACCAGCCCTTACAACAGAGAGCAAAATATTTCCAACAGAGCCTACACAAAGAGAGAGATATCAATCACACAACTTCACTAAAATGAATGTTGCTCCCAGCTTACTCAGAGAATGCTCCAGAGAATTGGTAAGCATAAAATAGACTCTTATAGCTATCCAATGAGACAAGAATTACATCAAATGGATACCATATGAGGGAGAACCAATGCTAACAACTCAGGGGTAGAGAGTTGCAACACTGCCTGCGCACACACATAGATATGCCTACTAAAAGAAAACAAACAAGCAAGCAAGGGGGTTGCTTAAGCAAGGGGCTTGCTTATCACAACTCCAGCACTTAGTGCTCACTTTACATGAGCTAAAACTCCAAGAAGATGGCCCAAAAGAAGTCGGGATACATGCTCCTTTTATAGTGAGAGGTGTGCCCCTAAAATCTAGGAACTACCTTTCCAAATCAGCCTCCTAACTTGGAGGAATTAGTTGAGATGACTTGGGGAGTGGTTGAGTGACTTTTCTTGATGGAATCTCGTGGCTTTTGGCTTCCTTTGATTGCTCCACATGTCCATAAAAGATTCCCCACGAATTTTTAGCTTGAAGCTTGACTTTTAACACAAAATTCTACATGAAACACAACGAAAATATCCACAAATCAAACGAGAACTATGGGGTATGGTAACAGCTTTGAAAACAAACAAAGAATATTTCATTGGTGCAAATGTCAAAGTTGAGATTGATTGTTTGCCTCTCATTGGAATGATAGCCAATTGTTCATCTCCTGATATAGCCATGCTTAGATGGATCTCATATATTAAGTTCATAAATCCTGAGTTAGTTCATATTTCAGGTAAGTCAAACTCAGTTGCTGATATGTTATCGAGAGCTAGATTTGATGATGATCTTGAAAGTGATCTAATAAAGAATGTGAACTTAATTGACTATGTTCCACATATATATGAGTATGAGCAATTTCATGAGTCTGAGTACGAAAATGAATGGAGAGACATAGGAAAGTATCTGAGTACACTACAACCATTACCTAACTGGACTACGAATAGATTCCGTAACATTAGGAAACGAGCTTATAACTTTTTCCTATGTAATGGTTATCTTTGGAGACATGCTAAGGGTAAGGTTAAGAATCCACAACGAGTCCTAGGAAAACGAGGTCTTCAATTGAAAGTAATGAAGGAAATGCATGAGACATTATGGGCCGGTCATAAAGGATTTTTTGGAACATATGAAAAAATTAGAAGTACCTATTATTGGCCTAGGATGTATGTTGACATTAGTAGCTATGTTTCTACATGTTCTACTTGTCAACTTCATTCATCAGTCAAACATAGAGATCCATTGCATCCTACGTATCCACCTTGTATTCACTACAAGTGGGTAGTAGATCTTGTAACTATGCCTAAAGGTATCGACAAAATGCGTTACATTGTACTTGCAAGAGAAGATTTAACTAATCATGTAGAGGGACGTGCATTACGATCTAAGACCACTTACAATGTTTGCAAATTCTTGCTTGAAGATGTCATAAGTCGCTTTGGGTACATAGAGAAAGTAGTTGCCGATCGTGGAGAGTTAAATGCAAGAGAAGCTAAAGAGTTCTTTGAGCGTCACGGTATTCGTTTGTCTCTCACTACTGCATATAATCCAGAGGCCAATGGTAAAATAGAAAGAGGGCATCCACCTATTGTGAAAGCCATATCTAAAGCATGTAACAGTGACATCAAACAATGGCCTAAATTCTTACCTTTTGCACTTTGGGCAGATAGAATGACATGCACACGTACTACTGGATATATGCCTGCTGAACTCATGTACTGTCAAAAACCATTGTTTCCAATTCAGTCTCATATTTCTGCATGGTCAAATTTGCCTTGGTCTGAAAACATGTCTACTGATGATTTTTTGAGTTTGCGTATTAAACAGTTAGAACAAGGTAAATTAAGACTTGATGATGCTGTTGAAAAATTAAGAGAATCTAGAATGAAAAACAAGCATTATTTTGATAAAACTCATCGATTGCGTCCTAAGCCAATTGAAGTAGGAGATTGGGTGCTCATTTATGATAGTACATTTGAATCTCAATATGATGCACGCAAAAAGCTCACTCAACGGTGGTTTGGGCCATACATTGTATCAAAAGTCAACAACAATGGTACGTATGCTCTTTGTGAATTAAATGGTGTTGCACTAAAAACTTTGATTGCAGGTAAAAGGATAAAGCTATTCAAGAAACGTGATAATGACGAGTACATTTTGGATGAGGACATTGAAGAAGATGACAACAATGAGGCTGATTCATAAACAGGAGTATCCATGTTTAAAAAAAAAAAAAAAAAAAGTATAAAAATATCATTAATTTTTTAAGTTCATGTTGCTTTGTTTTTTTTCAAGTTCATTCTATTTTTTTTCCATGCTTGTTTCATGCATATTTGTTTCAGTCTTTGCATCGCATTGCATATCCACATCACTTGAGTCAAAAAAGGCAAATGATGATTTCTCTACTTGTGTAAAATTGTATCTTAAGTAGTAACTTATCTACTAAGGAATTGATTATAATCTAGGATTGTGGAAAGATAGGGCATGTAGATTTGGAGGTTTATTTTGGTGACATGACTTTCATATATAAACATGCATATGTATCCTATATCGAAAGCATAATTGTTGAAATCCTAGCTCCTGCTATTGCATGTTTCTACATCCTTAGTCCATCTCACAGCACTTGTATCGGAGTTTAAACGACTGTTCTCCGTCATCAAAAATGGTTGTACCTTGTATCGGGGTTTAATTTTTCCTCGTCAAAAAAAAAAAAAAGCTACATGTTACCAAGAAGTTTACACTTTCTTCCACCCCAAAAAAGTGATCGTAACCATAAAGTTGCCGAATCATCATCATCATCATCAAAAAAAAAAAAAAAAAAAAGAGGCAAGCCGAAGGAGGATAAAGAGGCATAGTAGAATAAATCACGGGCTATATAGGCAGATTTATGCATTGGTGGAGTTTAGTTAGATTTCCTTGCATGTTATTAGAGAAAGAGCATATTCATATTTATGTAGGAAAGGAGTTGATCTAAAATAAGCTAAAGATGAAAGATGTCTCTTGAAAATCCTTATCTTTGTTTATAATCATATTTAAGGTAGATTGCTTTATGAAAAAGGTACAAAATTTTCTTCAAGATGAGAGGAACTGATGCTTAAAACGACTCAATACATCCACTTCCACTTCATATTGATGCTTGTTTTTTTTTCTTTCTTGTTGCCAATGTTGCTTGTTCATTTGCATATATGTTGCCTATTTGTTCATGCATATTCATGTTGCCTGTTTCAATTATTTCTTTCATGCAAATTTTGCTTCATGTCACGTTACCTACTTATTCATGCATATAATCAATTTTCCTTCCATGTTTCTTATGTTGCCTATAAAAGAATTTGATGCCTGGAACATTTTGTTTTTCACAGATGCTAGAGTGGCGCTTCCGGAGGAATCGCAGGTTTAGTGGGGGCGAATGTCGTCGAGATTTTCTCTCCTCTCTCACTTGTGAAGGCCTACAAAAAACATATTTGGTGAAGGTAGCCGGAATTCCCCGAGAAGTCCAGGATGCATCAAGGATGTCAAAGGAAGCTCACATACAAAGTTTCAAAGAAATCAAGAAATTCCATGGTAGCGGTCAAAGTTGGTCAAAGTTGGGAAATTAGGGCAAAAATTTCATTGTCACCAAATTAGATGAAAATCCATATACTTGTAAAGATTGTCAAAGGCAGTCTATAGCCCAAATTTCAGCAGAAAATGGATTTTGTAGCACATTGATATGCTATGTTCATTTTGTAAAAATGTATTTTTTCTAGTTTGACCCTACAAATTCTTGTATAGAAATTTATGTTAGCCATATGGTTTGGCATGTATAAAGATCATATGTGGCTACATATTTGTACAAATTTTCAAGGCCATCAGAGCTTCCTAGAGACCTTAATGCCACCTTGCAAGCTTCCAAATGTAGTCAAACTTGTACAAGGGAGATTCAGATGGGAGTTATTTCTGCATATTCCTGAAGGAGATCTTTGGAAACATAGTCCTACAATGTTTCATCTTCATCAAAGACTTTTTGGAGGGTCAAAGAGCACAAAGTCCAGTTTTCAAGGTCACCGCAGTTTTCTAGAATAAGAAAATTGAAGGCTTGAATGTCTGCCACATGTCAAAATATGATTGAACCATGTTGTACGGTCAAGATGAGCTCATATTCAAGGGTGGAGATGCACTAAAGCATAAAGGAAGGAGGATCCACGAATTTTTTCCATAAAAGAAGACCTTTTTTACAATCAAAGATCAATAATGCAGCATTTCTCCAAAAATAGTGGCTTATCTTATCCGAATTGATGTCAGCACTGATCCGACGGTCCAGATCATCCCCAGATCCAATGGTGGAGAATGAGGGCGCCTAAATTTCACTCCTTTACACTAAACTTGATAGAAAGAACAATTCCAAGCCATTGATTTGATTAATCAAATGGTTGTAATCGAAAGTAGTGATCCTAGAGTTGAGAGTTGATTTCTCTAGATCCAAGGGCCCAAATTCATTCAAAAAACTATATAAACCCCCCTCCAAACTCCTAGAGCATCATTGTTAGGCATCCATAGGGCTCATGCTAGCTTACGGTTTCCTTGAGACGATCACCCTCGGTTGAGCGAGTGAGGATCCAAGGTGAGCTAGTATGAGTATAGAACCTAGTTTCAAATTTAAGTTAGAACTCCAATCTAGGATAGGCTCTTGAAACCAGCATCTCTATCTTGACTCACCCTCGGTGGAGCGTGTGAGTGAGTTAGAGCTGATTTTAATGAGTCTTAGACTTCTTTAGTTAGACGTTACGAGCCTAGACAGACATAGGGTCACTGGAGTGGAACTCACCTTCTTACGTGTGACATTCGGTTGAACTGTCATGGTTTGAGGGTCGGAACCACCTTTGATCAGTAGACTGCTTAGCATGACGTACCACGAAGATCTTTTACATGTAACTTAATTCAAATTCTTTTAATTCATGTCACTTGTCACTTGTCTCTTGTCACCTCTCTCAGTCTCTTAAGTATTTTTACATGTCTTCTATTTCTTCTATGTGTGAGAAGGCTCCGCAGTATTGCGTTGAACCAGTGAGGATGTTTCTTTGAGCTTGTGAGTAAAATCCATCATCATAATTCACTTGCATGCATATAATCCATACAAATCCATACATATTTATTAGTTTCTGAAAGTGTATAAGAAGCTCCAATATTGGACCATTCTTCCTTTCGAAACTAATTTATGTGTAAGGATTCCATCTATTCTCATCATGCATACATATCATCCAAAGAAGGCTATACATATGGATTAGAATTAGGAAGTGTTTAAGAAGCTCCTCCAATGGACCATTCTTCCTTCCAAATTTGATTCGTGTGTATGGTTCTCTTTCATTCTTATCATTCATGTCATCAATCTAACTTGCACACCTACATTCCCATTCCCATAATTATTTCAACATCTCTCTCTTCTCCATACTCAACATTAATTTCACCTTCACATCTTTAAACCTTCCAACATTCATTAGCTTCATACACCCTGTGTGTGCCACGACCGAACCCGATCCACCCGGATTGCGATCACCTCCACAACGTTTAATAAATAGTAGTCGAGGGTTACATAATATTTCAAGGACTAATTGCACATTTGAGGAGCGTGAATATAGTCATGAATCACCATACATGAGTAGAGATGTATCAAAATACATAGTTGTCAATGCTATTACTACATTACATGCTGGTGATGAACTATTAGTGAATTATGGATGGCATAGACCTCCAAGAGCACCTTTTAGCTAGAGAGAATAAAAATTTTCTATGCATATTTAATAATTTATATATTTAATTTAATGTTTAAAGTTTACTTTTTATTCATTTATGGAATACTAATGAATTTTATTTATATGTGTAGATTCCAACGTATGATGTTGATGATATTTCTCCTCACCATTCACAATTGCCAGTAAGACCTCATTTATCAGAAGCTTCTATGAGAAGGCTATGCAAAAGTGATCCTTTGGAATATGCAAGGTTGAAAGATCTATATTCAAAAGCAGATAAAGCACAAGATTTGTGCGACAATGATGAAGATGATGGCATGGCAGATTTTATTGAGGATTGTTATGAAAATGACAGTGAGAGCATTGATATTTCTAAAAATGAGAAATATCTTCGAGAGGAATGTCTAAAGCATGCATATGAAGGAAGTCGTTTGACATGACTAAGTGCGAGCTTACTTATTCTCAATCTTCAAAATCGTTTTGGATGGAGTAATGTATCTGTTTCGACACTATTAAGGTATAATTTTCAATTTCCTATATATATATATATATATATATATATATATATATATATATATATATATATATATATATATATATATATATATATATATATATATTTTTTTTTTTTGCATATATATATGTATGTGTATATATATATATATATATATGTATATATATATATATATATATATATATATATATATATATATATATATATATATATATATATATATACACATATACATATATATATGCATATATATATATATATATATATATATATATATATATATATATATATATATATATATATATATATATATATATATATATATATATATATATATATATATATATATATATATGTGTGTGTGTGTGTGTGTGTGTGTATATGCATATATAAACACACACATAATATACATGAATGTATACACACATATAAACATACACACAGATATACACACATACACATGTTATGAGACTAAGGTCAAAGTATACATACCTGTATCAAATGAAGATGTTTTGTCCATCTAGCCTTTAGAATTTTCCACCCAACCTTTAGAATCTTCTTGACACATATGTTTCTTCTAGTTTAGTCCAACTAATACCTGCGTTGCTAACTGTTTTGAATACAAATATTAAGTATCAGTTACCAATGAAGGTATTAAGTCATATGTCAAATGGGAGGAGCAAATTTATCTTGAAGATTTTGAAGGATGGGAAAATAATTTTAAAGGATGGGCAGAGAAAAAGTGACCATTCAATGCAGGTCTTTATTCTTACTTTAGATACGATAAGAACAAGAACTTGAATTGAATGGACACTTTTTATCCGCCCATCTTTAAAAACTATTAATGCATCTTTCAAAATATTCGCGATAAATTTGATCCTCCCATTTTACATATGAGTTAATACCTTCATTGGTAACTAATACTTAATATCTATAAACAGCTTAGCAAGACAGGCAATAGATTGACTATAAAATGGGAAACCGCGAGACGATTCAATGGTCTAGATATGAAAATCTACAAACCACAATATACAAAAAACAATTAAAAACGAAATCAAATATACACAACTACACATGCATACATACACATACATGCATATATACACATTCATACATACACCTACATACATAGATACATACATACATACACATGTATACACACATACATATACATATATGCATAAATATACGCATACGTATATATACATACATATACACCTATAAAATACATATACATACATATATACATATACACATACACATATGTATACACATGTACATGCATATACACATCCACATACACATACACATAAGCATACACATATATAAAATTATATGCATATATATATATATATATATATATATATATATATATATATATATATATATATATATATATATATATATATATATATATATATATATATATATATATGTGTGTGTGTGTGTGTATTTATTTATTTACTTTTTTTAATATATCTTTTTTTGATGAACTTACAGGTTATTATATGAAAAGTTTTTACCAAGTCAGATATTCTTCCTACCTCACATGATGAAATGAAGAAGATAATCACCAATCTTGGTATAGATTATCAATGTATACGTGCATGTCCTAACGATTGTATTTTATATAGAGGTGAATATGCACACTCTTTGACATGTCCCAAATGTCAATCTCCTCGATATAAGGGCGAAGAAGGTAAAATCCCAAAAAAAGGTTGAGACATTTTCCATTGGCTCCATGAATTCAACATATGCTTCAAAGCCCCGAATTATCAAAGCTTTTTACATGGGGACATTATCATAAAAGTACTGATGGAATAATCAGAATTCCTCATGATAGTGTTGCTTTTCAGCATATTGATTGTACATGGCCTTAATTTGCACAAAATCCACAGAATCTAAAGTTCGGAGTTGCATTAGATGGGGTTAATCCATTCTCCATGAAATCCTGTAAATAGACAACATGGCCAGTGGTAGTCATAAACTACAATCTTCCGCCAAATCTTAGCATTAAAAAGGAACATTTAATGCTTTCACGTTTAATCCCAGGCAAACAACAAGTTAAAGATATGAATATATATCTTGCTCCTCTCATTGACGATCTCCAAGAGTTATGGAGAGGTATTAATGTCATTGATGTATCGAAAAGCATCAATGAAAGACATATTACGGTTCGTGGTATTGTGGCTTGGACTATTCACGATTTTCTAGGATATGGTGTTTATTCAGGTATTGATGTAATTTTCTTATCCAATATGCATATAAATAAATATGATTTAATCTAATTTTATTTTTATGGTTTTCATGATGCAGGAATATCTACTAAGGGTTATAAAGCTTGTCCATATGGTGGTGATTGGTTGAGATTAATCTATAGTATTTTTATCTTCGACATTGACGATTCTTGCCTCATGATCATCCATTAAGATCTAAAAGAGACGCGATACATTTTAATGGAAAGCTCTTGCCTATGGATTGGTATAAAGAATGGATAGATGGACCTTCGATAGATCGAGAATCAGAAATCTTCAGTGATGATGAAGATAATGAGTATGTGAAGAGAGGTAAAGGAAAATTGGCACTCGTAGAGAACATATCAATATGGTATTCCTTGGAGTACTAGAAAGAGTTAAAAGTATGTAATCTTCTTGATCCTATGCATATATTCAAGAATATTGGTTATTCACTATGGCACCATCTTCTTGGACTAAAATATACCATAGCATCAAGGAATGATTTGAAAGATCAAAAATCAAAACCAAAGTTATGGCCAGTTTTTTATAGACATCGACAGAAAACGACTTATGCACCTGCTCCTTGGGTACTTACAACAAAAGAGATACAGACTATCAACAGTAGAATTCAATTGATTAAGACTCCTATAGGATATGGAGCATCTTTTCAAAACATGTTTACTATGGATGATAAGAGCTTATCTGGGTTAAAGACCGAGGACTGGCAAAACTTTTTGAAACATATTTTACCTTTGGTTATCGATGGATGTACAAAGAAAGGAGTACGAGATGTGATCTATCGTCTTGGATCGCTTATAAGGTAATTATGATACTTTTATATTTAATATGTATGAATATTGGATATCTTTTATTTTTTTATTAACTTCTTTATAAATTTTTTTATGATATGTATAGGGGGATTACATCCAAATAGATTGAAAAAAATTCGATCCCACAAAAGAAAACGTGAATGCAAAGAGCTACTATGTTTGATGGAGAAAGAACTTCCTACTTCATTTTTTGATATCCAGGTTCATTTATTAGTCCATCTTGTAGATGAAATAGAGATTGCAGGTGTTTTCAACACTCGATGAATGTTTTGGGTCGATCGATTTATGGGAATATTAAAAGGTTATGTGCAACAAAGAGCGAAACTAGAAGGATCCATGGCAAAGAGTTGGACTTGAAGAGTGTATGTATTATGTTAGTGAGTATCTTGAAAGATGTCAAGGGCACATCTTCATTTATTGATTGTACTAAGGTTCATTTGGAGGGTTGAGAGAAGGTTGAGTGTGAATATATATATATATATATATATATCAGTGTGCATGCATGTGTGTATGTATGTGTTTCTATATGTGCGTATGCATGTGTATGTATGTGTATCTATATGTGCGTATGCATGTGTTGTGTGTGTGTATATATGCATGTGTATATGTATATATGCATGTAAATATGATTATATGAGTCTATGTGTGGGTACATATGATTATGCATGTGTATGTGTATGTGAGTATGTGTATGTGTCTATGTGTATTCATTATATGTGTGTAACTAGATGCATGTGTATGTGTGTGTAAAAATATGCATGTATGTGTGTGTATGTATAAATGTTCATTTATGTGTATATGTGTGTAAATGTGCATGTATGATGTATATGTGTGTGTATGTGTGTATTTGCACCTCTAGTCTCACTCTTTTTTTTTCTCTCTCTCATATACATACATACATACATACATAAGCACACATACTCATATCCACATATATATACATAAAGGCAATGTGTACCGTGCATTATCGCGACAATGAGCCATAAGTGTCCGCATCTCTTTTAGAAACCACTTATGTGACCATCCTGACCCAAACTCTGTCTCAAGTGAACTAAGTACGTATTTTTTATCCCTCTCATCATGCTCACTACAGAAACAAAAAATATCATGTAAGTAAAACATAAGATATTTATTTCAATTTATATGTAAAATTTATACTTACTTCCACGGTAAGTGGACAAGGCGCAGGTAAGAGTCGCATAGTGCCCGCATTCTTTTCTTGAACTCCAATCCATTCCCTATGTACACAATGTTCCCCTCTGGCTCTATATCGCACTCTAGCCCTAAGGTGCCTATGCATGTCCTCATAGGCAACTCTGCTCTGCTATCATGATCTAGAGGTGGTATAGGTGTCTTGAAAATAGATAGATAAAACTAAATAAAAATATGTGTTATAATATCATTAAACAAGTTTATGAAAAAAAAAACATACCTATGAGTAGATAGCTGTCTTCCTACATGCTGAGCCACAGAAGAGCCCTCCTCTAATCGCTGGGTAAGCATCTGGATCGTATAATCCAGCTCATCATCAGGCATCTCTGAGTACTCATGCATGATGATCCCTAGAGTATCAGACGAAACTCTTGCTCTCATAAGACTTTTTATGAGAGTGAGTTTCACCTTTCCCTCTCTACTAGGATCCATAATACCTAACATATAAAACAAAATGGGTTAGAAATCAATATATATACGTGTACATATATATATGTGTGTATATGTGTATGGTGTATATGTGAGCGTGTGTATGCATGTAAACATGTATGTATGCATATGCATGTGCATTATGTATGCAAATGTATGCATGTGTGTGTATATGTGTGTGTATGCATGTAAGTATGTATGTATGCATATGTATGCATTCATGTGTATGTGTGTGTGTATGTGTATGTGTCTCTATGTGTGTGTATGCATATATATGTGTGTATGTCTCTATGTGTTTGTCTATGCCTAATATGTGTGTATGTGTCCATGTGTGTGTATGTGTGTGTGTGTGTCTGTGTGTGTCTATGTGTATATACGTGTGTATCTGCATATATGTGTCTATGCATTTGTATGTATGTGTGTAAACGTGTGTGGATGTGTGTATGTGTTTGTGTAAGTGTGTATGTGTGTATGTGTGTGTATATATGTGTGTGTCTATGTGTGTATATATGTGTGTATCTATATATATATGTCTATATGCATGTGTATGTGTGTTTGTAAATGTGTGTGGATGTGTGTATGTGTGTGTATAAGTCTGTATGTGTCTATGTGTGTATGTGTTTGTTTATATATATGTGTGTGTATCTCTGTGTGTGTAAGTTTGTATGTGTGTATGTGTGTGTGTCTATGTGTGTAAGTGTGTATGTGTCTATGTGTGTATGTCTGTGTGTATGCATGTGTAAGTGTGTCTGTGTATGTGTGTGTGTCTATGTGTGTGTGTAAATCTGTGTGTATATATGTGTGTATGTGTATATGTGTGTATGTGTTTGTATGTATCTATGTGTGTGCATGTGTCTATGTGCATATGTGTATGCATGTAAGGATATATCTATGCATATGCATGTGCATTATTTATGCATATGTATGCATGTGTGTATGTTTGTTATGCATGTAAGTATGTATGTATGCATATGCATATGCATTATGTATGCATATGTATGCATGTATGTGTATGTGTGTGTATGTCTCTTTACGTGCGTGTGTATGTGTGTGTGTGTGTCTCTCTACATGTGTGTGTGTGTGTCTATGTGTGTATATGTATCTGTGTGTATGTGTGTGTATGCATGTAAGCATGTATGTATGCATATGCATATGCATTATGTATGCATATGAATGAATGTGTGTGTATGTGTGTGTATGTCTCTCTACGTGTGTATGTGTGTATGCATATGTATGCATGTGTTTGTATGTGTGTGTATGCATGGCGTATGCATATGCATATGCATTATGTGTGTATGTGTCTATGTGTGTACGGGTGTGTGTGTGTGTATGTGTGTGTGTGTGTCTATGTGTGTATGTGTGTGTAAATCTGTGTGTATATGTGTGTGTATGTGTCTTTGTGTATGCATGTGTCCATGTGTGTGTATGTGTATGCATGTGCATTATGTATGCATATGTGTGTGTATGTGTATGTATGTGTCTATGTGTGTGTATGTGTATGCATGTATCTATGCATATGCATGTGCATTGTGTATGCATATGTGTGTGTGTCTATGCATGTAAGTATGTATGTATGCATATGTATATGCATTATGTATGCATATGTATGCATGTATGTGTGTGTGTATGTCTCTCTATGTGTGTGTGTACGCATATATGTGTGTGTGTATGTGTGTGTGTGTATCTGTGTATGTGTATGTGTGTATGCATGTGTATGTGTGTATATGCATGTAAGCATGTATGTATGCATATGCATGTGCATTATGTATGCATATGACATGTGCATTATGTATGCATATGCATGTGCATTATGTATGCATATGCATGTGCATTATGTATGCATATGCATGTGCATTATGTATGCATGTGCATTATGTATGCATGTGCATTATGTATGCATATGCATGTGCATTATGTATGCATATGCATGTATGTGTGTATGTGTGTATGTGTGTGTATCTATATATATGTGTCTGTATGCATGTGTATGTGTGTGTGTAAATGTGTGTGGATGTGTGTGTGTGTGTCTATGTGTGTGTATATTTGTGTGTATGTGTATGTGTGTGTGTATGTGTGTGTGTATGTGTGTATGTGTGTGTGTATGTGTGTATATACATGTGTATCTATATATGTGTCGGTGTGAATGTGTATGTGTGTGTGTAAATGTGTATGGATGTGTGTGTGTAAGTGTATATGTGTGTATGAGTGTGTATGTGTTTATGTGTGTGTATGTGTCTATGTGTGTATGTGTATGCATGTATGCATGCATATGCATGTGCATTATGTATGCATATGTGTGTGTATGCCTTCATAGTCGAAGTAGATGGTGCAGGTAACTTTTTAACATGCCCATCAACATTCTGTCCTTTACCTTTAACATTTTTTAATGCATAACCATCTTTCTTCATGTGTCCTTTCTTATGACAATAATGGCATTCCATATCCCTCTTCCTTGATTTACTTCTACTCTTATTCTGTTGACCATTCTTTTCCTTGTTCTTGCTCTTGCCACATTGTTGATTCTTTCATTGGTAAGAATCATGAACATTATATGCATCTCCACTCTGAGTGCCAACCATGCATTTTCTTCAAATCTCCTCACTCAAGAGTGCTCCACATATGTCATCATAGACAAGTTTACTACCAGGTGCACTATTGATAATAGATGTGCAAAATGTATCCCATGATGATGGCAAGGTGCATAACAACAATACTGCTTCCTTTTCATTATCCATATCCATTTTCTGAGCCTGTAACTGAGACAATATAGCATCAAACTCATTTAGATGAGCAGCAACACTATTTGTGTCCTTGATACGAAGGTCATATATTTTCCTCATCACATAGACTTTATTTGATCCCGTCTCTTTTTCATATGTATTCAATAACTTCTTTCAAAGCTCCTCTACACTTTCACAGTCTAATAGTGTAAAGTAAATATTATTTTCTTTCTGCAATAGAATGGTAGACCTAGCCATTTCATCTAACTCATCCCAATCATCTTCATCCATTTCAGTAGGCTTCTTTGAAATTCCATTTACTGGCTTCCATTGCCTCCTTTGAATCAGCACATCTTTAATCTGATTCTTCCATAGAGGAAATTTTGTGCCATAATATTTTCATATCTCAAAATGGTCTTTGCCCTCCAAGTTATAACTCCTCCTTGGAACACTAGCACTAGACCCTGATCCACCGGATGTGCCTGAGACCTGTGATCCCATGATGGTAGAGAACTGAATAGAATGATAATGGATCTAGATGAGTATGAACACCAACGAATAAGTGTATCAAGGAGTAAATCGACCACTATATAGTTGAAAAAAATGAGAAATCTAGAAAAATTTTGCGAGAGTATCCTCTGCAAAATGAGCATATGACCCATGTCAAAATATCATTAAACTACAAGTGTGATATGTTTTCCTGCATAGTGAATCACTCACTCCACTGCATATAATCAGTTACCCAATATAAGCCAACTAGGCTTATCGAGCACCTATGAACAACTATCATACATCTCCTATGGCGAGGCTGGGTAAGTCTTCCACCTGCATCACCGAAGAGACCCTGAACTTTGGGTGTCTCTCAATTAAGAAAACCTCATCATGACCCTCTTTATCAAATGTAAAAGGCTTTATGCAAAGAACGTAACCGCTATATCAATGACCACATGGACGTACATAAGCCCTATCCACAGAAGCATACATGGTGTGTATTTGCTCAATATATGCAGTAAAATGACACTGAAGGCTGAATACAAAACCCAAAAACTAGCCAATAACACCTGCAAGTGTCTTTCAACTCTGATGTTTTAGGCTTAGAAAACCTGCATAAGTTTGCAGCAACTGCTCCCACCAAAATTGAAACCTTTCAAGAAACCTGTAGTTTTACGAGTGTGGCTGAAACACAGCCCCAAATGTTGATATTTATTGTCAAAGAAGTACAAATAACACTCTTCTTGATGTTCTTGGACCTGTGTGAAGAGAACTATGTGCGGAAGTACTCCAAAATGGCTCCAAAAGACACCCCAAAAATGCTTCAAAAATAGGCTTTGAAAGCAAAGAGTGAAGCTTTGAGGGACCAAAACATGTTCAAGGTAATGTTAACCTTAGTCTTTCCCCTTCTTCATACACCACAAGAGTGTAGCTTAGTGGAAAGATATTGCCATGGTTAAGCGAGTTTCGAGGGGAACAGTACTAGGATGGGTGACCTCTTGGGAAGTACCGAGAACCTCTATATTCCTTGATCGTTGAGGTCCTCCCTCGCATGCAACCAATTGCACCAATGGTGACTTCGGTGACTCGTATGACAAGGTGTGCCAAGGTATATGCCTTGGTCGCCACCTTAGTCGTAAGCCTTGGAGAAAGCCAAGCGCTTCTTCGCACAAAAGAAACAAAGATTTTGCATCAAACTGCTCTAATACCAATTAAGTATTTCTTTACCGATGCACCAGAGTGCGCTCTCCTTCTCAGGGGTTCCACGAA